>OX596012.1:34573750-35173750 GCA_951394025.1 Heteromyza rotundicornis
ATTCGTGGTGTCATGAACAGAGGTGTCAGCCGATGCGGCTAAGCCGGTCGGCTAGCCGATGTGGCTAGCCGACCGGAAAATGTTCCAAGTGTGGACGCAAACATAACACTCTCGTACATTTAGAAAACTCAAAAAATCGTGCACCGGCTCAGGAAAACACTGAAAAAGGGTCTGAAGATGATACAGCTAAGAAATCCACAATCTTGGCAGCCTCGAAAGATTCTCATCAAAATGGATACGTCCTTCTCAGCACCGCAGTTGTAACGTTTACGCTTACAATGGTCAAGCGGTAGATTGTAGAGCGATTTTTGACTCAGGGTCTCAGGTCAATTTAATGATTGAAAGAATGGCCAAAAGGCTCGGACTGTCATTGAAACCCAGTGTAATGCGAATTGAAGGCATAGGTACTGGAAAAAGTGAAGCCCGCAGTCGCGTAAATGTCGAGCTCCAATCAAGAATCAACAAATACTCAACGCGACTGGAAGCGCACATTCTTCCTCATATTGTATCACAACAACCATTGGTGGAGTTGGACACATCATCTTGGGCAATACCAAAAAATGTCACCTTAGCAGACCCATACTTCAATTGTCCTGGAAAGATCGATATACTCATCGGTGCTGAGTTTTACCACATTCTGTTTTCCACTGGAAAAATCCACCTGGATGAAGGACTCCCAACTCTACAAAACACTATTTGGGTGGATTTTGGCCGGAAAGATACGCGAAGCAAAGTCAATTGGGCTACATGCGGAATAGGCATTGAAGACGACAGCCTAAACCAAAAAATTTAAAGGTTTTGGCAGTTAGAAGAAATACAGCAGGATCACAAGGTGCTAACAACTGCCGAAAAACTTTGTGAATCTCATTTTGCGATGAACACTACTCGGAGCAATGAAGGACGATTCATAGTTAAGATTCCATTTGCAGAACTCCCGGCATCACTGGGGGAATCAAGACAAATTGCAATTAATCGATTTTACTCATTGGAAAGACGTCTGGCCAAAGACAGCAAATTCAATACGTAGCATTCATGAATGAGTACGAATCATTAGGCCACATGACCAAGGTTGATATCAACGCCATACTATGTGATCCCACACCATTGCGTCACCAGACCTGAAAGCAGTAATACAAAACTAAGAGTAGTATTTGATGCATCATCGAAAACGTCGACAGGTTTATCACTCAACGACCTCATGTATACAGGTCCAACCATTCAAAGCGAATTATTTTCAATACTTCTTCGGTTCCGCTGCCCACAATTTGTTTTTACTTCCGACATACAAAAAATGTACCGCCAAATCCTTATTAGCAAAGAATACCGAAAGTAAGAGCTCATCGTATGGCGTAAGGACGAAAAGGAAGACTTGCAGTACTATCAATTAAACACAGTGACATATGGGACGCGCTCAGCACCATACTTGGCTATAAAGTGCTTACAACAGTTAAGCAAAGAGTACAGTGCCAAATATCCTCTTGGCGCTGAAGCAGTGCTGAATGATTTCTATGTAGACGATTGTTTAACTGGCTCGGACAGTTTGGCCACTGCAATGGAAATTCAGAATCAACTAACAAAAATTTTAATAACTGGCGGTTTTCGACTGCGGAAATGGTGTGCCAATCACCCAAAGTTACTACAATCAATTCCAGCAGAGGACCAGGAAGTCGACCTCGACTTTAGCAGTGATGTCAACAATGCCATAAAAACATTGGGACTGACATGGTTGCCTAAAACAGACCAGTTATGCATCAAGGTGAATCTGAAGTCAGTCACTCACAATACAAAGCGAGCAATTGTGTCCGACGTAGCCAGAATTTTCGATCCATTAGGAATTCTCGCTCCAGTGGTGGTCACAGCAAAAATTCTGATTCAGCAGTGGTGGCAAACCAAGTTATCATGGGACGAAGAGCTGCCCGCTGAACTAAATGACAAAGGGATGAAGTTTAAGGATAACCTAAAGAAAGTTAATAACGCACACGTACCCAGACACATCTTTCAACAAGGCGTAAAAGATACACTACAACTTCATGCATTCGCAGACGCTTCACAGAAGGCATACGGTGCTGCAATTTATGTCAGATCTATTACCAAGAACGGAGTAATCGTGGTGCGACTTTTATGTGCAAAATCTCGCGAGGCGCCTCTAAAAGCTCAAACAATACCTCGGCTAGAACTTTGTGCAGCGCTTCTTAGCGCACAGTTAATGGCTCGTGTGAAGGAAGATTTACATATCCAAGATGCCACCGCATACTTCTGGAAGGATTCGACAGTCGTTCCAGCCTGGATCAACTCAACCTCGACATCATTAGAGACATTCATAGCCAACAGGACTGCAAGAATTCAAGAACTGTCCTTGGCCAGCCAATGGCGACGCGTACAATCAAAGGACAATCCCGCAGACATCCTATCGAGAGGTTTGTTGGAAAAATTAATATACGACCCGGAAGAAGCTAGTGGAAACACCATGGAGAGAAAGCTAAAAGTAGTTCATGCAAATATAGCCATCAAGAACGATTTAGAAGCTTTGATTTACCAAATCAACCACGGAAACTCATTTCGAACATTACTACATATCGTGGCATAGATGCTTAGGTTCATAGAGCATGCCAAAAAGGGAGCAGGTGATCAAAGACAACATATTTCAATCACAACTGATGAACTAAAAGCAGCCCTTAATGTCATAATTAGGGACATGCAGCTGTCAGACTTTAAAGACGAAATACAGTCTCTCAGCAAACACAAATGCGTAAGCAAAACAAGCCAAATCAGTGGGTTCAACCCTTTTCTCGATGATAACGGAATTATTCGTGTTGGCGGAAGGCTGGAGGCGGCAAACGTGACATACGATGCCAAACATCCAATGGTTATTCCATACAACGACCCATTGTCCCAACTGTTGTTGAAATGGTTTCATGAAGAGCACCTTCACTGTGGACCACAAACCCTTTTGGCTCACATTCGACAAAGATTTTGGCCCATCAAAGGGAAATCTATGCCTCGATCAGTCGTACAACACTGTGTTCGATGCTCCAAGGCGAAGCCAAAATTATGTCAACAAATAATGGGTGGATTGCCAGCGACAAGAATTCAGCCAGCTAGACCGTTCATCAATGCCGGAGTAGATTTCTGTGGTCCTTTCTGGATTAATTTCAAAGCTCGAGGAAAATGGACACACAAATCATATGTAGCGGTATTTTGTTGTTTTGTCACCAAGGCGCTGATTAACTGACAGCTTCTGAAACTTTTGGCATGCAAACAGCTAGTGTACATCTTCGTTGCAACATTTGCACTTCTTCTTATATTCTGAGGTTGCCATTGACGTTAGTGCTTTGGTAGAGGAAGGTTTGCTCTTTTGCCCTACCGCCTCCAGCGATTGGAATGTTGTTTCCAGAAACTTCAAAAAATGTTGAAGAGACTGCAGTTTTCTAGGATTGGCCAAGGATTGTTCATAAAGTATATGAGTACACCTGTCAAGTTTTTTGACCAAGATATGTAGTATTATTATATCCCATGATGTTGTGTCCACGCCCAAGTTTTCCAATGCCCTTAGAGTTTCATTCGTGGTGTCATGAACAGAGGTGTCAGCCGATGCGGCTAAGCCGGTCGGCTAGCCGCATCGGCTAGCCGACCGGCTAACAAAAAAAATCAAAATGAAAAGGACACAGGTCGACATGTTTTTCAAAAAAGTAGCACAAATTTATTTTTTTTAATAATTGTGACATTTTTATTTAAATAAATGAAAGCCAAGCAATTTTAGCAGTAAAAAAGTTGTATTTTGAAAATTTTTAGCATATTCATTAAAAGAAAAATCGGCTTAGCCAAAAAACCGGCTTAGCCAATCGGCTAGCCGCCGCCGACTGAAATTGGATCAGCCGCCGCCGCCGACGATTATCCATCGGCTGACACCTCTGGTCATGAAGACCTTTCAAAGCTGCCACTGATGGATTGTCTGCTGGGTGCTTTGCTTGTCCTAGTAACTTGTCCATCAGAGCTGCAGTAACTACTCGCTTATTGTTATAGCGATCCTGTAGAATGGTCCAGGCTGTGCTTCAGTTTTCTGTCGTTGTTGTTAAGTGTCCAATCAGTTTTTCCGCTTCTCCGACCAGGTTTCTTTTTAGGTACAACATCTTCGTCACTACCGGAAGTGTGGACTTGTGGATCATCTCGTTGATCGTAGAACTGACGCCACTTCAGGTAGTCCCCATCGAATTTTGGCAGATCCACCTTCGGCAAATGATGATTTACAACCGAATAGTGGACTACTGCTTCACCTTGCGTTTCTGGTACCATCTTTGATCCCTTCTCTTGGATTCTCATTACTCCATCGCTGATCCGTGCTTCGGTTTCCAGGTATGCTTCAAAGTTGTAGTCGTCTGAATCCAGGTCGTCGATGGAATCCATTATTTGGTCATGCCATCCTTGCACAGTACTCCAATGGTGTTCAATGATTTTTACCTTAGCCTTATAGTATTGCATCGGGTGTTCTGTGCTGTCGTTCAGTACGTCTATCATCATCCGTTCCACAATGTCAATTTTCCTTTTTTGTTTTAGGACAATTGGCAAGGTAGATTTTTGTTCTTGAACCACTGGCTTTGGGTGTGGCTGTGTGGTTTTTTGTTATTCGGCCCCTTGCCTTTCGGCCTTTTGTTGATTCAGGACTTTGATTGTGGTCTTTCTTGAAGTACGGGTGATCGTCTTTAGCTGCAGGGTCCCTTCGTATGACATTGTCAATATGCTGGAATTCTCGCCACAGCTCATCGATTTCTTCGGCCTTCTTCTGGACGTATTCGAGTGTCTTCCGATCCTTCGATGCCTTCTTGTAATTCACGATCGCCTTCTGCAGATTGATAGCGTTGTCATCTTGCTGAAGCACCAGTTCATCGATTGTCGTCATTATTTTGTGGTTGTGAGCAAGGGCTTCCTTCAATGTGGTTTGTTGCAATGTGCCGAGAACTTCCTTCAATGTGGTTTGATAGATACGTTCAAGGACTTCCTTCTATGTGGTTTGTTGCGATGTGCCGAGAACTTCCTTCAATGTGGTTTGATGGATACGTTCAAGGACTTCCTTGTATGTGGTTTGGTGGTTATGTCCACCCGGGGGCGCCAAAGTTTAATCCCGAGAATATGTTGTTGCACAGGCACTTGAACCTGGGCAACTTATTCAGGATTTGTTCGATTCAGGAATGTTTAATTAACTGATTCTACTACGCCAACTTGCGTTTGTAACCAAAACACCTTTAGCTGTTTAAAGTCAAAAAACAACTCGTCTCTTTATTGAATTGTGGCTTCTTTTATACTTATAATTTGATTTTTATACTTATAATTTGATTTAATTGTCGCAACCTTGACTGCATATTTTGCAGTCAGCATAATCGGCAGCGCTTGCATTTTTCAATCGTGCAAACGGGAGTGTCATGTTCCCGTCTGGAGCGACAAAACTTGTGCGCCAATTATGCTAACTGTGCATTTGTTCAATGCATTGTTGTGAATTCATGGCCAAGGCCAATCGACTACAGTGCATTAACCGTCAAAGTTGCGGTGATAATTCAACAGCTGCAATGAATAGTATTAACAAACTCTTAATAGATAACACTGTGCACGAAAAGTGAACTTTTTTTTGGAACAGACTGCGCTCCGGTTGGGTTAAGTTAATTCGAGGACGCTTGTGACATCAGACGTTTTTCAAGGTTGGGTCAATTTGTCCTTTAAATGACCTTGAAAGGTTTTTTTTGAAAGGTCACTTCAGTTTTTCATCAATAACTCAGTCATTATTGCTAAGTAAGATAAAATAGCTAACTTAAATTTATTCATAATTTTTTTTAATTTTTAAAATGTTTTATTTGAAGAAAGTACAAAAAAAATCCAGAAAAATTTACATTTACATTTGCCTCCAAAACACTAACTAGAACTGATTTTTTATATAGTTTCTTTACAAGATTTGTTTTTTGGACTCTTAGCTACAATTTTCATATTTGTGTTAAACTCTATCATCAATAATGACTGAGTTATTGATGAAAAACTGAAGTGACCTTTCAAAAAAAAACCTTTCAAGGTCATTTAAAGGACAAAATGACCCAACCTTGAAAAACGTCTGATGTCACAAGAATCAGAGTCCTCGAATTAACTTAACCCAACCGGAGCGCAGTCTGTTCTCTTTTTCAACTAGCACAGTGTAATTAATTCTATGTTATGGTACAGTACAAATGAAAATGTGCAAGAATACATCAGGAACTAATTCAATTTAAAGGGTATTCATTAACACTTTCAAATCTAATCAATTCAAATAATATCATACAATTCAATTTCAATCTTAAACAAGTTTCTTATGAACTACTGATAAAAATTTAATTTAACAATAATAATATAGTCCAGTCATTGTAGCATTTTTATACCCCCACACTCACTGTGGCAGGGTATACTAACTTTGTCACAACGTTTGTAACGCCCATAAGGAGGCGTGTCCGGTATGGAAAAGTATATATATTCTTGATCAGTATCACCTCCTGAGTCGATTTAGCGATGTCCGTCTGTCCGTCTGTCCGTCCGCACGATAGCGGTCGCAGTTTTGGAGATATCGACTTGAAACTTTTTTTACATGTTTTTCTCGTGAATACTGAGATCAAGTTCGAGAATCAGCCAAATCGGACAAAAACTGGGCGTGGCTCCCATACACCGAAAAAAAAGGTAAAAATTTTTTATTGTTGTATTCGATTGGAAATGTTTAGAAACGTATTTTTGACATGGTCCGAGGTTCCGCAGCCACATATATAAGGGTCTAAATGGGGTCTTGAGACCAATTTTTTTTTTTTTTGTGGATTTAATTGGAAATTTTTAGAAATGGATTTTGGACATGGTCCGGGCTCCAAAACCACCTATAATTGGCTCAAAATAGGGTCTTGAGACCACAATTTTTTATGTTCAAGGTACTTCTTCCTACTGTGTGGGGGTATTTCAGCTTCGGTATAGCCGAAGATAGTCCACTCTCTAGTTTTCACAAAAATTAGCGTACGCGATTTTTAGACTGCGTCTTCATATTCTTGAAGGAAAGGATTTAGCTTTTGTATATGCGACTTCAATAACGATGCATTTTTAATCGCTTTAATTTCTTCTGCAATATCATTTTGTTGGATCCTTTCAGAAACGATAATTCCAGCTCTTTTGCAGTTATTTCTAGGTACACATAAATCTAATCAAAAAACGTGGTAAAAAAAACTATTTTTTATTTTATATGGAAAACACAAACAACAATTACTATTTCCAAAGCTGGGCATAGTTAATCGAAAACTTCGTTAACCCGGTAATAGTTAATCAAAAATTTAACTTCGTTAAATTAAAAAGTTAATTTCGTGAAAAGTTAAATTAAGTTAATAGTTAAATTTTCTATAGAAAAATATTTAAAAAAAAAAACACTTTAATAAACATTTAAACTATATTAAATTTAAAAGCCCTTTTTCCGTTCGGCTTCAGCCAAATTTGCTTTAAAATAAATGATAAAAATTTTTATCAAGAGTGAAATTTTGTGTATGAAACAATTTATTTATATTCATATAAAGGCATACAAATTTTATTAGAATATTAAAAAATAGGAATGAAATGAATGAAGTTTGGTTAAGAACAAATGTCACAGGCCATTCTAAACACAATGGCGTTCTTAGTTTTTCGCCATTTGAGAAATGGAAAATACGATGTAAACATCCTGACGATGTAAACCTCACGTGATGGCTGAGAACGCCACTGTGTTTAGAATGGTCCATTCATACAAAAAAATAGGACACTTCAAAATATATCGGCCTGTGTATTTTTTTAAATAATTTTTAAATTAAATGTCAATAGTAGTTCAAAAATAGTATAAATTCTTAATTTCTACTTTTTTTTTACATTCAAAAATATTTCGTTTTAAAGTTAACTAATGCTAGTTAATCGAAGAAATTTAACTTAACTAAATTAACAAGTTAATGGTCTTCGAAATTAACTGAAACATTAATAGTTAACCAAAAATTTAACTTCGTTAATTAACTATTAACTAATTATCTAGTTAATGCCCAGCTTTGACTATTTCTGTAGTTAATCTAATCGTCGAAAATTTGTTAAATAATTTTTAACTACAATTTCAGGTCCACCAACAAAAATAATTTGAACGACGGTTCGCAACTCAACTGAGTTTGGTTGCTATATTGGATATATATGCAGCATGGCCGTATTTCGGCAACTAATGATGTGATTCGCAATCTCATCGCTCGATGGCGAAATGCAACCATGCTGCCAATATTTCATAATTCTGAAACAGCATGACATTTAATACAAGAGAGAAAAATTATGAAATATGTATGTCCAGGGATGATTTTTTTTAATACAATTGTACGTTTTTGGTACAATTTCAAAGACAAAAGTACATTGGTACTACATTGAAATTTTTGGTACAATATATGCAAAAATATCAGATTAATAAACAACTTATTTTACAATTTTTTTTCTGAAATATTTTTGTTGTTTGTTTCCAGCTCTAAAGTACTTGTCAAACTTCATTTCGAAAAAAGCTATGAAAATGATAAGTAAACTTCCTTTCGTAAATTTTCTTAAATTCGTATCCATTTCGGTAGAATTTTTGTACCATTTTTTAACGAAATGGGACACGGCCAATCTGTGCCCCCTTCAGAAATTTGGAATTTTTTGGATGCAAAAAGTTGGGCTGTAAAAAATCAAAACTATTTTACTAAAGGGTGTTTTGTGGTAAAATATTTCCCTGAATTTTGAGAATTTTTTAAAATATTTTATTTTTACGAAAAAAAAAATTTAAATTAAGATATTGTTGTTCATAACTATTTTTTGTAAATAGTCGAACAAAAATTGTATCGACTATTTTTTTTCAGTTTTACATTTTTTCATAAAAAAAAAAAATTTCTCAAAAATTCTTAAAATTTAGGGTGAATTTTTAGCACAAAACTGTCTTTAGTAAAATACTTTTTTTTAATAAAAAAAAAATTGTATAACCCCCAAGAAAAAAGTTTGAAAAGTAAGTAAATTTTTATGGATTTTCTCGATAAAGAATTTATGGATAAAAATGTACAGGTACTCATTCCAGTACCTCTTCAAGAGACCTTTCCAATGGTACCAATTTAAATACTATAAAATGTTCGCAAACAAATCAAAATTTAAAATTTCGACCGCTACTATTTTTTTGACCGCAGCTGTATATTTAACTTGTTTACGTTTTTTAATATTAATACATTTTCTGTTCATCAATAAAGCACAACCACACAATTTTTCAAAATTCTGGAAAATGAAAAACAAGTTTTCAAATTGGTATGTTTTGTATGGAAATGGGTTTTCGTTTCCTTAGTTTTCAATTACTTTCATCACGATTCCCACAAACCACTATAACCTATCTGATGCACTATAGCCTATCTGATTCTCAGAAATCCAAAAATGCCAAAAACTCGATTTTCATGAAATGGACATGTGCTTTAAGGTATCGATATTACAAACTATTTTTAATTATAAAAAAATTGAAGTGTTGGTACTTTTTCGACAGATTTGGTACTATTTTGTTTGACTTTTTGTACAAAATGGAACAACCCAAATATCATCCCTGTGTCTGTCTCGATTTCGCTCTCAAAGCAACAAGTGCTGCATAATATATGAATAACTTATATTTGACACATAGCTTCAAAGTACTCATCAAGTTCTTGCTGCCATTAGTATGAGATACTATTAGTAGTATTTTAGGGAAGTTTGTATGAAAATTGTTGGGTCGTAATAATAAAAACGTCTTAGAGCAATTGCTACGTGCATTTACTTTACTCAGAGATTTTACTTCAAATCAAAATTGTATTAAAACTAGTGAGTGGACTATCTTCGGCTATACCGAAGCTGAAATACCCCCACACAGTAGGAAGAAGTACCTCGTACATAAAAAAATGTGGTCTCAAGACCCTATTTTGAGCCATTTATAGGTTTTGGAGCCCGGACCATGTCCAAAATCCATTTCTAAACATTTCCAATCAAATCAACCAAAAAAAAAAATTGGTCTCAAGACCCCATTTTGACCCTTATATATGTGGTTTCGGAACCTCGGACCATGTCAAAAATACGTTTCTAAATATTTCCAATCGAATACAACCATAAAAGGGACTTGAAAAATGTTAACCTTTTTTTTTCGGTGTATGGGAGCCACGCCCAGTTTTTATCCGATTTGGCTGATTCACGAACTTGATCTCAGTATTCACGAGAAAAACATGTACCCAAAGTTTCAAGTCGATATCTCCAAAACTGCGACCGCTATCGTGCGGACGGACAGACGGACAGACATACGGACATCGCTAAATTGACTCCGGCGGTGATGCTGATCAAGAATATATATACTTTTCCATACCGGACACGCCTCCTTATGGGCGTTACAAACGTTGTGACAAAGTGAGTATACCCTGCCACAGTGAGTGTGGGGGTATAATTATCGTAAAAAGTATGAAGAAAGTACCGGGTTGTATCGAATAAAAAAAAATCCGGGTTGTATCGAAGTCAAAAACGCATTTTACATTTTTGATATTTCGAAAACAATTTTTAAAATCAAAGTCTAACTATGTTAGGGGAAACATTATTTTCAATATTACACTATAATTGTAAACTTAATGAAATATTGCTTTTTGAGAAAGCGCTTTAGTTTTGGGTAATGAATGTAATATATATTCGCAGTAGAAAATATGTTGTCCGACCAATTTGTGCACAGAAATGCAAATTATCTCGTTTTTAAAGAGTTGGGCTTACATTAAATTAATTTAAGTTTCATAAATATTTGAATAAAACACATCTACAGAAACACCAAACACATCTGCTATCTCTTTCTTGCATTCTTTTTCTAATATGTATTTATTTATTTTATTAGCTCAATTTCATAATTGCTTTCTCTGTCTTCTATAAAGTAAAATACGAACTATTTTTAATTTGCATATCAATCTCAAAAGATGCTTCAAATCACGGCTACCAAAAAATTTTTCCGGTTTTAGTCCGTTATTTTTTACCATATGAAGGCGTTAAAGTCAAGATTTTGGAATTTCAAGAACAACCAGGTGTGCATTAACGTTATTATTGAAAATGCATGTCAGCAAATCGTAACTCTCTACTCTTTCTAAAAAGTTAATTACAATTTGTTTAAGGTGAAACATCGGATATTATTGTCAACTAGTAAATTTGCCTGTGCCATGCACGGGAAAAAAACACTAATTTGAAAAAAATTAAATGTTTACTAAATATATTTTAGATGCAAAAATATTTTCTATGTTTTTAAAATTTAAATGTAATTTTTTTTTATAAAAATTTGTGAAATATGTAATTTTTTATTAATTTTTGTAAAGAATAGAAAAAAATTTAGTTTGATGATGTAATTGTGTAAAGTTGAACTGTTACGTTAAAAAAGAATTAAAAAAGAAAAGAGAATATCAAGCAATGGATTCAAAAAAAAAAATACGACCGGTGACGGGCTTGAACCCAAGACTGCCGCAGACTAAGCGGAAGCTCTACCCAACTGACCACAGCCAGCAATAAAATAATTTCAGCTAATAGCGGTTAGGTAAACCAAGCCGTATGGTGAACTCCATAATTTATATATACATATGAAAATCATTTGTGAAATATGTGAACTTTTATTAAATTTTGTAAAGAATAGAAAGAAATTTTGATTGATGATGTAATTGTGTAAAGTTGAACTGTTACATTAAAAAAGAAAGATTAAAAAAAGAAAAAAGAATATCAAGCAATGGATTCAAAAAAAAATACGACCGGTGGCAGTTTTTTTTTTCTTAAAGGTGGCAGCTTTAGGTCGAAGCTTTTTTTGTTTATATGTATGTGAAATGATTTTTTGTGTGTGTATACACATGAAAGCGTTTTGCATTCAGCTTGCAGAAGTTAATCGATATTAGGTGAATGTATTGTATGAGCATTAGTGGCTCTGGTGAGAAGGCGCTTAGTTCGCTACTTCATCTTACTTACAATCGCAGCATTGTGAGTTCGATACCTCACCAGGGCGGCTAACATTTATAAGAAAAAATATATGTGTGATATTTGTAAGTGGCTCTGGTTCCTTCTCACGACCGCAGCGTCGTGTGGACAAACCACCAGAATGGCTAACATAAAAAAATGAAGGTTGACAACTTAAAAAAATTTTTTAAGTGAAGTTGTAAATTTTGAATCGGTTAGTGTTACGGACAGACAGACAGACAGACAGAAAGACAGAAAGACAGAAAGACAGACAGACAGACCTGGACAAATATATATATTAATTAATTATTTGATAACAGTTTTGGCTAAGCACAACATCGCATCCAATTGCGTAGCGTTTGGCGGAGATAATACGAACTGCAATTTTGGTGGATCTCGTCGAAAAGGCATAAATATTAGAGCCCGAACGATTAATCGGCATCGGCTTCGGCCGAAAATGCACATTCGGCTTCGGCTTCTGTTTTCCCAAAAAATGGCAGAAGTTTTGGCCACCGAAAACCAAAACTAATTTTTTTACGATACGATTTTCTAGCCCACATCGCATCTAAACGGTCTTACTGATTTTCTTGAGACTTGAATGTAAAATTGTGTAATTGATGGAATTTCCAATGTGACATCAACAAAAAATATGATTAAAATTTAAATTAGTAATCATCGAATATTGAGTGAATCTTGCCTCAAATTGCATGGCACGGGGTTACAGCTGCCACAAAGTACATCCTTGGACATTTTCTGGGTGGATTACTGTATTTTAAATATAAACTGTATGAAATTTCAAATATATTGGTAGGAGGCTCACGGAAGAATTCTACCTTTTAGAAATGTAGCCCAAATTGCTGCGCCAACATATATGAAAAGTAGTTCTTGTGCTGACATTTAAAGTTCAAAGATTCACAGGTGGTTTTTACCATCAACTAGTACATCCTTTGCCCATCACCTGACGGATTTGGGGAGTCCTTAAAAAACAGCTACTTAGATGGATTTATTCTTTGAAGAATTCTCTACCATTTCTTCTAAATTCACATTATTTTAAGCTTTACTCCAAATTTTTAAAAGTGATTTTAAAAAAATCCAATTGTTCTTACATGGGATATATGGAATAATTTGAGGCTCCTGTTAGTTTTGACCTAGGAGGTCCAAATTTGTTTGTGAATTCTTTTGGTTACTTTTATTATTTGTTTAAATACATTTTTAGTTCCTTAAAAAACTAAATGTGTATTTATATACTCGAATTTGAATGAAAATACACGAAAAAAACAAGTTTTTAAAGGGGTTTTATTTAAGTATTGGCTTCGGTATAGGCCTTCGGCGTCGGCCTACCAATTGACCTTCGGCATCGGCTTTGGCTTCGGCCTGAAAATGCTTATTGGTCGGGCTCTAATAAATATCATTTTTCATAAATTGAACTTAAAACTTTAACGTCAATTAATAGAGATTGGATGCGGAGCACATATAATTCACAATGCCATAAAATCTGCCGCTTATTGCTTGCCTTTTGACCTAGAATGTGTCATTGAAAAAATATATTCACATTTTTATATTTATACCGTTAGGTTCCCTGTCGGAAATTGAACTCATTTTTTTGTAACTATAAATTAGTTATTTAATAAGTCAGTACACACTATTAAGTCACTTTGTTACGAACTCACTATTTTAACATGGGGATGTCCTAGGCGGTAATCAGTTGAGTTTAGACTTCACAAAAATGGTATTCGAATTTTTTTTTCTCTCACCTCTCTGTCATTTCTATAAATTACTTTTAAAACCTTTTTATATTTATAAAAATTTCAATTGAATTTTCCGGGGCTCGAACTAACGGCCTTTGCAATGTGAAGCCGACGCCTACACTCCAGGTTATACAAGAAGTATTTTTCAAATATATAAAAGCAAATTTTTACTACGTTCGAATTGAAATAAAACAAAGCGCAATATAGAAACTCTATTATCAAACTGACTATCTCTGCACGACTTTTCAATCACTTGAAAATTAGTTGTTATATAGTTAGAAATAGGTTAGCTATTTTTGTAAACCAGTTGATTGAATTCCGACAGGGTTGGAAGCATTAAAAGATTTTTGTGAAAGTGTTGATATAGAATATCAAAAATTGTTCGGATACAGTAAAACTAGGTGGCTCGCCCTTACTCCTGCAATTGATCGTGTCTTACAAATTTATCATGGTTTAAAAGAGTATTTTTTCAGTCTAGACAAATGTCCAATTATTATAAAATCCTTTTTTGAAACTCCAACATCTGAGCTTTGGCTTACTTTTATTCAGTCGCAATCAAAAACTTTTCATCGAGTGATTTTGAATATCGAAGCCCAGAAAATCACAGCAGTTGAAGTAGTAAAGGAAATAGATCAGCTAAAACAAACTTTTTTATAAAAACAAAGAGACTTTCGCGGACTTTTGACGAAAAATCCGGTTTTTATGAGACGTATTCTGATTATAACTGCACTCTCAGAAAGTTTTAGCTCGTACCTGATTTGCATGGAGCTGATAGTAGTATTGTTCTGGGCTAACTAGATTATTCGTCTGTCAATTCGTTCAGACGTTAACGCTTTTGAGTACATGTTTCGGGTTAATTTACCCATTTCAGAGCGTGGGCAGATCCACAAAGGATGTCTTGAAGATCCGCAAAGGATATGTGGTCGTTATCCTTGTCCTTATTCATGTCCTTATCTCTCAATGCTTTTATAATATTACGTAGTTTATCTGAGTAATGTTTGGATGTCCCATTCTGCTAAAAAAAAGAATATTATTCCTTTTATAACCATTCAGAGCAAATAAAAGTTTAAAAACAGCCAATTGTCACTTTTTCGACAATTTTTTTTTGTAACACTGCTTTTATTTTGCTCTGCACTTTCCGCTGATCCGAAAATAAATTATCCTGTAACTTGAAAATCTTAATGCTTGCGTATTTGAACGATTACCGCTATGTATATAAATCCCGGTGCACAAAAAAAATTTTGTATGGAGAAATATTGATTGAGCCGAAGGATAGCGAACCGATCGTAAAAACTAATACTAAAACTCTTTAATTTCACCCCTCTTATCATCAGTAGGATCCTCTTTCTCAGCCATCCAGATGCTCAGTCCACTTAGTCCTCCGATGGTCATTCACCAGGCGTCTGATTTCAACGTTTAGATCGCGTATACGCGCATCCGCGTGGTCTAACGTGCGAATGGCAAGCCTTGCGGCCTCAGCAGGGAAATTAGGACGAATCAACGGGATTCTACCTGCCGGGATCGACCGTGAGGCTGCTTTTACGAAAATGTTTCGCATAAGCAGCTACGCTTCCCACCTCCTGGATACCATCAAACACCTGATTTGTGAGTTCCTTGAAGCCTTCCCAATTAGCTTTCGCATAATTGAGGAACGTTCTTTTCTCTGTTTCAATGAAATCATTTGACATGCTCACTGTTACGGTAATCGGGAGATGGTCAGAACTAAGCCGGATGCCTGTGGTCCACGTTGTGCACATCCAGAGTGACGCCCCTACGATGCTAATATCGGGGGAGCTGGAGCAGCCGCCTGTCACCCTTGTGTGTGCGTCGGTGTTTATCGCAGTGAACGTGTAGGCAACCAGCTGCTCAGCCAGATGTGCCCCGCGCCTGTCTACGCCAAGGCTCGAGCACCATGTATCGTGGTGGGCGTTGAAATCTCCAAGAATAATCCTGGAGTCGCCCACTAACAGGTGCTCGATCGATGGCAAGTTGCCAGTCGCACAGGCAGTATTGGGTGGAATATAAATGTTCACTATCTCCACCTCGACATCCCCGGAACGATGTTGAAATCGCCCATAGCGTTCAGTCGTGACACCTGGGAAAGCTTTGTTTCCTGGATTGCAGCAATCATTATCGCGTTTTCACGCAAGAAAGCTACAATCTAAGGAAGCTTGCCCCAGATGCCATTACAATTGAACTGGAGGATGTTGACGTTTGTAACATGGCTGGCTAAGGTCGCATGAGGAGGGTGCTGCTGTGACAAAGGTGGCTGCTGTTGACGACGCGTCCGTGGACGCCAAACCTTGACCGGCATCTGCGGTATTGCCGCTTGCTGCTGTTGCTGAGGGCAACATGGTGCTGTAAAATCCGGCGTCCATAGTCGCGTCGGAATCAGCCCCGAGCACACCAGCTGATGGCACCATTCGTTGCATGTATTGCACCGCACTGAGGCCGTATTGGCACGAATGGGCAGACGGCACACTGTGCAAAGCCACACCCGCGGTCGGGGGTTCTGCTCGACTCCGGCAAAAAAACAGATGAAATAATAAGGAAAATAAGTGATATATATATGTGTGAATACCTCTTGCAATGACTTTCCCCTCGTTGAGTTGCACAATCTTTGGCCGGGAGGGTTATATTTTAAAAAACTTGTTTTTTTACTATTTTTAATTTTCCCCTTTTTTTTAAAAAAAAATTTGTTACCCTTTTTTTAAATAAGAACCTCTTGTCAATAAGAACCCACCTACTAAATTTCATCATTTTAGCTAGAAGGAATCGGAAGTTATGCCATGTTTAAGAAAAAGAGGTTTGAGTCCCCCCACGGCCCCCTAAGTTTCCTGTATATTTGGTTAGGGGATCAAATATACAGGAAACTTAAACTCGTAAATTTATAATATGTGTGATTTTTGAAATTTTACAGGAAACGATTTTTTTTGTAGATAAAATGATCTATGAAAATAATGAGTTAAGATAAAATTGGAAGCTAATTTTATCACTTTTTCATTTACAATTTGCATATTCTATGTATGTGGAAGAGATTCTTTTGTGATAGATTTTTGATAAAAGTACCACATGCAATAAATTGGCTATTAGGGGTTAGATTGTTTTTTAATTTTTAAAACCACTTTGAAAAAAATTTAGGTGAATTGCGTTTTTTAGAATATATTTCCATTCATTTGGACAAGTTTTCATTAAAAAATATGATTTCCATAGATTTGCAATTGAAATCCCGGGATTGCCAAAACGTCCTACATATACAAATTGTAAGCCCTACATATAATACACAAATTAATGGCTTCTGAGTTGGTACTAAGGTTTAATTTTACTAGAAATATGCTCCTATGTCTGATGGACATTTTAAGAATCACTCTAGTACAACTATTATATATTTTTTTCAGATTTTATAAGGAAGAAAATGCCACATATAATTGCACAAAACATTGATGACAGTAATGTTGACAATTTTCTTGGAGGCTGGATTGATAATAAGGTTCGAGCCCTGATATTAGTGCCCAGAAATCAAACAAGATTGCGATATTTAATAAGTGCATTTGCCTTTAATCACAGAGTTGCATTTGGGTAAGTAATCTTTACTATTATCTATCTAAGGACAGTACCAAAAAGAAGCTTCACACCTTGATTTGCTTATAAAATATAAGTTTTTAATTTCTTCTATTTAAATTTACTTTTCATTACTTTTCACTTAAAAAAAAAGTTTTTATTTTTTTCCGAATTTGGTATTTTTTTATTAAATTTCGCACAACTGCTTCAGTAACGGTACTGCTTGCCTTTCACAAGTTTTTTTTAAATTGCTTCACGTCACTAGCAACATGACAATTCTTCATCAAGCTAAATAGCTCTCTATTGGACGAAATTGCGGATAATTTAGTGGGTTCTCATATTTTGCTTTTTTTTACGTTATTTCCCTCTAACAAAGCCAATGTGGAACGGGAGTGGCTTGTAGTAGATAAATCGGCCCAAGAAATTGGTAACACATTGGCCCATATTCATAGTCAAATTAAGCTCCAACTTAACTTTAGTTACACTGAATTGACAGCTACTAAGCCGTTTCTAATGTTTAGCAGCTACTAAATTTGACTATGAATATGCGCTATTGTCTTTGTCTAAGAATAGTATAAGGCGGCTATATAAAAACTCCTTCTTGTAAATTTCGGAAGATATTTTAAATCCTAAGGTAGTCAGTGCAAAGGTCGTAAGATCTTTCCCGCCACATTTTTCCATTCCAATTATTGATACTGGCTGGTCGGCAGTACCATCTCTCTCTTTTATGTAAAACTAGTAAATTTGCCCGTGCCATGCACGGGAAAAAAACACACTAATTTTAAAAAATTAAATGTTTACTAAATATATTTTAGATGCAAAAATATTTTCTATGTTTTCAAAATTTAAATGTAATTTTTTTTTATAGAAATTTGTGAAATATGTAATTTTTTATTAAATTTTGTAAAGAATAGAAATAAATTTTGTTTGATGATGTAATTGTGTAAAGTTGAACTGTTCCATCAAATAAGAATTAAAAAAAAAGATTAAAAAAAAAAAAAGAATATCAAGCAATGGATTCAAAAAAAAATACGACCGGTGACGGGCTTGAACCCAAGACTGCCGCAGACAAAGCGGAAGCTCTACCCAACTGACCACAGCCAGCTATAAAATAAATTGAGCTAATGGCGATGTAGTTCATCAAGCTGTATGGTGAATGTGTATATACACACAAAAATATAGCTTTAATTTACCATTGCCACCTTTAAGGAAATAATATTACCAAAAGGCTAGCGTTGCCACCTAACAATGTTTTCACCTGTTACGGCTAAACATTATTTCCGATTGTCGATCATTTTTATTGCAAAGTGTTTTATTCATTGGATTTTTTCAATTTTTATTTTCGTATTATGTATTTTGACGTACTAAAACCGAATCTGAATCTTTTATTGTAGCAAAAATCAGCTTTCCAAGAAATAAATTTTTTTAAGTTTTGATTTCCCCTTTTACAATTTCTTTAGTGACTTCTAAGAAAGGTGTTCATTTTGTAGTATTTTTTTTCGGGAATTTTAATTTATAAATGATTCACATTTTTATTTGTTTTTATGAAATTTCTCACCTTAAGCAAATATATTTTCGCATTTGCAAGAAACATTTTTGAGTAAGTTTCGCTGCGGTTGCGGTACTTCGCGTTGATGTGTGCGGACCTTAATGTTGTACTGGGAATATATGCAGTGTATAGGAAAGTGTATTATGAAAGTGTAATATGAAAATCTAATACACCACCGTAATAGGTGAAAATAGTGATAGGTGGCAAGAATAGTCTTGTGGCAGTGTTATTTTCTTAAAGGTGGCAGCTTTAGGTCGAAGCTATTTTTTTATATGTGAAATGATTTTTTTGTGTGTGTATATACATGAAAGCGTTTTGCATGCGGCTTGATGAAGTTAATCGATATTAGGTAAAGGCATTGTATGAGCATTAGTGGCTCTGGTGAGAAGGCGCTTAGTTCGCTACTTCATCTTACTTACAATCGCAGCGTTGTGGGTTCGATACCTCACCAGGGCGGCTAACATTTATAAGAAAAAATATATGTGTGGATATATTTGTAAGTGGCTCTGGTTGGTTCCTTCTCACGACCGCAGCGTCGTGTGGACAAACCACCAGAATAGCTAACATTAAAAAAAAAAAAAGTTAACAACTTAAAAAAATTTTTTAAGTGGAGTTGTAAATTTTGAATTGGTTAGCGTTAGGGACAGACAGAAAGACAGACAGACAGACAGACCTGGACAAATATATATATTAATTGGGGACCTGGTAATGTTCTTGAGTTAATTTTAACACAAGTTTCGTCATTCATTGTAATGTATTCAGTTGCATCTCGAAACAAGTGGTCGTTCAATTTTCGAAGCCCTGTTATCCCGACTTTCACTTGTCTTTCACTTTTTTTGGTACTTTTGGTTTTTTTTAAAAAGATATTCACATTATGCCTTTGCTTCACTCTTTGGACCACAAAGGGACTGGTTCCAATTTTTTCGTCAAATTTCGAATTGATATTAATCTACTTTTATACCCTCATGAGGTATGGGTATATTCACTTTGGTTTGATGTCTCTAACACAAAGAAGGAGGCGTGTTCGGTACGGAAAACTTTATATTCTTGATCAGCAGGGCTGATTTTTATATGGACGAAAAACTTGAAAATATGTATGGAATATGGACGATAAAACAATCGAAATATGGACGATAGCGAAATATGGAGAATATTGACGATAGATTTAATTATTTTGGTTTGTTTTTGATGTATTTTTTTACATTTCGCGGAGCTTTCGGTTTCATTTTAAAGCTGAGCTCAATTGCTAACAAGAACTTCAAACGGAACTTAAAAGTTTCGAAAAACGATTTTGGCAGCAGAGCTGTAAATGAATGCACTCTTTTTATAACCCTTATATTAACTTGCTTTGGGTGGACTATATATATATATATATATATCCTCAAATCTGCGGCGAGCTTTTTCATACACTTCCACATGAGCTAGAGAGCTGAAATTTGGAACACTGATATTTTGGGGTCCTTCAGAGGCATAGGGGGCCGTGGGGGGACTAAAACCCCCTTTTTTTAAACATGGCATAACTTCCAATTCCTTCAAGCTACAATGATGAAATTTGGTAGGTGGGTTCTTATTGACAAAATTAAGTTTTACACCCTTTGGAAGGGGGGTGTGGGGGCAAAGGGGAGCGGGATGGAGCCAATTTAAAGTCCTAACTTTCGTATTTTGTAAGCTACAAGACTTTACTTAGGTTCGCATTCGGGAAAAAGAGTAAAAAAGGGGGGGAAAAGGGGGGACAAATTTATTTAAAAAAAAAAAAGGAAGCAAATAAAAAAAGAGTAAAAAACAAGTTTTTTAAAATATAACCCTTTAACCGACTAAAAAGCGGAAAATAAATTTCCTTTAAATTATTTTCCGCAATTTCGATTTAAAATTAAGGGTTTTTGGCGACTTCAAAATCTGCAATGATATTAGGAACAAAGTACCATGAGGTATGGGTATATTTACTTTGGTCTGATGTTTGTAACACCAAGAAGGAGACGTGTCCGGTATGGAAAAGTATATATATTCTTGATCAGCGTCACCTCCTGAGTTGTTTTAGCCCTATCCGTCTGTCCGTCCTCTTTTCTTGTAAACACAATTGCAGGAGCTAGAAGAAAGCTAGGGATCCCAAATTTTGGATTTATCCTTTTTAGGCCCTAGAAGGAGGTTAGGCTAGGTTAAGGTGGCACGCCGACACACTTAGACCAAAGGAGGTCCATTGTGATACCACAGGATCCTTTCCTTTCCCATAAACCCCAAACCATTTGGAGTTCAAGATGAACCTATGAAGGCCTGATATGCTAGCCGTAGAAATATCACCGAGACTGTCCAGGAAGAATGACTCCAACAGGGTCCACCGCGAGACAGTGCCGGGCAGGAGCAGAGAAGATGCATCACAGTCTCCTCCTCCTCCTCATCCATACAACTCCTACAGAAGTCATTAGCGAAGACCCCAAGCCTTACCGCATGGTGCCCAATCTAACAGTGACCAATAATCACACCTACCACCTTGGAGATGCTGGCCCTAGGCAGTGCGATGAGCCTCTTAGAACGCTTCAGATCCTGCAACAGCCAGATCTATCTTGTTGTGTTACAAGTGGTTCCAGAAAACCATCTGTTGTTGTTGTTGTAACAGCAATAAGGAATGTATGTATGTTTTTATGTTGAATTTAAGTTAGTTATTTAGAGGTGGTTATAACTCCAGGTCCAGAAATCTGGCGACTTTGATAGGGTTGGACCAGAGGTCTATTGGCTGGAGTAGAGTAGGATGCCTCACGCAGTTGAAAAGGTGTGTTGTGTTGTGAGGTGAACAGTGGAAGGCAGGGCAGACGTCGAAGAAATTGGCGCTGTTAATTCTTGGCATATAACTGTTTAACAGGCTGCAGTGATCTGATCGCAGCTGCGATAGGGTTGTTCTTGTTGACCTAGAAGTTCCAGAAGACCATCTGTTGTTAGTCTTGGCGATGGAATCAAGACGAATCAGTAGCTTGCACATGCTGAGCGGGATACCTAGCTTTACTTTATCTGGTAGGAGCTGTGTTGTGGTGCTCTGCCTTGCAAGTTCCTCAGCTTTGCAGTTCCCTGGAATGTCACTATGCCCGGCACCCAGACGAGGTGGATGTTAAACTGCTTAGCCATCCCATTATAGATGAGCGACAGTCCGAGGCTACCTTTGATGTTAGGAGGATAGATTCCAAGGACTTGATTGCGGCCTGACTGTCTGTGAAAATCGTAATATCCTGAGCAGATATTACGTTCCGCCGCAGCCAGTTCATAACTTCTTTTATAGCCATCACCTCTGCTTGAAATACACTGCAGTGGTCGGGAAGGCGAAAAGAGAGACCTGCATAAAGTTCGTCAGAGAAGACTCCTCCACCGACTTTGTTGTCGAGCTTGGAACCGTCCGTATAAAAGTCGGACCGGGACGGTATAGTGGTACGGAAGTCTCTTGTGAAGGAGATTTCGGTTGTACCAGGAATGGATTTAGTGCCAACTAGAATCGAAGAGTACCCCTAAGTAGAGCTGCCCCATTGATTTGTGGATCTAAGCCTGACCGCCGCCATCGCAGCCATTTGTTTGGCAAGAAAATGCAAGGGTATCAGATGTAATAAAATATCTAATGCGTCTGAGGGAGTGGATCTCAACGCCACTGAAATGTGTCGCTAAATGCTTATGCTGCAGTCTGTATTGTTGGCATATGTGCACATTTTGTGGATATATTAAAATCCAAATTTATGTAAATATTAAAAAGAAAAATCAATAAAAGGGCCGATTAACGGCAAATCCAATTCAATTGGACAACAACCACTTCAACGTTGAATTCATAATTTCAAAGGAAGGTATATCTAGGTTTAAGCACCTAGTTATACAATTTGTGTTTTGTTGAAACCGAATTCAATCAAAGTATATCTCGGTTCAAGCACCGAGTTATACATTTTGGTGACCCCGCAGAAAGGACACAGCAAACAAACGCAACTCGGTTTATGTACCGCTGTTGCGAATGTTCGTCTTTAAAACTTAAAATACCATAGAATTTGGTACAAAGCACCAGTTTTGGTGACGTAAAAGGACACAGCAACGCAACTCGGTTTATGTACCGCTGTTGCGACAGTTCGTATTTAAATCCAAATACCATAGTACCTTTGTTTGACACACAAACGACTCAAAGGCAAAAGCACACCTGTGTGAGCCTACTCACCTACAGCGAGTAAACAAATCAGCTACGCAAGGGTTTCCCGTGACAGCACGCAGCTAGATAACCCCAATAACACCCAGTCGAATCAAACCAACACATTATGAGTAATCTGGACGAATTAATAAAGCAGCAGGATGAAAATGCCACCAACATACAGAGGATCATCAGCAACTATAAAAAGACGTCTAAAGATCGAAAAACTGAAGATTACCTGCACAAGAAGGTAACAGAACTGAAAGATTTGTGGACAATATTTCAAAGAGCTGACAACCAAATTCGCAGAGATCCAGCCACACCCGCAGATCACCAGTACTTCGAAAAGGATATTGATGCGTCACTGGGCGAAACATATAACAAAGTCATGGAGGACATTCAAGAGTGCATTAAGGCACTTAATATAAAGCCTGCCGCGGCGCACAGGGCTAATTATGATGACAGTGTAGAGCAAAAGGAAGGTGCTGATTCTGGAAAAACCGTATATTATGGAGTGGCGTCAGTGCTGCGCAAGCAACAAACATTAATGGCATTCATGAAACGCCTGTTAGCCGGCATCGAAAGCGGCAAGGATCAATCACGGCAATATTTCGAGGGAAATATTGCAAGACTGCAGCGACTATGGAGCGAAGTTGAGGCCACGAACTACAGATTGTAAGAGGAGGTTTCATCACCAGAAGATGAAGGGTACATTACCGTTTGGCGTGGCTTGGTGTGAGGACGTGTTTTGGTCGAGACGAGTTTGTTTTTGTCAAAATTTTCTCGTCTATACCGTAACTCGTACTTAGTACAGCCTCGTCAAAAGGTGGTCGTAAATTAACATTCCATAAAGGAAAATACTTTCGGATGGCGTTATAATTGCTCGCAATTGGCCAAATAATTCTCTTTCGAGACCTCCTATCCTTTCCATTGCGAAAGGTGAATAGAGTAACTTAAATATCAAAAAAAAAAAAAAAGATCAAGGGTATGATTTCAATGCATACCTTGACATGGAACAACAGGTCCACCACAAGATGATCGAGTTGCATACTCTGTCAGAAGAAGTCCACTCCCGAGAAGGCCACCGTCGTTCCGGTTGCCACAAATAACTATTCCAATGTTCAATGGTGACTATCTGCAGTGGAACCAGTTTTTCGACATCTTCAGCGAAATGGTGCACAAACCGCCAATCGCAGCAATACAAAAGCTGTGGTACTTGAAGGCCAATTTGACCGGTGAAGCTGAGCGGGTAATCAGACATCTAGCCCTAACCAAAGAGAACTACGAGGCGGCTTGGAAGCTGCTGCAAGACAGATACCAAAATAGGAGATTGCTGGCATCAACATTGATTGAAAGACTGACAGGCCATCCAAAAATATCACCTGAGTCAACTTCTTCAACTGCTCTAAAAAGCTTACACGACGTCATTCTTAAAAGTCTGTTGGCATTGGAAAATCTTGAAATATCGAAGGAATCTTGGGATCCACCACTGCTGCAGGCAGTTGCTAATCAAAAAACTAGATTGGCAGAGCCACATTTTTTATGAACAGTCATTGAAGAATCCCAAAGAGCTACAATCAATGAAGAGCTTATTGGACTTCATTGAAATCGTTTCCAATCGCTGGAGGTCCTCGGTGGTCGAGAACGGACAAACACTCCAAAGGCCACAACAAATACATATAGGGTAGCAACAGCGGTAGCAGCATCTGCAACCTGCATTTATTGTACCGATAAAAATCACCCCCTATACTTTTGCAAGGCGTTCCTGAAAGTGTCGGCGGCAGATAGACTAAACTGGGCTAAAATGCAAAAAATAGATCACCAAACGTACAGCGTTAGTTGATATATCCAGAATTTTTGATCCCCTTGGTTTCATCGCTCCAGTCACGACTACTGCGAAAATATTTCTGCAAGAGCTATGGAAACTAAAAATCGACTGGGATACGGAACTCCCATCTCCACTGCACAACACCTGGTTGGCCTTCAAGAAAGACTTACTACTGTTACAAACTATCAGCGTACCTCGGCATGTCTTTGGCCACACCAAGCCCAACAATCCACAAGTCCATATTTTTGCCAACGCAAAACTTGCAGTAGAACTGTGTAGTGTATCCATCAGTGAACGGCATGAATGCTCACTTTTCTAGTTTTGAGCCACACTATCAAAAAATGAATGAGAATGTGCCATACGCATACATACCGAAAAGGCAAGCAAGCACTAGGCTCATCAACGCGAATGCTTCCGAAGTTCACTCTCACCAGAAACATATATTCATAATATTCACCAAAGGCAGTGAATATACACCAAAGGCAGTGAATATTCATTGCCTTTTTGATGTCTCGAGAGCATTTTAGAGCCCGACCGAATTATCGGCTTCGGCCGTTATCGGCCGAAAAAGCACATTCGGCTTCGGTTTTTCCGAAAAATGGCCGAAGTTTTGGACGAAGCTTTTAAATTTTTTTCCTTATTTTTGCGACACCGAAAACCAAAACTAATTTTTTACGATACGATTTTCTAGCCCACATCGCATCTAAACGGTCTTACTGATTTTCTTGAGACTTGAATGTAAAATTGTGTAATTGATGGAATTTCCAATGGGACATAAGAGGCCCACAAAACAAAAAATATGATTAAAATTTAAATTAGTAATCATCGAATATTGAGTGAATCTCGCCTCAAATTGCGTGGTACGAGGGAAAAACTGCCACAAAGTACATCCTTGGTCATTTTCTGGGTGGATTACTGAATTTTAAATATAGATTTAGAAGCTACTACTTGCCCTGATGTCTATGTTAAAAGGAGTCCTGGTAAACTGTATGAAATTTCAAATATAGGGGAAGGAGGCTCATGGAAGGATTCTACCTTTTAGAAATGTAGCCCAAATTGCTGCGCCAACATATATGAAAAA
Organism: Heteromyza rotundicornis; assembly: GCA_951394025.1. Taxonomy (NCBI): domain Eukaryota; kingdom Metazoa; phylum Arthropoda; class Insecta; order Diptera; family Heleomyzidae; genus Heteromyza; species Heteromyza rotundicornis. Next base: position 34,599,641 of record OX596012.1, read on the forward strand.
GTGCTGAAATCCGGGACCGATTTTGGTAAAATTTTACATTTAAAGTTCAAAGCTTCACAGGTGGTTTTTACCATCAACTAGAACATCCTTTGCCCATCACCTGACGGATTTGGGGAGTCCTGCTACTTAGATGGATTTATTCTGTGAAGAATTCTCTACCATTTCTTCTGAATTCCCATTATTTTAAGCTTTACTCCAAATTTTTAAAAGTGATTTTAAAAAAATCCAATTGTTCTTACACGGGATATATGGGAGGCTATTGTTAGTTTTGACCTAGGATTTGTTTGTGAATTCTTTTGGTTACTTTTCTTATTTGTTTAAATACATTTTTAGTTCCTTAAAAAACTAAATGTGTATTTATATACTCGAATTTGAATGAAAATACACGAAAAAAACAAGTTTTTAAAGGGTTTTTATTTAAGTATCGGCTTCGGCTTCGGTATAGGCCTTCGGCATCGGCCGAAGTAATAGGCTGCCAATTGACCTTCGGCATTGGCTTCGGCCTGAAAATGCTTATCGGTCGGGCTCTAAAGATTTTCACTCAGTGTTGCATTGGAGATTTGATGAATAAAATTTTAAGGTTCGGTTTCGCAGTCGTCAATTAAATGGCATTTCCCATTTAAATTGTGCTTAAATGTCAAATCGAGTTTCACAGTTCGCATCTAAATGTACTTTAACAGGCCGCGGTTGGACTATAGAGCCCCCAGGCATAGAATACTTCACATACTTCAAGGCTACACACCTGATGCGTCAAAAATGGTTATACACTAAGATTCCACCGCCTTCGTGTGAACAGTGACTTTGTCGTGACGTCACTGCAGACTTCTTGTTTTTTGTTTACTTTTTTCTGCCAGAAAGAAGCGGATTACGAAAATTTAAAAACGAATGACCTCAGTTTAATTATCAAATATTTATATTTTTGTTAATTTGATTACACAATAGCAACAATATGATTTTTAGTAACAACTGCAAAAATCATGAATGCGGACTCTTGTAATTTTATACTGCAATACTACGCAGTAATGCATTTGCATCACTTCTCGGCAGTGATGCCATGGACTTCGCTCGGAATTTCCCACAAAATAAAACCTTTTTTCCCTCAACGGACAACAAAAAATACCCACTAAAATTATCATACATGAATTTAAACTTTTTTAATTAAGCATTTTATGAATGAATTTTTGTATGATAAAAAAGTTGTAATTTGTTTGTATATTATTCCAAATATTGGTTACTTAAAGTGTCATTCATCAAATCTCCAATGCAACACTGAGTGAAAATCTTTCTTGAAGCAACGAGCAACGTGCGACGAACAACGAATAATTCTCTCGAGTTCGTTGCTTTCGTTCAAAGGCAATGAGACATCAAAAAGGCAATGAATATTCACTGCCTTTGGTGTATATTCACTGCCTTTGATGAATATTCACTTTGCTCGTTGCCTTTGTGCGCTGTGCGCGAATGTCTGTTCAGATTCAAAGTTGTGAATGGGAATGTGTCTGAACTTGAAGAAAGGCAATGAATTTTTACTGTGGTTCATGAAACAGTGTCTTTCAGTGAGGATCTCTGGTATCCATACTCACAAATTGTTTGTGGAAGCTTCAAAATAGTTGAAATATTGCATAAGGCAATACTGTTGTTGTGAATTGCAAATAGAAAACGTTCAGAGCATGAGAGCGGTTGCTGAAAACGTTCAGCTCGTGGTCAGTGGATCCGCCTTAACAGACAGTTTGACTTGACATTTTAATATGTAAATATTTTTCTAAAAAAGTTGAACATTTTGACAAGTGCTGAAAGTGTATTGGTTTCTAACGAAAATTTTGGAGTTTCGGGTAGTAATTTTTTGCAGGGTTGTATACTGATTTTGTGAAAGCGTTCGATAGCTTAAATCACAGTTTTTGATAGCTAAGCTTGAAAAATTAGGACTTCATTGTAATTTTTTGAGATGGATGAACTCTTACCTTTCAGACAGAAAATTATTTGTTAGAATTTATGGTTAATTTTCAAAAGCAATAGATGTAAAATCTGGAGTTCCGCAAGGGAGTCATTTATGCCCGATTCTGTTTATTTTGTTTATATTTATAAACAATAAATTTATTTATTATCAAAAATATTTACTTCATGTAAATTTTTACTTTATACAGATTGTGCATATGCAAAGGAAAGAAAGGTGTTGTTTTCAATGTTGATAAAGGTTTTATTTTCTAGATGATATGAAAATATATATGTAAAGGTTTGTACGGAAGGTACAATTAAGGTGAAAGCTGAAGTTACTATAGCAAATTACAAAAGTGACTTAATGCTCGATTTTTGTTATTTCTACTATATGTACAAACGGTTGGATCTTACGTTTAAATGATCCAAATCTATTTGGTGTAAATTGAAGTGTTGGTGTAGATACGGATGACGGGACTTCGATGAGGATTCGCTGTCTTCATTCTGGGCACCAAGATGTCTTCTTTTCTATGTTGTCGTGAAACGAGTAAAGTTGTGGCGCCTTCACTAGCGCCAACCGTTTCTTGGCGGCGTATAGCTGAACCTGTAAAAGAGGATTAAGGTGCTGCCAGAGCAGGGTTGTATTTAAGCTTTCTGCTTAAAGATTCCGCCCGCCTTGCAGTGTCTGCAAAATAAAAGAGGGTTAATAACATGTATTACAAAGACGAATATAGAGTTTAAGGGCATTTATTTGCGTGTAATCAAATATGTTTCCATCGAGATTACAACTTATAACTCCTGAATCAATATATGACTTAAAGTCCACAAGGGCCGGAGAGTGTCCAACCGAATGCCGTACTCTGAGCTACTGCCATTCCCGGTTCAGACATAAGGAGTCCGGGTCGAACGAACTGAGGATAGAGATCCGCTCCAAATTCCATCCAGACCGGCGCTGACGACATATAGTTCGCATCAGCGAGCATGAGGTGTTGGAATTGCCTCTTGATGGCAGGGGTGTACCTTTTCAATGTGGGGCGCACAGGAAAATCGTCCGTCAAGAAGACGTCTCTCTAGGCGAGAGCCCAGAGTGACGTCTGCGGTTTCTTGACCATCCGGGTATCGACCACCAACTGGTCAACCTTCTCGGTCGCAATCCACGATGTGAGTGACGATGGGTTGATCAGAGCTCGGATTACGTTCCAGTCACACGAAGCTTGATGTTAGCCGTTGGCGTCAGAGTGCGCTTTTGACGTTCGGGAGCTGCATATGGGGCAGACTTGCTCGCTGTTGCAGTTCGCTTTGGTGTGTGGCGTGGCTAAGCAGTTAACGCATAACTGAAGGATCCGCACAGTGGCGAACCAGTAGCTAATGGACCGCTTGAGGTACTCCCTGCATTCCGTCAACCGATGCGACCTTTTACACAGCCCACATTCGATAGGAGTGCGCTTCTGCACAGAGCCCGTGGAAGGACCACCACGCTCCTTTTTGACATTATTGGGACGTGCTCCGGGAGGTATAAAGTGACACCCTAGGTCCTGATGACTGTTAGTGGCAATCACCTGTGCTTGAAGGGTTTTTCACAAATTCTCGTCGATCTTTCGCTGCTCAGACGAAGTTGGTTCCGTTATCGGAGTAAAGAGCGGCGGGACTTCCCCGGCGGGACAACAGTCGTGAAAATGCTGCCAAACATGCTGAAGTTGAAAGGTCGGTAGTAGGTTCCAAGTGGATTGCTTGTGTAGCGAAACAAACAAATATGCAAACGTAACCTTTCGCGATTTTGCAAGCTTTCCCGGTGTATTTTTTTATATCGAACGGTCCTGCGAAATCTACACCTGTGTTTGTGAATGGGCGTGTAAGAAAGGTGTGCTCGGGTGGTAATGCAGCCATTATTTGCGACTGCTGACGTTTTTTATGCGGTTCTTCAACTTAGGGATCCAAAATTCCGCTCTAATCAGGCGTAGTAATAGTTGATTACCACCGTGTAACGTTACCAAATGGGTGAAGAGAATTAGCAACTTTGCAAAACGGCTGCTATAAGGGCCGCAAGCGAACTCTTAGCGGGAAGGGAGCTTTTGTTCCAGCGCTAATTGCTCGTCGGCGAAAAACTCTTTCTGAGTCAATAAAAGAAGTCTCGTCCGTGATGCTCCAATCTCATCTGATGTGATGTTTAAAGTTGTGTGTCGGACAAGTGACCTTCTAGCAGGATGAGCGTTGTTGCAGAAACGTAAAACGTATGCAATCACTCGAAGGGCTCTTGGCAGTGAAGAAAACCTCTCTAGAACATCCTCTCGAGCAGTTACAGCAAATACTTTGATCGGCTTCAGCTCTAGTGTGGTATCACGGCAGATCAGCGACATAGGTTCAGTTGTGGCACAACTGATTCAAATAAGTTGGCTATAAGTACAGCACCGCACAGCTCTAATCGAAGTAATGACAAGGTTTTAACTGGCGCTACTCTAGTTTTGGATACAAGTAGGGTGGTTATGGCCGCACGATTTTTCCGCGCGACTCGGTAAGCTTTCACTAAGGCATCAGAAAAGCCGTGTAATTCCATTTGAGAATTCGGGGTAAAATGGGTCCATCTCGGAATTTCAAGGTTATTTATGGCCTAGTAGCCATAAAGTTTTGCCAACGATGTAAGGTTAAAGTTTTAACTATCTCATCCCATTCTGTTTTATCGAGCCAAATTTGTTGCATTATAACCTTGGCAGTTACCACAATGGGTGAAAGCCAACCAGCGGGGGGGGGGGATAAAATTTCTCGTTTTGTGTAAGCAGGTTTGTGTTCTAGAGGTGGAACAAGAAAGAAAAACAAGTCTTATTTGGCATTCCATCGAATGCCTAAAGTGTTGGCACTATTCGCGTCTGACAAATTTAAAAGGTTTGAATCAAGAAGTCGTTCCGGTGGTAGGTCGGTGAGTAATTCGATCGTATTTGAAGTCCATTTTCGTAGGGAAAATCCGGTAGGGAAAATACGTTGATAAGGAGTATGTTTAGGATCAACAAGTATCTGTCGGTACATTTTTTGCACGTCAGCGTTGAAAACATAACGATATAGGCGCCATCTCAAGATGAGAACATGGCGAGTAGGTTGTTTTTTTTTCATATGACCAATTTCTATTAAAGCCTAAGGGGGCATTATTAGCTATTTCTTTAGCTTCTAAGCCAGTCTTCTGCCAAAGACGAATAAGTTTTTCTACATTGCTCATGCGTAGGGTTACCACATGCAAAATGATCTTCGTCTGGATTTTGAATAAAAATATCTGGACTTTTCTGTTTTCAACTGGACATTCAAAGAAAAAGTCGTAACATTTTTTTTATTTTAATGACATTCTTTTAAGAAATAGTAAAACAGGAATTGAAAAGCAATATGAAGGATATTGGTACCTCCTTACATTAAAAAAAAACAATTAAATTATATAGCTTATTATTGAAAAAAACCAGGGACCCAAAAAAACTATTTTTCAAATTTTTTTAAACGAAAAAATATACATGATTTAAGGAATTATTTTAAAAGTTGCACTATAACTATTAAACTTAAATTTATATTTATACCCCCACACACACTATGGCAAAAAATTTCGAGTACGATTACTGTAATGGTACTCAAACTTTTTTGAGTACGATGAAAGTAACGTATTTAAATTTTTTACAAGTAATGGATTACAACATTTTTTTGAGTACGATTACAAGTAATTGTGTACACAATTTTTAGAGTACGATTACAAGTAATCGTTTACATATTTTTTGATTACTTTTACTATTGAATCAATAAGAAGTGATACTATATATTACAGCTTATTACATTTTTATTTCTTTTTGGCCTGATTATCTTCTTTCTGAAAACCAAAAGCTACTAACAGTTAGGCTTTAGTTGTAGACAAAAGCCAGTTGGTAAGTAATGTTAGATATACAACATGCACTTTCGGACAATAATTTCGAAAAATTGGTTTTGCTAAAGGCTAATAAAGACTTCATTTAATTTTTATTGGCGCATATTCATAGTCGTATTTAGTATCATTATAAGTAGGGATGTGACGGAGCTCCGCATCCGCCTCCGCATCCGCGGAGCATCCGCACTTAATTGACATCCGCATCCGCAAATCACACATTTAATACATCCGCATTCGCATCCGCGATATGACATCCGCATGTATGCGGATCTTTTCAACTTATAGCTTTTTGCACTTTTCTGAAAATTGGTTTTTTCCTCAGAAACTATAAGCGATCTTGCAAAATTTTGTCAGATTCAGTTTCAGAACGTCAAAATACCCAACACAAAAATTAAAAAAGCGCAAAAAATTAAATTTTTTAGAAAAAGTTGTTGAAAACACTCGCATCCGCGGATGTCATTTTCAAATATCCGCATCCGCAACGAGGCTTTTTACAGCTCCGCATCCGCCTCCGCAAAACTCACATCCGTCACATCCCTAATTATAAGTATAGACTTTACCTAAGCTATTAACTAAGTCATTCATAGTCGATTTAGTATCGATTTATCTACTTAGTAGCTGCTAAATATTTAGAACCAGCTGCAGCAATTATTAAGTCAATACCAAAGCAACATTTATACGTCAAAAAAGCTGACACGACTGAAAAACAAAAATATGGAACAAATTCAGCGCGATTAAATAATTTCGTGATTTTCGCGATTGAAAACCACCTTAGAATAGAGCCCGACCGATAAGCATTTTCAGGCCGAAGCCGATGCCGAAGATCAATTGGCAGCCTATTACTTCGGCCGACGCCGAAAACCTATACCGAAGCCGAACGCTCCCACGTACAACTGGGCCTACGTCCCGGAGCGACCCGGGAAATCTCCCGGCCAAAGGTTGTGCAACCCAACGACGGGAAAGTCGCTGCAAGAGGTATTCACTAGGGCTGGTGATTTTCAACACTTCGAAGCCTTCGAAGCTTCGAAGTTTTATTCGAAGTTTCGTAGACTTCGAAGACTTCGAAGCTTCGAAGTTATAACGTGCTTCGAACTTATCGAAGCTTCGAAGGTTAAAAAAACTTCGAAGCTTCGAAGTCTTCGATTTTTTCTTTGGAATAATATAAATGTACGAGTAGTCATTTTTGGGCGAATCAGGCCAAGTTGATTCATGTCAGGTGGGATTACAGCTGCCACCAAGTGCGTCCCTGCACCAAAACGTTCGGATAAGTGGGGTTTTATATCCGCTCTGTAATCCCACGTGACATGATTCACCCATAAAAGTCCCAAAGACGCACCTAGTGGCAGCTGTAATCCCATGATTCATCCAAAAAATGTCCCAGGACACACCTGGTGGCAACTGTAATCCCACCTGACATGAATCACCCAAAAAAGTTCCAAAGACACACCTGGTGGCATCTGTAATCCCACCTGTCATGATTCATCTTGGTCTGATTCGCCCAAAAAAGACTAGTCATACATTTATATTATTCTAAAGTAAAAATCGAAGACTTCGAAGCTTCGAAGTTTTTTAACCTTCGAAGCTTCGATATATTCGAAGCACATTATCTACGAAGAACTTCGTGCAAACTTCGAAGCTTCGTCTAAAAAAACTTCAAAGCTTCGAAGTATTCGAAGTCTTCGGAAAAACTTCGAAGGAAAGTAACAGCCCTAGTATTCACACATGTATATATCTTTTTTCCTTATTGTTTTTATATGTTTTTTCTACAGCGGAGCAAGGCTCGCCGGCAGGCCTGCTCCGGTTATTACTTATACGTGCCGGCGTCGAGCAGAACCGCGGGCCGCGGGTGTGGCTGTGCACAGTGTGTCGCCTGCCCATTCGAGCCAATACGGCCTCAGTGCGGTGCAATAACTGCAACGAATGGTGCCATCAGCGGGTGTGCTCGGGGCTGATGTTGACGCGGCAATGGACGCCGGACTATACCGCACCTTGTTGCCTTCAGCAATAGCATCAAGCGACAATAACGCAGATGCCGGTGCAGGTTCGGCCTCCACGGTCGCGTCGTTAGCAGCAGCCACCGCAGTCGAACACTGTGCCACGGCAGCACCCTCCTCATGCGACCTCAGTCAGCCCTGTTGCAGTGCCCTCGAACATCAATATCTTGCAGTTCAACTGTAATGGCATCTGGGGCAAGTTTCCTGAGATTGTTGCTTTCATGCGTGATAACGCGATAATGATTGCAGCAATCCAGGAAACAAAGCTCTCCCAGGTGTCACGACTGAACGCCATGGGCGATTACAACATCGTCCGGCAGGATAGGGCACGTAACAGGTGGGGTGAAGTAGTATTTATACTGCACAACAGCGTTCGCTATCGCCAATCGATGGCTATTTGCCATCGATCGAGCACCTGTTAGTGGGCGACTCCAGGGTTATTCTTGGAGATTTCAATGCCCACCACGATACATGGCTCTCGAGCCTTTGCGTAGACAGGCGCGGGGCATATCTGGCTGAGCAGCTGGATGCCTCCACGTTCACTGCGATCAATACCGACGCACACACAAGGGTGACAGGTGGCTGCTCCAGCTCCCACGATATTAGCATCGTGGCGGCGTCACTCTTGATGTGCACAACTCGATCCCTTACGACGATGCGAAGAAGTGCGCGCGTATGTTCTGCAGACAGTTTGTTGAACACCCGGAAAGCCAAGACAAGTCCAAGCGAGCGACCATTCGAAAAGTACACGGCCTAAGGATAGAAGATGAAAGCAACAGACCTGCTTTCACGGGGCTGGACGTGGCAATAGCCATCAAAAACGCCAAAGCCTCTAAAGCCTTAGGTCCGGATGGTATATCGATGGTAATGCTAAAACACTTGGACGAGCCGGGTCTCAACTACCTGGCTGCACTGTTCAACGCGTCCATTTCTTCATCCATCGTACCCGATGTCTGAAAAGTTGGTATTGTCATCCCATTGCTTTAGCCTGGTAAATGCTCAGACCAAGGTAAATCATACCGGCCGATCTCACTGTTGTCCCCGGTAGCGAAGACGCTTGAAGCGCTTTTGCTGCCGGTGCTCAGTGAGCATCTGGTGCTGGCTGAGCATCAGCACGGGTTCCGTAAGGACCGCAGCACGACCACCGCTCTGCTCAATGTGCAAACCCAAATAGGCAATGGGATGAACAAATGCAAACCGTGTGACAGGACAATAATGGTTGCTCTGGACCTATCCAAGGCCTTCGATACGGTGTGTCATGGTACACTCCTGAAGGACTTGTATGGGTCAACGCTTCCGAACTCCGTGAAACGCTGTTTGGCTTGCTATATGTGCGGCAGGAATTCCGCAATGTGAAGTCGAAACACAGGCGAGTCAAACAGGGTGTTCCGCAGGGGGGTGTCCTGTCACCATTGCTGTTTAACTATTACGTGGCGCAGATGCCGTTGCCACCAGGTGATATTACCCTCGTAACCTATGCGGACGACTGCACGGTCCTGGATACGGGGAAAAATTTGGCCTCGCTTACGAGTAAGGTCAACGATTACCTCATGGAAGTCTCGCGTTTTTTCGGGGGTAGAAACCTCCAGCTATCGGCGGAGAAATCAACGGCCACTCTCTTTACCCCATGGACGAAAGAGGTGAACCACGCGCTCGAAGTGGTTGTCGACGGTCGAGTGATCCCCACGGTGAAAAATCCTAAGGTCCTGTGGGTCACTTTCGACAACCTCTTCACTTTCTCGACACATTGTTCCAACCTGCGCAGGAGGAACAATGTGTTGAAGGCGCTGGCGGGTAGCACATGGGGTAAGGACAAAGAGACTCTGCTAACCACGTATAAGGCCATAGGGAGATCGGTTTTGAGCTACGCTGCGCCGATTTGGACCCCGATTGTCAGCGACACCCAGTGGCGGCCTCTGCAGGAGTGCCAAAATGCTGCTCTTCGTACCTCGACAGGTTGTCATCTCATGTCGGATGAGGACCACTTGCACGAGGAGACGAAGGTGAGGGAACACAACGTCATGTTGTCAAAACAGTTCCTCCTGACTTGCCACCAGGAACAGCACCCGAATAACGCATTACTTGGTGCCCCTGCGACGTGCCGTAACATAAGGGGAGGACTGGCTGATTACCGCGAGGAAATCAGCCGGTTTACGAATTGCACCCCCTTCGACAGGGCAGCTTGCATATCGGGGCTCAAAGCGCTGCACGTCGAGGCGGTGGAGGTAGCTTTGGCTAGCTACCAGCCAAATGTTGTCCTAAATAGAAGACCACCGCCCATTGCAGATGGGGAAAGGGTGCTACCCCACGAGACCAGGAGTACTCTTGCACAGTTGGGGTCCGGATGGAGCAGGTATCTGAACAGCTATATGTCCCGGCTAAACCCGGACATAGCGAACACATGTCCCGATTGTGGACATTCGCCTCACGTAGTTGAGCACCTGTTCGGATGCCCGTCCCATCCCACGGACTTAACTGTGCTTGAGCTATGGACCGCACCTGGTGACGTGGCGATGCTCCTCAACCTCAGACACGACGGACGACGAAGACATGTAAAATTGTTAGGGAATCAGATAGGTCTATGTGTGATGTCCTCTTGTAACGACTCTCTTTACAGTTGCTACCACAACAACCGAAGCCGATACTTAAGTAAAAACCCTTTAAAAACTGTTTTTTTTGTGTATTTTCATTCAGGAACTAAAAATTTATTTAAATAAATAATAAAAGTAAAAAAATCATTTTTAAAAATTTGGAGCAAAGCTTAATTTTTTATTATTTATTATTTATTTAGTAGAAATGGTAGAGAATTCTTCAAAGAATAAATCCATCTAAGTAGCTATTTTTTAAGAACTCCCCAAATCCGCCAGGTGATGGGCAAAGGATTTTCTAGTTGATGGTAAAAACCACCTGTGAAGCTTTGAACTTTAAATGTAAATTGTTGGCGCAGCAATTTGGGCTACATTTCTAAAAGGTAGAATCCTTCCGTGAGCCTCCTACTCCTATATTTGAAATTTCATACAGTTTACCAGGACTCCTTTTAACATATACATCAGAGCAAGTAGTAAGCTTCTAAATATATATTTAAAATTCAGAAAATGTCCAAGGATGTACTTTGTGGCAGCCCGTGCCACGCAATTTGAGGCGAGATTCACTCAATATTCGATGATTACTAAGTTAAATTTTAATCATATTTTTTGTTTTGTGGGCCTCTTATGTCCCACTGGAAATTCCATCAATTACACAATTTTACATTCAAGTTTCAAGAAAATCAGTAAGACCCTTTAGATGTGAAGTGGGGCTAGAAAATCGTATCGTAAAAAATTAGTTTTAGTTTTCGGTGTCGCAAAAATAAGAACAAAAAATTTAAAAGCTTCGGCCAAAACTTCGGCCATTTTTTGGGAAAACCGAAGCCGATGCCGAAGCCGATTAATCGGTCGGGCTCTACCTTAGAAGCAACCAAACACCAGCATAAGGGGGTTTTAAATGTAATTCTTTCTATTGCCGTTCTCCACAACAAAGCAAAGGAGAGGAACCTGTCGTGTAAGTTTGCAATATGTTTCACAAAGTGTAAATAATTATGATCCCAATAATTTGCAGTCTTGGATACAGAATTTAACAACCAGACTCCAGCATTTAACATTTGTATCCATCGTCAAAACAACACAGCCGGCAGCCACAAACAAAAAGAAAACAAATGATTAGGAATGCGTTTATTTCGATATTAATATTTGGTATCGAAAAAACGGTTTTCAAAGTAATGTGTATATTACAATCTTAAAATAACAAGTTAATATAATAAAATGTATCTTTATTGAAACGTTTCCATCAAATATGTTCCAATTTATATTGCAAAACTCCTTGACATTTATCGCCAAAAAAATTCTCGATATTATCTACACTACACTCATCTCTTGAACATATCAGCTGTTTTCTAAGTTGGTACTACTTAGTAGCTGCTGAAAAATTGACTATGAATAGAGACATGTTTTAAGTTGGAAACTAAATTTGAGTTGGAGATTAGTTGGTATGAACTTAGAATCATGACTATGAATATGCGCCATTGTATTTGTTTACACTGTGCACTGTACAACGTTTTAATTTTTTTATACTTTTATTCATTTTTTGTTTCCTTTCTTATAAAAAAAATTCAAAAGTGCATCATTCAAATTCCTCAAAACTGGAGGAAAGATCAAGAAATTACCTTTCCAACAAAAAAAAGATTACGGGATCATCTAAATCAGGTCAATCGCTAAACAGGTCATACTAATGAAAAGCTCTAAAAAAACACTATGACGTCTAAAAACAAATTGGGATGAGGTGGAGCAAAACCCAGCTAGGGTTTTACTCCCAATCATCCCACAAAAATTTGGTTGAGGCCCTATAACTTCTGTTGCACAGTGTTATCAGAGCACGTGTCCCTTCTTAGGGTGAAGGTTAAGTGACAGCTTTTGGATTCGTTGACTTTGATTTTCCGTCGTGATAGCCAGTTACTTAGAGTGTCCAAATGTTTTTGCACGTAAAGAGTTGCCATGTCTGGGTTTGAGTGAGAGCACAGGATAGCAGTGTCGTCACCAACAGTCGATATAAGAGTTCTATCGTTTTTAGGCATTTCTGCAGTATAGAGAGTATAAAGCAGGGGCGCAAGGACAGTGCCTTGTGGTACTCCGGCCAGCATATCGTACTTTGGGAGACAAAGCTTTTATATTTTACTACAAATTTTCTATTTGTAAGATAGTTTTTAAGTAGGCAGTGCATATTAGCGGTGAGAATATGCTGTAATTAGTAAATAAGTCCTTCGTGCCAGACTTTATCGAGGGCCTGGGTGATATCGAGGAAAACAGCGGAGCAGTACTGTTTCTTTTCAAAAGCGCTTTTTATTGAGTCTACAATACGGTGCACTTGTTCGATAGTGATATGCTTTTCGTGGAAGCCAAACTGGGGATCGGGAATCACTTGTTTTTCTGTAATTTTTTGTGAAATCAGTTTTATAAGAAGTTTTTCGTAGAGTTTCGATAACACAGAGAGCAAAATTATGGGGCGGTATGAAGTCACATTGTTGGAATTTTTTCCAGGTTTGGAAATCATTGTAACTTGAGAAAGTTTCCAATTTTTTAAGAGTTTTTGAGTCGAACTCTAGTTCTACACGGAATAGGGGTTGAGGAGCTTTATTTCCATTTTTTTTTATTGAATACTGACTTTACTTCAAAGCTTTCATGGGTTAGAGCATTTTTGATTTCGTCACATTCTACGAAAGATTCAATACCTTTCAGTACTACTGAGAGGCCTTTGGAGCTTTTGAGATGGTAAGTGTAGTAGCTTTTTTTTAGTTTATCGAAGAGATTAGCCATATTCCTAAAGTTTGGCTCACTATAAATCTGTATTTTCGTTTCATTTATTTTTCCCTTTAGGATAGAAAACACGTGGAAACTATTATCCCCAATGTGTTTGGTAATTTCTTTTATGAGCGAATTAGAGTTTCGCTCGCGTAGATATATAGGTGGGGGTCTTTGCGTTTTCGGCTTGGGATCTGAATTTTTTTCTTCAGCAAGAATCGCAAATCAATTTTGCCCAAGCTCAAGAGACGCTTTATTGGGATTCGTCTTCTGAATTTTAGCTGAGTTCTTATTTCCATTAGAGTATCATGCGCATCAGGCACGGGGGTGATGCAGAAGGGGATTTGAATATATTTACTGGGAGTATCTATATGAGAAATAGCTGATACAGAGTTACCTGAGTTTGTGTGTGCAGATAGAACAGGCAGAAGAGAGTCCACCTGTTGCAGAGTTTGCAGTGTTGGTAGTTGTTGAATGGTGTGCTGTTGCTGAGTTGGCAGAAGTTGCGGTTGATTTTGGTGTAGTGGCATTTGTTGATGTAATTGCTCTGGTTGCTGCTGTTGCACATATTGTTGTTGTGAAAGCTGTTGTTGTAGCAATTGTTGTTGTAACAGTGCTTGTTATTGTAATTGTTGTTGTTGTGGTAGCCATGCCTGTAAGAAACATTAGTATGTTCAGGGGGGATAGAAGGAGGGAGAAAATAAAAACATTGATTATTAAGACAATACAATACGGTACAAACAAACAATATATTTAGAAGAGAGAAAGTGAAAGAAAAGAGGGGGTGAGCATTGAGTCTACTCCGCCAGGTCCAAATCCAGGAACCTGGCTGCCTCCACCGGGTTCGTCCAAAGGGACTCCGCGGTGAGGGACGTTGATCGCAGAGGGCACTCAAAGAGGTGTCTGGTGGTATGGGGTGAGGAGCTACATGACGGGCACGTGTCTGCGATATCCGGGTTAACCCTGGCCAGGTAACTGTTTAGATATTTAGAGTAAGCGTTTTTTCCGCCTCCGAAATTTTCAGGGGGCGTCCGCCAAGAACCACGTTGGATCCCCTGTCCTGTAAGGTTCCGGAAACCGCTTGGGTGTGGACCCATAACAGTGCCTCCTTTATTGTCATCTGGCCCCCCCGAATCGATTGGGTGACGATTGGGTGATTAATTGCCGCCGCTTCGGTCCGATAATCACGCCTAATCCGTGTTTACCGGTCTTATGCTACCATGGTTTGGATGGCTGTAATCCTCACACTTAATCAAATGTTGGCGGGTGAGTAAAGAGCAGTGCGTCCTCACAGGCAGAAGCAACGTCTCATCATGCAGGTGATCTTCAGGGGTCATAGAATGACACCCTGTGATCACCCTCAGAGCCGAGTTCTGAACTGTTTGGAGCTTTTTCCACTGAGTATCGCTCAAGCTTGGTGCCCATACTGGTGATGATAAAAACGTCAGTTCAATCGGTTGTGTGAATAAAAAATCTGCTCTCATAAAATCAATTTTTATATCGGAAATTCTACTCTAAAAATATTGAAACAGCCCCGAGGCTTCGTGCGATAGTACAGTGACGCGTTTGCATAGGGCTCGCGATCACTTGCTTGGACACTTTTGTGAAATTTAAAAACAAAACGAAAATTTTTGCCAAATAAAATCGCAATTCGAATTCGCTTCATCAACAAAAACTTTATCCCGCGCAACATATCTGCTAAAACATTACACATTCTTTATAAACAAAATATAATCAGCTGACAGCAAAGTCAACACAGCGTTGACGTTAAAATTTCCCTCAGAAAAAAAATATCCCAAAAATCAGCGAGTACACAAATCGCATCGCGCCATCTATGCGTCGCTTTTCTAATTAGGGTGACCAGAACCTTAAAAACGCGAAATTAGTACCAGTGTGACCGCTCGTCATGCAACGTACCCCTCCGTCATCAGTAGACAGTGGACGAAATGGTACAGCGCATCAGCAGCTGCAACTACAACAACAACTTTTGCAACCCCTGCAGCAAAAGCTTCCACAGCAAGACGGTGTGCAACAGCAGCTTCCGCAACAACAACAAGAACTTATTCAAATTCCCTCGCCAGATATACAGTGGAGTTCCCATAGCGATACTGCACACGCAAACACAGGTAACTCTGTATCGTCAATTTCTTTGGTCGATACCCCTAGCAAATATATTGAAATCCCCGTAGGCCTTACCCCCATTCCTGACTCAAGTGAGGCGAATAGCGGATTTTCAGAAATCGCTAATCGCATAACAAAGGTCGCTACTCGCTCCATTATTACAGGTCAAAAGAGCAAAATGCCGACAGTGCAGACAGGAATCGACATTTACTTCGCAAAGCGAGTACTATCGTCCCCCTCTAATGGGAATAGGCATCCCGCAAAAATTCAAAAGACGAATCCCGTTAAGCCATCTCTCGAGCTTGGGCAAAATCGATATGCGATTCTTGCTGAAGAAAATGATTCGGATCCCAAGCCGAAATCGCAAAAACCCCCACCTATCTACCTGCGTGAGCGAAACTCTAATTCGCTCATCAAAGATATAACTCAAAATATTGGTCCTAATAATTTCCACGTGATTTCTATTCTCAGGGGACAAGTACACGAAACAAAAATCCAAATTTACAGCGAATCCAATTATAGAAAAATTGTCAATCTCTTTGATAAACTCAAAAAGAGCTACTACACCTACCAGCTCAAAAGTTCCAAAGGCCTCTCAGTCGTACTGAAAGGTATCGAGCCTTTCGTAGAATGCGACGAAATCAAAACTGCACTAAGCGATGAAGGCTTCCAAATAAAGTCCGTATTCAATATCCAGAATCAAAAAAAAATCCCGCAACCCCTTTTCCGTGTGGAACTAGAGTTCGACTCAAAATTGCTCAAAAAAGGTGAACCCCACCCGATATACTCGCTCAGATATCTGCTACATCGCAAAATCACAATTGAAGTGCCTCACAAGCGCAGTGGACCGATTCAGTGTCATAACTGCCAAGAATACGGCCACACAAAGTCTTACTGCACTCTTCCCAGCGTGTGCGTAATTTGTGGAGACCAGCACGAAACAGGTTCGTGCACCAAAACTAAAGAGGATTACACTTTTTCAATTTACCAGGATACAGACTCTATGACACAAAGCATCCAAGCGGAAACGCTAGAGGTGGAACCGCCATTCTCATTAAAAGTCGTATAAAACATTACGCTCTCCAGAATTATTGCACAGAATATATTCAAGCGACAAGTATTTCTCTCGATGAATACTTAAAAGGCCTAACATTAACAGCTATATACTGCCCGCCCAGACACAAAATATCTGAGCAACAATTCCAGACTTTTTCCATTCTCTTGGACAAAAGTATCTCGTTGCCGGCGATTTCAACGCCAAACATACATATTGGGGTTCTCGCCTTATATCGCCAAAGGGCAGGCTCCTGTTGAACACTGTCAACAGACTCGGTCTTGACGTGATCTCTTCTGGCACGCCAACTTACTGGCCAACTGACAGTCGCAAAACCCCCGATGTCATAGACTTTGCAGTCTTCAAAACTGTAAAAAGGAGCCAATTGTTTATTGAATCCTCTCTAGATCTCTCATCAGATCATACGCCTACTATTATCACAATAAAGTATGCGCCAAGTTCTGAGGCCAATCCACCAGATAAACTGACCAGCAAACTCACAAACTGGCTCAAATATCGAAAGTATATAAGCTCCCACATTATCCCTAATGTGCCACTAAAAACGAAAGTTGAAATTCACACAGCTGTTAGAAATTTCACACTCTTGCTTTCCCAAGCAGCTGCAGCGGCCACTCCCGCCCAAATCCCAAAAAGTTCAACTCGCAGCTATGCAAAGTGTACTCCAAAGGACATAGAGCAGTTAATAAAAAATAAAAGGAAAATACGTCGCGATTGGCAAAACAACAGATCCCCAAATCTGAAAAAACAGCTTAATGATGTCTCTCGAATTCTAAAAAAGCAGCTTGAGAGGAAATCCGAAAGAGAATTCCAGCTATTTGTTGAACATCTCGCACCCACAAAATCAACAAACTACTCGCTCTGGCGAGCTGCAAAAAATATGAAAAACCCAATACTGACAGAACCCCCTCTAAGGCTGCCAAATGGAAACTGGGCCAGAAGCGATGCAGAAAAGGGTGCAGCTTTTGCCAACCACCTAAAAACCGTGTTCACCCCGAACACGACAGCTGGAGATATCCCAATACCAACATTAATCCCACATAATACCTCTTGTACAATCGCGATTAAAAAAAACGAACTTATGGAGGCAATAAACAAAAGCTTGGACCCGAAAAAAGCACCAGGACCGGACTTGATAACGCCAACAATGATAAAAGAACTGCCAACAGTTGCACATATTTAACGCGATTCTCAGAACATGTCACTACCCAGATGATTGGAAACTATCTCAAGTTACAATGATTCCCAAACCTGGAAAAGATCCCAGTAATGTGACGTCATACCGGCCTATAAGTTTGCTCTCTGTAATATCGAAACTCTTCGAAAAACTTTTAATAAAATTGATTCTACCGAAAATTCTAGAAAAACAAGTGATTCCCGATCACCAGTTTGGCTTCCGCGAAAAGCATGGCACTATTGAGCAAGTGCACCGTATTGTTGACTCAATAAAAGGCACTTTCGAAAATGAACAGTATTGCTCCGCTGTTTTCCTCGATATCACCCAGGCCTTCGATAAAGTCTGGCACGAAGGACTTATTTACAAACTACAGCATATTCTTCCCGCTAATATGCACTGTCTACTCAAAAACTACCTCACGAATAGAAAATTTGTAGTAAAATACAAAAGCTTTGTCTCCCGAAAATACGAAATACTGGCCGGAGTACCACAAGGCAGTGTCCTCGCGCCCCTGCTATATATTCTATATACTGCAGATATGCCCAAAAGTGATAGAACTCTCATATCGACTTTTGCTGATGACACTGCTATCATGTGCTCTCACTCAAACCCTGACATGGCATCTCTATACGTGCAAAAACACTTGGACACTCTAAGTAATTGGCTACATCGATGGAAAATCAAGGTCAATGAATCCAAAAGCTGTCACTTAACCTTCACTCTAAGAAGGGGCACGTGTCCTGCTCTGAAGATTAACGGCCAAGTCGTCCCTGAAAGTTCCGAAACCAAGTATCTTGGAATGCATCTCGATCGCCGACTCACATGGCATAAACATATTGAATCCAAAATCACTCAGATCAAATTAAAGCAATTGGAACTAAATTGGCTAATCTCAAGGGCATCAAAGCTAAATCTCACATACAAAGAAGGCTTCCACATACGATGAAGGCTTCCAAATAAAGTCCGTATTCAATATCCAGAATCAAAAAAAAATCCCGCAACCCCTTTTCCGTGTGGAACTAGAGTTCGACTCAAAATTGCTCAAAAAAGGTGAACCCCACCCGATATACTCGCTCAGATATCTGCTACATCGCAAAATCACAATTGAAGTGCCTCACAAGCGCAGTGGACCGATTCAGTGTCATAACTGCCAAGAATACGGCCACACAAAGTCTTACTGCACTCTTCCCAGCGTGTGCGTAATTTGTGGAGACCAGCACGAAACAGGTTCGTGCACCAAAACTAAAGAGGATTACACTTTTTCAATTTACCAGGATACAGACTCTATGACACAAAGCATCCAAGCGGAAACGCTAGAGGTGGAACCGCCATTCTCATTAAAAGTCGTATAAAACATTACGCTCTCCAGAATTATTGCACAGAATATATTCAAGCGACAAGTATTTCTCTCGATGAATACTTAAAAGGCCTAACATTAACAGCTATATACTGCCCGCCCAGACACAAAATATCTGAGCAACAATTCCAGACTTTTTCCATTCTCTTGGACAAAAGTATCTCGTTGCCGGCGATTTCAACGCCAAACATACATATTGGGGTTCTCGCCTTATATCGCCAAAGGGCAGGCTCCTGTTGAACACTGTCAACAGACTCGGTCTTGACGTGATCTCTTCTGGCACGCCAACTTACTGGCCAACTGACAGTCGCAAAACCCCCGATGTCATAGACTTTGCAGTCTTCAAAACTGTAAAAAGGAGCCAATTGTTTATTGAATCCTCTCTAGATCTCTCATCAGATCATACGCCTACTATTATCACAATAAAGTATGCGCCAAGTTCTGAGGCCAATCCACCAGATAAACTGACCAGCAAACTCACAAACTGGCTCAAATATCGAAAGTATATAAGCTCCCACATTATCCCTAATGTGCCACTAAAAACGAAAGTGGAAATTCACACAGCTGTTAGAAATTTCACACTCTTGCTTTCCCAAGCAGCTGCAGCGGCCACTCCCGCCCAAATCCCAAAAAGTTCAACTCGCAGCTATGCAAAGTGTACTCCAAAGGACATAGAGCAGTTAATAAAAAATAAAAGGAAAATACGTCGCGATTGGCAAAACAACAGATCCCCAAATCTGAAAAAACAGCTTAATGATGTCTCTCGAATTCTAAAAAAGCAGCTTGAGAGGAAATCCGAAAGAGAATTCCAGCTATTTGTTGAACATCTCGCACCCACAAAATCAACAAACTACTCGCTCTGGCGAGCTGCAAAAAATATGAAAAACCCAATACTGACAGAACCCCCTCTAAGGCTGCCAAATGGAAACTGGGCCAGAAGCGATGCAGAAAAGGGTGCAGCTTTTGCCAACCACCTAAAAACCGTGTTCACCCCGAACACGACAGCTGGAGATATCCCAATACCAACATTAATCCCACATAATACCTCTTGTACAATCGCGATTAAAAAAAACGAACTTATGGAGGCAATAAACAAAAGCTTGGACCCGAAAAAAGCACCAGGACCGGACTTGATAACGCCAACAATGATAAAAGAACTGCCAACAGTTGCACATATTTAACGCGATTCTCAGAACATGTCACTACCCAGATGATTGGAAACTATCTCAAGTTACAATGATTCCCAAACCTGGAAAAGATCCCAGTAATGTGACGTCATACCGGCCTATAAGTTTGCTCTCTGTAATATCGAAACTCTTCGAAAAACTTTTAATAAAATTGATTCTACCGAAAATTCTAGAAAAACAAGTGATTCCCGATCACCAGTTTGGCTTCCGCGAAAAGCATGGCACTATTGAGCAAGTGCACCGTATTGTTGACTCAATAAAAGGCACTTTCGAAAATGAACAGTATTGCTCCGCTGTTTTCCTCGATATCACCCAGGCCTTCGATAAAGTCTGGCACGAAGGACTTATTTACAAACTACAGCATATTCTTCCCGCTAATATGCACTGTCTACTCAAAAACTACCTCACGAATAGAAAATTTGTAGTAAAATACAAAAGCTTTGTCTCCCGAAAATACGAAATACTGGCCGGAGTACCACAAGGCAGTGTCCTCGCGCCCCTGCTATATATTCTATATACTGCAGATATGCCCAAAAGTGATAGAACTCTCATATCGACTTTTGCTGATGACACTGCTATCATGTGCTCTCACTCAAACCCTGACATGGCATCTCTATACGTGCAAAAACACTTGGACACTCTAAGTAATTGGCTACATCGATGGAAAATCAAGGTCAATGAATCCAAAAGCTGTCACTTAACCTTCACTCTAAGAAGGGGCACGTGTCCTGCTCTGAAGATTAACGGCCAAGTCGTCCCTGAAAGTTCCGAAACCAAGTATCTTGGAATGCATCTCGATCGCCGACTCACATGGCATAAACATATTGAATCCAAAATCACTCAGATCAAATTAAAGCAATTGGAACTAAATTGGCTAATCTCAAGGGCATCAAAGCTAAATCTCACATACAAAGTCCAAATATACAAAAGTATAATAAAACCCATATGGACATATGGAATTGAACTCTGGGGCACTGCCTCTCCCTCGAACGTGGAAAAACTCCAGAGAGTCCAATCTAAAATCCTGAGACAAATTGCCAGAGCCCCTTGGTATTTAAAAAATACTAACATCCACAGAGACCTGAATATACCTGCAGTAAAAGACGAAATTCCGAAATTTACCTCGAAGTACAAGCAGAAGCTCATGTTTCACCCAAACATTCTAGCTAGAAATTTACTGAGACCTCTGAATCCCTCACGTCTCAAACGAAACTAATATATTCCCCATATATTAGTTACGATAACTCTACATTGCCTAAATCAATGGATATAGGGCAAATAGTTTTAATCTGAATATTATAAAAATAAGCTGAATTTCTGAATTGTTGAAAAATCATTGTTAGACCTAAGTTATTATTTAGGTGATTCAATTGAATAAAATTACTATAAAAAAAAAAAAAAAAAAAAAAATACTGGTGAGGCGTAATCAATAAGGGGACGACCTATGACTTTATAAGAGTCTAGTATCGTCTCCTTATCGTCCCCAAGTACTGCCCGTTATTGCTTTGAGGATCCTAGTTCGGCCATTTACTCTAGCAACCACGTGTTTGGAGAAGGTATGCATGGTATCGAAAGTAACCCCAAGGATCTTGGGGCTACCATGCTTTTGGACTCTGGTGTTGGCATCACTATATACCTCCAGAGTCCTCCTTACCTCTTTAGTCCAATTGGTGAAAGCGTGGCTGTCGATTTTTGTGCGGAAAGTTTGAGCTTCCGTTCTGCCAAGAAATTACAGAGCGTTGGCTGATAATCATTTAACCTCCCTTCCAGTTCTTCGATTTTATCACCCGATGTTAGCACAGTGCAGTCATCGGCGTAAGAAATTAGTTTCAGATCTGGAGGGGGGACCGGGACGGAGGAGAGATAAGTGTTGAACAGCAGGGGGGATAGTACTCCTCCCTGCGGTACCCCTTGCTTATTTCTCCACAGCCCCGATTCGGAACCCCTAAACTCCACATAGGATTGTCGTCCAGCCATATAAACTGCCAACCATCTTTTGTAGACGTTTGGAAGAGAAGAGTCATACACATCTTGCAATAACTTGGTGTCACAGACTGTATCAAATGCCTTCGCCAGGTCCAAGGCAACCTCCACTGTCCTATGGTAAGGCTTCTTCTTGTTGATACCATCGGTGATGGCAGAAGTAACCTCACACAGGGCAGTGGTAGTGCTGTAGCCCGAGCGGAAGCCGTGTTGATGATCTGCCACTGGAAGGCACTCCCTAAGCGTAAGGAGGAGCCTGAAGGAGTGGCCCTTGTCTAGCGGCTTCCCAGGTTTGGGAAGGGGAATAATCTTCCCCAGCTTACACTTTTGTGGTATCTCCAGGGAGTTAACACATCGGTTGAAGACCTTTGTTAAATAGTTAACTCCCTGCTCCCCCAAGTGCTTAAGTATGTTTATTGCAAGACCATCGGGACCCAATGCCGTCGAGTTTTTTGCAGATTTGATGACTATGGAGACATAATCGGATGAGAACGTGACATCCTCATCTTTGGGGATGTGGAGGGCATGAATTCTTCTTTTCTGCTGACTGAATTGCGCCTCACATATCTCCTCGAATCTCTCCCAGTCCGCCTTTCTGTAGTTAACAAAGGTACGGTTTTCGGAAGTTATGAAATCCGTACTCTTTGTCAACTCCAGAACGATTGGGACATGGTCGGAACTCAGGGCGATATGTGTCCTCCACGAGGTAAGGGCAATTAAGTCAGCACTGACTATGGAGACATCGGGAGAGCTTTGACAGTCTGCTGTGAAAAATCTCAATATCAACCTCCCCCGATCGAACGTCAATCCCCTGTATTTCCAGGTGATCGTCGGTATATGGGATGTTTAGCAGGCGAAAGGTGACTGAGTCATGGATAAGAAAGGCAATACCTCCTACTTTGTTTTTTTCGCGGTCTTGTCTAACGACACTATAACTTGACAAGAACTGACGAGCAAGAAAGGGGATTCCTGCTCGTCAGTTTGGTCTCTTGGAGTGCCGCAAAGAGGATGCCATGCCTACCCATGAAATCGGTCACCTCAGTTGCTTTCCTGCTGAGTCCGTTACAGTTCCATTGCAGGATCTTGAAACCACTTTCCGCGTTATCCTACAAGGAACCCCCGGGCTCATCTACTGTTTGTGTTGTAGCTGATTCTGCATATTGGAATCGTTTATAGCTGAGTTTGAGTTACTGTCATCAAGAGTAGGTGAGTGATTCACCACCATGGCTTTGGCTCACTGGGTTACGATTGAGCTTGGATTGTTTCTATGATATGTAATACTTAATCCAATAAATATCAAGCAATAAAAAATGTTGTAATCAATTACATGTAATCGTACTCTAAAAAATTTGTTATCAATTACTTGTAATCTTGAGTACATAATCGTAATCGTACTGTAATCGTACTCAAAAAGTAATCGTATTTGTACACGCACAGCTCTGTTCTTGACCAACATCACCTCTTGAGTCGATTTAGCCATGTCCGTCTGTCTGTCATCACGATAGCGGTCGCAATTTTGAAGATATCGACTTGACACATCTTTTTCTCTTCCAAACTCAGATCAAGTTGGAGAATCAGCCCAATCGGACAAAAAATAGGCGGGGCTCCCATACAAAACGACAAAAAAAAGCGAAATTTTCGTAAGTTTTTTTTTGTTCTATTCAATTGGAGATGTTTAGAAATGGACGTGGTCCGAGCTTCCAAAACCACATATAAATGGGTCAAAATTAGATCTTGAGACCAACATTTTTTTGGTGGATTCGATTGAAAATTTATAGAAACGGAGTTTGAACATGGTCCGAGGCTCCAAAACCACTTATAATTGCTAGTTTACAATACATTTATCGATTGATTTACTTTCCTGTTGGTACATAATGTGTGGGGGCATTTAGGCTTCGGCAATGCCGAAGATAGTTCTCTCTCTAGTTTTTATATATCTATAGATCTATTCTGGCGCGGTTAGAAGCTTGTAACTGCCTTTATTACCTTCTCATTGACATGCATGCAAAATTTTAACCGTTGTCACGCGCCAGAATAGACCTGTAAATTTCTCTTTTCTCAGTTTTGAACAGTTTTGACATTTAGGGAATTCACTAGGGTCTCGTATTGTCGTATTGTCGTATCATCGTGTTTGAAAAAATACAATTGTTGTGAGCACACCCATTGCAGAAAAAAATCTAGTACTGTCATTTCAGAGAGGGAGAGAAAAAGAGAGCGAAAAATTGTATTGCAAATGTTCAACCTAACCTAAATTCGTTCGCCATGGGAGGCGTGCCACAATTCGCGGAGGTGCTGATGCGGCCCAAATCAAGGATCGGAAGAAATATTGCGGTTCACCTGTGTTTCGATTCAATATTTTCAACAAGTCGCGCACGTTTAATGCATTCAAAATGCTCCCGGAAACCCCTGGGCCAGGCATTCGTCTACCCTGTGGTGCAAGTGGCCATCTGACCAAAGTTGATGGTCGGAAGAGTTTTGGTGGCCTCCACAAGCCTTGTTGCAATATTTTCGGCAAGTCGTGCACGTTTTATGCATTAAAAAAAATCCATGAAAGAAATTTCAACAATTCCCTCTAATTACTTTTCAAATAAGAAGAAGAATCAATACGAGAGTCATAGAAACACAGGTTGCAAAGTTGTATTATCGTATTTTTTTTTGTATGGAAAACAGCAACAACATTTTCACAACTATCGTATTTTTTCACGACAATACAATAATACGACCGATACGAGACCCTTGTGAATTCCCTAATTGTATTTGGCCGCAGATTTCAGATTTTATGAAATCAGCCATCATTCTTCTTCTTTCCTTAGGGTAAAAGTTATTTAAATGGCTAAAAACTCATTCGCAGTAAAGCTTGCTGTACACCTCACGTGAAAATGAATGTGAACATTTTTTATTTTGAACATAGCAACATTTGAACGCAATGCAAAAACCACTTTTTATACCCCCACACTCACTGTGGCAGGGTATACTAACTTTGTCACAACGTTTGTAACGCCCATAAGGAGGCGTGTCCGGTATGGAAAAGTATATATATTCTTGATCAGTATCACCTCCTGAGTTGATTTAGCGATGTCCGTCTGTCTGTCCGTCCGTCTGTCCGTCCGCACGATAGCGGTCGCAGTTTTGGAGATATCGACTTGAAACTTTGGGTACATGTTTTTCTCGTGAATACTGAGATCAAGTTCGAGAATCAGCCAAATCGGACAAAAACTGGGCGTGGCTCCCATACACCGAAAAAAAAGGTAAACATTTTTCAAGTCTTTTTTATTGTTGTATTCCATTGGAAATGTTTAGAAACGTATTTTTGACATGGTCCGAGGTTCCGAAGCCACATATATAAGGGTCTAAATGGGGTCTTGAGACCAATTTTTTTTTTTTCGGATTTGATTGGAAATTTTTAGAAATGGATTTTGGACATGGTTTGGGCTCCAAAACCACCTATAATAGGGTCTTGAGACCACATTTTTTATGTTCGAGGTACTTCTTCCTACTGTGTGGGGGTATTTCAACTTCGGTATAGCCGAAGATAGTCCACTCTCTAGTTTTCTTTCAATTGAAAGAAAATTAAAGAATCTAAATATTTGAAAATAATGCATGCAAGTAATTGGTTTAGTTGTTTTATTTAGCGTTTACGGTGTTAGCATATATTTCTCGGTGAAAATTCAGAGAACGGGCGTGAACGCTAAATAAAACGTGTAGACCAATTGCTTGCATGCGTTTTTTTTTTGCCAGATAGTTAGATTCTTTCATTTTCTTTGTAATGAAACGGAACATTTTTTTTTTCATTGCGCTTAAAATAAAAAATTCTCACGTGAGGTGTACAGCAGGCTTCATTGAAAAAAATTAAACTATTTGATAGAAAACTTTATCTTTATGAGCCTATTTACACGATACTGCATGGAGGTAAGTGGATATAAGTTTTTAATTCGGGTTTTTGTTGGATCAGAGGATTTTTGACTGGATTCAGTCGAAAGTTGTAAGGATTCAATTTGCTCATGAATAGAACCACTGAGACGTAAGAAGGCGTCATATGTCATTTTATAAACTTTTCGAAGTTTGACTAATTTTTCTTTCGACTTTTCATCGTCATCTTTGTCGGTAGGCGTACTCTGCATACGGCATTCTTCATATGCTTTTTTTTAATCCGATCCCATAACTCGTTTATTTCTATGCTTTGAAGTTGAAGGGTGTAAAAGGTTGGAAACAGCAACAGTTTCATTGTAGGCTTCTTCTAATTCGAAGAAATCGACGGTAAATAGCGAAAAAGTGAAGGACGAGGGTAAGTGTATTGACACGTTTTTGAAGGGTTTGAACAATCTTCAATAGAAACTTTCTAATAATTGGGTAAAACTCAAAAAAAATGTTGAAAGGCTTGGTAAAATTCTAAAAAATTCTTCAAAATAGATTTGGTTGAAACTTCAAAAATTCCCGAGAATCTCCAAGAATTCCGAAAAAAAATTTTAAAAAAATGTTGGAATTTTACCAAATTTGGTAAAATTCCGAAAAATGTTCAAAAATATATTTGGTGAAATTCCTACAAAAATGTCCAAAATAATATATCCCAAGCTGCAAGTTTCTTGCAAGTAGCTAAGGATTAATGTTTCTGTAGAAAGTTCTCTTTAATCAAAAAATTTTTCCACCCTAATAGTGAAGAAGTGGTAATAAAATCGTAGTAAATTAAAAGGCAAAAAATAATGGGCAAAAGTTTCAAAAATGTTTAACTATTATAGGAATTAATCTCACTTATGTACGCCAAAAAAATTTAATGATTTTTCAACAATTTTGTCTTTAGACTGCAAGTGCTAATTCTTGCACCACAATAACGAAGGGGTTAGGTTTTTTTAAGTTTTGATTAAAATGCTTAGGATTTTTAGAGATATTTTAAAACTCTTGATAATGCTAAAAAAATTACGTAGAGTATTTGATGTAAACAAAGTGACAGGCGGCAACTCTGTTTCTAATAGTTGAAATACGGCGAATATATCAGCTGATAATACAATGTAAGGAATTGCATACACAAAGAAGGGGAAATAAAATAACCAAAAGCGACGATTTTGTGACTTAATTTATTTAAAGGAAATAATAAAATATTGTGCGTTAAATTAGTGCCGGTTGTGTAAACTTTAAGTTTTGAGTGAAATAAACGATTCAGGTGTGAATATTATTTGTAACTCGCTTCGGTGGCAGTAAACCAAAAGCCGATTGCTTATATGTACACAAGTTCGGTTGTGTGATTTTTATGTAATTAAATGTTCACTTATTTTTACACTAATTTAAGCACTGTATATTTTTTGAATAAAATAATTGGAACGAACTCACTTTTATTTATTTTTTGAGGTTGTGGGTTTGCTTTATTTCAGGGCCTACAATTCAACCCGGGTTTTCAAGTAACCCGGGTAACCGGTAACCCGGTTAGACCGAAAACCCGGGTACATACCCGGGTCAAACCCGGGGTGATCGAACTACCCCGGTATTTTGAGCAACCCGGGTTTTCCCAAACTACCCGAGTTTTCCACAAATAAATGTTTAACAAATATTTTTTAGTTTTTATACCCCCACACTCACTGTGGCAGGGTGTACTAACTTTGACACAACGTTTGTAATGCCCATAAGGGAGCGTGTCCGGTATGGAAAAGTATATATATTCTTGATCAGCATCACCTCCTGAGTCAATTTAGCGATGTCCGTCTGTCTGTCCGTCCGTCTGTCCGTCTGTCCGTCTGTCCGTCTGTCCGTCTGTCCGTCTGTCCGTCTGTCCGTCTGTCCGTCCGCACGATAGCGGTCGCAGTTTTGGAGATATCGACTTGAAACTTTGGGTACATGTTTTTCTCGTGAATACTGAGTTCGTGAATCAGCCAAATCGGACAAAAACTGAGCGTGGCTCCATTACACCGAAAAAAAAGGTCAACATTTTTCAAGTCTTTTTTTTTGCTGCATTCGATTGGAAATGTTTAGAAACGTATTTTTGACATGGTCCTAGATTCCGAAACCACATATATAAGGGTCAAAATGGGGTCTTGAGACAAATTTTTTTTTTTTTGGTCGATTTGATTGTAAATTTTTGGAAACGGATTTCGGACATGGTCCGGGGTCCAAAACTATTTATAGGTGGCTCAAAATGTTCGAGGTACTTCTTCCTACTGTGTAGGGGTATTTCAGCTTCAGTATAGCCGAAGATAGTCCACTCTTTAGTTTTAAATTTTATTTAAAACATGTTTAAAACAAGAACGGATTTAAAAAATAATGACTTTACTGCTTGTACTAATAACTAAGAAATTGGCAATGCTTGTTTAAAAACCGGAAAAATTTAAGAAAATAGTTTCCACAAATATAATTTTTTTGCACAGTCCAAAAGACGACAAATTAGCAAAATAATTTTCAAAAAAAGAAAAAAAACATATACACACTCCTCCAAATTTGTTTAAAATGTCGCCAGTATTGGCCAAACGGCGCACAAAAGACTTAACCTAAAGTTCGGGTTTTTCAAAAATTAAATAAAAATTCTTTTTTGGTAGACTTTTTGTGCACAATCCAAAAGACGACATATTAGCAAAATAGTTTTCAAGAAAAGTGAAAAATACAGCTAAAAAACACTCCTTCAAATTTGGTTAAAATACCGGCAGTATTGGCCAAACGGCGCACAAAAGACCGAACCTAAAATTCGGGTTTTTAAATATAAATTATTTTTTAGTAGAATTTGTTTGCACAGTCCAAAAGACGATATATTAGCAAAATATTTTCAAGAAAAGTTAAAAATACAGCTGGGAAACACTCCTCCAACACAATTTCACTTTCAGAAATGTAACGGCCCATTGGTTTTCAAGATAGTTACATCCACTTCCTGATCTTTTGTAAAATTGCTCCAATTTGCTTCGTTTTGGCAAAGGTTCGTTGCTTAACTCCTCGCTTGTTGTACTTTATTGTTGAGCTTCGAAGTCTTCGAAAAAACTTTGAAGCTTCGAAGTATTCGAATATTCTGAAGTAAAAGAACAATGCAAGTAAAATCAAAAATTGATATTATTAAATTTTTGAATAACCTGTACTTTAGGTTCGGTCGGACGAAGCTCAACAATTAAGTACAACAAGCGAGGAGGTAAGCAACGAACTTTTGCCAAAACGAAGCGAATTCGAGCAATTATACAAAATATCAGGAAGTGGATGTAACTATCTTGAAAACCAATGGGCCGTTACATTTCTGAAAGTGAAATTGTTTTTGACATGAACCCCTTTCAATGGTGGAAGGAAAAACTATCAAAGTCTCTCATATTTCTCATCTGGCAAAGCGGTATTTATGTATTCCTTCCACATCAGCAAGTTCTGAACTATGCTTCTCTACTGGTAGAAATATTGTAACTTCCAAACGTTGTTCTATGAAACCAAAAAATGTAAATATGTTAGTGTTTTTACTAGAGACCGACCGAAACCGCTTTTATAAATTTTGGCCGAAATAGCCGAAATTTTTCTTCTTTTGTTTTCGGCCGAAATGGCCGAAATTATAATTTTTAAATTTCGGCCGAAACCGAAAAAAACCAGATCAAATATTATAAAGTAGTACATAATTAACCGTTTCAGTAGGCTGAAATCGTTCGTTTTAAGTTCAGATCATGAATTAGATGCATTTAGAAGCAAACTATCTGGAATTTAACATTAAAGATTAGAAACCATCAATACATGTATATGGGAGGGATTATCGGCAAGAGGCGTTACTAGCCACTTCACATTTGCCAAAAAATCCACTTTGAAATTTTTGTTACATATATACTTTAACATACCGGACACGCCTCCTTATTGGCGATACAAACGGTGAAACAAAAGCAATATATCCTTGGCCAGTAGTGTGCAAGGTATAAAAAGGTTTATAAAAAAATCGATCACATTTTTGAAATCAGCGGACTTAAAATACATCTAGAAACTTAGTTTTAATTAATTTAGAACACTCCTTACATTTTGTCCCAAGCTATATGGAGACAAATCGATGGCGTCCTCAGTTTTTCTGCAGCACGTTTTTTTTTTTTTTCGACTAATGTTATTATAAAACTAGAGAGTGGACTATATTTGGCTATGCCGAAGCTGAAATACCCCAACACAGTAGGAAGAAGTACCTCAAACATAAAATAATGTGGTCTCAAGGCCCCATTTTGATCCACCTATAAATAGTTTTGGAGCCCGGACCATGTCCAAAATCCGTTTCTAAAAATTTCCAATCAAAAAGACCAAAAAAAAATTGGCGTCAAGACCCCATTTATTTGTGGTTTCGGAACCTCGGACCATGTCAAAAATACGTTTCTAAACATTTCCAATCGAATGCAGCAATAATAAGGGTTATAAAAAGACTTGAAAAACGTTGACCTTTTTTTTTTGGTGTATGGGAGCCACGCCCAGTTTTTGTCCGATTTGGCTGATTCTCAGTATTCACGAGAAAAACATGTACCCAAAGTTTCAAGTCAATATCTCCAAAACTGCGACCGCTATCGTGCGGACGGACAGACGGACGGACAGACAGACGGACATGGCTAAATTGACTCCGGCGGTGATGCTGATCAAGAATATATATACTTTTCCATACCGGACACGCCCCCTTATGGGCGTTACAAACGTTGTGTCAAAGTTAGTATACCCAGCCACAGTGAGTGTGGGGGTATAAAAAATGTATGTGTTAAAGAAAATATATTTTGATGCAGCTGCTCCTAAAGCTGAGATTACACGATGCGTGCAATGCACGAATAATTCGATACAAAAATTCGTTCAAAATGTGGCCAAATTTTGTTGAAAACAAATTTTTTGTTCTAACGTATTACACGATGCGGTTAACTTCTCGAATTTTGATGCGTACCAAATTTTTAAATGCGTGCACGAATGAGGTGAATAAAATTTGAACAAATTTTTATTCGAGCATATTCGTACATATATTACATTGCTTGGACAAATTTTATGCGTAGCGAACTTTAAAAATGTGTGTTCGGAGTTTTTTTTTGAATGTGTACACATTTTTAGAAACTTCTTCACATTTTATTGAAATTAAAGATGGAAAATGCTGCAGAAATCTGTTTTTTGCGCAGCAGCAACACTATTGCTGTTCAAGGATCAAAATAGTGAGAAGCAAAATCGTGAAAAGCGGCGTCATATAACGAGCGTGGAGCATATGACAACCTATTGCGGGAGTTGTCCGCAGGTGATCGCATTGAACAACGTTTGTTGCCAGTTTTCATTGAATGGACAAGGATGCATTTGATTCAATTAAAACAATTTATATTTATTTTTATTAAAATAAATGCATTTAAAAATATATTACATTAAAAACTTAACCACATACGTATCTTTTTTAAACAAATTTATGTCCATGAAACTGCACACATTTATCGTGCTTTTCAGTTCAGCTTTATTTCTTACTGAGGTTGCTGATGGACGTCATTTTAAACGAAGATTCGGCAGCGGTGATGAAGGACATGGCATTGTAGTAGCGTAACATCGGATTCTGTGTAGCAGCTTGTCCGGACTTTACCTTTTTTCCTTGGCTGCAAACATTGCGGTAAGCCGACCTCAAGCATTGTCATTTTTTGCTACAGTCGGGCGACGTGAATCGGCCTTCGAAAACTCCTGCGATTGCGGTCTTTGCTTTCTGCACATTCTGCATTTCATATGCAAGGATGCATTTCCGCTTGCGTTTTGTGCGTTTCTATATCGGCGTGGTCCCACTTTTCCTCCATTTGTACAATTCAATTCAATAAAATTTTCAGTTTAGAACAAAATTTGTTGACAAATTTTTGAACAAATCAAAATTTTAATTGGTACAAATTATGTGTGCACAAACTTTTGAAAAATTTGTGGAAGTACCAGCAAACATTTATTGGAATTTATGTTCGAAATTAACTTAATTCCAAACGGATTTGTAAACATTTTATAAATTATTGGAAATCGTTTGGAAAAGGTTTGGAACATTTATTACTTTGAAAACACTTTTTATATATTTTTTTTAACTTTGTTTTTTCAATCATATATTGAAAAATATTTTTCATTCTAAAATTTTTGTTGCGGTGCAAATGCGATTTTCATTTCAATAGACGATAATTAAAATTAATACTATAGTATTTGCTGATAGATATCACAGTAGGTAATTGCACACTTATTAAATATGTCCAAATCATTGAAAAGTCCACCATTAATTGTAGATGTTCTCGTCAACCAGCAGTGAAGAAGACTTTGTCGCAGCATCCAATTCCTTTTTCCAGTTTGCCGAAAACAGGCAAAAACAACTAAAATAAATTTAGATTTGATTTTTTTAATTTGTTTTCACCACGAATTTTAACTCTGTACAAACTGTTTTCTTAATTAAATAAAAATCAACATTAAAAACTATACCGCAGCTTTGTTTATATATGTAAAGTGTAAAAAAAAGGATTAATTAGTTTACAAAACATTAATTAACAACCCTTACAAAACATTGTTTTTCAAACCAAAATTGTAAGCTTACAGTCAAGGCTCCTTTTCGCTTAGTTTATAATAAAACATCATTGTTTTGTAACACTTGTTTCCAAACAAAACACCTACTCGAGTAAGCTTACAAATAACTTATTTCCAAACCAAAATGTTCACTAGTGATTACACAGGAATTTTTTGGTGATTACACGATATGTGTATTGCTCGAATTTTTATTTGAGGCAAATGCGAACGAATTTAAAATTTGAACAAGTTTGTGCACATTTGTCAATATATTATACGATAAACGAATGAAATTTGTGAAATTCGAGCATTGCACGCATCGTGTAATCTTACCTTAACGAACCTAAAGTGATTGCAAAATAATTGTGTAAAAAGCTAATTTAAAATTTTTTTTTAATGATTTTTTAATATTGATAAAAATGTACACTTTCGGCTGAAATTTCTAAATTCCGAAACACGGCCGAAACAGTTTTTTTTTGCCGAAAAACCGAATTTCGGTCGGTCTCTAGTTTTTACATCAGACCACTTTTAAAATAAAATATTTTTTTAAAAACCAGTATTTTTTTAATGTGAGTAAATTGGTAGTACAAATTTCGATAAAAATTTCAGAGGTATTTCATTGTTAGGTTTGGTCTTTTGTGCAAAAAAAATTCTACTAAAAAAGAATTTTTATTTAATTTTTGAAAAACCCGGAGAACCCGGTTCGGTCTTTTGTGCTCCGTTTGGCCAATACTGCCGGCATTTGAACCAAATTTGGAGGAGTGTTTCCGAGCTCTCAGAAATGCGCCGTTTGGCCAATACTGAGAGCATTTAAACCAAATTTGGAGGAGTATTACCCAGATGTTTATTTGACTTTTATGTCGTTTTTTACACTGTGCAAAAAAAATCTACTAAAAAGAATTTTTATTTAATTTTTGAAAAACCCGAACTTTAGGTTCGGTTTTTTCTGCGTCGTTTATACTGGCGGCATTTGAATCCGGTTAACCCGGGTACCCGAAAACCATTTTCATTTTCACTTGTAACAAACACATTTCACACTTAATTTTGTAATTTTATATTAAAGCAGCATCAATCTGTGGTTTTTAAAAAATCTGCATTTAATTAATAGGGAAATTGTATTTACTTTAAGTCGATTTCTTGGTTTTTTTATTAAATTTCATTTTGAGCTAAAAATATTCTTTCTGCGTGGAATTGATGAAATTTCTTGGGATATTTATCCATTAGCTAAGTATTTTATTAAATTTTTAAAATTGTACCGAAAATGTCTCAGTAGTAGGAAAGTAAAAAAGTGTTACTGTACTGAAAAAAACATCCTTGCTACGAAAAGGTATGAGAGAATGAATAAAAAAGTGTAAAAAATGTGGTGAATCAGTAAAAAATTTAAACAATTTCAACAAATTGCAAAATAATTAGTTAGAAATGTGTATTTCTACAGCTCAAAAGATAATAAATAAAAATATATATAATATATATGTAATATCTAGGGCGTTAAATTATACGATAAAAGTGAATAAAATCGAACTAAACTACGTTTCTTCGTTGAGAAAGCAGATCTGATCCGGCGAAATCACGGAGGGTTTGCATTTTTCGGACGTCTCTTTCGCGTAGATGCATTCGGGCATACGCTTCCATTTATAGTTATTTTGAAACAGTACTCAGCTTATTGAAAAATTACCGATGAAGAAAACTATATAAAAATATAAAATATTAGTTGAAGTTATATCTTTTTATTTATTAAAACATACCAGTTTTGCATTTTTCGCAGTGGAGCTTGAAATCATATGAAAATTATGTGAAATTAGTGGTGAACACGAAAACTATCAACAGCTGAGCTCTGGTGGTGAATAAAATTCATAATTATTTGACGCATACCAATAAAGAAATTACATTTTTTCACGCACACCAGTAAACAAATTTGCTGTCACTTCACTCATATTCCCTCTCGCTCAAGCAGAGTGTAGCCTCTGTATACTAAGGCATTCAATCCCGGTATCCCGAATCCCGAAATCCCGGGATCCCGGAAGTTTTCTCAATCCCGGAATCCCGGGATTTTGAGTCCGGAATCCCGGGATTCAAAAATGCATT
The DNA here is from genome assembly GCA_951394025.1 of Heteromyza rotundicornis. Taxonomy (NCBI): domain Eukaryota; kingdom Metazoa; phylum Arthropoda; class Insecta; order Diptera; family Heleomyzidae; genus Heteromyza; species Heteromyza rotundicornis. The sequence continues at coordinate 34,634,220 of OX596012.1, forward strand.
TTTTATGCATTGTTTAAGATATTTTTGACGTTTTTCCACAAAAAATTTAGTGCTCAAACACACAAAAATTTACAAGTTTTTTGTCAATAACGGTTAACAAACAATTTTTATCGATTTGAATAAAATTTTTTCAATTTAAACAATTTTTTTTCAAAAAAGATATATGTTAAAATTATTTTGTTGACCGTTTAGCATGAAATGGAGCTGGCAGAATTTTATAATTATATTCGGATTCAGCGTGGCAAAAAAATAATTTGTTCGATCAATCTAATTTAACAAGAATTACTTTTTGTTTGACTATATTTATTTAAATATAATTTGTTTTGTTTAATGTAATATTTATTAAATATGTTTTCTTTGTCGAATTAAACTTAAAATATTGTTGCAACAATTTTTTCTTTAATTTTATATTAACTATTGTATTTAATTGGAAAATCCCGAAAATCCCGAACAAAACCCGGGATCCCGGGATTGTAATTTCAAATCCCGGAATCCCGGGATTTTCAAAAACACTTCGGGATTGAATGCCTTACTGTATACTCTGTGCTTCACGCTCATAGAGATTATATGATAATCGCAACTTGGTTTTCTAAAGCGAAATGCGAAGGAATTTTAAGACCCTTTTACGTCTTGTCAGATCCATTTTCGCTCAGGTAGCGAAACATGTGTTAAGTAGTTGTTGTTGCCGCGAGTGGCGAAAATCACTTGGGTTGTTTTAGTTTATAGGTTTTTTGTAATAATTTTTTTCCTTGTGGGACCGAGTCCACAAGGCCGTGGTGGGATAGTTCACACTATATTTTGTGATCTAATGTCACAACCGCGCGATTAAATTACTAATTTAATTTAATTTAAATTTGCCGAGTAAGCGCGATGGCTTGGTGGAGGCCATTCGAAACGTCAAACACACTAAGCTTTCTTTGGTTGCTTTGTGTTTACTTTCGCGCTGAAGGGTTCGTTCAGTGATCTTTGATCCAACATAGGACTACATTAAGAGCTTTCGCGACATAACGAACTGGACGAGAACGACTAATGAAAGTAAAGGAAGATAAAGCTTTTTGCCTTTGACATTTTTTTTTGTTTATTTCAACAACAATAATGCCATACTTATACATTCATTGGTGCCACCAAATTTTGATTTTTCATTTGGTGGGTAAGAGGGTTTATATAAATTTGTTCTAAATCACTCTAGTGAATTCTGAAAAGATTTTTATATATATTTATACACTTGTATATGCCGCGAAGTTTTCGAAAATGTAGTTATCGGGTTTTCATATATTCGTGTTGTTCTACAGCGCAGGGATACGGTTTCGTACTATCGTTTTGTGCGGGTTCCGAAATCACGCGTCGCGATCGAGCAAGCAGGCAAATTTTTTATCATCGCGAGGTAATTTTTAATGTTACAGTTTTTAAAGAGTTTTATTAAAGTTTAGATAATCTTAGCGCGATACCTTCTGGAATATGCCAGCTTAATTTGGAATCCATTCTATGATTGTGACATAAATCGCATCGAAAGAATCCAAAAACGATTTTCGTGATTTGCTCTTAGACGACTATTCTCTTTTGGAAATATGCCTGCGTACAACGCTCGCTGTCACTGTTTGGTAACGAAAAATGAGAATCGACTTTTGGTTCTACGATCAACAATTTTCAATTCGATTCTAAAAATCGATTAATCGAGGCTTAGAATCGACTATTTAAATCGGTTGTCGAATTTAAAAAAATAATTTCATCGTATTTGAAGTGAATTATAGCAAAAAATCAAATTTTTTTCTAATATTCAAATTGAAACATAAAATTCGAGCTATAATTATTTAGGTATTAATTATGGGTTCTAGCTCATTTTCCAAGAAATTAATTTTGGAAAAGGGGGTACAACAACTTAGCAAAAACTCAGTCTGGCAGAGTGTACAGCTGTTCCTGATCCAGCCACGGATCCTCGTCAGCACTCTTTATGTATTTTATTTTATCCATGCGACGCTATAAGTAAGTATTGGTATGACGCACAAGAGAATTCCTTCTCCTTTGCATCACACGCCAACTCACTGAATCAGCGAATGGAAAAATTCATCAAAACTGGATTTTTACTTGTGGTTGTATAGCAACCTACTATCATGCCTGGTTGAAGAATTTATTCAAAGTCCCAGCAAGCAAGTTGCATGGCAAATGAATTTTTACATTGTGTGTGCTCTGATACACACAACAATTCACTTGCCAGAAAATACAAAAACAAAAATTGTTTTAAACAAAATGAAAAGTAAAGGGCCCAATATACTACCCTGCGGAACTCCAGAGAAGGCAAACAAATTGTAAGATGTAGCACCATCAACAAGAACAAATGAACGTCTACCAGAGAATTCGGAACCTTCTGTCCCTGTTTGGGTCTGGTTCTCGTAGTGTTTCCCATGGAAGCTGCTAAATAAATAGCAGGAGTGATTTCAGAATCGTTATAAAAAATATCTTTATTCCAATATGACTCGTTCGATTGGCGATCTTGCCTCCTTGATGGTTTTTCTAATATCATTGAATTCTTTATTTGGCGCTTTCGGTGAAGCCGAAGTCGCTGCTTATTGAGTTTGACAAGAGAGTCAAACGCCATCTACATCTCAAACTCATTTACTCATGGTACAAGTGCATATAAATATAACAAAAAATTTCACAATGGAAATTCAGTCAAATGGCCAATTCTGTCCTATACTGTAAAACATTGAGGCTCTTCACGACGATATGCGTTGCGACCATTTGATGAGACCTTCACTAATGCCGTGGGAGTGAAGTTTTGAAACACCTTGCACTAGCGGTTGGCTCCTAGTTTGACCAATCCGTTCACGCGCATCTTGGGGTCTTCTTGAGTGCCATTCGATAGTGCGACCAATGCGACCTCGCACATCTTGGGACCGATCATTGAACTGCGCGTTACGACGATTTCGGTCAATGCGGTCTTGCGCATCTTATGACCGATCAAATCGACGATGTGGGCCAATGCTACCGCACGCATTTTGGGACCGATAAAGTCGACGATGTGGGCCAATGCGACCGCACGCATCCTGGGGCCGAATCGTTTCCACCCATCCCACTGGCTTCGTAATTTTAATAAAATTATCTTCACATAAACTATCTTCATGTGACCAAAAAGTTTTCTTTGGAATTTCCTCTAAATCCCAGAATTTTATTAATTGTTCTGATAACGCCACCTCACTATGATATGCAGCATAAGTTGTAAATGTTGACATCTCAGCCTGTGGAAGGGGGCCCGTAAATATCCACCCGAACATGGCTTGTTGGGCTATGAGAGTTCCTGATATTTGGTCACGTATACCTTCCAAAGAATTATGAATTATGGCGCCTCTTACAGGTCGCACAGCTAACTTTGCTTATACACTCCCTAACATGGTGCGAATGTGCAAACAGTTTAAATACAAATGGTGTCGGCGCACTACTGCTAACCTTGCATTATTGCTCATGCCTAAGAATTTTGGACAGATTCCAAGGCGATGCTGCTCTGAAGGACAGCATTTACAATTTTCAGTGACTAAAACGTGGTGAGATTGAAACCTCCTTTGAGGTTGCGAAAATGACTTCGAAGAAGTTGATCTGAAATCCGAAATAGTTTCCAACGTTTGAAATCTATTCGTTAGAAAATTATCTAAATCTTTCCATTTCGGAATTTCAGATTTTTTCCTCCGTGAAAAAAAAAAGCGATCGCCACTTTTTACACGCAGTCAGCTTCGTCGGAGCCGCTGCAAAACACTAAAAAAATAATTAAAAATATAAAAAATTTCTGCAAAAAATGGGAATAAAGCATTCCCCGAAAAAAATCGAGCGCGTCTCTCACGCCGTTTTCTGCTTCCCGCTCAGAAAAGCGAAACAGAAGAAAGTGCGACACAATCAAAACAACAACAAGTGCGAGAACCGCGAAAAATCATGTGTCCCCGCTTGCCCCCGATAGCTATGACGCTCTTCGTCCATCACTCCAGAATGCAACGCTCTCTAAGCACTCGTCTTTTGTTCTTGAAATCCCATTTCATCACAGCATGCAAATACCCCCTTGCGTTATTCCCGCTCAGAATACAAATAAGCAAACAAAATATGCAAGCAAACCAAAAAACCATAAAAACTCCAAATAGCTCTACCACTATAGAGAATATTAAAGAATCGGCAATACAAATGGTTCTGAAACTACGGTTACCAGACGTACTCTTTTTTAGGCCCTCCTCTTTTTTACTCTAACTTTTTTCCCGAAAGTACTATTAAGTACTCTTTTTCTTATTTCTAGGACTTTATCATATAACTGCTGAATGTATCGGCCCAGTAAGGTAACCCATTTTAATTATTTGTCAGAATTAAAATAAAAACCTTCAAATATTAGGTTTGTTAGTTTGAAGCATCTTTCGTCACATTGCATTCAAAAAGTTACCAAAATTCTTAAATGTTAGGATTAAAAAAAATTAGTTGAGACCTACCACTTTTTTAACCGAAATATTTTTCTGTCAAACTAATACAAAATTCAATGTTTGCTATTTCGCTCTTACAGTGAGCTCAAAACACATTGCAGAGATAGGATACTGGCAATATTGAAGTATTACATATATGATCGAAAGCAATCCAAATACATAGCTACATTTTTCAATTTCTTGAGGAGGGATTGGAACATTAGCACATTTTGTGTTATACATACTTATTATCCGCTTAACTTCTATGTCACTTAGACCCTTTGGAGTTTAAAATTTTAAATCGTTAACGCCTAAAGAAACCTAAGTAGTAAATTTTAATTTTGAATCGGGTACTTAATGAGTTTTACAAAATTTTAAATTCTTTTTTTTTAGTATTTAAGATTACAAAAAAACTTTATGTTTAAATCATTGTATTTTGTTACTTATATAAATACTAAAAACAGTTTTTTTTTAATTTTTGAAAAAAAATGGTTTTTTAAATTATTATATTCGGATTCAGCGTGAAAAAATACATAAGAAAAAGTTGTTGTTTCTCATTTAACAAAATGAATTCCATTAGAAGGAAAATTCCGTAGTTTTAAAAGGGCAAAAATTGGCAAATTTTTTATATTTTCTGCATTTGAGCTTTCGTATCTTAAAATCCATAAAAGATACAAAAAAAGTTATATTCGACAAAGTTGTAAGGCTGACAATTTTCTTTAAAAATCTTGTAAAATTTTTAAAATAATTTAGCAGAAAAATGGGGCGTGCTTAAAAAATTTTAAGGTTATTTTAGGATTCAGCGTGGCAAAACACATAAGGAACAACCAAGTTTTATCAGTGTAATTACATATATATATATTGACCAATTTAATGTTTTTCTCATAAAAAAAAAAAAAGTGCAATCAGTTTTTTGATCTACAGTTAAAGAGGAATGTATGACATTTGTTTTTTGTTGTTATTTTTCAACTACACACACGCATATCATTGCAATAATACTGCACAGTATAACATGCAACATGATGGTAAAGAGCCGCATTCCAATTTTCTTTTTTAAATCAACGGATTTTTATACCCTACACCTCATGAGGTATGGGTATATTCTCTTTGATCTGATGTTTGTCACAAGGGCGCAAGTTGATATTGTGGCCAGACATTGAGCCCACCGCATTATCAATATGATGTGAAGATGCACTTTGTGCCGTTGTACTCCCGTTTCAGATTCAGCCATTGGGCCTTAAAGTCCTCTCGTTGAACTTGCATTGAAAATATGGTGTGTTCCTCCTCGCTGGTTTCGTTGAAGTCCCATTCGAACTCCAAAAACTCTTCCGCCAACAATACAAAGTTTTCTAGCGCACTAATTGTATACAATTTTCCTTAAAATTGTTCAAATATTGATAAAAGACTCACACAGGGGAAAATCAAAACTTGTAGCTAAATTTTTTTTTATAAATGTTGGTAAAATGTACCAAAATACGCAAAAAAAAACTCTTAAAAAACAATGAAACCACGTTATATTTTTTGGTCCTTGAACAATTTTTATAACCCTTATATTAACTTGCTTTGGGTGGACTATATATATATATACATATATCCTCAAATTTGCGGCGAGCTTTTTCATACACTTCCACATGAGCTAGAGAGCTGAAATTTGGAACACTGATAGAACTCCGGTGACAATGCATTCATTTTGGGGTCCATCAGAGGTGTAGGGGGCCGTGGGGGGACTCAAATATACTCTTATTTTTCCTAAAATGTATTCATATTTATTTTGGAGGAACTGAAGATCTTGTAACATAACTACAAGATAAGCTAAATTTTTTACTTAAAATTCTGCCATTGCGAAATGTATTAAGAAAAAAATTCGGCTAGCGCCGTTTTCTTCTGAAACAGAATAAGAAATGTACCACATTGTCGGTTTGGAAACTAAACAATTCGCATTAATCTTATTTTTGCATCTCCAATTTTTATGCTGTGTGTCCAGTTTACTTTTTTTAATTCTATAAATTTAGAAGCATTTTTATAACAAAAATTACTTTTGCAAAGTTTGAATAGCTCAAATTTCCATTTTATTACCCTTTAGGCCTGCGCACACAGAAGCGTTATTCGTGCCGCAGGCGGTTTCGAAATAAATTTTGTCAAAAATCATTTTTTTTTCGAAAATAGAGCGTTTTTTTACAGCCTGTTTCCATAGCAATACAATAAATAACAAACACAAAAAGCCAGTTTCAGAACCATTTCGAATCAGTTTGAAAATGAACTTTTTTATTGTATCCCTAGTAAAAAATAAATAACAAACAAAATAGGCAGTTTCAGAACCATTTCAAACAGTTTTTTTTGGTTGTTTCCATAGTAATATAATGAAAAACAAACAAAATATGTATATATCCTCAAATCTGCGGCGAGCTTTTCCGTACACTTCCACATAAGCTAGAGAGCTGGTACACAGATAGAACTCGGTTGACAATGCATTCTAATAAATTTTGGGGTCCATTAGAGGCGTAGGGGGCCGTGGGAGGACTCAAACCCCTTTTTTTTCAAACATGGCATAACTTTCAATTCCTTCGAGCTACAATGCTGGTAGGGGGGTTCTTATTGACAACATGAAATTTTATACCCTTTGGAATGGGGGCGTGAAAGCAAAGGGGAGCGGGATGGACCCAATTTAAGGTTCTAACTTTCGTATTTTTTAAGCTACAGGGCTGAAATTTTGTACTGGAAAAAGAGTAAAAAAGGGGGGAAGATGTTTTTGGCGACTTCAAAATCTGCAATGATATTAGGAACAAAGTAGCCAAAAACCCTTAATTTTAAATCGAAATTGCGGAAATTATTTTAAAGGAAATTTATTTTCTGCTTTTTAGTCGGTTAAAGGGTTATATTTTAAAAAACTTGTTTTTAGTCTTTTTTATTAAATATGATTTCCTCGTACTCACGGTATCGAAAGGACATTTTCAGTGGTACCCAATTTCAAATTCTTAAAATTTCGGAAGCCAATAATAAACTGGCCGTTACTGTATGTAATAATATTTACTAATTGATTTGAATTTAAAAACTATTTCATACAATAGATTTTTTTTGGAAAAATCATATTTTTTTCTTGTACATTACAGATTTTGGTGAAACATGGTAAAACTGAATACAACACAGAATTATTCATTGCATAAATATCGTTAATCAATAAAAAATATTGGAATTAATTGTAAATATGAAAACCATTTTTCCATTATCTTTTTAGATTCGTTCAATTGGGTAACATCAACTGTGAGATAATTCGTGATCGATTTAAAATACACCCCAGTTTGGATACTCTACTTATATTTAATGAAGTTTCTGAACGTCCGGTGGCGAGTATATCGATGTCAGACATTCCCACACAAACCTTAAACAACATAATTTCATCAAATCAATATTTGACATTGCCAAGGCTTTCATCTCAAGAGATACTCGAAGGTATGGCTATAATTGCAATAGAGAAAGCAAAATCCGACTTAAATGTTTCATTAATAACAAAAACCTACTAAGAGAATTATCTTCGGTCCGACCGAAGCTAAAATACTCTGCACATGCGAGTACGTTATATTCTTAGACCATTTGTAGGTAATTTTATCGAAAATTTTTCGGTATTTTATCTTAAATTTATGGATACTTATTGAAAACTAGTAAATTTGCCCGTGCCATGCACGGGAAAAAACACACTATTTTGAAACTAGAGAGTGGACTATCTTCGGCTATACCGAAGCTGAAATACCCCCACACAGCACTTTTCACATATGAAAGTTGTCAACAGATAGTCCAACCTTCAAATGAGAATGCAGGGTGTTTCGGCTAAACATTGCCGCCCACCTTGCTGTAGCTATCGCTGCAAAAAAGGTTAAGTTAATACGTGTGGTTATCACAATATAAAAGCATAGTGTAGATAACTAAAAAAAAGCAATAGAATTCATTTAAAAAGAAATTCAGTATTTATTCGTAGAAGAAGAAAGTTGAAGATGCTAAGGAAGTAGCGCAGGTCATGAAGGACCCAGAGGCGTTCATGTGTGACACGGGCCAGAAAGGACCCAACCAAAGATCGTGTTCTGGGCAAGAGGAACACCAGGATTACAAATTAATCCAGTTTGCACGACCTTAGGGTAGATGTCTGAACCGAGGACGAGCGCGACAGCGGTGGATCTATAAAACCGGGGATCGGCCAGCATCATGTTGGAGAAGCTTGCGAGCGACGCTTTTCCTACATCCTGAAGCGGAGTGCGAAACACGAACGGCGGAACGACCTTGAAATGGACCGTCACGCGATTGGACGAATCATGGCACGACAAGAGGGTGAGCACGCAGATTCGGTCCCGGTCGACGTTGCTCGTGCGAATTCCTAACTCGGAAACCAGCGTCTAGGAGATTCGACTGACGTCCGAACATGGGTCGATCAGAGCGCGGGCCAAATGATTTTTGTCCTGCAACCGGATGTTCACCGAAGCCGTAGGAGACAGAGTCAGGATGCGTTGCACTGGAACCATAGCTGCTGCTTCTTCGCGACGATTTTCGCGACGTGTCAAACGATGACTCGTATGGAGAAGAGAGTGGTGGTCCCCAAGCTAAAAGAAAAGGAAAAAAAGGGGTAACGAAGATTTAATTGGGTAGAACGATGAGTTTGACTAACGGACGCGTAATAACGCCGCGTGCCGTCCTGACGTCCGCGACACGTACTCGTTTATCGTGGGGTAAATTTTAACCACCCTCCCCAACCGCCATTCGGTCGGAGCAAGGTTTTCGTGACGGACTACAACTAAATCGTTGAACTCTAAATCTCGCGTGGGGAACTTCCACTTATACCGTTTGTGAAGTTCCTTCAGATATTCTTCTTTCCATCATAAGTTAAATTGTTGGCTTACGGCCTTAAGCTTTTGCCACCTGTTGGCAAGACTGATAGGGTTATCAGACAAACAGGGCTCTGCTGGATCTAATAAGGGACCACCTGTGAGAAAATGCCCCGGGGTTAAGGCAGAAAGATCTCTGCTGGAGCTAATAAGGGACCACCCGTGAGAAAATGCCCCGGGGTTAAGGCAGAAAGATCAGTGGCATTTTCAGACAAAGGACTGAGCGGCCGAGAATTTAAACAGGCCTCAATACTTGAAGCTTTTAACGCCAGCTTCCCAAAGCCCTCCCATGTGAGGAGCTCCAGCAGGAAAAAAATTCCAGGACAAATTGTGGGAATGGAAAGATGTTACAGCAGAATTTTGAAAATCGCGCAAAAATTCGGAAAATTATTTTTTAAAGGTTTTAGCAGCACCCACAAAGTTATTGCCGTTGTCGGAGAATATTTTATCGGGGCAACCTCTACGAGAGGAAAACCGTTGAAAAGCTGCAAGAAAGGCAGAAGTCGATAAGTCGTTAGTGGCTTCTAAGTGAATAGCTTTCGTACAAAAACATACAAAAACGTAAACATATCCCTTCGTAATACGGCACGCACGGCCGGTGTACGTTTTAATATCGAAAGGACCCGCAAAATCCACACCCGTATTGGTAAACGGACGATCTAAAGTGGTTCTCTCAGCCGGTAAGACCGCCATAATCTGCGTATGTTTTACTTTTTTCTGCAGCAGACAGGTTTTGCATTTATGAATGGTGGTTTTAATAAGGTTTGCAATTTTGGTACCCAATACTCTGGACGGAGTTGCCTTAAAACAAGTTGGTTACCCCCGTGTAACGTGAGTCTATGTGTAAATTCCAAAGCTGGGCATTAACTAGTTAATCCGTTAATAGTTAATTAACGAAGTTAAATTTTTGGTTAACTTTTAACGTTTCAGTTAATTTTGAAAACCATTAACTTTTTCATTTAGTTAAGTTAAATTTCTTCAATTAACTAGCATTAGTTAACTTTGAAACGAAAAAATTTTTTTTATTATTGAATGTAAAAAAAAATAAAAAATTAAGAATTTATACTATTTTTAATAATCTACCTAGCCACACTGTTGAAAAATTGTAAACACAGAACTCTTTCGTGTTGTTGACAAAAATTTAAAGTTCCAAGGCGAGACGGCGTGCCTAGCTCGCCGTCAAATGTATCGGCTTGGTCGGTGGCGAAATATTGAGTCGATTGTGTCGGCTCAACCGATATTGACATCGATTTGTTCGCACGCCGATTGAAGCCGATTATGGTCGACGCGAAACTGTTTAGCCGCCGCCTACATTTGCCAATCAACTTGGAACTCTGGGTGCGTAGTGACAATAAAAAAAAAGCGCGTCGGCAAATTCGTGTTGTAAAATTTTTACAAAGTTTTCTTTTTTTAAGTTAAATTTGCATATAGAGGGCTGAAATCGATCGAAAAAGGGTCTGTGAGTGCAGGCATTCTATTGTATATAGGTAACATGTTTTTTAGCGTTTATTAGAAAAAAAATTTTTCTATAGAGAATTTAACTATTTAATTTAACTTTTAACGAAGTTAACTTTTCAAGGCAATTAACTTTTTAATTTAACGAAGGTCAATTTTTGATTAACTATTTCCGGATTAACGAAGTTAAATTCTCGGTTCACTATGCCCAGCTTTGGTAAATTCTACAAGCAGCTGGGTGAATTTACATTTATAGGGTAAAAGCGTGGGATGTGTCGCTCGGAAAATGACAGAGTTGGTGAATTCGCTAAACGACCGTTTATGCGCATAACCTTAGTGCGATCGAAATAAGGATTAAGCGTTAAAATGGAACTCTTTGCACCTAAAGGCCTTCCCTCGAGAAGATTGGAATATTCCGAAGAAAAGTAAACTTTTTGACACAGAATAGAAAGTCGTACTTTGACCCCTTTAATCTCAGAACCTGTAAGGTGACCGGACTCATAATTAACGGAATTTTTTAAAATTGGATGCGTCCGGTGGTAGAAACGGAGCATGTAGGCTATGACGCGCAGCGCACGTGGAATCGACGAAAATCTTTCAAGGATATCCTCGTAATTGCTGAAAAACGTGGCATGTGACTTAATGGGCTTCATCTCGATTGAAGTCTCAAGATTGTCCACTGAAGTAGCTGGCTTAAGCCACTGAGGGCCGTGCCACCAAAGACAGCTATTGTGAAGATCTTGAGGAGAAACTTCCCAAGTCTGCAGGGTTGTCATGAGTATCGACGTGAGACCAAATATGGATACAAGCGTTTTCTTGTATCTTACAAACCCGATTAGCGACAAAAGTGGTCCACATACAGGGTGGCTTTTGTAGCCATGAAAGGACGATCGTAGAATCAGTCCAGCAGTAAATTTTCTCAATATCAATGTCGAACTCATTCGGGAGAGAACAAAGCATTTCGGACAACAAAACTGCACCGCACAGTTCCAATCTGGGAAGAGAAATGGTTTTGACGAAATGGTTTTCGGACGCATCACAAAAAGCATGAATTTGAACGGTAGATTGCGGGGTGAAATTAACCCACCGAGGGATTCTGATAAAGCTGATGGAGGGGTAATTAGCTAAAAACTCCTGCCATTTTTTCTCAGTTGCGCAAGGCAACGCTTCAACGCTTCACAACGATTGGCGAAAGCCATCCCACGGGATCAAACAATTTGGCTGCAGAGACAGAATCTCCCGTTTGGTATACGAAATTCTCGGTTCTAACGGGGGAGTAATAACATTTTTTGCACCTCGCTGGCAAGCTGAATCAGGGTGCGTATCGCAAGAAAAGGCGCACAATTAACCCCAAAGGTTACGGTCTGAAGCTCAAAGTCAGAAACATTTTCGCTCGGAGAACGTCTAAATAAAATCCTTTGAAAGGGCCTGCTTTGGATCAATCAGAATTTGGCGGTACATCTTTTGGATGTCGCTATTAAAAACCAATTTGTACAACCTCCATCGGAGAATTAAAAAAAATAAATCGGCCTGTAACACAGGACCAATATGCAGCATATCATTTAAGCTGTAGCCGTTGGAAGAGGAGTTAGTTGCATTAAAAACAACACGAATCGCTGTTGTGCGACTGTCCGGTTTGATAATCGGATGATGCGGCAAATAGCAATGAGAAGGATTGGCTTCGAATTCGGGAGCAGTGACTGGCTTCATATGACCAAGGTCTTCATACTCCGTTACAATGTCGTCGTAGAGAACTTTAAATTCTGGTTTCCGCAACAGGGAGTTCTCGTTTCGGAGAAACTGCTTCAGGGCTACGTTGCGTGAATGTCCAAGTCGAATTTCTGAAGGAAAATTCGCTTTAAAGGGCAGAGTGACGATGTAACGTCCAGATTTGTCTCGGCGAGTAGTTTTGACGAAATTGTCTTCGCAACACTTATCCGTCGCAGTGACGAATTTTCTCTTTCTCGAACATGATCTCAGTATTCACGAGAAAAATATGTACCCAAAGTTTCAAGTCGATATCTCCAAAACTGCGACCGCTATCGTGCGGACGGACAGACGGACGGACAAACAGACGGACATGGCTAAATTGACTCCGGCGGTGATGCTGATCAAGAATATATATACTTTTCCATACCGGACACGCCCCCTTATGGGCGTTACAAACGTTGTGTCAAAGTTAGTATACCCTGCCACAGTGAGTGTGGCGGTATAAAAATTAAATGTTTACTAAATATATTTTAGATGTAAAAATGTATAGATGTTTTTATATGTAATTTTTTTTTTTATAAAAATTTGTAAAATATTTAAACATTTATTAAATTTTGAAAAAAAAAAACCTCCGACCGGCGCACAGTGATTTGTCCCATAGGCAAAATTCAGAAAGTTTGATGACATCAATTATATAAAATAAGGTATTTTTGGAAAGGTAATACGTTGACTAAAAAGAATATGAACTTTTTTATTGGATTAAAATTTTTTTGGCAACAATGATACAAACTTTAGTTTTTTATAAATGTTATTATTGTATTGATAAATGAAACTTCGATGTAAAAATTTGTAAGTACCACAAAAAAAAAAATTTTCGTGTAAAAAAAAAAAAAAAAAAATTATGGATAGTAAAAAAAAAATATATAAAATAATATATAAAATTCATATATAAAAGTGCGCTCGGAAAGCGTTCGAGCGATTGGAATTTTGAAAGGAAGAAAAAAGCGAAATAGGAAAGAAGCGGATTAGCCAATGTTGCAATGAAAAACGTATGCAATTATGTTTCAATATTTATTTAAAGATGAGGAAAATAGTAGACAGAGGAAGTCTCACATATTAATTCGTAGAAGCCGTATGAAAGCTGCTGGCTGATGCAGGTACAAGATGGCGGTGTACACGGTTTCGAATATGGAGTAGCAGGAGCGTAAAGACAAACTTTTGACGCGGTGTCGTTGGTAGCTCGTACAAGAAGGAAGAAGTCGTTTTTCGTGAAAAACCGAGGAGCCTTCATTTTACAATTTAACAGCGTTTGGGACTTAACAGAGGGTTAAGCCGCGTTCTAGCACTTTTCACATATGAAAGTTGTCAACAGATAGTCCAACCTTCAAATGAGAATGCAGGGTGTTTCGGCTAAACATTGCCGCCCACCTTGCTGTAGCTATCGCTGCAAAAAAGGTTAAGTTAATACGTGTGGTTATAACAATATAAAAGCATAGTGTAGATAACTAAAAAAAAGCATTAGAATTCATTTAAAAAGAAATTCAGTATTTATTCGTAGAAGAAGAAAGTTGAAGATGCTAAGGAAGTAGCGCAGGTCATGAAGGACCCAGAGGCGTTCATGTGTGACACGGGCCAGAAAGGACCCAACCAAAGATCGTGTTCTGGGCAAGAGGAACACCAGGATTACAAATTAATCCAGTTTGCACGACCTTCGGGTAGATGTCTGAACCGAGGACGAGCGCGACAGCGGTGGATCTATAAAACCGGGGATCGGCCAGCATCATGTTGGAGAAGCTTGCGAGCGACGCTTTTCCTACATCCTGAAGCGGAGTGCGAAACACGAACGGCGGAACGACCTTGAAATGGACCGTCACGCGATTGGACGAATCATGGCACGACAAGAGGGTGAGCACGCAGATTCGGTCCCGGTCGACGTTGCTCGTGCGAATTCCTAACTCGGAAACCAGCGTCTAGGAGATTCGACTGACGTCCGAACATGGGTCGATCAGAGCGCGGGCCAAATGATTTTTGTCCTGCAACCGGATGTTCACCGAAGCCGTAGGAGACAGAGTCAGGATGCGTTGCACTGGAACCATAGCTGCTGCTTCTTCGCGACGATTTTCGCGACGTGTCAAACGATGACTCGTATGGAGAAGAGAGTGGTGGTCCCCAAGATAAAAGAGAAGGAAAAAAAGGGGTAACGAAGATTTAATTGGGTATAACGATGAGTTTGACTAACGGACGCGTAATAACGCCGCGTGCCGTCCTGACGTCCGCGACACGTACTCGTTTATCGTGGGATAAATTTTAACCACCCTCCCCAACCGCCATTCGGTCGGAGCAAGGTTTTCGTGACGGACTACAACTAAATCGTTGAACTCTAAATCTCGCGTGGGGAACTTCCACTTATACCGTTTGTGAAGTTCCTTCAGATATTCTTCTTTCCATCATAAGTTAAATTGTTGGCTTACGGCCTTAAGCTTTTGCCACCTGTTGGCAAGACTGATAGGGTTATCAGACAAACAGGGCTCTGCTGGATCTAATAAGGGACCACCTGTGAGAAAATGCCCCGGGGTTAAGGCAGAAAGATCTCTGCTGGAGCTAATAAGGGACCACCCGTGAGAAAATGCCCCGGGGTTAAGGCAGAAAGATCAGTGGCATTTTCAGACAAAGGACTGAGCGGCCGAGAATTTAAACAGGCCTCAATACTTGAAGCTTTTAACGCCAGCTTCCCAAAGCCCTCCCATGTGAGGAGCTCCAGCAGGAAAAAAATTCCAGGACAAATTGTGGGAATGGAAAGATGTTACAGCAGAATTTTGAAAATCGCGCAAAAATTCGGAAAATTATTTTTTAAAGGTTTTAGCAGCACCCACAAAGTTATTGCCGTTGTCGGAGAATATTTTATCGGGGCAACCTCTACGAGAGGAAAACCGTTGAAAAGCTGCAAGAAAGGCAGAAGTCGATAAGTCGTTAGTGGCTTCTAAGTGAATAGCTTTCGTACAAAAACATACAAAAACGTAAACATATCCCTTCGTAATACGGCACGCACGGCCGGTGTACGTTTTAATATCGAAAGGACCCGCAAAATCCACACCCGTATTGGTAAACGGACGATCTAAAGTGGTTCTCTCAGCCGGTAAGACCGCCATAATCTGCGTATGTTTTACTTTTTTCTGCAGCAGACAGGTTTTGCATTTATGAATGGTGGTTTTAATAAGGTTTTGCAATTTTGGTACCCAATACTCTGGACGGAGTTGCCTTAAAACAAGTTGGTTACCCCCGTGTAACGTGAGTCTATGTGTAAATTCCAAAGCTGGGCATTAACTAGTTAATTCGTTAATAGTTAATTAACGAAGTTAAATTTTTGGTTAACTTTTAACGTTTCAGTTAATTTTGAAAACCATTAACTTTTTCATTTAGTTAAGTTAAATTTCTTCAATTAACTAGCATTAGTTAACTTTGAAACGAAAAAAATTTTTTTATTATTGAATGTAAAAAAAAAATAAAAAATTAAGAATTTATACTATTTTTAATAATCTACCTAGCCACACTGTTGAAAAATTGTAAACACAGAACTCTTTCGTGTTGTTGACAAAAATTTAAAGTTCCAAGGCGAGACGGCGTGCCTAGCTCGCCGTCAAATGTATCGGCTTGGTCGGCGGCGAAATATTGAGTCGATTGTGTCGGCTCAACCGATATTGACATCGATTTGTTCGCACGCCGATTGAAGCAGTTTCAAGGATATCCTCGTAATTGCTGAAAAACGTGGCATGTGACTTAATGGGCTTCATCTCGATTGAAGTCTCAAGATTGTCCACTGAAGTAGCTGGCTTAAGCCACTGAGGGCCGTGCCACCAAAGACAGCTATTGTGAAGATCTTGAGGAGAAACTTCCCAAGTCTGCAGGGTTGTCATGAGTATCGACGTGAGACCAAATATGTATACAAGCGTTTTCTTGTATCTTACAAACCCGATTAGCGACAAAAGTGGTCCACATACAGGGTGGCTTTTGTAGCCATGAAAGGACGATCGTAGAATCAGTCCAGCAGTAAATTTTCTCAATATCAATGTCGAACTCATTCGGGAGAGAACAAAGCATTTCGGACAACAAAACTGCACCGCACAGTTCCAATCTGGGAAGAGAAATGGTTTTGACGGGTGCAACTTTTGTTTTCGACGACAACAAATGTGTGGTGAATTCCGTTGCCGATTTTTGAATTCTAATATAGATGCTTTTTCGGACGCATCACAAAAAGCATGAATTTGAACGGTAGATTGCGGGGTGAAATTTACCCACCGAGGGATTCTGATAAGGCTGATGGAGGGGTAATTAGCTAAAAACTCCTGCCATTTTTTCTCAGTTGCGCAAGGCAACGCTTCAACGCTTCACAACGATTGGCGAAAGCCATCCCACGGGATCAAACAATTTGGCTGCAGAGACAGAACCTCCCGTTTGGTATACGAAATTCTCGGTTCTAACGGGGGAGTAATAACATTTTTTGCACCTCGCTGGCAAGCTGATTTAGGGTGCGTATCGCAAGAAAAGGCGCACAATTAACCCCAAAAGTTACGGTCTGAAGCTCAAAGTCAGAAACATTTTCGCTCGGAGAACGTCTAAATAAAATCCGTTGAAAGGGCCTGTGCTTTGGATCAATCAGAATTTGGCGGTACATCTTTTGGATGTCGCTATTAAAAACCAATTTGTACAACCTCCATCGGAGAATTAAAAAAGGTAAATCGGCCTGTAACACAGGACCAATATGCAGCATATCATTTAAGCTGTAGCCGTTGGAAGAGGAGTTAGTTGCATTAAAAACAACACGAATCGCTGTTGTGCGACTGTCCGGTTTGATAACCGGATGATGCGGCAAATAGCAATGAGAAGGATTGGCTTCGAATTCGGGAGCAGTGACTGGCTTCATATGACCAAGGTCTTCATACTCCGTTACAATGTCGTCGTAGAGAACTTTAAATTCTGGTTTCCGCAACAGGGAGTTCTCGTTTCGGAGAAACTGCTTCAGGGCTACGTTGCGTGAATGTCCAAGTCGAATTTCTGAAGGAAAATTCGCTTTAAAGGGCAGAGTGAAGATTAAACGTCCAGATTTGTCTCGGCGAGTAGTTTTGACGAAATTGTCTTCGCAAAACTTATCCGCCGCAGTGACGAATTTTCTCTTTGGGATTTCCTCCAGTTCCCAGAATTTTTTTAAGTTTTGGTCTAGCTCTCCTCCGTAGGAAAAGAAACTTTAGTGACAAAGCACGAAATTAGTTTTGAAGGTACAGGACCAGTAAGGATCCAACCGAAAATAGTCTCTTGAGCAATGAGACTATCAAAAACGTTACGCTTGATTTCATCCAGCAGTATATATGGATAGAGGCCACCGCCGATGAGAATGTCCACCGGCGAGCTTTGCCAGAATTTGGCATCCGCCAACTGAACGTTTGGAATTGAATGATCACATAGTGATGCAAGCGTAAATGATGGCAAATTATTTGTGATGTTAGGCAAAACAAGAGCTACTGCCTCAATTTGTACCTTGGAATCAAGAGGAGAACCGAGTGTAAAGCGACACTGTTTGCTAGAGGTAGCAGAAACAGACTGATTAATACCAAAGACTCGGGATTGAGTCGAAGGCGACGGAAGTTTTAGTAATTTTCTAATGCGGTCAGAGATAAAAGATGCTTCTGACGCCGAGTCTATCAGTGCACGTGCTGAGTAGACGGTGCCTAGGTAACAAATATTCACCATGGCGGTACCTAAAAGTATGTTAGTAGAGCCTGCAGTAAAGCAGGTTTGAATACCCTCAGTGGGTATAGCTCGGACAGAAGTGGACTGTAGTTGTTGATGGAAAGTCTGCGAATGTTGATTTTCAACAGAGCGGGACCCTGAAGAAGAACCACCACTAGTGGACGGTTGAAATGGTGTAACATTGTTAGCCTGAGTAGGGCGGGACCCAGACGGCAAAGTGCCGCGAGGTGGTTGCAGAGCAGGCTGATATGCCATGTCCCTGTGTAGGAGCGTATGATGACGCTTCTGACAATGGGAGCAACTGCAAGTACTCTTACAACTTTTCACCTCATGATTTTTGGCAAAACAATTTATGCAACAGTTGAGGCGCTTGGCATTCGAGAATCGATCAGCGATACTCATGTCCAAAAAAACGCTTACAAAAACGAAGTGAATGCTGTTGGCGTGGACAAAGCCCACAATTATTATTGTTGGTAACATTAGCATGATACGATGAAAATTTTTTGGAACTATTTTGTGGGGTCCTAAAAGTTGAAGACCTTTTTGAAAGCGTGTTACTCCTAGTAGGAGTAGGCGTGCTCATGTCTAAGCATTAAAGCGTTCTAAACCTATCAGCTAAAAACACCTTCAGATCTTTCCATAGAGGAATTTCAGATTTGTCGGTTATACCCTGTTCCCAAAGACCCAAGGTACATTGTGGCAGACGTTGAAGACACAAATAGATTATAATCGGATCCCAAGTCGCTGTATCAACCGCAAAATTTTTTTAATTATTTAAACAATTTTCAACTCCACTTTGAAAAGACTTGATTCCCGCCGCGGTTTCGGTCGTAAGCACCGGAAAATCAAAAAGAAGTTTGACCTGGTTGCGAACTAATATTCTTTTATATTCGTATCTTTCAGTTAAATTGGCCCACGCCATAAGAAATCCATTGTTGGTGACCGTGCACTTTTCAACAATTTCTAGGGCCTCTCCATTAGTTCGAAGAGCCAAATAAAAACGCTTCTGGATATTGCTTAATCGCGAATTATTAATGTAAATGGCGCTAAATAGATCTCGAAAAGTAGGCCATGAAAGGTAGTCACCAGCGAAAATGCCCGTATCGCAGGGCGGAAGCTTCAAAGAGGAAGTTGGAAACATGTCATTAAGGACACCCGGAACGTTGACTTCGGGTATTGGTGAAGTTGTAGTTTTACTAACTATATCATGGGCAAGCTCGTTAATTTCCCCAAAGATTGGACATATGTTTGAAAAGTGCTCGCATACTTGGACTTGACGGTCGTAATATCCTCGGTAGCATCTTCCTGCTCAGAATCTGATTCCAGATAAAGTAAACAGGAAGTGTACTAAGCTTTGAGGGCTGCCCAGAGACTTTTGAGTTCATCGCCTTGAACTTCCAAAGTAAACTTAGTATGCGGAGCGAGTGGTAACTCCGCAAAAGCCGCATCAAGTTCAACCAATTAGTCAGCCGCACGAATAAAAATGTCGAGAGCAGTCATGCTTTCCAACAAAAATAAATTCCAAAAATGTCGGAAAACGGTCAAAACAAAAAAAAAAACAAATTTTAATTTAAATTTTTATCTAAAATGTTTGTAATGGGTCCAGAAAATTTCGTAACGCGGGAGGCACGCCAGAGCGCAAAGAAAACCCGAAATATTTTATAATTCCAACAATTTCAAATTCGTACTTATATACGGACCGAGGACAAAAAAAATCCCAGAAAACTTTCCCAAAATTTTAAAGTGTACGAGTGCGTAAGAAGATACGGTGTGTATCTTATAGCTTCTTGCACTTTTCTGAAACTTTTTTTACTGTGTTTTTGGTTTTTTCTCAGAAACTATAGGCGATCTGTGAAAAATTTTGTCAGATTCAGTTTCAGAACGTCAAAATACCCAACACAAAAATTAAACAAGTGAGTAAGTATCAGTCGGGCAAGCCGATTTATATATACCCTACACCTACTGGGGCATATTGTATCCGCCATCTTGAATTTTGAAAATGCGACATCAAATTCGAAATTAGCGACCCTAAAAACCCCACTATACAAAATTTCATACTGTTTTGATGAAATCTTAAAATTTCGGCCGCCATATTCGTTCCGCCATCTTGAATTTTTTAATTCCGACATCAAATTCGAAATCAGCGACCCCGAAAACCCCACTATACAAAATTTCATACTGTTTTGATGAAATCTTAAAATTTCGGTAAAAACACGATTTTCACTTATATGGGAGGTAGGCGTGGCAGTCGACCGACTTCTCCCATTTTCAATACCAACTCCTTCTAGGGCCTAAGAAGGATAAATACAAAATTTGGGATCCCTAGCTTTCTTCTAGCTCCTGCAATCGTGTTTACAAGAAAAGAGGACGGACAGACGAACAGACGGACAGACGGATAGACGGATAGGGCTAAATCAACTCAGGAGGTGACGCTGATCAAGAATATATATACTTTTCCATACCGGACACTTCTACAAACATCAGACCAAAGTGAATATACCCATACCTCATGAGGTGAAGGGTATAAAAAGCGAAAGAAATGTAATTTTTTAGAAAAAGTTGTTTAAAACATCCGCCTTTGCATCCGGCTCCGCATCCGCAACGAGGCTTTTTACAGCTCCGCATCCGCCTCCGCAAAACTCACATCCGTCACATCCCTAATATAAAAGAGACGTGTATGTTTGTCACCAGTAGACGCGAAAACTGCAGCACCGATTTTCACCAAAATCTATATATGTGTTCTAGGGGTCGTGAGTCGTGACATAGGATAGGTGTTGACACGCCCACTTTTACCGCCCACAAGTTAGTAAAAAACTATTATATCTCAGACGTTTTTGATCACAAGGAAATGAAATTTGCCATGAACATACTATAAGACCCAAGCCATAATCTGGGCTACAAATGGTCGGGATTAGACAATGGGGCGTGGCACCACCCAGACAAGTCAATATTTGAAAATGCTGTAATAACGCTCCCACACGATGTTTTCCAACGAAATTTGGTAAATGGCTTCATGGTATCAACTCTAAGCTAAATGCAATATATCGGCGTAATTGGACAAAGGGGCGTGGCACCGCCCAGACAAGTCAATATTTGAAAATGCTGTAATAGCGCTCCCACACAATGTTTTCCAACGAAATTTGGCAGATAGCTTCATGGTTTCAACTCTAAGCTAAATGCAACACATCAGCGTAACTGGACAAAGGGGCGTGGCACCGTCCATACAAACCAATATTTAAAATTGCTGTAACTGGCCTCTCATTTAATGTTTTCCAACAAAATTTGACAAATGGTTTCATGGTTTCAACTCTAAGCTAAATACAACTTATCGGCGTAATTGGACAAAGGGGTGTGGCACCGCCCAAACAATTCAATACTTCAAAGTGCCATTATTGGGCTCCCATTGAATATCCTTCAACGGGAAATGGTTCTATGCCTTCAATGCAACATATTGGAATTGGACAGCGGGGCGTGGCACTTCCCATACAATTCAATATTTTAAAAAATGTTACACTTGGGCTCATAATGAACATTTTTCAACGGGAAATGATTTTATGCTTTCAATTCTAAGTTCAATGTTACATATGGTTGGAATTGGACAGCGGGGCGTTACATTTTTCATACAATTCAATATTTCACTTGGGTTTCCCAATAAAAATATGTGACAAATGTTTTCATTAATTTATTATGACCTTAAAGGCAAAAATAACTTTTTTAGGGCCAGCAAAGCGGTCGGGCCCTGCTAATTCAGAATACTCCTTCGATTTTTGTGCCAAGCTCATATGGAGACAAATCACTGTACGGCGCCGGGCTTGACCCTATGACAGCCGCAGACAAAGCATAAGCTCTACCCAAATGACCACAGCCAGCTATAAAATGACTTCAGCTAATGGCGATTAGGTTCAGCAAGCCGTATGGTGAACTCCATAATATGTACATATAAAAAATCATTTGTGAAATATGTGAACTTTTATTAAATTTTGTTAAGAATAGAAAGAAATTATGTTTGATGATGTAATTGTGGCCTAATGTGTAAAGTTTAACTGTTACATTAAAAAAGAATTAAAAAAAAGATTAAAAAAAGAAAAAAAATATGAAGCAATTTATTAAAAAAAAAACTACGACCGGCGCCGGGCTTCAACATATGACTGCCGCAGACAAAGCGGAAGCTCTAACCAACTGACCAAAGTCAGCTATAAAATAATTTCAGCTAATGGTGAACTCCATTATTTGTATATACACTCATGGTCAAAATAATAGGGCCAAGATTTTTTTTTGCACAGCCATATTTTTGTGTATTTTAAAGAAAACTAAATTTAATTTATTACTTTGCATTGTGTAAATATAAAAAAGGCAAACATAGCAGTTTTTTTTTGGATGCAAAAAGTTTCTTCCATCAAAAGCATACTACTTTGCAAAAGAAATTTAAGTGATACAAATGTTTCCTGAATTTTGATAATTTTTTAAAAAGTGGGTTTTTTGGCTAAAAAGGACCAATTTTGTATAATTTGTATGAAATTTGCCAATTTAATCAAAAATCAAACTTTTTAAAAACATATCAAAATTCAGGAAACAGTCATATTTTCATTAAAAAATGCTTGATGGCCCTATTATTTTGTACAGCTGAATTATGACCAAATTCGCCTCAACTCAGCAAATTGGATTTTTTATGTTTTTTTCTGCTATGTTTGACTTATTTTTAAATTTACACAATGCAAAGTAAAAAACAAAATTTGAGTTTTCTTTAAAATATACAAAAATGTGGCTCTGTCAACAATTACAGTGCAAAAAAATGTTGGCCCTATTTTGACCATGAGTGTACATTAGACCGCCTCGAAAAAATAAAGTTGTCCGCACACCATCTAATTTGAAGCATATTTAGAAGGACATTTTTTGGCCGATCGTAGTGGTAGCGCATCGACATATTTCTTCATATTGTCACCATTTATGATCCGATTTTAAAGAATAATATATCAAAACTTTAAATAAAAATAATGTCTTAGAGGTCTTTGCTCTTAAGTACACCCTTCTAGTACTTACCCACCAGTAGTGCGTTTCTGTAACTATTCTCACTGGCAGTTCTCACCATTTTTTGTCATTTGACGTCACGATGACGTCATTCTCCCTTGCACTGTTTCTGTAAAAAAAAGTATTAAAAGCGATCGGTACACCTTTGAAGCGAGTTGTGTCTACTCGAATTGTCCCTGTGTTTTTAGCTCGTGAGAAGTTGGTTGAAGTTAAAGTAGCCAAATATTAAACCGATAAATTATTGAATTTTCTCATATATAGAGATTTTTGTAACTTAAGCTAATTATAAACTATAAAATATTTCATAATTGGAGTGCATACATTCAAATAAAACCAAAGTATTCATAAAATTTAAAAAAAATGTGAGGCAAATAACAAGTATTCGGATCCGAGTTTATTTTTACTTTTCTCAACAGCACTAAGTGTCAAATGGATAAATATAACAAAAAAATGTCTGAAGTGCGAAAGGTAAGTTGGTAAAATTTTTGTTATTGAAAAAAAAAATGTTATTTGTGATTATTTTTTGTATTTTTTTTATTTTACAGCGAATATTAACAGGGCGGATAACAAAGCCGCAACGAAGCCGGCTTCTAGAGCTCATGAAGGAGCACAGAAGCGTCGGATTGGGCCAATTTTCTACGAAGGACGCCAAAAGGGAGCACGCCGCAGTGTGGGCGTCAGTGGCACTGGAGCTCAATGCTATGGGAGGATCGCTCAAAAAGGCTGATCAATGGAAAAAGCTAAGCTGAATTTAAGAAATATGTATGCCTGCGTTTACATTTCTACATTTGTTTACAGAGTTGGATCGATTGGAAATCGTCAGTGAAGAAGCAACATTCGGAACACCGTGCCTTCAATAAACGTACTGGCAATTTGCCAGCGAGCCTAGGACCAAAGCCGATGGATGCCGAGGACACCGAAATGCTGAACTTCTTTTCGCGCGATATGGTGGATGGCGACTGTTCCACGCCGGACATTGGGATTGAGGTAAACATTTATCATTATTATAAAATGTTTGTATTTAAACATATTTACTTTTTAGCATGTGGAAAGTATCAACGAAATGACAATTGAATTTTTAGAACTGCCATCCGACGACGACAACGACGACAACGACGACAACGACGACAACAACTACAACATCAACAACGAAAATATTGAAATCGCTCCGCGTGTAAGTCATCGTGGAGAAAAACCATAACGAAGTTATGGCAGGCATCCGGAGCATTGCGAAATTGCTAGAACGGCAAAATGAAATTTTGTCTAATCTAAACAAATAGAATATAAAATTTGTTATTCGATGATCTCAGCTCAAAGAGGCAATCAAAATACAATTTTCTTGTGATATGCATATAAATATTAATAAATCTATATTACTACTATAAAATGATTTGCTTCTTTTTACATACAACAGAATATTTAAAAATGCTTTCCATGGACTCCGATTGAATATTTTTCAACGGCATATATATACGGCTAGTATATATATAAATGGGGAACATATTTTATCTGTATTTTTTGTTTTTTCTACGAGATTAAACGGTATGAATTTAGTATTCTCCATTGAGGCCAAACCAAGAATTTCTTCAAAAAACAAGGTTTGGTTTGTAATTCTAATTTTTTTTATTCGATTTTCAAATTTTTTCTAAAACTTTTCAACATTTTCAATTAGTGAAATAGTTCCTGACTGTCGAATCACGCGTAGCTCTTCCTTCGGCTAATATTGCAGTTGTAGTCACCAATTCCGCAGCTTCTTCAGGGAACTCATCAACACCATCATTATCATCAATATCAATATCATCTGACAATGGAAGGTTGTGTCTCATCCGGATATTGTGAAAAGTGCAGCATGCGTTTGTTATTGCGCCAGCATATGCTGCACTCACCATAAGACCGCGATCATGTGATAAACATGCAAACACCTTCTTCAATACAACATTCAAACGCTCCACACAATTTCTGGCTTGAATATGGCAATTGTTGAATTGCTGCTGGTTGACGTTTTCGATAGTTCGAAATGGAGTCATAAGCCATGGTTGCAGTGGATATCCGGAATCTCCAATTAGCCAAGATCGAGCACCACTTGCAAAATTTTTTTCCAATAATGCCTTCACACTGCAGTTTGCCCATATATATGCATCATGGGTGCTACCTCCATAGCGAGCAAAACATGATAAAATGTTGAAGTCGATATCGCAAATCAACTGAACATTTTTTGAGAAGTGGTATTTTCGGTTGACGTAGCAGTACTCTACCTCGACAGGGGGCTTTTTTATTTTCACATGAGTGCAATCAATAGCTCCGATCACACCGGGAAAGCCAGTTGCAGCGAAAAATCTGCAGAAAGCAGATCATGATTTTATACATAGCCGATTTTTTATACATGTGTATATATTTATTGAATTACCCCTGCTTGACTATGTTTTGCTCTCGAACCATAGTCGGAAATTTGATATATCTGTGTGCCAAATGATTTTGAAGTATAAACGTTATTTGCTGCACTATGCGACATACCATCGTTTTACTCATTGAGCAAACAAAGTCTTGCCCTATGTCTCGCAGAAAAGAACCCGTCGCGTAGTAATGCAGAGCTGTGCATAGCCTTAGTGGATTTGGAATACATGTGCTCCGTGTTTTGAGAATACCATGGATAAGCTGTGCAAATATTTAGGTTTAGCAAAGAAAGCAATCAAATAAAGTTATTTGATATCCTGATAATTCGATTATTTCATTTTAATATTGTAATTCTTCCAGCTGGTCTTGCGTGAAGAACTGCAAGTATGGCGGCTCAGCCAATTTGAATTTGCCCCAATCGATCATAATGAAGTATGTGTCACTCTCAAAATTAATGAAAGCATCTATTTGTGGGCCGAACATTGGACGAATACATGTGGGCATCGCCTTAAAACACTTAAATCGATTTGACTTTAATTTCTTTAATTTATGTTGTAGAAGCTGAGAAGTTGAAAAACCAAACATTCCAATGTATACATTAGGGTATATTAGGGTGTTACTAACTGAGATCTGGTAGGTAAGTACTAGAAGGGTGTACTTAAGGGCAAGGACCTCTGATTTTGATATATTATTCTTTAAAATCGGATCATAAATGGTGACAATATGAAGAAATATGTCAATGCACTACCTCTACAATCGGCCAAAAGAAAAAGAAATTTTTTTTTGCTTCAAATTAGAGACCGACCGAAATCGCTTTTTTTAATTTCGGCCGAAACCGAAATGGTCGAAATTTTTAATTTTTTTTTTCGGCCGAAACCGAAATGGCCGAATTTTTATTTTTTTGATTTTGGCCGAAACCGAAGCCGAAACCGAAAAAAATAAAAGAAACAATTGTGAGTTTTAATGTAATAAAGTGGTACATAATTAAGGTTATCAGTAGGCTGAAATCGATGGCGCATATTCATAGTCAAATTTAGTAGCTGCTAAACTTTAGAACCAGCTTAGTAGCTGCCAGTTCAGTGTATTGTCTGTCAACTTAGTAGATTACTAAAGTTAAGTTGGAGCTTAATTTGACTATGGCCGATCATTTTAAATTCAGATCATGAATTAGATGAATTTAGCAAACTATCAAATGCGTGGAAATCAAGAGTAGTAGAAATTACTGTCAGGGTAGTAGATATCAAGAGAGGTGAGTAGATATGGGTTTATGCGTAGAATACTAGAAATTCTACGAGAGTAGTAGAAATTTCTGTCGGGGAAGCAGATTTGTAGAAAGTAAAGTACTTTTGCATTGTATGAAACTCACATAATATTTTGAGGAGTAGATTTCTTACCATAGTAGTAGAAAATGCCTTGAGGGAAGTAGAAAAATTTATAAATCGCTGCGAGAGTATTAGATCTACTCCGATAGGACATGCCTTCTTTGTCGCTTCTGATTCTTCGAAACTATGATCAATGCTTAAATTTGTGTTACATACCGCTTTTATCCACTTGGTTGTTCCTTATGTATTTTGATACGCTAAATCCGAAAATAATAATTCAATTTTTCCAGCATGCACCATTTTTCTGCAAACGCCACAAAAATTACATTTATGGTGCTGTAACAATTTCATTATTATTATTTTCGTATCCAGCATGGAAAAAAACATAAGAATTTGTCTATCAAGTATATTTAACACAAA
Organism: Heteromyza rotundicornis; assembly: GCA_951394025.1. Lineage (NCBI taxonomy): Eukaryota > Metazoa > Arthropoda > Insecta > Diptera > Heleomyzidae > Heteromyza > Heteromyza rotundicornis. The sequence goes on from OX596012.1 coordinate 34,661,595, forward strand.
AAAAGTTAGTTTTGTCGATCAGTGTAATCTTTGTTATTTATTTGTTACACTTTTCTATCAAACCGAAATTTTCGGCGGAAATATAGAAATTTCGGCCGAAAACGAAATTTGGCCGAAAGCGATATTTTATTTTTCGGCCGAATCCGAAACACGGCCGAAACAGCTTTTTTTGGCCGAAAAACCGAAACCTAATTTCGGTCGGTCTCTACTTCAAATTAGATGGTGTGCGGTTAACTTTTTTTTTACCCCTATAAGGTGATACGGTCTAGTGTACATATAAAAAACCATTTGTGGAATATGTGAACTATTATTAAATTTTGTAAGCATTATTGCCACCTTTAAGGAAATAATACCGCCTCAAGGCTAGCGTTGCCACCTAACACTGTTTTCACGGCTAAACATTTTTTCCGATTGTCGATTATTTTTATTGCAAGGCGATTTAATCACTGAATTTTTCCAATTTATTTTCGTATTATGTATTTTGATGTTCTAAAACCGAATCTGAAATCTTTTTTTGCCGCAAAAATCTGCTTTCCGAGATAAAAAATTTTTTAATTTTCGATTTCCCCTTTTACAATTTTTTGAGTGCCTTCTAAGAAAGGTGTCTCCATTAATTTTGTAGAATTTTTTTGGGGAGGATTTTCATTTATAAATTTTTAATTGAATATCGCATTTGCAAAAAAGTATTTTTGAGTAAGTTTCGTGGCGGCTGCGGTATTTCGCGTTGGTGTGTGCGGACCCTAAGTCCTGAAAATATATGCAAATATGAAATGTAATATAGTAGGAAAGTGTAATATGAAAATCTGATACACCACCGTAATAGGTTAAAATAGTATTAGGTGGCAACGGTAGTCTTGTGATAGTGTTATTTTCTTAAAGGTGGCAACTTTAGGTCGAAGCTATTTTTGTTTATATGTGAAACATGATTTTTTTGTGTGTGTATATACATGAAAGCAATTTGCATACAGCTTGCTGAAGTTAATCGATATCAGCTAAAGGTATTGTATAAGTCAAAGTGGCTTTGGTGAGTAAGCGTTTGGTTGGCTACTTCATCTTACTTACAATCGCTGCGTTGTGGGTTCGATTCCTCACCAGGGCGGCGAACATTTATACAAAAAATATATGTGTGAATATGTTGTAAGTGGCTCTGGTTCCTTCTTACAACCGCAGCGTCATGTGGACAAACCACCAGAATGGCTAACATTTAAAAAAATTTTTTAAGTGAAGTTGTCAATTTTAAATCGGTTAGCGTCAGGGACAGACAGACAGACCTGGACAAATATATATATATTAATTTTTCGAGAATTTTTTGATATTTTATCAACAATTTTTCGAATGTATCCATTTAAAAAATTGTTCCGGTCAAATTCCATTTTGTTCCAGTTCCGTTCCAATTTCGTTTCCGATAACATTTCCAAAAAAATACAAGAAACGTCGTCCAAATCGGTTAAGTATTTCTCAAGTTTGGCAACCCCGTTAAACTTTTTTCTAAGTGAATTTGTTGCTGATATTTGAATTAATATTTTTAAATATTATACCGTGTTAATTATTTTGAAGCTCTTTTAAATAAATTAAATAAATTAAATTCTGGCTAAGTGCAATAAGTTTTGTAGTTTTGTAGTTGTACAACAAAGATTGTAAACATTTTTTTTTTGGTTTTTGCTTATACTGTCTATTTTGACATTTCTTGTGTAACCGCATAAAATAATTTATTTTTTCCCCTAATATTTTGTTAACTGCACTGTCGAAAAAAGAACAAACTACAAACCAAGAGAAAATCACTGTTAATTCATTGAATTTATAAATAAGAGGTTCAACAGCTGAGATAACAATTCAATTGCAATTCGATATTAAAATAAAAAGAGAGCATACAATTACACCTTCACACTGCCCCTTTTCAACACTCTTCCTTGGCTTTTGCCAGGGCGGCGATCTTCAGCTCGTAGGACTCCTTCAATTCCTGTGAACAAATCATTTTCGTTTTCAAAACCAAGTTCGATTCTATTCACCATTATTTACCTTGAAGATCCTTCCTTGTATGTCGTATTAAGAGCGCAGTTTATCGTAGATCCCTTTGGAAATGTCCAGCTTCTTCTCGGTGAGGGTGCATTTGTCCTTCTCCGCCTTTATCCACAGCACAGACTTGCATATGGTCGCACTCGGCATTCTTCAGATTCAGCATATCCTTTGTGACCTGTACCACCTCTTTGATGGCCTCCACTTGATCCAGCTTTACATAGATTCCACATTCAGACTGCTCATATTTTCAGAGCATACTTTCAGGCACTTGAGTTAATATAATTTGAAAGTGCCTTTATTTTCCCAGTCAACCTTTTGTCTCGTAACAATTTAAACTTTTTTTATTTTATTTTTTATAAATTTCTCGGCATTTAAATATGATTTGCTCTTTCCGTAAGTGGCTATGTGATGGTTTTTATCACGTCAAATGTGCATCCCTTACTGGTAGTCGATTTGATCGAGTACAAAAAAGGACTTCGTTGGTCCTGCGAAGATTACCGCGATACAGAGCTGGACATCTGTAAATTGGTACGTCAAGCCCGAAAGGGATTTATTGAAATATCAAAGGACTTAGCAGCTGCCCAGTCTAAGTATAAATGTTTGGATGAAACAGCTCCGAAACAAAATACTTCTGTTGGGCTTTTACCACCTGCCGCAAAGCCAATTTCAACTCCAACAACTCCATCTTTTTCCGATCTGTTTGCATCTCCAGTTACATTTTATTCTCCTAATACTGCTGTTTTGGAGACGAGGGTAGATGACGCTCCTGAGGAAAATATGAATGGAATATCAAATATTGATAAAAATGTTTGTCCTTCCATAAATATTATTTCTCCAAAGGATTGTTTGCGGGAAGTACAAGAAATGAGAACCCCAAAAAGGCTTGTTGTTGTGCAACCTAAAAAAATCCATTTTCGTATCTAGATTTGCACCGGACACATTAACTGAAGATAATTTATTTTATATTAATTCTAAACTCAATAAAACCGGTAATAATATAAATACTTTTAAATTCAACTTTTCATACGCTAGAAACATTTCATCTTTCAAATTATCTGTTCAAGCAGAATGGTTTGATGTGATTGTTAATAAACATTTTTGGCCGGATAAAACTTAAGTTCGCGAATTTGTTTATAAAGAAAAATCAAATCTAGAAATGGAATGATCGTGAGTCCAACAATCCTACTGAGATGTCTTATATGTTTGCTGACTTCTTCAAATCGACATATTCTGATAATAATTATGGCAACACATCATATGCATATAACATCCCCACTTGTAATTCCATTTTCAATCCTGTTATAGAATCTGAAATGTCTTTCAGCACCTAAAATCGTTGAAATATTCATATAGTGTTGGTCCAGATAATATTCCTAGCTGTATTTTGAAAGTTTGTGCTGAACATTTATACATTCCACTTTCAAATATATTCAATGCCTCTATTGAAAGAGGTTATTTTCCGAATTCATGGAAAGAGTCATATATTATTCCTCTTTATAAAAGTGGAACCAAATCATTCGTATCTAACTATACGCAGAGAAAAAACACGGTTGACCCAATCATATTTTAAGGGGACCATATTATGATTGGCGAAATGATTGCCCCAACCATCGACATGATTGGAAACTGATCATGTACATGGTTGGAAACTGAACATGTACATGATTCACATTATGTGATCAATAAAACCCACTTTTTATGTTTATATGTATTTTATTTATTTATTTATTAAAAGTTAAATTAAAATTGAATAATCACAATAAGAATAAAGTTACTTTTAGAATGAGTATCAATTGTTATAGAGAATTTTATATCGTTAACGATTAGACAAAGAATGCAAAATTAATATAAAACCAAAAACGTGAGGAACTTAGCATACATACATTGCGTTAGCATATTCGATCCGCTGAGAGTGAGACATGTTCAAGTTTCCTTTGGTCTTCTTGTCATAGGCCGAAATGACGCAGGTAGCAATGAAAGCAACTGCAACCAAAATTTGATATTTGTATACAAAAAATTAGCATCGCACTAATACATACGTGACAACCAGGAAAGGAAAAACAGTTCAACCCAAATGTAATTTCCGTCCCTCTTGTCGACAATAATGCGAGCCGCAATTGTAATAAAATCGAGTCCAAGATTTTGCACAGATTGACAGCTACAAAGAATTTCGCAATTTTCCCAGATGTTCCGCTGCATCCAACCTCAAAAATATGTATTGTAGTTCTTTGTTTCGTTTAGGAATTGGAAGCGTACCCCAAATCAAAGCTCATACAAAAGACATCACACATGTTCCAGCTGACAACAGCAGCACCACACTAATAGCGGTGTTTCCTTGGTAGAATTAAATTGGCTGCATCACCCACACATGAACGGTGCTTCCGAATCGAGCCACGGTCAGATACAGCCAGCGATTCTGCGCCAATCCAGAAAATGAAACGTCTGGCTGACGCAAACAAGACCTGCGAACTGAAAAATTCTTAAAATTTTAAGTAAACAAAACGTATATTCGCGCAGATAGCGCATGAATCGACTTGGAACTCAGGCAGTCTATGCGCCACCAGCACTATTTAGTTACAAGTGTATTTTATATATCTCATTTTCGCGCAGAAGCGAAGCAAAAGTCCGCGAAGCGTCCGCGAATAGCAAACTGCGCACCAGCACCAAACAAAAGGAAATGTGCGAAGGAGTGCTTCGCGATTGTTCAGGCAAACCGCGCCGCCTCCACCAAACAAAAGAATATGTGCGAAGGGTTTCGCTGTTCGCGGCAGCTTCGCACTTTTGTTATGCTTCTCCGCGAAAATGTACATATAGCTGTGAAATACACATAATTTTATTTCAATACTTACCATTATTGAAAAACAATTCGTAATTGTTTTCTGCGTCAAATATTACAAACACTTATTTGTGGACGCCCGCGCACGATGGTGTTAGTGATGTGCCGAATAATACTTGTCAAATACATTTACCAATCGAATAGTTATTTCTAAAATTATTCGATAATCGATACTCAAAGTTGTATTGATTTTTGCATAATTATTGACAAAAACAGGTCCAAGTGCAGTTTTTACGCTTACTTCTTGTCCCAGAAATTCAAATTTGTTATAATACTGTCGAATATAGCGTATAGAAAATTGAAAAACATATATCACGCAATGTCGAGTACCTAATGAGTACCTAAAATTAAGTCATCACTATTGCTAAATATCCAATCATAACATTATTGTCACAATCATGTTTTTTAGAATGGTTGAAATCAATCATATTATGTTCTCTGGAATTATAATATGATCTCGGAAATCATTTAAATATCATTAGTATTTTCATCACAACCATCTATGGTCGCTACAATCATAATATTATAATAGCGAAAACGGAATGATCTCTGCAATCATGCTCCAACCATATTTTTTCTCTGCGTGTAGAGGTATTGCCAAACTTAGCACAATACCAAAGTTATTTGAACAAAGCAATTGGTTCACGTGAAATTTAAAAACAAAACGAAAATTTTTGCCAAATAAAATCACAATTCGAATTCGTTTCATCAACAAAAACTTTATCCCGCGCAACATATCTGCTAAAACATTACACATTCTTTATAAACAAAATGTAATCAGCTGATCCACTGACAGCAAAGTCAACACAGCGTTGACGTTGAAATTTCCCTCGAAAAAAAATATTCCAAAAAACATCTGTCTGCAGCGATCAGCAAGTACACAAACCGCATCTATATCGCGCCCTCTATGAGTCGCTTTTCAAATTAGGGTGGCCAGAACCTCAAAAACGCGAATTTAGTACCTGTGTGACCGCTCGTCTTGCAACGTACCCCTCCCTCATCACTTGACAGTGGACGAAATGGCACAGTTCATCAGCAGCTGCAACTACAACAACAACTTTTGCAACCCCTGCAGCAAAAGCTTCCACAGCAAGACGGTGCGCAGCAGCAGCTTCCGCAACAACAACAACAACTTATTCAAATTCCCTCGCCAGATATACAGTGGAGTTCCCATAGCGATACTGCACACGCTAACACAGGTAACTTTGTATCGTCAATTTCTTTGGTTGATACCCCTAGCAAATATATTGAAATCCCCGTAGGCCTTACCCCCATTCCTGACTCAAGTGAGACGAATAGCGGAATCGCTAATCGCATAGCAAAGGTCGCTACTCGCTCCATTATTACAGGTCAAAAGAGCAAAATGCCGACAGTGCAGACAGGAATCAACATTTACTTCGCAAAGCGAGTACTATCGTCCCCCACTAATGGGAATAGGCATTCCGCAAAAATTCAAAAGACGAATCCCGTTAAACCATCTTTTGAGCTTGGGCAAAATCGATATGCGATTCTTGATGAAGAAAATGATTCGGATCCCAAGCCGAAATCGCAAAAACCCCCACCTATCTACCTGCGTGAGCGAAACTCTAATTCGCTCATCAAAGATATAACTCAAAATATTGGTCCTAATAATTTCCACGTGATTTCTATTCTCAGGGGACAAGTACACGAAACAAAAATCCAAATTTACAGCGAATCCAATTATAGAAAAATTGTCAATCTCTTTGATAAACTCAAAAAGAGCTACTACACCTACCAGCTCAAAAGTTCCAGAGGCCTCTCAGTCGTACTGAAAGGTATCGAGCCTTTCGTAGAATGCGACGAAATCAAAACTGCACTAAGCGATGAAGGCTTCCAAATAAAGTCCGTATTAAATATCCAAAATAAAAAAAAAATCCCACATTCCCTTTTTCGCGTGGAACTAGAGTTCGACTCAAAATTGCTTAAAAAAGGTGAACCCTACCCGATATACTCTCTCAGATATCTACTACATCGCAAAATTACAAATTGAAGTGCCCCACAAGCGCAGTGGACCGATTCAGTGTCATAACTGCCAAGAATACGGCCACACAAAGTCTTACTGCACTCTTCCCAGCGTGTGCGTAATTTGTGGAGACCTGCACGAAACAGGTTCGTGCACAAAAACAAAAGAAGATTCCACTATTAAACAATGTAGTAATTGCGGTGGCAATCACACTGCTAACTATAGAGGCTGTGCAGTCTATCAAAGATTCATAAAAAAGACGGAAAATGTGACGCAAAAACATGAAACATGGAAAACCCAAAAATTTCCTCCGCTATCCGCTGCACAATCCTTCGCAAACCCACTTACAAAATAAGGCGTTTCCTACGCCTTATCCTACAAAAGTTGAAATTCACACAGCTGTTAGTAATTTCACACTCTTGCTTTCCCAAGCAGCTGCAGCGGCCACTCCCGCCCAAATCCCAAAAAGCTCAACTCGCAGCTTTGCAAAGTGTACTCCAAAGGACATAGAGCAGTTAATAAAAAATAAAAGGAAAATACGTCGCGATTGGCAAAACAACAGATCCCCAAATCTGAAAAAACAGCTTAATGATGTCTCTCGAATTCTGAAAAAGCAGCTTGAGAGGAAATCCCAAAGAGAATTCCAGCTATTTGTTTCCTCGCACAAAATCAACAAACTACTCGCTCTGGCGAGCTGCAAAAAATATGAAAAAACCAATACTGACAGAACCCCCTATAAGGCCGCCAAATGGAAACTGGGCCAGAAGCGATGCAGAAAAGGGTGCAGCTTTTGCCAGCCACCTAAAAACCGTGTTCACCCCGAACACGACAGCAGGTGATATCCCAATACCAACATTAATCCCACATAATACCTCTTGTACAATCGCGATTAAAAAAAACGAACTTATGGAGGCAATAAACAAAAGCTTGGACCCGAAAAAAGCAATTTTAATAAAATTGATTCTACCGAAAATTCTAGAAAAACAAGTGATTCCCGATCACCAGTTTGGCTTCCGCGAAAAGCATGGCACTATTGAGCAAGTGCATCGCATTGTTGACTCAATAAGAGGCACTTTCGAATAGAAAATTTGTAGTAAAATACAAAAGCTTTGTCTCCCGAAAATACGAAATACTGGCCGGAGTACCACAAGGCAGTGTCCTCGCGCCCCTGCTATATATTCTCTATACTGCAGATATGCCCAAAAGAGATAGAACTCTCATATCGAGAGTTCTGATGACACTGCTATCATGTGCTCTCACTCAAACCCAGACATGGCATCTCTATACGTGCAAGAACCCTTGGACACTCTAAGTAATTGGCTACATCGATGGAAAATCAAGGTCCATGAATCCAAAAGCTGTCACTTAACCTTCACTCTAAGAAGGGGCACGTGTCCTGCCCTGAAACCAAGTATCTTGGAATGCATCTCGATCGCCGACTCACATGGCATTAACATATTGAATCCAAAATGACTCAGATCAAATTAAAGCAATTGGAACTAAATTGGCTAATCTCAAGGGCATCAAAGCTAAATCTCACATACAAAGTCCAAATATACAAAAGTATAATAAAACCCATATGGACATATGGAATTGAACTCTGGGGCACTGCCTCTCCCTCGAACGTGGAAAAACTCCAGAGAGTCCAATCTAAAATCCAGAGACAAATTGCCAGAGCCCCATGGTATATAAAAAATACTAACATCCACAGAGACCTGAATATATCTACAGTAAAAGACGAAATTCCGAAACTTACCTCGAAGTACAAGCAGAAGCTCATGTTTCACCCAAACATTCTAGCTAGAAATTTACTGAGACCTCTGAATCCCTCACGTCTCAATCGAAACTAATATATTCCCCATATATTAGTTACGATAACTCCACATTGCCTAAATCAATGGATATAGGGCAAATAGTTTTAATCTGAATATTATAATAATAAGTTGAATTTCTGAATTTTTGAAAAATCATTGTTAGACCTAAGTTATTATTAGGTGATTCAATTGAATAAAATTACTATTAAAAAAAAAAAAAAAATATTTCAGAAGAATTTTGTTTTTTTTTGTATATTGTATACAAATAAACAAAATTTTTAGCTGAATTCACATTGGTTCCGTTTTCTTAACTGTTCTATTTGTATTTGATTTTTTATATTTCGCATAAAAAAAATGAAATACTTAAATTAATATTTGTTATCTTTGTCGCGTAAATTGATTGTTCTGATTGTTGTATCTTATTATTTTTTTGTGAAGTCTAATATCGTAAAGTAGAGAAAAATTATGTTTGATCAAATTCATATTCGTCGCATGACTTCTGATGCTTCATAACATTTTCTTTTTATTATATTGTTTATTATCACGTTAATCTTGTTTATTCCTTCATTCAGTTATGTTTGGAAGAATTCTCTCTTGCATTCATAACCCAATTCGTGTAGCTGAAACGAATTTCAAGATATGTTTGCCCGCGATCGGTTTCAGAGCGTAAAACAGTTTTCCGAAACGTGGACATCAGATCTGTCGCCACCTGATCGACAAAAACAAAATATAAATAAACAAATTTAAAAAGTGATAATTGAATATGGGCATTGATCGCTCTCCCATCCGCGAACGCAATCGCGCTCAGTGCATTGTGTTGGCATCTCACTCTAACAACTCAAGTGCAACAAGTACAACAAAATGTATTAAGAAACAATATGAGCGCGAATATTTTAAACCCGACTGTTTTCCCGCCAACAACCATGCTCAATTCAACGAACTGAACAATAACCCATGATGAGACGATCAGATGGAGTGCAGAATGTGCTTCTCCGAGTATTCCTTTATTCAAAAACATCTTTGTCAGCATCGTTACCGACCGCAATAATGTCTACTTCCTCGTTCATCACATCAGCACTCTCCGCCGCAACAAATGTTCTGGCAACATCCTCTGCAACATCCCTACGGGAAATTTGGAGTCAATTACCCAAAAAAAAACGGTTCTGGGACAGGTGAAAAGAGGAGTTGTACAGAGTCATGCACAATAGTCTGCAAGCGGTGTCAGTTCGACCCGAGCTCAACTGTTTCTGTCGATTTTTTTCGGTTTTAAAAACGAATTCCAATTATATCACTCCATTTATTTGGTTGGCCGTTCGTGATTTTCATTTAGTAGTTGTTGATCGCTCTTAGAATTCGGTCAATAAATATTGTAAAAAGTCGTGTACTTGTGATACAAAAATATAAAAACTGAATATTTGCTTAATTCATGTATGAAAAGCAAAGATTTCTGTTTTGGCAATCGAGTATTAAAATCAGTGTTGTCAAAGAGAGAAGTGCATAGCAGGGTATATAAATATATTTTTTTGGGAATGGTTTTTATATTTGTTTTTTTACAATTTTACATTTTTCCATACAATTTTTATTTTTTCAGATTTTTTTATTACTTTTTTTAAATTTTTACCAGTTTTTTCCTTTTTATTACTGATCTAAAATTTTTTATTTTGTAATTTTTACTAAAAATTTTAAATTTTTACAATTTCATATTTTTGTAGAAGTTTTTTTTTTCAGATAGTACATTCGAAATCAATAGTCGTAATTTGGTTGCAAATTGCAAACAAAAAAAAAAGAAGCGACAAGTTTCGACAAGATTGCGATTGCAACCAAAACACAACCAATTAATGCATTCAAATAAGGTGAAATTATGCCAATTGACCCCTAGTACAGTCTCTCAGGAAAGTCCTGCGACAGTCCCCAAGTGTGTATATGGTGGCTATTTCCCTTTAATAAGTTCCCTTAGGACAGTCCTAGGACAGTCTCCAAGTGCCTGTATGGTGGCAAATTACCCCCTCCTATGACAACGCAACGTTAAAGTGACCGGTTGCTTTCATATAAAGGTGACATTTTTGGAACCGATCCCTGTCCTAAAGGGATCTGTCACGTGACTGTCCCGGACCGGTTCTATTTCCCGTAGGGATGTTCTACAGCACCCGCAGCATCAATACATTGAAATCAGGTAGGGATCCAATAAGTTCACAAAAATGTCCAAAACTGCTGATGGAGTTATCTATTACTTATATAAAACGTATGTATGTACACCCTGCGAAATTATTATAAAGGCAACATAGATTTGGTTGATTTAAATAAAGTTTACAAACATTTTCAAAATTTGATTTCATATTTTGATTATTTAATTAATTTAAACATAAAATAAAATATTAAAGTCAACTTGACATTTAAAAAAAATGTTTTTAAAGTAAATTAAGAAAATAACATTAAAAATGGTGCGAAATAATTATAAAGGCACTATGTTTTTTTTTATACACATCATTTTAAAAAGACGTATGACCTCCGTTATTGCTTATGACTTCCTCTAGACGTCTCTAGACGACTTTGCATTGAATTATTCAACAAGAGAATGTGCGTGGGATCAATTTTTCTCCGCTCTTCTCGGCGCTTTCAGCTCCTTCACGTCATTAAATTGGCGGCCATGATGGGAAAACTTTGGTTAAGAGTATATACCACAAGTTCTCGACAGAGTTTAGACCGGTACTAAGTTCCGGCCAAACGAGTACTGGAGTGCCTCGAGACTTTAGGAACTCCATTGTTTTCTTGAAGCGATGAATTGTTGTCCTGTTGAAAAATTTTGAAAATTTGGGCGTTCGAGGTGGGCGTGGCAAATATTATTCTGAAATGCTATAATTTATGCAGTGTTTAACCGATTTCGCTGAAATTTTATATGTGATTTTGGGGGATGAATGGGTAGCATGTTGATTCTGAAAATTTGCGGCCCGCCCACTGCCACGCCCCAAAATTTGTAATGCTCTGTAACTCGGGTCCTATTCAAGGGATTTCGCTTAAAATTTGGATTTCGTGCTGGGTGGTGAATGGACAGAGGGTTGACTATGAAAATTTGCGGTCCGCCCACTGCCACGCCCTGAAATTTTTAGAGCTCTGTAACTCGGGTCCTTTTCAAGGGATTTCGGTGAAATTTTGGGTTTGGTGCTGGTAGGTGAATGGGCAGAGGGATGACTTGCAAAATCTATTTTTATTTCAGTTGCTTAAATAATACATATAACATTTCTACGTTAACATGGAATTACAAAATTTTTGCGAGCGAAGCTGTGGGTATAAGCTAGTTGATAATAAAAACAGATTTTCTATTCTGAGCACTGACGGTGAACCTGAGATCCAAACTCCAAAATTCAAGCCGCCCCTGATTTATCTACGAGAGAGAAATTCGAATGTACTGGTAAAGAATATAACGAGCTTGATAGGTGAAAAAACATAACATCACTAATGAAGGGTAACATACCAGAACAAAAATACAAATCTACACAGAATCTAACCATCTCTAAATCGTTGTTTATTTGGATAAAAATCACAAATCATTCTACACACATCAGCTTAAAAGCAGTAAAGGATTGGCTTTAGTTATTAAAGGCATTTTTTTTTTTAACTTAACATTTGATTTATTGGATCTTTCTAAATACTTAGAACTAACAATAATTTTTAACGATGCAATTTAACAATTTAATTAACATTTAACAATTTAAACAAATGCTTGTTGCCCTAATCAATCGATTTTGACAACGTTATGCAGTACTCGATGGTTATGGCGGCATCAAGGTGATGTTGACATCGTAGGATGTTGACATCGACTGTATGCCGACATAATCGGGAAGTTGGAAGCGACGAGGATTCCGGGGCTATCTATCAAATGCAACATAATAGTTACGCTTTAGGCGTAGGGGTCGGGTGGGTCTTACCAAATTTCTAGCTAGAATATTGGGATGCAATTTAAGCTTATCTGCATACTTTGTTGTACGTTTAGGGATCTCTTCGGATACTTTCGGTATTTGCAAATCTCTTTGGATGAGTGCATTTTTTATGTACCACGGTGCTCCCACGATTTGTCGCAGAATTTTCGACTGCGTTCGTTGCAGTTTCTCAACATTTGACGGTGATGCTGTTCCCCAGATTTCAATCCCATATGCCCATATGGGTTTGATTACACTTTTGTATAAAAGGATTTTATATGTGGTGTTGAGTCTCGAATGCTTCGAGAGTAGCCAATTTAGTTCGAGTTTTTTAAGTTTGATTTGTGTAATTTTAGTCTCGATGTGCTTTTTCCAGGTAAGCCTGCGATCGAGATGCATACCAAGATATTTGGTTTCAGTACATTGTGGTATTTCAGTATTATTTATTTTAAGCATGGAGCAAGTGTCTTTTTTTAGGGTGCGCTCTTAGACTCATTGACTTTAATTCTCCACTGTGACAACAAATTTTGCAATGTGTTTAAATGCTGTTGCACGTGTTGTGATGCCATTTTGGGGTCTGAGTGTGAGCACAATATTGCAGTGTCGTCGGCAAATGTTGAGATGAGGGTCTGATCATAAATGGGCATATCAGCTGTATAGAGTATATACAGCAGGGGTCCGAGGACGCTGCCTTGGGGTACACCGGCAAGAATATCAAATCTACGAGAAACGAAACTTTTATGTTTAACTACAAATTTTCTGTGGGTCAAGTCGTTGTCAAGCAAAATGTGCATGCTTGCGTGTAATAGTTTCTGTAGTTTGGATATCAATCCTATACCTTATCAAAGGCTTGGGTGATGTCGAGGAATACTGCTGAGCAGTATTGCTTTTTCTCGAATGTTTTTTTGATCAATTCAACAATGCGATGAGCCTGTTCAATTGCTTTTCTCTAAATCCGAATTCGATAGGGTAGAGAGTAAGCTTATTGGGCGATATGAACTCACGTTTGTAGGGTCTTTTCCCGGTTTTGGGATCATCGTGATCTGCGACAGCTTCCCGTCAGTTAGGTAGTGACCTATTCTTAATATAGCATTATATATATGCAAGTCATGTCCTGGAGCTTTTTTTGGGTTCAACTTGGCAATATCGTCAATAAGTCTTCTGATGAGTAGTGGGTTAAAATTTGACCTGGTTGCGAGTTGTGGTTAACGGGTAATTTGCATTTGGTGGGTTTGGACTCCAAACTTTGGAGTAAATACATTTTTTAGGTGACTTGCAAAAGCAATACCTTTTTCGGCATCACTTCTCGCCCAGTTTCCGTTGGGTAAACGAATTGTCGATTCTGCAATAATGGGTCGTTTTAAATTTTTTGTGGCACGCCAAAGAGAGTAATTTGTTGAGCTCGTCGGTGTAAGCTTTTCCATGAATTGATGCAGATCATTCTCGTTTTTTGCCTTCAGTTCATTTTGGAGTTTTCGTGTAATGAGGTTCAGCTTTTTTTTCAGATAGGGTGATCTGAACTTTTGCCAATCACGCCTTATTGATCTCTTTTCTGATAAGAGCGCAGCTATATTTTGTGTCACAAATTCCTTTTTTTGGGTAGTGTTATTAATTTTTGGGCCCGCTGCCAGTGCGGCGTTTGTAAGTAGAAGGGTAAAGTTACGCACTGCCGCATTCAGTTGTTCCTCAGTTTTCAGTGACACATTTAGTGTAATGTGTGAACTTATATATTTTCTGAATTTAAGCCAATTCGTATGCATACTGGTGAGTTTGTCGGGTGGGTTGACTTCTGAATTTGGCGCATATTTTACTGTGATAATAGTGGGTGTGTGGTCAGACGAGAGTTCCACTGAAGACTCAATAGTCAGTTTACTTCGTTTAAGTGTCTTTATTACTGCAAATAAATTGCCGATATTGTCAATCCTTTTATGTACTCATCAAGACAAATACTGGTGGCTTGCAAATATTCGGTGCAAAAATCCTGCAGAACATAGTGTTTGATTCTGTCCCTAATTAGAATCGCTGATCCGCCTCGTGCTTTTCAACCTGGGTGTTTGGTGTCATAGAGCATGTATCCGGGTATATTAAAAAAGTGTTTTTGGGTCAAATGGGTCTCTGAAATTAGCATTACATCTATACAGTATGAATTGAGAAATTGAATAACTTCCAATTTATGTTGGCATAAGCCGTTCGCGTTCCAGAAGGATATTTTTATCGCATTCATGACTTATTTTTTATAACCCTTATATTAACTTGCTTTGGGCGGACTATATATATATATCCTCAAATCTGCGGCGAGCTTTTTCATACACTTCCACATGAGCTAGAGAGCTGAAATTTGGAACACTGATAGAACTCCGGTGACAATGCATTCTATTAAATTTTGGGGTCCATCAGAGGCGTAGGGGGCCGTGGGGAGACTCAAACTTTTTTTTTTTAAACATGGCATAACTTCCATTTCCCTCAAGCTACAATGTTGAAATTTGGTAGGTGAGTTCTTATTGACAAAATGAAATTTTTTACCCTTTGGAAAGGGGGGTGTGGGGGCAAAGGGGAGCGGGATGGAGCCAATTTAAAGACCTAACTTTCGTATTTTGTTAGCTACAAGGCTGAAATTTTTTACTTAGGTTCGCATTCGGGAAAAAGAGTAAAAAAGGGGGAAAAAAAGGGGGGAAAAAGGGGAAAAAAAATTTAAAAAAAAAAAAGTAGAAAATAAAAACAGAGTAAAAAACAAGTTTTTTAAAATATAACCCTTTAACCGACTAAAAAGCAGAAAATAAATTTTCTTTAAATTAATTTCAGCAATTTCGATTTAAAATTAAGGGTTTTTGGCGACTATAAAATCTGCAATGATA
Organism: Heteromyza rotundicornis; assembly: GCA_951394025.1. Classification (NCBI taxonomy): domain Eukaryota; kingdom Metazoa; phylum Arthropoda; class Insecta; order Diptera; family Heleomyzidae; genus Heteromyza; species Heteromyza rotundicornis. The sequence goes on from OX596012.1 coordinate 34,677,020, forward strand.
TTCAGAGGAAAGTACCCAAAAACCCTTAATTTTAAATCGAAATTGCTGAAATTAATTTAAAGAAAATTTATTTTCTGCTTTTTAGTCGGTTAAAGGGTTATATTTTAAAAAACTTGTTTTTTACTCTGTTTTTATTATTAGGGTCTGGATTAGCAGGTTTTGATTGTGTATCATCTCCTGCATCATAGTTTGCATGCCGCTCATAAACTGCGACATGTTTTGCATACACATCTGTAGTGTTTGTTCAAGGCCAATGTTCTGTTGGGCGGGCTGAATAACTGGAGGGTCTTGGGTATTGCCTTTGAGTACATTTGCGTATGAAAATTGTTGCTGTTGTGGTGCGGCATTAGCACCATTTCCTTGGGGTGGTGGGTGTGATTTCATCTGTGGAAAATTGGCTCTTAAGGGTTTCATTTGGGTAAAAACTTTATTTTTAAGGGTTTTGTAGACAGAACATTCTCTGTAGTTGGTAGTGTGATTTCCATCGCAATCACTACAATATCTAACATTTACGTCTTCTCTCGATTTGGGGCACACTTGGGTCTGGTGAAGGTCACCACAAATAACACAAACACTGAGAAGTGTACAGTATTTTTTCGAATGACCAAATTCTTGGCAGTTTTGGCATTGTATTGGGCTTCGACGTTTATGCGGCTCCTCAACACTGACTCTACGGTGTAGTAAATATCGCAGATTGTATATAGGGCGGGGTTCACTTTTTTGCAGGGTCTTAGGGTCGAATTCCAATTCGATGCGGAAAAGAGGTTGGGGTATTTTTCCTTATTTAGAATGTTAGACTTAGATCAAACTTGGAATTTTAATGCAATTAATGCCGCTTTCACATCGACACATTCGACAAACGAGTCTACACCTCTTAGAACAGCCGATAGACCTTTGCTACTTTTGAGCTGGTATGTGTAATAGCTCTTTTTACACTTATCGAAATGATCCACTACTTGGCGAAAATCTGCCTCATTATAGATTTGTATTTTAGTTTCATGGATGGCGCCCTTGAGAATAGACATCACATGAAAACTGTTGGAACCTGCAATTTGTGTCATCAGAGAACAAGGGAATTGGAGTTTTTTTCCCTGAGGTAAATTGGTGGCGGCTTTGACGTCTTGGGTTTCTGGTCTGAATTATCATCTTCATATAATAGTGAATATCTATTTTGTCCAAGATTTATGGGCTGGATACTCGGCTTTGTCTTTAAAACCTTAGGCGTATTCGTATTTTTAGGAGGAGTAGTTTTACGCTTTTGCAAGGAAGGGTCTGGCTTTTGCAGGTAGCGGTGCATGCCTGTCTGCACTTCCACACGAGGAATGTCTTTCTCTATAGGGTTTGCGTCAATTGACTGAGGCTTATTCAAAGTGTTTTTGTTCTCAGAAAACTTATTAGAAGGGTCTTTATTCTCATTAAATTTCTTAATTGGGTCTGGCCTAAGAGTATTAGTAGTAATTGTACTTGCCAAATTTGTTTGTGATGCTAAAAATGCCGTCATATTTGCTGCCTGCTGGGTGTAGGGCATAGGGCTGTTACATTGTTTGCTCCATGAGACAGCGCCCGATGGCGATGCGAGAGAGCTAGCAAAGAGTGCCTCTGACGATCAACTCTTCGCTATAGTTGTTTCTGCAGATGCACTATTGGCGGGGAGGGTAATAATTACAGGTTGAGTGCCTCTGACGATCGACTCTTCGCTATAGTTGTTTCTGCAGATGCACTATTGGCGGGGAGGGTAATAATTACAGGTTGCGCTGCATTCGCACTGCTCGCCCTGTTGGTTGCATGGCAAAAGCTTTTATTTGTGAATTTGCCGTGTTTTCAGTAGCACTAGCTGATGCTGATTCAAGCTCTTGTTTTGAGCGGGATGTTGATTTCTCTGTGAGAGAATTCCTGTTTTTTTTGGGGAGAATGATTCACTGACATAATTTCTCACACAAATCTTTTTTATTTGTTTAGTTTTTCGTATTTGCAGTGGCTTCGCCACTTGCACCTTTTTCGCGTGATTTTTTGAAGGGTTGTTGTTACTATTTCACAAAGTAATTTGATTATTTCTGCGGGACCGATTAAAACTCGTCCGTTCGACATAATCTTTCTCATTCATTAAAGGCATTGATCCTGATGTTACTGTTGTTACGGCAAATTTTAAAGGTTGCCCAGTATACCACGAACTAAGGAAGCAATTAAAAAGTAGAGAAAAACCAATTGCTGCAGTGAAAATGAAAACATAAACACTTTTTCATATGCGAATGTTCTTAAAAATAGTATAAACCCTAATACCATAAATAGCCAACAGCATACCAATAATAGAACCCTAGAACAATCATTAACCAACCTCACACAAGTCATGACTCAATTTATGAGCTCAATGCAGCAAATGATGCAAACTATGATGAAAAATCAACCTTACTTTTGCAGGCTATATTGTCAAAAAAATGAGTGCGTTCAAAATTCGTTATTGGTATGCTAGCGGCATAAGCCATAAATGCTTCATAAAATTTTTCCTAATCCTTAATCTTTTTTATTCTCATGTAGGGTTAAAATACTTTAATCATAATTTATTTTTATTATTTCTATTGCTTATAATGGTTTATAAAGATACTTGGTCTCTATGTCGTTTTAATTTTGTTTTCGTTGATAATATTTTATCACGTCCTCTGCAATGTTTTTTGTTTTTTTTCTGAATCTCTAGTAAAATTAACTCTATTCCGTATGGTGGCGTTGGTGACAATCAAAAGGTTCTGATAGGTATTTTGTGTAGTCAATACGATGGGTTTTCTATTGTACATGTCAATGCTAGAAGCTTAAATACTTTAAAGCTTGATTATGTTAAATATCTTTTTGAAAATTCCAATGTGGATGTAATTTGTGTCACTGAAACCTGGCTTAAAAGTGACATAGCGAACTCTTATTTTGATAAGAATTTCCCATGTATTCGTACACGAATACTGTACATCAACACAAAAACAAATAGTTAACAATTTGGGTAGACCTTTTTGGTTGTTTATGCATGGGAAACCATGAGGTTTGCTGCTTTGAACTGTTCTGGCTAATTTTCATATCACAAAACTTATTTTAGTAAAATAGTCTTTATTTTGACACACACTACTTTTTTCATCTAAAAAAAATGTTATATCCCCCAGGAAAAAAGTTTGAAAAGTAGGTAAAATTTCAACTAGGCATTCCGCGGTAGGTACTTAACGGCGTCGCACAGTGATTTGTCCCATAGACAAAATTCAGAAAGTTTGATGTTATCAATTATATAAAATATGGTATTTTTGGAAAGGTAATACATTGACTAAAAAGAATATGAACTTCTTTATTTGATTAAAATTTTTTTGACGTCCGTGGAGTATTGCCAAATTAGGGAAATTTAATAACAAATGCTGGAAGAAAAAAATTTATTTTTGATAGCTTGGCGAAAAAAATTGCCAAAAAGGTATTTTTGGCAAGAATGATACAAACTTTACTTTTTTATAAATGTTATTGTTGTATTAAAAAATGAAAAATAAAATAGTTGTCTTTAAACTTCGATGTAAAAATTTGTGAGTACCATGAAAAAAAAAGTTTTTCAAGTAAAAAACAAAAAAAAACCCAACAAATTATGGATTGTAAAAAAAAAGTGCGTAAAAGTTACTAAAAATTTTTTTTTTTGTTTTAAAGTTTAATGTGTTTTCTTTCAGAAAAAAAAAAGAAATTCACCATTTTTTACCAACTTTTTGAAAAAAATGTTTTTTTGTAAATGCCTAAAATGACAATTTTATATCAAAAAAAAATTTTGAAAAGTTCATAATGTAAATAAAATGGTAAAATGTGATGAATGTATGTATTTTTATTAATATATTGATATTAATGTATGTATAGTAACTAAAAGCTCAATTGAAATATTGTTTATCCAATGTCATTTAATTTTTCTCTATTTTACTCTTCCCTCTTCTTCGTATTGACTAAAGCGGTCAATACCGAATGGTTTTGGCAATCGCGGGTTCTCCAGATTTTTCAGGATTTCTTGGGGTTTGTTACTTTACCAAGCAATGCACATGTTAAACAAATAAAAAAATATAAAAGATATAAAAAAATATATAGTATTTGAAAACGATAATATCAGTGAAGGAATTGAGGATAGTATAAATTTCTTAGTGAGCGAAGATTGTGATAGTTCTAACGATTCTGAATAAATTATTGTGAAATTTAAGAATATAAATTTTTAAGTGATTTCTTAGGGATAAACATCAAACTCAATTCGAGAGCAAACGAAATTGATAAACTGTGGAACAGGGTACAATGTGCCAGAATTATTAAAATTGAGAATACAGGTAAAATTTATGGTAAAAGTGAATCCGTCACTTCGATAAAAGTACACTATCAAGTACACCAGACCGTGAATACCCCTAATAGTAGAATATACATAATATAATATAGTAGAATATACATTTTTCTTTACAAAGTATTCAAGATTATAAAAATGTATTGCTCTTTTCAATAGTTATAACATTAAATTTTTTAAAAAGATTTTTCAATGTTTTTTCATTAATGTACCTGCTAAACTACAACTGCTAGCCAAAAACGGTTACCAAATTTGAAATCAGCTAATCAAGAACCACTAGAATCCGTTATTAAAGCTAAGAAACCTTTTGCGAAATATAATTGTAGAGTTGTATTATATGCATAATAATTAAATAAGAAAATCAAGCATACAATTCTGGATAACTATAAGGGTTACAGAAAAACCGATTACATTTTTGAAATCAGCGGGCCAAAATACATTTAGAAACTTAGTTTCAATTAATTCAGAATACTCCTTCGATTTTTGTCCCAAGCTCATATGGAGACAAATCACTGTGCGTCGGCCCGAAAATGCTTATCTGACTCCAACATATGTATTAAAGTGGTTCTTATTTTTTGATTTTTCGAAATTGATCAAGTGCACCCCTGCAGTTTGTTCCTTTTTTTCTGTAGGCCCCAAAAAATAAAATTTTATTTATTTGTCCTACGAGGGGGCGTCCTCCCAAAATTGAGTGCAATTTCGAAAAATAAGAACTACTCTATTGTACATACATATTTCAAAATTAATTAAAAACTATTTTTTTACCCTACACCTCATGAGGTATGGGTATATTCACTTTGATCTGATATTTGTAACACCAAGAAAGAGACGTGTCCGGTATGGAAAACTATATATATATATTCTTGATCAGCGTCACCTCCTCGGTTGATTTCGCCCTATCCGTCTGTCCGTCCTCTTTTCTTGTAAACACGATTGCAGGAGCTAGAAGAAAGCTAGGGATCCCAAATTTTGTATTTATCCTTCTTAGGCCCTCGAAGGAGTTGGTATTGAAAATGGGCGGAATCGGTCGACTGACACGCCTACCTCCCTGTCTGTCCGTCCTCTTTTTTTGTAAACACGATTGCAGGAGCTAGAAGAAAGCTAGGGATCCCAAATTTTGTATTTATCCTTCTTAGGCCCTAGAAGGAGTTGGTATTGCAAATGGGCGAAATCGGTCGACTGCCACGCCTACCTCCCATATAAGTGAAAATCGTGTTTTTACCGAAATTTCATCAAAACAGTATGAAATTTTGTATAGTGGGGTTTTCAGGGTCGCTGATTTCGAATTTGATGTCGGAATTTAAAAATTAAAGATGGCGGAACCAATATAGCGGCCGAAATTTTAAGATTTCATCAAAACTGTATGAAATTTTCTATAGTGAGGTTTTCGGGGTCACTGATTTCGAATTTGATGTCGGAATTTAAAAATTCAAGATGGCGTAACCAATATAACGGCCGAAATTTTAAGATTTCATCAAAACGGTATGAAATTTTGTAAATGGGGTTTTTGGGGTCTCTGATTTCAAATTTGATGTCGCATTTTTAAAATTCAAGATGGCGGATTTAATATGGCCCAGTAGGTGTAGGGTATATATGAGTCGGCTTGCCCGACTGAAACTTACTCACTTGTTGAAATTTAATTAATTGAATATTTTTGCTTGCTTGATTTTTAGTTGAAAAATATTTTGAAAATCAATTTTGCTGAAATTTTGGTTTGAGGAATTTTGGGAGGTAAAACGATGAACAAGAAATAAGTGTATGCTTATTAAAGTGGAAAATCCAGTTTAGTTAACTTTTGTGTCTTTTTTTCACTTTTAAATTCCAGCTTTTTTTTGAGTTTATGGAACCGAAACCTTTTACAATCTAGGAACCGAAACGGATATTATTGAAATCTGAGAACCGGAACCGAAACCGAAATATTTTTAAATTAGGGAACCGAAACTGGAACCGAAAGGAACTCTAGTTCCACACGGAATAGGGGTTGTGGGACTTTTTTTTCGATTTTGTATATTGAATACTGACATTACTTCAAAGCTTTCATGGGTTAGAGCATTTTTGATTTCGTCACATTCCACGAAAGATTCAATACCTTTCAGTACGTCTGAGAGGTCTTTGGAGCTTTTGAGCTGGTAAGTGTAGTAGCTTTTTTTGAGTTTATCGAAGAGATTGGTCATATTCCTAAAGTTTGGCTCACTATAAATCTGTATTTTCATTTAATTTATTTTTCCCTTTAGGATAGAAATCCCGTGGAAACTATTATCACCAATGTGTTTGGTAATTTCTTCTATAAGCGAAATAGAGTTTCGCTCGCGTAGATATATAGGTGGGGGTTTTTGCGTTTTCGGCTTGGGATCTGCATTTTTTTTCTTCGGCAAGAAGCTCTAATCGACTTTGTCCAAGCTCAACAAGAGACGGTTTATTGGGATTCGTCTTTTGAATTTTAACTGAATTCTTAATTCCATTAGTGGGGGATGAAAGACCTCGCTTTGAGAAGTAAACATCATTACCTGTTTGCTTTATAGGCAATGTGCTGGATTGATCTGTAGAGCGGGTATTGCCCTTTGCCCTGCGGTTAGCGACAATGGTAGATCTAGTACTTGTATCATTTGCATCAGACACGGGGGTGATGCAAAGGGGGATTTTAATATATTTACTTGGAGTATCAATAAGAGAAAAAGCTGATACAGAGTTATCTGAGTTTGTGTGAGCAGTGACACTGCGTGCAGTAGAGAATCCACCTGTTGCTGAATTTGCAGTGTTAGTTGTTGTTGGCTGGTGTGCTGTTGATGAATATTCGGTTGTTGTTGATTTGGTGGGTGCTGCTGAGTTGGCAAAAGTTGCTGAATTTGTTGAAAACTCTGGACTTGTTGCGGTTGTTGTAATGCCATTCGTTGACGAACTTGCTCTTGTTGCTGCTGTGGCATATATTTAGGGACTTCACAAGGGTCTCGTATTGTCGTATCATCGTGTTTGAAAAAATACAATTGTTGTGAGCACACTAAGGCATTCAATCCAGGGATCCCGAATCCCGAAATCCCGGGATCCCGGAAGTTTTCTCAATCCCGGAAACCCGGGATTTTGAGTCCCGAATCCCGGGATTCAAAAATGAATTTTTTATGCATTGTTTAAGATATTTTTGACGTTTTTACACAAAAATACTTTCGTGCATTTACTTTCTATCTAATTGGTAAATTTACAAAACCCACTTTTGACAAAAAATTTGTATCGATCTGATTTTTTCAATTTTAACAATTTTTTTTGGATAAAATGTTTTGTGTGTGTTTTACTTTTGAATGGACACCAATTTTAATAGTTTTAAACATTAATTGGTGTATCCGTTCCCACTATAATACTAAAACTACTGAAAGTAAGTTTTTCGTGTTTAGCATGAAATGGAGCTGGCAGAATTTTATGATTATATTCGGATTCAACGTGGCAAAAAAAATACTTTGTTCGATCAATCTAATTTAAAAAGAATTGCTTTTTGTTTGACTATATTTATATAAATATTATTTGTTTTGTGTAATGTAATATTTATTAAATATGTTTTCTTTGTCTAATTAAACTTAAAATATTGTTGCAACCATTTTTTTCTTTAATTTTATATTAACTTATGTATTCAATTGGAAAATCCCGAAATTCCCGAACAAATCCCGGGATCCCGGGATTGTAATTTCAAATCACGAAATCCCGGGATTTTCAAAAACACTTCGGGATTGAATGCCTTAGTGTGTAGGCCTTTTTGTTTTAGATATTGGCAACTCTAGCGAAGTGAAGTTCAATATTTTTAATACTCTCGGTTCTTATAAAAAACACAAAAATCTAAAGTGCGATACGGAAAACAATATATGTGCTTAAAAAGTGCATTTTCCCCTGATTGGCAAGAGCACGAAGTGCAGTGTAGTGTCAGTCTTTTTTGAAGTACCAATTGTCACTTATTGCGACTCCAAACAACAACAAAACGAAAGTGATAAACGTCCTCTAAAAATAAAACAAACAAAAAATCCCGAGAAGTTTTGACTCGAAACTAGAGTATCGTAGACACAACATCCGCGTTATCCGTTTGACATCAGCGCCCTCTTGCGGTCACAAGCTGTGGCGCTGGCTACCAAAGTCACAAAACAAACTCGATCGTAACCCAGTAAGCCAAAGCCATGGTGGTGAGTCATTCACCTACACATGATGAAAATACAAATGCAGCAAACGTAATTATAAACAATTAGGGAATTCACAAGGGTCTCGTATCGGTCGTACGTTGTATTGTCGTGAAATAATATCTTCCGATCCTTGATTTGGGCAGCATCAGCACCTCCGCGAATGGTGGCACGCATCCTGTGGCGAACGAATTTAGGTTAAGTTGAACTGAAATGACAGTACTAGATTTTTTTCTGCAATGGGTGTGCTCTAAGGCATTCAATCCCGAAGTGTTTTTGAAAATCCCGGGATTTCGGGATTTGAAATTACAATCCCGGGATCCCGGGATTTGTTCGGGATTTTCCAATTAAATACAATAGTTAATATAAAATTAAAGAAAAAATTGTTGCAACAATATTTTAAGTTTAATTCGACAAAGAAAACATATTTAATAAATATTACATTACACAAAACAAATAATATTTAAATAAATATAGTCAAACAAAAAGTAATTCTTTTTAAATTAGATTGATCGAACAAATTATTTTTTTTGCACGCTGAATCCGAATATAATCATAAAATTCAACCAGCTCCATTTCATGCTAAACACGAAAAAATTACTTTCAGTAATTTTTGTATTATAGCGGGAACGGATACACCAATTGTTGTTTAAAACTATTAAAATTGGTATCCATTCAAAAGTAAAAAACACACAAAACCATTTATCCAAAAAAAATTGTTTAAATTGAAAAAATTTTATTCAGATCGATAAAAATTGTTTGTTAACCGTTATTGATATAAATGTTGTAAATTTTTTTGTGTTTGTTGCACTAAATCTACAAAAGTGCGTTTTTTAAATTTACCAATTAGATTGAAAGTAAATGCACGAAAGTATTTTTGTGGAAAAACGTCAAAAATATCTTAAACAATGCATAAAAAATGCATTTTTGAATCCCGGGATTCCGAACCCAAAATCCCGGGTTTCCGGGATTGAGAAAACTTCCGGGATTTCGGGATCCCGGGATTGAATGCCTTAGCTAGAACCCTTGTAGCTTAGAATCGTGTGTGTACAATCCTAATCGTAATTGAACCTTGGACCACTTCATTGTCGACCTGTGCTACTGAATTTTAAACATTAAACATTTATTGCCCAAAATAATTTTTTTTACTTATGAATAACCTATAACTAGGGTTACATTATATATATCTAGCTGGGCCCGACCCGCTTTGCTGGACCTAAAAAACTTTTATAATTGCATTGTTAAACTTATCCTATAAGCAAATTTTTTTCCCTGAAACCGAAAGGTAAAAATTTCATCGAAGTTAAAACTCGCAGATATGGTAACACTGTTTGGGTGGGGATAAATTAAGTCCTAGGTGGCAACTAAGTTGAATGTTGATCATATGGTATTTGCTATAAAAAAAAAGTTTGCACAAACGTGAGAGAAATACGTATTTTCTAACTTGTGTGCAGTAAAAGTCGGCGTGTCAAAACCTATCCCACCCCACTACTCACAACCAATAAAATACATATATAAATTTTGGTGAAAATCGTTGCTGTGGTTTTCGCGTCTACTCGTGACAAACATACACGTCTCTTTTACATATATAGATTAGTCCTAACAAGCAAAGCTTTTACATATTTATTCCTTAATGTATTGGTTAATATTGTACACTAAATTATTTGTTACATTGTAGGTATTGAAACGTCTATGATAGAACATACATTTCTTATCATGATATCGATACCTTAAAGCACAACCATCCTATGTCACTTTTTTCAAAACTAGAAAATTAAAAACAAGTTGTCAAATTGGTATGTTTTGTATGGAAAAAATTTTTTCCCTCATTTTTAAATTATTTTCATTACGATTTTCACAAACCACTATAGCCTGTCTGATGCAGCTTCTTCTCAGGAATCCAAAAATGCAAAAAACACGATATTCATGAAAACGGACATAGGATGGTTGTGCTTTAATGTATCGATATGGCACCCTCAGATTGAAAAATCCCTGAACAAAATGTGTTTGTGAAAAACCCATGGTCAAAATTTGGCGTAAAAAACTGCCATCAGCCATCAGTCTTTTACGCTAAATAGCTTTTTATTAATTTTCTGCGACAAATTTTATTTTACAGGTTTTTTTTTCAAAAAGCACTTTCCATAAGAATTTTGTGCAAAATATTATTTTGAATAATTTTTGAGCCAAATATTTGTTTATAATTTTAGGGCTTAATTTTATTTCGATATTTCAAATTTAGACATATATTTTCGCTTTTGTGAAAAATGGAAAGGCAAGTTTGTTAGCTGCAAGTTGTTTTGTATTGTTCGCAGTGAATTTGGGTAAACATTTTTTAATTTTGGTTTTTTTAGTTTGTAGGAGTTTGTGATTTGTGCTATGTTTAGGGATGCAATATCGAATTAAACAAAAAAATATCGGTCGTTCGATATTAGGGCTGTTACTTTCCTTCGAAGCCTTCGAAACTTCGAATACTTCGAAGTTAGAAGCTTCGAAGTTTTTCCGAAGATTTCGAAGCTTCGAAATTTACACGAAGTTCTTCGTAGATAATGTGCATAGAATATATCGAAGCTTCAAAGGTTACAAAACTTCGAAGCTTCGTAATTCACCCAAAAAAGTTCCAATGACGCACTTGGCAGTATGTCTAGTCCCAAGTGACGTGGTTCACACAAAAATAGTCCCAAGGACACACCTGGTGGCAGCTGTAATCCCACCTGACATGAATCAACTTGGCCTGAATCGCCCAAAAAAGACTACTCGTACATTTATATTATTCCAAAGAAAAAAATCGAAGACTTCGAAGTTTTTTAACCTTCAAAGCTTGGAAGGCCAAAAAACTATCGATATTGAAATTTCGATTTCGGGTTATGGATCAGGGATGATATTTGGGCAAAAAAAATAGTACCAAATCTGTCGAAAATGTGAAAACGCTTCGATTCCAGTTCTAGAGAAATGACTCCAGAAAAATTTGGTCAAGTTTCCTATGCTGTAAAATTGTATTAGAGCAGAATTTTTCTACAGATTTGAAGGCAAAAATTTATATTGCGCTTCTGCCTTTTGGAACATTGCCGCTGTTCTTCATCCACTTTTGCTTTCTGCTCTAAATTTGACAGCTAATAATGTCAACTTTTCCAAAGAAATTGGAAACAATTCCAAATTTCTCAAGAGGGCACACAGTGGCCGTGTCGCATTTCGTTAAAAAAAAGGTACAAAAAATTTTACCGAAGTGAATGTGAGTTAAAGACAATTTACGAAAAGGAAATTTTTCTTATCATTTTCTTAGCTTTTTTTTAAATGAAGTTTGACAAGCACTTTTGAGCTTGGAAACGAACCTTTAACAAAAAATATTTAAGGGTGTATTTCGTTATCAGGCCAATCTTTCAAAAGCAATAGCGCTGCTCACAGGTGTGGTAACAACGTCATTGATGGCTCTTTTGAAAGATCACAAGGTCCCATGTGCACTTAAGAGGGTCAAGTTTGCAACTTTTATGGTTTCTGAGAAAACTGACCTCAAATATTGGAAAATATGATTTTCTATCATCTTTCCCATGTGCACTTAAGAGGGTCCAGTTCCAATCTGTTTAGTGGTTTGGTCAAAAAATGCAATTATGTAGATGCATTTTTTGTGCTAACTTTGGAGGTACATAATTGATACACTTTGCCGTTAAATTATAATCCTGGTATACTGTCCTTAAATCTAACATATTATTAATAATTTTCAATCATAAGATCATTATTATTTTCGCCTCTTCATAAACCAAAAGCAAAGTTTTCATATTTAAAACTCTAGGCGGCGCCACAAATTTTGTGTTGAATAAAATATTTTGATTTTTTGATATTTGCCTACTTGAGAAATGAGTTATTTACAGTGCAGGCTGCCGTGTTTTATTGCAATAATTGGCGAAAAACCCATTGTAACCATAAAAAGTAAGGTTTGTTAAGAGCGAAGGTACAATGAAAGTGCATGCAAAAGCGCCGGGACACGTTTTTTTGGTAATGCGACCGCGAATATTTTTTTTGCGAATTACTAAGTTTTTCCGAAAGGGGATCGTTCATTCAGTATTGGTATATTTTTCGAGTATTCATTACAAGGTTTTCATTTTCAAATTGTAGTGCGATACGGAATTTCGGAAAATTTGATCAAAATTAATTTTTTTTTATATTGTGAAAACAATTTTTTTGTAAATATTTTCAAGTGACAAAGAACAAATTGAGGTGAAAAACCAAATACAAAAACCTTTTTTTAGTTCCATATTTTCCCTACAGATGTCTCACGCAGAACGGAATACACCCTTAATCTTTTAAACTGACATATCAAAGTTTTTTCAGCCTGAAATATATTACTTTTCGTAAGAAAAATTGTTATATTCTTCGTGGCAAAACTTTTTTTTTTTTTTTTAATAGTAATTTTATTCAATTGAATCAACTAATAATAACTTAGGTCTAACAATGATTTTTCAAAAATTCAGAAATTCAGCTTATTATTATAATATTCAGATTAAAACTATTTGCCCTATATCCATTGATTTGGGCAATGTGGAGTTATCGTAACTAATATATGGGGAATATATTAGTTTCGTTTGAGACGTGAGGGATTCAGAGGTCTCAGTAAATTTCTAGCTAGAATGTTTTGGTGAAACATGAGCTTCTGCTTGTACTTCGAGGTAAGTTTCGGAATTTTGTCTTTTACTGTAGATATATTCAGGTCTCTGTGGATGTTAGTATTTTTTATATACCAAGGGGCTCTGGCAATTTGTCTCTGGATTTTAGATTGGACTCTCTGGAGTTTTTCCACGTTCGAGGGAGAGGCAGTGCCCCAGAGTTCAATTCCATATGTCCATATGGGTTTTATTATACTTTTGTATATTTGGACTTTGTATGTGAGATTTAGCTTTGATGCCCTTGAGATTAGCCAATTTAGTTCCAATTGCTTTAATTTGATCTGAGTGATTTTGGATTCAATATGTTAATGCCATGTGAGTCGGCGATCGAGATGCATTCCAAGATACTTGGTTTCGGAACGTTCAGGGACGACTTGGCCGTTTATCTTCAGAGCAGGACACGTGCCCCTTCTTAGAGTGAAGGTTAAGTGCCAGCTTTTGGATTCATTGACCTTGATTTTCCATCGATGTAGCCAATTACTTAGAGTGTCCAAGTATTTTTGCACGTATAGAGATGCCATGTCTGGGTTTGAGTGAGAGCGTGTCATCAGCAAAAGTCGATATGAGAGTTCTATCACTTTTGGGCATATCTGCAGTATAGAGAATATATAGCAGGGGCGCGAGGACACTGCCTTGTGGTACTCCGGCCAGTATTTCGTATTTTCGGGAGACAAAGCTTTTGTATTTTACTACAAATTTTCTATTCGTGAGGTAGTTTTTGAGTAGACAGTGCATATTAGCGGGAAGAATGTGCTGTAGTTTGTAAATAAGTCCTTCGTGCCAGACTTTATCGAAGGCCTGGGTGATATCGAGGAAAACAGCGGAGCAATACTGCTTATTTTCGAAAGTGCCTTTTATTGAGTCAACAATGCGGTGCACTTGCTCAATAGTGTCATGCTTTTCGCGGAAGCCAAACTGGTAATCGGGAATCACTTGTTTTTCTAGAATTTTCGGTAGAATCACTGTGAATCGTAATAGTTTTCTCGGGAAAACTCGAAATATAAAATTTTCGACAACCAAGTTGAATTGTAATAGTTTTCTCGGAATATTGAAACATAATAATTTTCGTAAGACAATTGAAACATTATACTTTTCTTAAGGGGCGTCGATTTGTATATTTTAATTGCACATGAAAAATATAAGGGGTAGAATGATATATTTCACAGTAAATCTTAAAGCATTTTAAAAAATGTCTTCATGCGGTCGAGAATTTTGCGTTTTCAAGTTCCATATGTCTCTATTATTGTTGCTTGATTTAATTTTATGAGTAATTTTCGATGACTCTTACATAATTTGGAATTAAGAATATATTTTGCAATTTATTTTCTATCAAAATATGTTACAATTAATTTTTTATAATTCAGGAAATTGGTTGCAATAGCGTCATGCAAACCGCGATTTAACATCGAATAAGTTGAGAAAACGTTTCTTTTCAGCGTTTTCATAACTCCAAATAAACATCAATGCAACCTAAATATGTTGCAGTTAGCTTCGCCTCCTGCGCTGTTTTCGGTTGCATTAAAGTAGTCCCTAACGTTTTCTTAACCCAATTTATAGACATACATTTGTTTCCTTGTCAGTTAAATATACTTTATTGCAACAACGGTGCTAGTTGGGTTAAAACTAAAAAATTTGAATCTAAAAGAGTGTTCGCCAAATGCACATATTCTCATATTGCACATATATTGAAATCTTTTGTCGTAAAAGCTTTCTGAAAATAAAGAAAAGTAAGAGCTCATATATTTTTTCAAAGCATAACAGATGAATTGATATACTGTTTAGTTCGCATAACTTAAACCAACTAAAGAGAAAATCAAGATATCAGTGAAACGAAAAAAAAGATCTTACATTTTCGTGTCCTTCGACACGAAAATTTTTTTTTTATTAAAAGTATCGGCTTGTTCTAAACCATATGATACTTGTGAATATCATTTATGTTATTTCTGAAATGAAAATGTTTTATTTCGAATTGTATGTTTCAATTTGTATAATAGGAGAAAGAAAAATTTTTTATTAAAAATCGAAATCGATTCAAAATAGTCGATTCTAAGCCTCGATTAATCGATTCTTAGAATCGATTTGAAAATAGATTATCGTAGAATCGAAAGTCGATTAAAACTATCAGGGTTGGCGTAAACACTATTCGTTGCAAAATTTAATAAAAATTCACATATTTCACAAATTTTTATAAAAAAATTTACATATAAAAACATAGAAAATATTTTTGCATCTAAATATACAAAATAGATTTAGTAAACATTTAATTTTTTCAAATTGGTGAGTTTTTTTTCCCGTGCATGGCAAGTGCATGGCACGGGCAAATTTACTAGTAATACATGATAGCTAAGTCGTTTTTTTTTCTTTTGGGTACTTACCCCCAATAGACTTACAAGCCTTCAATTAAAGAATAAAGCTGATATTTTTGATTCGGCTAATCCTTTTGTCTCTTCTTTTGTTTTATATTTTCCAATATTTTTGGCAAAGCCGAGCCTTCGCTAGCTGTTGTGGGACTTGGGATTCTTTTTGGGAATTTCTAAAGTGAAATTGGAATCCACCCCCAGCTCATTATTTGGTCCTTTTCTCTACTGGAGAAACATTTTTGTTATTTTCATTTTGTATTTTTGGAGCTTTTGGATACCAGGTGCGTCTTTTTTTTTTCTGTGATAATTTTTTTAATGTTTATTTGGCTTAATTCTTTTTGCCTTTATTTCAAATTCTCGTTGATTCGGCCCCTTTTTGTTTCATTTTTTCTTTTTGGTACTCTTTTTCGTTGTGGTATCAAAATCTGGAAAATAGATTTTTATATTTTCCTACATACATTTTGTTGGTTTCGTTATCTCACGAAAGTGAAAAATACCCAACATTTTCGCGTTTTTTATATATTGCAAGTGATTTATCTCTTTAAAAAAAAAATATTTGATAAAAAAGATAGTAGTGTATAAGCTCAGATATCTCGATATAAGCATATCGAGATATCAGAGCTTGAAACTTTTATAACACTTATTAAAAAGCTTTTTGAATAAAAGTTATAAACAACTTTTTTTTCATAACTGTTAAAAATAATTCGCAGATATAAAAAATTATTTTAAACTTTTTCAAAAAACTTTTAAAATTAAGAGTTAAATAACACTTAAATGAATATTGTGTATAGTCGGGTTCATGCTCAGTGCAACTTAAATCAATTAAGCTGCGAATTGGATCTCTTAATATTAACTTAGGTCTAAAAATAGGGTTGTCAGATTTTTAATAGGAAAAACAGTACATTGGTAAAAAAAGAACCCGTACAATTCAAAAAAAATCAGTACCTGCACTTTTTTTTTTTTAATAAAAAAATATGTCAAAAAAAATAAGATAAAAAACTGGATACTCACTTAGTGCCCGATTACATTACCGAGAAAGTGACGCCTGAAAATGCTCCTCAAATTTTCATTTACCCCGGGCAGCGAATGCAAAAAAGGAATTTAAATAATTAGAGGATCGTCTTTCCGATAGCTTATTTGACCATCTCACCGGCGAAATCACTCGCATCGTCGACAAGTTTGAGTGCGAGGAAGGTGCTATCCGCGACAAACTTACGCGGTACGCATAAATGCATAAAATTCACTCATTAGTGGAAAATGTCAGTGCTGTCACTACTCGCTGTGAAGCTCTCACTGAATAATAACAGTTCTTTTTGTAGTTCCGTGCCTTTATTTGTCGCTCCATCGCATTCTTGTCACCCCAACTGAAAGACATTTTTCGTGTGAAGCCGAAACCTAACAATCCGAATTCTGCCCTAATCGTAATTGTAGCTTGGACCCATGGTTCACTTCACTGCTATTGACTATGATCACTTTGTCTTGTGTGGTGATTTCAATATAAATATTTTATGCAGATATAATATTTCCGGTACATTTCTTGACAATTTGAATGAGGTTGGATTGAGTATTGTAAATTCCTCATGTTAATAATGCTTGCCCAAGCTCATTAGGTGTATTTGTTGTTTCCGATGTGGCATCTTTTTTTCTTTTCGACCAAATATCATTATACCCTGCACACTAGTGTCCAAGGGTATATTGTTTTTGTCACACCGTTTGTAACGCCCATAAGGAGCTGTGTCCGGAATGGAAAAGTATATATATTCTTGATCAGTATCACCTCCTGAGTCCATTAGTCCATGTCCGTCTGTCCGTCTGTCTGTCATTTCGCACGATAACTGTCGTAGCTTTTGAGCTATCGAAAATTTTGGGATCCCTCTTATTTTGGCGAATGATTGGACGGTATTGAAAATGGGCAACGTCGGATAAGAGCCACGCCTACCTTTCATACAAAATTTTATATTATTTTCGTTTATCTTGAGAAATACTTAACCGATCGCCTCCAAATTTTGGCACTCCTGTTATTTTGACGAATGATTGGACGGTACTGAAAATGGGCAACATCGGATAAGATCCACGCCTACCTCCCATAGAAAATGGCCGCCAAATTCGTATTATTTTCGTTTATCTTGAGAAATACTCAACCGATTTGGATGCGGTTTTTTGCATTGGGTTGGAAATGAGGTCGGGAACGAAATGGGAATGAAACTGGAACTGGTAATTGGACCGGAACAAAATGGAATTGGAACATAATTTCTAAATGGATCGGGAAACTAAAATTATCGATAAATATTTTAAAATATCGATAAAAAATCGATAAATTATCGAAAAATTATCGATAAAAAATCGAAAAATTATCGAAAATTATGAATAAAATACAGATTTTCGATAAAATTACTAACATATGGTCTCAGAATGTATCGTACTCGCATGTGCAGGGTGTTATAGCTTCGGTCAGACCGAAGATAATTCTCTTACTAGTGTATTTCTGATCATGATCTAATTTTATGTACGTTGAATATAAATTTTACCCCTGTTGTTATTGAACATGTTTTCTCTTTTCGTGACTATAAATCTATGGATTTCAATGCGTTGTTTTATGATCTGTCTTTAATTAACTGGTCTGATTGTTGGTTTTATAGTTCAGTCAATGATAAATTAAATTTTTTCATTAGTAAAATTTGTAACCTTTTTGATACACATGTTCCCCTTCGCACAGGCCGTATACCCAACGACACAAGTCTTATAACAAGTGGAAAAGAAACCCCACTTCTGCTAATTGGGAGGATCATAAAAAAATCTAGGAATGGGGCCGTTAGAATGCCGTTAGAATGTCCAAAAATAAATTTTATTCATCAACATTAAGTCCCGCACAGCCCTCCAAACAGCTCTGGAATAATTTGAGACAAATAGGTGTATGCAGAAAAGAATCTGATGAATGCCAGATTGGCCCTAATTTACTCAACGAGTTTTTCAACGAGATGTTCAAGTAAATGTACCACAGTTGTTTCAATTTTCATCTGTAAGGGAAATGGATGTTGCTCGTTGCATAAATAAAATAAAATCTAACGCAATTGGTGAAGACGGTATACCTATTGAATTTATTAATCTTATTCTGCCTTATGTGTTAAGTCCGTTAAGCCACATTCCCTGATCTCTGATCTCTGGAAAGTTGCAACAATTATTCCAATTGCAAAACAATAAGTCTGCTGTCAGTGCATTTGGCCTTATGTCTCCGCTCCAGTCTGGCTTTCGGCCAGGACACAGCTGATCCACAGCAGTTGTCAAGATCTTGGATGACATTCGAGTGCCGTATGACTTGGGTTATCTGACTTTGCTTTGCCTCTTGGATTTCTCAAAGGCTTTTGATACTGTTGACCACTTGCTGCTCTGCAGAAAACTGGAAGTATACTTTGGTTTCACTGAAAGTGCAGTAAGCATGATGAGAAGCTATTTGGTTGGCAGGAATCAGAGAGCTCGGGTGGGAAGTAATAATTTTTCAATATTTAAGCAATTATACAGTGGAGTTCCACAGGGCTCAGTGCTTGGCCCACTTCTGCTTACTATGTTTATCAATGATATTTTCACTAAGTGTCAACACGTCACCATGCATGTATATGCTGATGATCTCCAGTTGTACTTATTGACACCAAACGGGCAAGATTTATGTGCTAGGATAAATGAAGACATATACTGTATTGCAGAATGGGTCAAGGTTAATAAGTTGAAACTGAACCCTCTTAAATCGTTTGTCATGCCTATTTGTATGTCCAAAAAGTCGTGTTCAGACTTACCTAATATCCTCCTTAATCAAGTCGAGTTAAGGTATGTGAGCAAGATAAAAAATCATGTTTACCAAATTAACTCTTCACTATCCTCCGGTGACCACATAAATAGTGTGGTCAGCAAAGTTTACTATGCCTTACGTAATCTGAGAAGAACGGCGTCATTTGTACCAAATGAAACTTGTAGAAAATTTGTGATACAGTTCAGTGATACATATTCAGAGGTCGTATATAGTAAACTTGATTCTAGGTCTTCGCACAAGCTACTAGTGGAATTCAATAATGCGATACATGTTTGGTCTAAAGAGGTTGGACCACATTTCCTCTTTTAGCACGCAGCTTCTCTGTTGTAGTATAATTAAGTTTCTTGATGTGAGAAATTGCATTTTTCTGCATTAATTAATCTTCTTTAATATATAAAAACGTTGGTGCGTATGTATAAGTGAACATCACGGCTAAACCACTGAACGTATGAGAACCATACGTTTATTTATGAGCTCCGGGAAGGTTTATGAACTTCTTTGAACTTGATTGGTCAAAGATACCACTCATACAATTTAAGTATTACTTCAAAATATATCTGGGATACTTTCCAGCACACATGGTATTATGCTTCTTATTCCAAAAAAGCAATTCAATGAGTAAAACTGGACAATGGTCAAGCACTTGACAAAAAAAAAACTAAACAAAACAAACAAATTTTGATTAAAACAATAATTTGTACAAATGAGAACTTCAAAAGTGTTTGTCCCGATTGATTGAATGATTGGTGATAGACTGACTCACTACCAAATATTGTTGTTGTTGTTGTATGTTGTTGTAAATTGTAGAACGAAATTAGAGTTCCAGGTCCAGGAACCTAGCTGTATCTAATGGGTTGGACCATAAGTCGATGTGCTCCAATGCCGTGGAGCAGTTAAAAAGGTGAGCAGTGTCATGAGGTGATGCTTTACATACTGGGCAGTTGTTGCTGATATAACTCCTATTCACCCTGGTAATATAACTGTTGAGCAGTCTGCAGTGTACCGAATGTAGCTGCGCCAGAGTTATTCGTGTCGAGCGTGGGAGTTTCCTTTCATCTTCGCTGACAGACGGAGGACGGCCATTTAGGACCACATTGTTTCGACGTGACGAGATGGCTTCTGACACAGCTGCTTGATGAATGTTGTCCAGTGCTAATAATTGGACCTCGAAATTGAGTTCCCCTCTATAAAAGGTTGCACTGCTTTACAAAATTCAAGTCAGTTCAATCGGTTAATAAAAAATCTGCTCTCATAAAATCAATTTTTTATATCGGAAATTCTACTCTAAAAATATTGAAACAGCCCCGAGGCTTCGTGCGATAGTACAGTGACGCGTTTGCATAGGGCTCGTGATCACTTGCTTGGACACTTTTAAGAAATTTAAAAACAAAACGAAAATTTTTGCCAAATAAAATCACAATTCGAATTTGCTTCATCTACAAAAACTTTATCCCGCGCAACATATCTGCTAAAATATTACACATTCTTTATAAACAAAATATAATCAGCTGATCCACTGACAGCAAAGTCACCACAGCGTTGACGTTAAAATTTCCCTCGGAAAAAAATATCCCAAAAAACATCTGTTTGCAGCGATCAGCGAGTACACAAACCGCATCGCGCCATCTATGCGTCGATTTTCTAATTAGGGTGACCAGAACCTTAAAAACGCGAAATTAGTACCAGTGTGACCGCTCGTCATGCAACGTACCCCTCCGTCAGCAGTAGACAGTGGACGAAATGGTACAGCTCATCAGCAGCTGCAACTACAACAACAACTTTTGCAACCCTTGCAGCCACAGCAGGACGGTGCGCAGCAGCAGCTTCCGCAACAACAACAACAACCTATTCAAATTCCCTAGCCAGATATACAGTGGAGTTCCCATAGCGATACTGCACACGCAAACACAGGTAACTCTGTATCGTCAATTTCTATGGTCGATACCCCTAGCAAATATATTGAAATCCCCGTAGGCCTTACCCCCATTCCTGACTCAAGTGAGGCGAATAGCGGATTTTCAGAAATCGCTAATCGCATAACAAAGGTCGCTACTCGCTCCATTATTACAGGTCAAAAGAGCAAAATGCCGACAGTGCAGACAGGAATCGACATTTACTTCGCAAAGCGAGTACTATCGTCCCCCACAAATGTTAATATGCAGTCCGCAAAAATTCAAAAGACGAATCCCGTTAAGCCATCTCTCGAGCTTGGGCAAAATCGATATGCGATTCTTGCTGAAGAAAATGATTCGGATCCCAAGCCGAAATCGCCAAAACCCCCACCTATCTACCTGCGTGAGCGAAACTCTAATTCGCTCATCAAAGATATAACTCAAAATATTGGTCCTAATAATTTCCACGTGATTTCTATTCTCAGGGGACAAGTACACGAAACAAAAATCCAAATTTACATCGAATCCAATTATAGAAAAATTGTCAATCTCTTTGATAAACTCAAAAAGAGCTACTACACCTACCAGCTCAAAAGTTCCAAAGGCCTCTCAGTCGTACTGAAAGGTATCGAGCCTTTCGTAGAATGCGACGAAATCAAAACTGCACTAAGCGATGAAGGCTTCCAAATAAAGTCCGTATTCAATATCCAGAATCCAAAAAAAATCCCACAACCCCTTTTTCGTGTGGAACTAGAGTTCGACTCGAAATTGCTCAAAAAAGGTGAACCCCACCCGATATACTCGCTCAGATATCTGCTACATCGCAAAATCACAATTGAAGTGCCTCACAAGCGCAGTGTACCAATTCAGTGTCATAACTGCCAAGAATACGGCCACACAAAGTCTTACTGCACTCTTCCCAGCGTGTGCGTAATTTGTGGAGACCTGCACGAAACAGGTTCGTGCACAAAAACTAAAGAGGATTCCACTATTAAAAAATGTAGTAATTGCGGTGGCAATCACACTGCTAACTATAGAGGCTGTGCAGTCTATCAAAGCTTCATAAAAAAGACGGAAAATGTGACGCAAAAACATGAAACATGGAAAACCCAAAAATTTCCTCCGCTATCCGCTGCACAATCCTTCGCAAACCCACTTACAAAACAAGGCGTTTCCTACGCCAGTGCCTTAAAAAGCGGTCACTCTGCCACTGTGCACGCGCAACCTGCTCCTCCTAGTAGTAGCCTTGAACAAACTCTACAAATATTCATGCAAAATATGTCTCAATTTATGTCTGGTATGCAAAATATGATGCAAGAAATGATAAAGAATCAAAGTCTTTTACTACAACATCTCATGTCTAAGCCATGAATGGTTTAAAAATATCATTCAGGAATGCAAACGGCCTGTGTCATCACAAACTAGAACTTCTCGAGTTCTTGAAAGAGTCTAGCATAGACGTTATGCTAATTTCTGAAACACACTTCACTGAAAAACACTTTTTCAATTTACCAGGATACAGACTCTATGACACAAAGCACCCAAGCGGAAACGCTAGAGGTGGAACCGCCATTCTCATTAAAAGTCGTATAAAACATTATGCTCTCCAGAATTATTGCACAGAATATATCCAAGCGACAAGTATTTCTCTCGATGAATACTTAAAAGGCCTAACATTAACAGCTATATACTGCCCGCCAAAAAATATCTGAGCAACAATTCCAGACTTTTTTCCATTCTCTTGGACAAAAGTATCTCGTTGCCGGCGATTTCAACGCCAAACATACATATTGGGGTTCTCGCCTTATATCGCCAAAGGGCAGGCTCCTGTTGAACACTGTCAACAGACTCGGTCTTGACGTGATCTCTTCTGGCACGCCAACTTACTGGCCAACTGACAGTCGCAAAACCCCCGATGTAATTGACTTTGCAGTCTTCAAAACTGTAAAAAGGAGCCAATTGTTTATTGAATCCTCTCTAGATCTCTCATCAGATCATACGCCTACTATTATCACAATAAAGTATGCGCCAAGTTCTGAGGCCAATCCACCAGATAAACTGACCAGCAAACTCACAAACTGGCTCAAATATCGAAAGTATATAAGCTCCAACATTATCCCTAATGTGTCACTAAAAACGAAAGTTGAAATACACACAGCTGTTAGAAATTTCACACTCTTGCTTTCCCAAGCAGCTGCAGCGGCCACTCCCGCCCAAATCCCAAAAAGCTCAACTCGCAGCTATGCAAAGTGTACTCCAAAGGACATAGAGCAGTTAATAAAAAATAAAAGGAAAATACGTCGCGATTGGCAAAACAACAGATCCCCAAATCTGAAAAAAACAGCTTAATGATGTCTCTCGAATTCTAAAAAAGCAGCTTGAGAGGAAATCCCAAAGAGAATTCCAGCTATTTGTTGAACATCTCGCACCCACAAAATCAACAAACTACTCGCTCTGGCGAGCTGCAAAAAATATGAAAAAACCAATACTGACAGAACCCCCTCTAAGGCTGCCAAATGGAAACTGGGCCAGAAGCGATGCAGAAAAGGGTGCAGCTTTTGCCAACCACCTAAAAACCGTGTTCACCCCGAACACGACAGCTGGAGATATCCCAATACCAACATTAATCCCACATAATACCTCTTGTACAATCGCGATTAAAAAAAACGAACTTATGGAGGCAATAAACAAAAGCTTGGACCCGAAAAAAGCACCAGGACCGGACTTGATAACGCCAACAATGATAAAAGAACTGCCAACAGTTGCAATAACCCACTTATTGCACATATTTAACGCGATTCTCAGAACATGTCACTACCCAGATGATTGGAAACTATCTCAAGTTACAATGATTCCCAAACCTGGAAAAGATCCCAGTAATGTGACGTCATACCGGCCTATAAGTTTGCTCTCTGTAATATCGAAACTCTTCGAAAAACTTTTAATAAAATTGATTCTACCGAAAATTCTAGAAAAACAAGTGATTCCCGATCACCAGTTTGGCTTCCGCGAAAAGCATGGCACTATTGAGCAAGTGCACCGCATTGTTGACTCAATAAAAGGCACTTTCGAAAATAAACAGTATTGCTCCGCTGTTTTCCTCGATATCACCCAGGCCTTCGATAAAGTCTGGCACGAAGGACTTATTTACAAACTACAGCATATTCTTCCCGCTAATATGCACTGTCTACTCAAAAACTACCTCACGAATAGAAAATTTGTAGTAAAATACAAAAGCTTTGTCTCCCGAAAATACGAAATACTGGCCGGAGTACCACAAGGCAGTGTCCTCGCGCCCCTGCTATATATTCTCTATACTGCAGATATGCCCAGAAGTGATAAAACTCTCATATCGACTTTTGCTGATGACACTGCTATCATGTGCTCTCACTCAAACCCTGACATGGCATCTCTATACGTGCAAAAACACTTGGACACTCTAAGTAATTGGCTACATCGATGGAAAATCAAGGTCAATGAATCCAAAAGCTGTCACTTAACCTTCACTCTAAGAAGGGGCACGTGTCCTGCTCTGAAGAACGGCCAAGTCGTCCCTGAAAGTTCCGAAACCAAGTATCTTGGAATGCATCTCGATCGCCGACTCACATGGCATTAACATATTGAATCCAAAATCACTCAGATCAAATTAAAGCAATTGGAACTAAATTGGCTAATCTCAAGGGCATCAAAGCTAAATCTCACATACAAAGTCCAAATATACAAAAGTATAATAAAACCCATATGGACATATGGAATTGAACTCTGGGGCACTGCCTCTCCCTCGAACGTGGAAAAACTCCAGAGAGTCCAATCTAAAATCCTGAGACAAATTGCCAGAGCCCCTTGGTATATAAAAAATACTAACATCCACAGAGACCTGAATATACCTGCAGTAAAAGACGAAATTTCGAAATTTACCTCGAAGTACAAGCAGAAGCTCATGTTTCACCCAAACATTCTAGCTAGAAATTTACTGAGACCTCTGAATCCCTCACGTCTCAAACGAAACTAATATATTCCCCATATATTAGTTACGATAACTCTACATTGCCTAAATCAATGGATATAGGGCAAATAGTTTTAATCTAAATATTATAAAAATAAGCTGAATTTCTGAATTTTTGAAAAATCATTGTTAGACCTAAGTTATTATAGGTGATTCAATTGAATAAAATTACTATAAAAAAAAAAAAAAACTGCTTTACGATGCGTGGAGAAATTTTTCCTTATGCAGCGTGTAGGTGGCGGACAGCTCAGCAGATGGTGATTTGGGTGGTCAGATTGGTGAGCTGAAAGAAGAAACTGATTTTTTAATAGAAAATTGTGCTCCTTGAACATGTGCCATTAAATGGCACTCAATGACGACGAGAAGTGCACAATTTTGAGCGATCTGTAGCTGGCGACATTGTGTATCGCTGAGCTTCGTGGACCAGACAGGGGCGGCATAGTCGAGTAGTGATCTACCAATCACCCTATAAGTGACAAGCAGCGTTTCACGATCCTTGCCCCAGGTGGAACCGGCGATCGACTTTACGGCATTGTTTCTTCCCCTACCGTGGTCTCTTATGTTCGTGGCGTGAGACTCAAAACTCAGGAGATTGTCCAAGATGACTCCAAGGATCCTAGGTTTTTTACCGCTTTAAACAGGATGGGAGACTTGATTGAAGAAGGTCTTCCAGTAAAACGCCATGGTCCACGGTGTCAAAGGCTTTACGTAGGTCAAGCGCAACGAGAATGGAACGTTTGCACGGTTTTTTTTGGTTGAGACCATTCGTGACCTGACAGACTGTCTCCAAGCATAATCATAGAAAGTCCATCGGGTATAAGCGCCTTCGAAGATTTTGCTGAATGGATTGCTTCAGCTATCTGCGAAGATGTGAACGAAACAGGTTGGGCATCGGAAAGGAGCTCCATGAGCTTCCTCATCGTAGCTCTTTTGGAAGTGTGTTGGGTGTGCAACAAGCGAGTTGGGTGTTCAACAAATTGGCGACAAAAAGCATCAGAGCATTTTTTGTCTTCAAAGAAAGGTGGTCTATTATTGGAAGAGATGGCAATTTTGTCCTGACGGGAGGAGTTAGGTTTCGACAATGCTTTGATGGTTGCCCAGAGCTTTTGGAAGTTTGTCGCGAAATCGCAGTTGTCTAAGTGGTCCAGCCATTTCCGTCTACAGTGTTCATTGACCAATCGTGAGATTTCTTTGTTCATCTCAGGCAGCCTCTGGTCGCTGGTTTCAGATACCCTGATACCATCACGTTCCACTGCAATCCTGGCTGCTTCGGCGGGGAAATTATTGCGTAAGGTGGCGTAGTTACCTGCTGAAATGAGCAAAGCGGCTGCTTTTAAAATTGTTCGCCTGAAAATTTGTTCACCCAAATTTTTGTGTTATGCTCTGTTGTTTTGGGGATTTACGGAAAGGTTTACGGGAGGGTACTTTCACTATTTTATGTATAAGGTTTACGGGAGGGTGCTTTCACTACTTCATGTAATGATCGCGCGATTTTTTGTTAAAATTTTTCGCCTACGGCGCTAACTCCTTTCCTTGTCAAGATTCTTCACAACTTCAGAACTATTCCTTTCCTAAATATAGTGACCCGGAAAATGGCCTTTGGGTATTTGGCCCGATAAAGGGCCATTTGTTCTAAATCAATTTTGGGATTCATAGCGAGATTTCCCATTTTATAATTTATTCAAATCCCTTCATTTGTTTGTTTAAATTTATTTATTTATTTCCAATAACTCAATTTCCATAAATTTATTTTCAAAAAATACTTATTTATTTGTGAAATACATAAACATCTGTTACATAATACTTGCACGCATTCTGAACAATTCCCATTGAACACACCTTTGGTGAAATGACTCCAAAAGAAGAACAAGAATTGATTGAATAAAGAGAACAAATCGAACATTTTATATAGGAAATTTCGGAACTTTAAATGCAAATATCTCGAAAACCATAAGCGAGCGGAGCAAAACTCTTTCGGATTTCGTTTAAGGGGGTCAAAACCAAATTCCAAAAAAAAATTTGTTTGGGTTTGGACTAGAGATCGACCGAAATCGCTTTTTTTAATTTCGGCCGAATCCGAAATGGCCGAATTTTTTTTTTTTTTTTTCGGCCGAAACCGAAATTGCCGAATTCTCATTTTTTTAATTTTGGCCGAAACCGAAAAAATAAAATAAACAATTGTGAGTTTTAATGTAATACAGTGGTACATAATTAAGCTTATCAGTAGGCTGAAATCGCTTAGTAGCTGCCAGTTCAGTGTATTATCTGTCTACTTAGTAGATTACTAAAGTTAAGTTGCGTGGAAATCAAGAGTAGTAGAAATTACTGTCAGGGTAGTAGATTTCAAGAGAGGGGAGTAGATATGGGTTTATGCGTAGAGTACTAGAAATTCTGCGAGTTGTAGAAATTTCTGTCGGGGAAGCAGATTTGTAGAAAGAATAGTACTATTGCATTGTATGAAACTCACATAATATTTTGAGGAGTAGATTTCTTACCATAGTAGTAGAAAATATCTTGTGGGAAGTAGAAAAATCTGCTACCGTAGTAAAGGAGTAGAAATTTATAAATCATTGCGAGAGTATTAGATCTACTCCGATAGGAACTATGATCAATGCTTAAATTTGTGTTACATACCGCTTTTATCCACTTGGTTGTTCCTTATGTATTTTGATACGCTAAATCCGAAAATAAACTTTAAATTTTTCCATCACGTACCATTTTCCTGCAAAAGCCAAAAAAATTGCATTTTTGGTGCCATAAAAATTTCATTATTATTATTTTCGTATCCAGCGTGTCAAAATACATAAGAATTGGTCTATCATGTATATTTAACACACAAAAAGTTCAGTTTTGTCGATCAGCGTAATCTTTGTTATTTATTTGTTACATTTTTCTATCAAACCGAAATTTTCGGCGGAAATATAGGAATTTCGGCCGAAAACGAAATTTGGCCGAAACACGGCCGAAACAGCTTTTTTTGGCCGAAAAACCGAAACCGAATTTCGGTCGGTCTCTAGTTTGGACCAACTAATACACCTGTTCCGAAATATGAATCTTCTTATTCCCAATTTTAGCTTTAGAGCTCGAGCAGACTAATATTCGTGAGCACCATAAGACTGTGGAATTCGCTCCCAGCTGATATCATAGTGGTTTCCAATATAACTTTAACCAACGATTGGTTTAAAGATTGTTTAAACACTTTTCTTAATTCTTTTATTTTCTTTCTTTTTCTCCTAAATCTATTATGTCTCATCTTCTCTTATAATAAGTTTTTAAATTTTAAATCTTTCGTTGCAATAATTTTATAATTTTCACAAATCTAGTTGTTATGAACTTGTCATTAATCGTTATATTTTTTACATATTTTCATAGTTGTAATATTGTTTGTATGTTGCATTTTAAAGATATTATCTTGTATGCTAATGACTTAACTATCAAATAAAATAAATAAATGAATTAATTAATTTGTACGAACCGCGTGTTTTTCGGGGAGCGAATATTTTTGATTACTACAATACCGACCCGTATAAATTCTTAAAATATTTATCCGCACTGCCATCTACCGTGGCAAGTGAGCATCTTTTTAGTACTGGCTATATTCTAATCGTCGTATCAATTTAATTGGAGAACATTTTTTGCACTATTACTGTAATCGTACTCAAAAATTTTTGATTACTGTAATAGTACTCAAAGTTATTTTAGTACGATTACAAGCAATTGATTACAACATTTTTTGAGTACGATTACAAGTAATTAATTACAAAATTTGTTATTGCTTTTACTATGGATGAAATATAGAAAAAAAAAATAGTAAAAAACAAAATTTTTTTTTAAATTTAACAGTGTGTACAACACACATACACAAAAATAATAATCTGGCCGCAACGAAATATAAATGTAATAAGCGGTAATATAAAGTCTTACTTCTTGTTCATCCAATAGTAAAAGTAATCAAAAAATATGTAATCGATTACTTGCAATCGTACTCTATGTCATAAATATAAATTTTGCGAAATTACTTTGGCAGATATTTCAAAATATGAAGGTTAATTTGGGGAAGATTTTCGCTGTTAGATCGTACATTTCTGATTTAACATTTTGTTTTTAATATATTTTAGGTGTCTGTCCAGCTGAATGGAATCGTCCACGGAAGCGATTATGCGTTATCCTTATTACGGAGAACAGCGATATACATAACTTTGCTCGTGGTGCTCTTCGACACATTGCATTACAAAGTGGATATAGCTCCGAAAGAGTTAGATTTGCTTATATCTTCAAGGTACGTATATACTATATTTTTCGATGTTTCGAAATTGAACAAGTGCACCCCTAGGGTTGCCACATGCAAAATCAGCTACGTCTGGATTTAAAAAAAATATCTGGACTTTTCCTTTTTCATATGGACATTGAAAGAAAAGGTCGCACAATTTACTTTTTTATATAGAACTAGCATTCACCTGTGGCGTTGCCCACGTAAAAAAATATAGACATTCACAACAGAGAAGCGAAATGGAAAAATTTCCCACGTGCATACATAGCTCGAAATTCCCCGCAAAAAGGGTAATTCTCCGCAATCTAACATCTCTGATCATTGTGAATAAAGAGAAAGAGAGAGAGAGCACAAAAACTCCATATAAAAAACTTTGAACTCTGCCCTCTCAGCGATCTATACGCAGAAGAGAGTGGAAAGCTACATACAATAATGTTTTGCATAAGATAATAAACAACAAGTCAGTAAGTTTCCGTCCAATCATTTTCCAAAATAAGAGGAGTGCCAAAATTTAGAGGCGATCGGTTAAGTATTTCTCAAGATAAACGTAAATAATATAAAATTGGCGGCCATTTTGTATGGGAGGTAGGTGTGGCTCTTATAAGATGTTGCCCATTTTCAATATCGTCTAATCATTCGCCAAAATAAGAGGAATACCAAAATTTCCATACCGGACACGCCTCCTTATGGGCGTTACAAACGGTGTGACAAAAACAATATACTCTTGTACACTAGTGTGCTGGGTATAATCCCAAAAAGCTTTTCACTCGAAACTACAGTATCGTAGACACCAGACTTGTAAAGTAATGAAATTTTCATTACGCATTACCATTACCATTACAGGTAATGAAATTTTATTTCATTACCATTACTGCAATGGTAATTGTAATGGTAATGGTAATGAAGTAATAAAAATTTCATTGCAATGGTAATGAAATTACCATTACTTCATTGCGATAGTAATGATAATGAAGTAATGAAATTTCCATTACTTCATTACTTCATTACCTATCTGCCCCAATTGTGTTTTTGCCACTTTTTGGGCAAATCATGCCAAGTTTAATTGTAGCTACCACCAAGTGTGTCCATGGTCATTTTCTGGATGATTCATGTCAGTTGCGATTAGGACAGCTTCTGAGTGCGTCCTTGGACATTTTATGGATGCATCATGTCAGGTGGGATTAGGACAGCTTCTAAGTGCGTCCTTGGACATTTTTTGGGTGAATCATGTCAGTTGGGATTAGGACAGTTTCTGAGTGCGTCCTTGGACATTTTATGGATGATTCATGTCAGGTGGGATAAGGACAGCTTCTGAGTGCGTCCTTGGACATTTTATGGATGAATCATGTCAGGTGGGATTAGGACAGCTTCTAAGTGCATCCTTGGGCATTTTTTGGGTGAATCATGTCAGCTTCTGAGTGCGTCCTTGGACATTTTTTGGATAAATCATGTCAGGTGGGAACAGGACAGCTTCTAAGTGCGTCCTTGGTAATTTTTTGGGTGAATCATGTCAGTTGGGATTATAACAGCTTCTGAGTGCGTCCTTGGATTTGGTGGGATTAGGATAACAACATATACATTTTGTATAACTTTTATTTGATATATTGCTGTTAAAAGTATTGCCTGACATGATGCATCCACAAAATGTCCAAGGACGCATTTAGAAGCTGTTATAATCCCAACTGACATGAATCATTCAAAAAATGTACAAGAACGCACTCAGAAGCTGTTCTAATCCCAACTGACATGATTCACCCAAAAAATGTCCAAGGACGCACTCAGAAGCTGTTCTAATCCCAACTGACATGAATAATCCAAAAAATGTACAAGGACGCACTCAGAAGCTATCCTAATCCCACCTGACATGAATCATCCATAAAATGTCCAAGCACGCACTCAGAAGCTGTCATAATCCCACTTGACATGAATCATCCATAAAATGTCCAAGGACGCACTGACAGACAAACAGACAGACAGACAGACAGACAGAGAGACAGACATACAGACAGACAGACAGAGAGACAGACAGACAGACAGACGCACAGACGCACAGGCAGACAGACAGAATTCAATATACAAAATCGAAATAAAGTCCCACAACCTTTATTCCGTGTGGAACTAGAGTTCAACTCAAAAACTCTTAAAAAAGGTGAACCCCACCCAATATACTCTCTGCGATATCTCTTGCACCGCAGAATTACAATTGAAGAACCCCACAAGCCCCGTCGACCGATTCAGTGTCATAACTGCCAAGAATATGGCCACACAAAGTCATACTGCTCACTTCCCAGCGTGTGCGTAATTTGTTTAGACCTTCACGAAACAGGTATGTGTGCGAAAATAAAGGAAGATTGGTGGCAATCACACTGCTAACTATAGAGGCTGCACAGTTTATCAAAGTTTTTTAAATAAGACTCAAAACTCGACTCAAAAAGAGGAAGCAAGGAAAACCCCAAATTTTCCCCCGCAACCCGATGGTAAATCTCTTGTAAGCACCATTAGAAAACAAGGTATTTAATACGCTAGCGCTTTAAAAAGCGTTGACTCTGTTCCTGTAAACTTTCAAACTGCTCCTCCTAGTAGTAGCCTTGAACAAACTCTACAAATGTTCATGAAAAATATGTCCCAAATCATGTCTGGTATGCAAAATATGATGCAAGAAATGATTAAAAATCAAAGTCTCTTACTACAACATCTCATGTCTAAACCATGAATGGTTTAAAAATATCATTCTGGAATGCAAACGGCCTGTGTCTTCACAAACTAGAACTTCTCGAGTTCTTGAAAGAGTCCAGCATATACGTTATGGTAATTTCTGAAACTCATTTCACTAAAAAACACTTTTTTAACTTACCAGGGTTCAGACTCTATGACACAAAGCATCCAAGCGGAAACGCTAGAGGTGGATCCGCCATTCCCATTAAAAGCCGAATAAAGCATTATGCTCTACAGAATTATTGCATAGAATATATGCAAGCGACAAGTATTTATCTCGATGAATACTTAAAAGGCCTAACATTAACAGCTATATACTGCCCGCCCAGACACAAAATAACTGAGCAACAATTCCAGACTTTTTTCCATTCTCTTGGACCAAAGTTTCTCGTTGCCGACGACTTCAACGCCAAACATACATATTGGGGTCTCGTCTAATATCACCAAAGGGCTGGCTCCTGTTGAACACCATCAACAGACTTCGCCTTGACGTTGTCTCCTCTGGCACGCCAACTTATTGGCCAACTGACAGTGGAAAAACTCCCGACGTCATTGACTTTGCAGTATTTAAAACTGTAAAAATTGACTATAGAATCTTCTCTGGATCTCTCATCAGACCATACACCTACTATTATCACAATAAAGTATTCGCCAAGTTCTGAGGCCAATTCAACAGATAAATTGACCAGTAAACTCAGAAACTGGCTCAAATATTGGCAGTATATAAGCTCCCACATTAACCCAAATGTGTCACTAAAAACGAAAGATGAAATAAACACAGCTGTTAGTAACTTCACACTCTTGCTTTCCCAAGCAGCTACAGCGGCCACTCCCGCCCAAATTCCGAATAGCTCAACTCACAGGACATAGAGCAGTTAATAAAAAATAAAAGGAAAATACGTCACGAATGGCAAAACAACAGACCCCCAAATCTGAAAAAACAACTCAAGAACATCACTCGAACTCTACAAAAACAGCTTAAGTAGAAATCCGAAAGAGACTTCCAACAATTTGATGAACATCTCGCACCCACAAAATCAACAAACTACTCTCTCTGGCGAGCTGCTAAAAATATGAAAAAAGCAGTACTAGCAGAGCCTCCCATACAGCTGCTAAATGGGAACTGGGCCAGAAGCGATGCTGAAAAAGGTGCTGCTTTTCCCAACCACCGTAAAACCGTATTCCCCCGAACGAGACAACTGGTGATATCCCATTACCAACATTAATCCCACTCAATAACTCCTGTACAGTCGCGATTAAGAAAAATTAACTTATGGAGGCAAAAAAAGCCCCAGGACCAGACTTGACAACGCCCACAATGATAAAAGAACTGCCATCACTTGCAATAACCCATTTATTGCACATATTTAACGCAATCCGTAGAATATGCCAGATGATTGTAAATTTTCTCAAGTTACAATGATTCCCAAACCTGGAAAAAATCCCAACAATGTGACCTTATAATGCCCCATATGTTTGCTCTTTGTGTTATCGAAACTCTTCTCAAAAACTATCTCACGAATAAAAGCTTTGTCTCCCGAAAATACGAAATACTGGGTGGAGTACCACAAGGCAGTGTATATATATTGCTGACGACACTGCTATCCTGTGCTCTCACTCAAACCCAGACATGGCAACTCTTTACGTGAAAAAACATTTGGACACTCTAAGTAATTGGCTATCACGATGGAAAATCAAAGTCAACGAATCCAAAAGCTGTCACTTAACCTTCACCCTAAGAAGGGGCACGTGCACTGCACTGAAGATAAACGGCCAAGTTGTCCATGAAAGCTCCGAAACAAAGTATTTTGGAATGCACCTCGATCGCCGACTCACATGGCATAAGCACATTCAATCCAAAATCATATGCACACATGGAATTGAGCTCTGGGGCACTGCCTCTCCCTCAAACGTGGAAAAACTCCAGAGAGGCCAATCTAAAATCCTGAGACAAATTGCCAGAACCCCTTGGTTTATAAGAAATGCAAACATCCACAATGATTTGAATATCCCTGCAGTAAAAGACGAAATTCCGAAACTTACCTCGAAGTACAAGCAGAAGCTTATGTTCCATCCAAACATTCTAGCTAGGAATTTATTGAGACCTCTGAATCCCTCACGTCTCAAACCAAACTAATATATTCTCCATATATTAGTTACTACAACTCCGCATTGCCAAATTCAATGGAGCTTTGATGTCACACAGGCACTTGAACCTGGTGTGACGGATCGGAATCTATTAATTATCTGAGATTAAAACAACGGCATTTTAACCGAGTTTTAAATGAATGCACTTATAACGCGTTCAATTACGAAGGTAAACACCTGACCAGCAGTACGAATAAAAGAAGACACTTTATTGATTAAATATTGGTTTCTTATATACTCTAAATAATGATGAGTAGACTTAACCTATGGCAATGCTTCGCTAACGCTGGAGATTGCTGTCATCAACACACAAAACATCATGGATCTTCCAAACCGAATTCAGTCAAGCAGTCATCATAGTTTCGCAGTCGGATACTCGGCATTGATATTAGTGGCCGTCTTAATCATCATCCTAATTGTAAGACACAAGGTACTCCCGAGGACACACACAATAATCTCAAGCCCTATTACCAGCACCGTGGACGCGGACGCAGGATCCAGATGCAGATTCTAATTTTGAAACCTTGTATCGCAGTGAGCTATTTTACTTGTGTGTTATATTGTTCCTCGATGGTATTTGAAAATGCTGAATTTGGTTTCTGTGGATTTGCTAGTTCCGAGATCGTTATTGAATAAACTTACTTCACAGGAACAACTTGCTGCTCCTTTGTTAAAAATTGGTTGTGAATTTGGACAGAGATATGTCTGATCTCCGACTAATGAGCATGATTGGAGAATTTCTGTGCTAGTTGGAAAATATTTGTAACGATGCAACGTGATGTCGAGAATTTGAGTCGATGGTTTAATAGCAACTATGGTGTTGTTTACAAGAGTTTGTATTGGTATTAATCGATACAACTCGAACTGGTCTGTTCCCATTAAGGGTGAAGTTATTTTAAAAATGGCGTGTTTGGATACGATGCCTCACTTAACGACCATTAGCTTGTAGAAATACAGAAGTTTTCGTGATATCCAGGGATCTGCATCGTCGGTGGTAAGTGTGCTATTATTTTGTCAAACTCAATTTTGAGTTGCTGTGGTGACAACAACAGTGGGCTGATTTTCCCATGATGAACGTTGACCAGTATATTGATGATTGCTGACTGAATCCACTGTACATTTGATGCCGTTATTGTTAACTGTAGTGCCAAGGATATGAACATTTGGAATTATTTTTCATTGTAGTTTGACTGTTCGTTGGCATGTACTCGGTTTGCCATTTCAGTTAATTTATTTTCAAAATTCTTAAAAGCCTTCATGGCCGTGCTTTGGTCGCGTTTGATGATGTTGATGGTGGAGTTGATGATAGATGTCTGGTTTTTTTAATAATTTAAGGAGGTATTCTTCGTTGGACTGAATTGCTGTGATCGTCCCCGTAATTTTTTCTGCATACTCGGAATCCAATACACCAAATAAAGAATTAGCAACATTTCCTACAACAGTGAGATGACAACAAGCAAAATGAATCCCTGCTGTTGGGTTAAATTTTTCGATTTTTATGGGACTGCACGGCACTATTGGTAAAACGAACAAGATTGCCATCATGGTCATGAGATTGATCTAGGATGATAGTTTTCTTATTTTATTAGATGCTGACTCATTGCTGTCCGGTTGAGTTTTATGCGTTTTCGTGTGGTGGTCGCTTGGTTGAGACAATGTGCTCGTTTTTCCTTCATTAGTCTGCTCTTGTATTGGAAGAGGAGCAAGCCGATGTATTGGACGCTTCCATATGCCAGTTGCTATTTGGATGTCTGCTACTCGAACAGCGTTGTCACTACCCGTGTAGGTCTTCACTATTCTACCCAACTGCCATTCAAGAGGTGTACAGTTATCTTCTTTAATTATCACCATCATCTCCGGCTGTGCATTGTCTGATTGCTCTTTCCATTTGTGCCTGTATTGTAGCTCATTTAAGTACTCTCGTGACCACATGTTCCGAAATTCATGATTTAGGTGTGATACTAATTTTCACCTTGTCAGCAACGAAGCCTTGCGTGGTGCCGCAGCCGTATCAATTTGTGATATCAGGGGTTCGTCAATCAGAAAATGTCCAGGAGTTAGGGCGCTGAAATCGTTTGGACTTTGACGCGGTTGACACACTTCTGACGAACAGGTTTTTGCCTAATTTCACTGCTGCCTCCCACAGTCCGCCAAAATGTGGAGCTCGTGGAGGGATAAAGTTGAATGCAATCCCTTTGTCACTGCATGTCCTTATGATTGCGTGTTTTGCCCGTTCTGTATGTATCGCTTCTTTTAGGTCTACCAATTGGTTCTTGGCACTAACGAAGTTGGTCGCATTGTCGCAATACAAATTCTGACAACGCCCTCTTCGTCCAATGAAACGTTTTAAACACCCGATGAACGCTTCCGTTGTAAGGTCGCTCACTATTTCCAGATGTATGGCCTTGGTGGAAAAACAGCAAAACACCGCGACATACGCCTTCTGTGGCCTTTTTCCTCGAATTTTAAATTGAACCCAGAAAGGCCCACATGTCGCGGTATAAACTCGCGGCACAGTTGTTGTTGTTTTGTTGTATTGTTTGTTTGGTTATGTTTTTTGTTTCCCTTTTGTTCGGGGCGACGGGCGAACAAGGAACAAAATTTCACACGCACTAACCGAAAGAACGCACTGCACAATTTTATCGATTGTCA
The DNA here is from genome assembly GCA_951394025.1 of Heteromyza rotundicornis. Classification (NCBI taxonomy): domain Eukaryota; kingdom Metazoa; phylum Arthropoda; class Insecta; order Diptera; family Heleomyzidae; genus Heteromyza; species Heteromyza rotundicornis. The sequence goes on from OX596012.1 coordinate 34,714,007, forward strand.
CTTTTTGATATAAATATATTTGTTTTGCTTAATTTGTTAAGCAAAACAAATTCGACACTCGCGGGCGAAGTGCGGCCGGCGCGCGGAAGAAGAAAACTGAATATTTCGTTTGAGCTGTCAAAGTTCTCTTGCTTTCTTCCCCTTTCTTTCGCTTTTGCTTTCGTTAAGTTAGCTCAGTGAGCGGCGGCGATCCGATGAGGGTATTGCCAGCTTCGCCATTACAATAGTAAATTGTCAAAACCTGGACTAAAGCTTTTGTACTTTTTGAACCTGTTTGAGGGAGAGGAATTTGAGAACATTTTTGCTTTCGCCTATACGTACATGAGTGCCGCCAAAATGTATATTTCATTTTGGTGGGTGCAGGGGGGTATATGTAAATTTGCCAAACACACCTAGAAAAATCTGAAGAGATTTTTCGCATATAGGTATGGGTAAAGCCCCGACTGCGGACACTGGTTTCTGCGTAAGCCGCACTCTATGTATGTGGGAAGATAAATGGAAAGTGAGCGTCATAGGCGCTCATATATTCTAATTCTTTTAGTTCTTTTTGAGCAGGGTAGAAGGAGAGTGTCGAAGCTTTGGTTTTGTTTTAAATTAATTGAATTTTAAATTATTTGGTTCCAAAATTTGGATAATTTTCTTTCCTTTTTTTTAAATTGTGTTTTTTTGTTGAGTGGTGAAGTGGAGCTGTTGCCATCGTCGGACTGTGGCTGGAGGACAAGTGGTCCAAAGGGAGTATTCTTGCGCGCTGGTTTAGTTTTGCCAGCTAGTGTTTATTTTGCTTTGTTTTATTTGTGGCAGTCGGCCATTTAGTGTTTTGAAATTGAGGAATTGAATAGAGTTGGACAGGTTGTGTTCGGTCGTGATATTGTTTTGGTGAAGTGTTTCCGTCCAAGTAGTTTGCTTGGAATTTGTTTGGCCGTTTCCCCCCCTCTTCCTTATTCCTTTTTTTTTTTGTTTGTGTTGTCCCGCATCAGAGCCAAGTTGTTGCTGGACATCGAATTTTATCGAAGTCCAGCTGGTGAATAGATTCTGCAAAGAATCGTGCGAGGGATTTCAGACAGGTTGGTCTGGTCCCGCAAATCTATTGCGTTTAAAAAGATTTAATTTTTGGTGTACGAATAATTTCTTTTGGGTGATTGTCGACTTGTGTTGATTTTGAAAAAGGGTTTGTGTGCGGTATTATTTTCCTTGTGTCGGGAAAATTTCCGTTTCTTTTACATATAGTTATATATATACCTATATATATATCTATTGCGGCAATTTCGGTGTAGTTTTTTTAAAAAGAAGTTTATTTATCAGGTTTTCGTGTGTTCGTGTTGTTCGTTCGTCCGGGGATACCATACCGCGAGGGTCGTCTTAAATCCCACGCTTCGCGACTGTGCTTTTCGGGCAAATAGGGAATTTAATTATCGCGTGGGGATTTTCGATTTTAGTTTGTTTCATAAAGTTTAGTTAAAAATAGCGCGATAAGCTGGCGCCCAACGTGGGGCCATTTTGTTTAAAGTTTTTTTTAAATATTAACCTTTTTTAAAATTTTTTTAATAAGTTTAAATTTTTTTTTGTTGTATAATTTTTTTTGTAATATTTCTTTTTATATTTTTCGGGTTTTTTTTTAATATTTTTTTTGTGTGTTGTATTTGTTTGTATTATTTCAGTTTTTTTTATAATTTACTAATTCGTATTTTTATTTATTTAGTTTTTTGAATTGGTCGGAGCAGCGGAGATCGCGATAGTTCGGTGAGTCCGTTCCATTTTATTTTTTAAATTTTTTTTAAATTTTTTTTTTGTAATTTTTGGTGTTTGGTGGTGTTGTCCGCCTTTTTGCCAATTACTGTTTTGTTTTTTAATTTTTTTTCAATTTGATTTTATTTATTTAAATTTTTTTTAATTCTGTGAGCGTGGTACGCTGGTTTATTTTTATATATGAATTTTTTTTTGGATTAATGTTTTTAAATTTTGGTAATTTTTTTTTGAGTTTTTTTAATAATTTTTTTTAATGACCAGTTTTAGGCTTTGTTGTTTGAGGGCATGTTAGGGTTTCAGGGAGTTGTAAATTTGTCCAAGTGGGATTTAAAGTTTACCGGTCAGAGGAGGGATATATCTCTGCATGCCTTCCTGGAGCGAGTAGACGAGCTTTGTGGCGCTCGTGGGGTCAGTGAGGACCAGTTGTTTAGAGGGGCGGTAGATTTATTTTCGGATAGGGCTTTGATTTGGTTCCGTGATGCCCGAAGGTATGTTTGCAGCTGGCGAGAATTAGTCGTTCAGCTGAAGTTAGAGTTTCTGCCCCATAATTATGATGACCTCTTGTTAGAAGAAATTAGGAAAAGGACTCAAGGTGGGGCTGAGTCCATAGGCATTTATGTAGCGGTTATGAGGGGTCTGTTCCGTCGTCTGTCCGAGTCCTTGCCGGAGAAGCGTATGTTGGGTCTGGTCAGGGCTAATTTGTGTCCTTTTTATCAGACTCAGCTGGGCTTGGCTGAGCCTGAGAGTCTTTCGGAGTTGGTTTCCTTGGGTCGGAAACTGGAGGCTGTGCGGGCGAATGTGGAAGCATTCGTGCCGCCGCCCAGCAGCCGGTCCAAGGACTTGCTGGAGCCAGACTTGGCATACGTTTCGGCCGAGCCGGAAGTGGTTGCAGTCAGGGCTCCGCTGCGCAATCTTAGATTGGAGCGGAGAATTAGGGCACCTCAACGGGCTAGGCGTCCGTTCAGGTGCTTTAACTGCAAGAAGTTTGGGCATGTTTCGGTAAACTGCCGAAAGGCGGTTATTTGCCGCGGCTGCGGGCGGCCTGGTTTTTTGAAACGTGATTGCCCCCGATGCTCTCAAAAAGCAGGGCAATCGCAGGAGCGCTCGGACAGGGAGGCGGCCCCGAGAGCGGCTCCGAGGGCCCGCGAAGAGTCGGGAAATGGGGAGCGAGCTCTTGTGGAAGCAGGGCAAGAAGTTCGCGAGGTTTAGGTAGGTTGCCTGCGGGCAACCAGCTGGCTAGGGAAAATAGTGGTAGGCCTCAGAGGCAACGTCCGTCCGAAATTTGTTTGAGTTTTTCTCTTTCAGGTAGAGAATTGGATAATAGGCCATATTTAGGTGTTAAAATTTTTGGAGTGCGTATGTTAGGGCTTTTGGATTCGGGGGCCACCAGGACGATTCTTGGTAGGCCAGGCTGGGACACATTAAAGTCCTGGGGGATAAGTTTATTGGCGTCTGCGGTCAGCAAGGTTACGCTTGCTGATGGTGAAGAAGTTCCGGTTAGGGGGGTAGTTTCGGTCCCTTTCGAGGTAGAGGGCAAGTCGGTCCTCGTGGAATGCCTCGTAATACCGGATTTACCCCAATCATTGATTCTTGGAGTAGACTTTTGGTCTAAGGCCGGTGTAGTGCCAGATTTGGCCAAGAATCAGTGGGGGTTTTCCGACCAAGTCGAGGTCTCGTCAGTAGCGGCGATAGTTGATAGGTCTTCGTTGTCAACTAGGGGAAAATCGGTTCTTGAGGAGTTTGTAGCAGATGTTTTTAGGTCTATGCCTGAGGGACTTGGTTGTACACATTTGGTCGAACATCGGATTCGTACAAAGCCAAATGTGGAACCAGTCAAGCAGCGATACTATCCGGTATCGCCCGCTATTCAGAGGCGCATAGATGAGGAAATAGAGGATATGTTAGGAAAGGGTGTGATTGAGATTTCTCACAGCCCTTGGGCATCACCGGTTGTGATGATTAGGAAAAAGGATGGGAGTTATAGGTTTTGTGTCGACTATAGGACACTGAATAAAAATACGGATCGAGATAGTTACCCCCTCCCTTATATTTCGGCTACTTTAGATAAGCTAAAGGACGCCAAATATCTCTCTAGTTTGGATATAAAATCCGCTTATTGGCAGATCCCAGTAGAGAAGGAGTCTAGGGCCTGCACGGCATTTACAGTTCCGGGTAGGGGGCTCTACCAGTTCAAGCGCATGCCTTATGGCCTGCACAATGCGCCTGCAACTTGGCAGAGATTTATAGATGAGGTCCTTGGGGCTGACTTGGAACCCCATGTTTTCGTGTATTTGGACGATATTATTATTGTTACAAATACATTTGATAAGCATGTTGAGGTTCTGAAGGAGGTCCTGAGGAGGATTTGTTCGGCAGGGCTTAGATTGAATAGGGAAAAATGTAATTTTTGTCTTTCTTCGCTACGGTACTTAGGTTATGTTGTTGATCGACAGGGCTTGCACGTTGACCCCGAGAAAGTTGAGGCAATGCTGAAAATTCCAGCGCCCAAAAATGTAAGGGAAGTCAGGTCGTTTGTTGGCACCATTTCTTGGTATCGTAGGTTTGTTTCGAATTTCGCTGATTTGGTTAAGCCTCTAACTGATCTTCTAAAGAAGAAGAACAGGTTTAGATGGTCGCCGGAGTGCGAGGACAGCTTTTTGAAGGCCAAGGAGCGCCTAGTGACGGCGCCGGTCCTGAGCTGTCCTGATTTCGAACGACCCTTCGTTGTTCAGACTGATGCTTCCGATTTTGGAATAGGTGCCGTTTTGACACAGCAGTTTGATGAAGGGGAGAAGGTCATTTCGTATTTGAGTAGGTCGTTGAGTAGGAGCGAGAGGAATTATTCCACTACCGAGAAGGAGTGTTTGGCTGTTTTGTGGGCAGTTGAGAAGTTGAGGCCATACATCGAAGGGGTCAGGTTCACAGTGGTGACCGACCATTATTCGTTGGTATGGCTCAACAATTTGAAAGATCCTTGCGGTAGGTTGGCTAGGTGGGCTTTAAAGCTCCAGCAATACGATTATGAAATCATACATCGTAAGGGGAAAGATCATGTTGTGCCCGACATGCTTTCTAGAGGTGTCCCAGTCGTAGGGGAGGTAGATGGGCGTGTTAGAGACCCATGGGTGGATTCCATGGTTAGGAAAGTGGAGGATAAACCACTCGATTACCCAGCTTGGAGAATTGAAAATGGGGTGTTATATAAACACATAAAGGCAGGGACAAATAGTTTGTTTAGTGCTGGGTACGAGTGGAAGAGAGTTGTAGGCAAGAGTGATAGGAGTAAAATTTTATTCGAGTGTCACGATAATCCATTATCGGGGCACATGGGCGTTAGGAAAACATACGCTAGGGTAATTGAGAAATATTATTGGCCGAAAATGAAGGCAGAGATAGCTAGATATATTAAAGGTTGTCAGGTTTGCCAGAGGGTGAAACCAGACAACAATAAGCCAGCTGGTTGTATGGTAGAGAGGACAAAGAAGTTAGAACCTTGGGAAATGATCTGCGTAGATCTGGTGGGACCCTTGGTGAAGTCTAGTCGGGGATTTTGTTATATTTTAACGGTGGTTGACTACTTCACCAAATTCCCATTGTTGTTTCCGTTGCGAAATGCAACGGCAAAGAGTGTTTGCAAGGAGTTGGAAGACAATGTTTTCCTGCTCTTTGGAGTTCCGAGGTCCATTGTGTGCGACAATGGGCCACAGTTTCGCAGCAAGGAGCTGCAGAGTTTATGCGCGTCGTATGGTGTGCAGATGCGGTACACTGCACACTATCATCCGCAGGCCAATCCGGCCGAGCGGATCAACCAAATAATTAAGACCACTTTGAGAGCATATATTTCAGAAAACCATCGGACATGGGATTCTCATCTCTCAAAGGTGGCGTGCTGCATTCGAACATCGCAGCATGAGGTTTTGGGAGCGTCTCCATACTTCGTGAATTTTGGCCGAAATATGGCGGTCAGGGGTGATAGAGATTATAGACGAGTGGGAGACTCAGACCAACCGGACAGTAGTAGTGAGGACCGGGCCAAGTTAATGGCAGACTTGAGGGAAGACATACGGAAGAAGTTAGAAATGGCAAGTGCCAAGACAGCAAAGACTTACAATCTCAGACGTAGAGATGTACAGTATTTACCGCACGAGTTAGTATGGAGACGTAATTTTGTTTTGTCCGATGCTGCAAACTATTTTGCAGCGAAGTTAGCTCCGAAATTTGTTGGACCGTTTAGGGTTAAAAAGAGGGTGTCTCCGTGGACATATGTTTTGGAAGACGAAGACGGACGAGAAAAGGGGACATGGCATGTGCAGGACCTTAGGCCGCACATCGACTCAGGGTGATTTTCTCCGGTTAGATTCGAAAGTTGGCTGGTCTCAGGAGACCAAGCAACTTTCGCGGAGGTGGAGGTGGGGTTGTCGCGGTATAAACTCGCGGCACAGTTGTTGTTGTTTTGTTGTATTGTTTGTTTGGTTATGTTTTTTGTTTCCCTTTTGTTCGGGGCGACGGGCGAACAAGGAACAAAATTTCACACGCACTAACCGAAAGAACGCACTGCACAATTTTATCGATTGTCACTTTTTGATATAAATATATTTGTTTTGCTTAATTTGTTAAGCAAAACAAATTCGACACTCGCGGGCGAAGTGCGGCCGGCGCGCGGAAGAAGAAAACTGAATATTTCGTTTGAGCTGTCAAAGTTCTCTTGCTTTCTTCCCCTTTCTTTCGCTTTTGCTTTCGTTAAGTTAGCTCAGTGAGCGGCGGCGATCCGATGAGGGTATTGCCAGCTTCGCCATTACAATAGTAAATTGTCAAAACCTGGACTAAAGCTTTTGTACTTTTTGAACCTGTTTGAGGGAGAGGAATTTGAGAACATTTTTGCTTTCGCCTATACGTACATGAGTGCCGCCAAAATGTATATTTCATTTTGGTGGGTGCAGGGGGGTATATGTAAATTTGCCAAACACACCTAGAAAAATCTGAAGAGATTTTTCGCATATAGGTATGGGTAAAGCCCCGACTGCGGACACTGGTTTCTGCGTAAGCCGCACTCTATGTATGTGGGAAGATAAATGGAAAGTGAGCGTCATAGGCGCTCATATATTGTAATTCTTTTAGTTCTTTTTGAGCAGGGTAGAAGGAGAGTGTCGAAGCTTTGGTTTTGTTTTAAATTAATTGAATTTTAAATTATTTGGTTCCAAAATTTGGATAATTTTCTTTCCTTTTTTTTAAATTGTGTTTTTTTGTTGAGTGGTGAAGTGGAGCTGTTGCCATCGTCGGACTGTGGCTGGAGGACAAGTGGTCCAAAGGGAGTATTCTTGCGCGCTGGTTTAGTTTTGCCAGCTAGTGTTTATTTTGCTTTGTTTTATTTGTGGCAGTCGGCCATTTAGTGTTTTGAAATTGAGGAATTGAATAGAGTTGGACAGGTTGTGTTCGGTCGTGATATTGTTTTGGTGAAGTGTTTCCGTCCAAGTAGTTTGCTTGGAATTTGTTTGGCCGTTTTCCCCCCTCTTCCTTATTCCTTTTTTTTTTTGTTTGTGTTGTCCCGCATCAGAGCCAAGTTGTTGCTGGACATCGAATTTTATCGAAGTCCAGCTGGTGAATAGATTCTGCAAAGAATCGTGCGAGGGATTTCAGACAGGTTGGTCTGGTCCCGCAAATCTATTGCGTTTAAAAAGATTTAATTTTTGGTGTACGAATAATTTCTTTTGGGTGATTGTCGACTTGTGTTGATTTTGAAAAAGGGTTTGTGTGCGGTATTATTTTCCTTGTGTCGGGAAAATTTCCGTTTCTTTTACATATAGTTATATATATACCTATATATATATCTATTGCGGCAATTTCGGTGTAGTTTTTTTAAAAAGAAGTTTATTTATCAGGTTTTCGTGTGTTCGTGTTGTTCGTTCGTCCGGGGATACCATACCGCGAGGGTCGTCTTAAATCCCACGCTTCGCGACTGTGCTTTTCGGGCAAATAGGGAATTTAATTATCGCGTGGGGATTTTCGATTTTAGTTTGTTTCATAAAGTTTAGTTAAAAATAGCGCGATACACAGACAGGGACGTAACCAAGAAAAAATTTCGGGGAGGGTTTTCATAAAATTTATGAAATTTATTACTTATACTGAAGAAACAAAACTAGAAAATGCAAACCAAATAAAAATCAATCGCATGGGTAAGTCCCTGATTTCATTTTAAAAACACTTTCATTTGATTCACAGCAAAATTTCGAATAACTATAAACTTTTACAAGGTGTTTTACTTTGATGTAAATGTAAACCGTGATATTCGAAGCTTTATAACGAATGCTAAAACTGGAATTTTTCCTAGTTTTTGGTATATGAAAGTTTTTAATAAAATAAAATATCAGGGAGATACGGAAGTTTCTCTTAAATTCTGTTAAATTTCATAACAATTCCATAAATTTTAGATTTCGGGGGGGTTCTTCATGTAACCATATCAAGAGTAATTTCGCTAATGGGTCATTGTATGGGATGACCATTGGGTGTTTGGCGTCGTAGGTTATTGCAGCCGATTCAAGGCGTCCTCCCACCCGATTTATTCCTTCGTTGTCCAGAAATGGGTTAAGACCGCTGAGTTGACTTGCCTTCTGACAATTTTTTGTTGTTTGAGCGCCTGATTTTCATCTTCAAAATCCGATAGCTGCATTGCTCTCACGATCAACGTTAATGACTGGTTGAGTTCACATGGTTTTAGCGACATTTGTGCTGCTCGATTTTCATTTTTGTTACGGCTGTGTTGAATGAATCTTCTCATGTATGCATCAAAAATTTGAATGAATTCCTGTGATTGATCGTATAAATGAAGTCCGTAGAGTCGTCCTTGATAGCAAAATTTGATGTTACCACCTTTTGCCTCCTTTCGAGAGAAGGTTCTCGCGACGTTGAGTATCTTCCCGAACTCTTGTCAACAACTGGGCACTAAGGAGGGCCGCGCATAGTCCCAACCGTGGTATCGTTTGCGCCTTTAGAGGCGCCACTCGTGAACTTGCACACAAAAGTCGCACAATAGTGGTTCTAGATAGATCTTACATATACAGCTGCACCGTATGCCTTCTCTGATGCATCCGCGAATGAATGCAGTTGCAGTGAACTTTTTCTTGCTTGTTGGAATACATGTCTGCATAATTCTGTATTGTTGAGTTCTTTTAAGCTTTCTCGGAATGTTACCCATTTGGTGTATAGCTCCATGGGCAATTCATCGTCCCATATCAGCTTTATCTGCCACAGCTGTTGGATAAGGATTTTTGCTTTTACCACTACTGGTGCTAACATTCCTAGCGGATCGAATATTCGAGCTATATCTGATATGATCGTTCGCTTTGTGATTTGAGTGGATGCAGTGAGGTTTACTTTAATGCAGAATTTGTCGGTTTTTGGTAACCATGTCAGTCCCAATGTTTTGACGGAATTATTGATGTTATTGTCGAAATCAAGATTGACTTCTTGATCTTCTGCTGGAATCGCTTGAAGTACTTTTGGGTGATTCGCGCACCATTTGCGCAAGACTAGGCCTCCGCTGAGTAAAATCTTTGTCAGCTGTCGTAGTTAAACTGTCGGAACCAGCTAGGCAATCGTCCACATAAAAATCATTGAGAATAGTTTCAGCTCCAAGTGGGTATTGGTCGTAATGTGCCTTGCCTAATTGTTGCAGGCATTTTGTGGCCAAGAAAGGTGCTGAACGAGTTCCATATGTTACGGTATTGAGTTGGAAGTAATGTGTTTTCCTTTAGAAAAAAAAAAGAAATTCACAATTTTTTACCAACTTTTTGAAAAAAATGTTATTTTGTAAATGCCTAAAACTACGATTTTATATCAAAAAAACTTTTCAAAAAGTTCATAATGTAAATAAAATGGTAAAATGTGATGAATGTATGTACTTTTATTAATATATTGATATTAATGTATGTATAGTGACTAAAAGCTCAATTGAAATATTGTTGATCCAATGTGATTTAATTTTTCTCTATTTTACTCTTCTCTCTTCTTCCTATTGACTAAAGCGGTCAACACCGAATGGTTTTGGCAATCCCGGGTTCTCCAGATTTTTCAGAATTTCTTGGGGTTTGTTACTATGCCAAACAATGCACATGTTAAACAAATAAAAAAATAAAAAATGTGCCAGAATTATTAAAATTTAGAATACAGGTAAAAGTGAATACGTCACTTCGACAAAAGTACACTATCAAGTACACCAATCCGTGAATACCCCTAATAGTAGAATATACATAATAAAATATAGTATAATATACATTTTTCTTTACAAAGTATATAAGATTATAAAAATGTATTGATCTTTTCAATAGTTATAATATTAAATTTATTAAAAAGATTTGTTAATGTTTTTGCATTAATGTACCTGCTAAACTACAAGTGCTAGCCAAAAACGGTTACCAATCAGCTAATCAAGAACCACTAGAATCCGTTATTAAAGCTAAGAAACCTTTTTCGAAATATAATTGTAGAGTTGTATTATATGCATAATAATAAAATAAGAAAATCAAGCATACAATTCTGGATTTATTCACTATAAGGGTTACGGAAACACCGATTACATTTTTGAAATCAGCGGGCCAAAACACATTTAGAAACTTAGTTTCAATTAATTCAGAATACTCCTTCGATTTTTGTCCCAAGCTCATATGGAGACAAATCACTGTGCGGCGGTACCAGCTAATAGTATGGAGGAAGGACGCAGGTGAAGACTTACAGGTGAAGACTTAAAAAAAAAAAAAAATTTCACTAACTTTTACGCACTTTTTTTTTTACAATCCATAATTTGTTGGGTTTTTTTTGTTTTTTACTTGAAAAACTTTTTTTTTCATGGTACTCACTAATTTTTACATCGAAGTTTAATGACAACTATTTTATTTTTCATTTTTTAATACAATAATAACATTTATAAAAAAGGCAAGTTTGTATCATTCTTGCCAAAAATGCCTTTTGAGCATTTTTTTTCGCCAAGTTATCAAAAATAAATTTTTTTGTTCCAGCATTTGTTATCAAATTTCTCTAATTTAAAAATAATCCACGGACGTCAAAAAAATTTGAATCAAATAAAAAAGTTCATATTCTTTTTAGTCAATGTATTGATATCATGACCGATGATGACATCAACCCTTGCCATGCCATTATCCCAGTCCCTACGTTAAAATCGAATTTGGTTTGGAATTTACATTGGCGCCGAAAAGGCGAGAGGATTCTTGTCAGAAACGTGAGAGTATGACATGACCGATGAATGGCATCAACCCATGCCATGTCATCATCCCAGTCGCTAAATCGAATTTCTATGTGATTCCATTTATTCAACTAACTACCCAATTCTACTAAAATTTCACGAGCTACGTGCGACTCGGAATCCGCGAGAAATGAGACCGAATCAGGTTCGTCCACCGTTTTTATATCCTCCACTTTCAACAATAACCATTGGTGAAATGTAGTTAGGTTTTTGTCGCTCGTCGTGGTGATTTGTTGCCTTGTTCTTCGTGTTGCTCTTTTCGTAATCATATCGTCGTCCTGCTCTTGCGTATGGTTCCCTTATGGCGATAGCCGAGTCATCGTTGGTTTGAGTACCAATGACTCGAACCTGTGGTCGGAGTTGCAACCTTTCCGCTGTTCGCCCTTTACAGATAAATTAGGTATACATTTCTAAAGGTATGTTCACATTTGTAGGATTTATTTCCGTTTTCTGAGACATTATATAAATCCAATGAAAATCCCCTTAGGGATAAAACTAAAAAATAAGGAAATTCAAGTGTACTTAAAATTACATGAGAAAAAGTAATAATGGAAACAAGAAAAGAGATAATAATAAAAAAAAATAGAAAATTCAGGTGTAATTAAATAATAAAAAGTAACAAAAACTATAAAGAAAAAATATAACTTGGAATGTGATGACTGATATTTTTGGGTCATCACACGGTCGATGTTTTTGCTGATGCATCGAAAACAACTCTTAACTTTGTAGTGCTGCTGTCGGGCCTCGTAACGCAATGGTGGGGGACGAAGTAGCATGGCGATGATACGCTGCTCTTATCAATGCATGTCATATGGCCCAATGCCTCATATTCGTCCATAAATGCTGCGTATTGGGCCTTTAAGTTGAGATCTTTGGCAAGGCGTCGCTCCAGTGAATGAAATCGATTGATAGCAATTTGTTTCGAGTCTCCTAGTGCGGATGTGTTATCTGCAAATGGAACCTTGACCATAAACCGCACTTTCTGGTTCTGATGGTGTTTAATGCAAAATGAGATTCGCAGTTTTGTTCGGTTGTTGTGAGCACCTTGCGATTTAGATGCACTTGTTCCTGTGCGGGTGTACACTTCCTTTCTCCGCAACTCGTGGGATTTAAAATGAGTGCTCCAAATTTTCCAAAGAAATTTAAAGAGACCACCACCATTAAAAAACCGGCAGGAAACTCGGTTTCCAAAAAGGACGGTGGTCGCACACCGTAAGGACGTGATCCCTTCACGGCCGAGAGCCCATGTCTGGTTGCCCGGGACGAGGGTATTCTGACTATTTTGAAAGTCACGAACGCAAATCTTCCGACTCACAAATGGAAGGTTGGGAGGCTGGAAGATCCCAAGGGACCCCGTAGACAGGCCGTTTTGGTGCTGAACGCGAATCCCTTGGTCGACATCTAAGGGGATAGTCAATTGCGGCTTCACAAATGTAGTCCTCAAAGTGTACAAGAAGGACGAGGTTACAGAGGACAAGTGTGCCCCAACCAAATCCACGACTGCAGTCGGTGTTACTGATGTGGTCATGGAGTAGGGGAAGGGTATTTTGACGGTACCCGCCGGTTTAAGTGGCGAGGAATCTTCGGATTCAGACATGTTGGGGGGGATGTTTGGCCGTTATCAGGAGAAAGATCTGCTGGCTTCATCTGATACTGAAGACGAGGCCAATAATACTGTGGTGGAGAAGTCTGATTATTTTGAGGATGCTCAGAATACTGCAGATTAATCTTCACCACTCCAAACTGGCTTCGGCCTCACTTCTTCTTCGCCTGGATACCGGAGGAGAGGATATTGTCCTTATCCAAGAACCGTGGGTCTGTGTGGACCGTATACTTGGATTAAGGGCAAGCAACTACAGACTGTATGCTTCATAGGATAAAGGTACTCCAAGATCTTGTATCCTAGCGAAGAGCAGGTCTCAACCAGCTAAAGGGTCACCTCGGCGAATATGGCCCCTCCCTCCAGGCCCACTGGGGAGGGTGATCGATGAAGCGAGCAGACTGAGGCGCGGGCTCATACTTGGATGTGATGCCAACGCACACCATACTGTCTGGGGTAGCACGGACATAAACGAAAGGTTTTTGATTACATTATCTGCACTGACTTCCTGTTTGATAGGATTACGGATTGGAAGGTGTCCAACGAACACTCCTTTTCTGATTATCGATATCTGCAATTCGGCTTAAACGACATTCCCTCAGTCCAAATACCTTTTAGGAATCTTACAAAAACGGACTGGGAAGCTTATAAATTAATAGTGGCTGAAATGCTACCTCCTTCTCCACCTATTGAGGAATTGACAAGATCAAATCATGATAGTATTTTGGATACCTTAACGTCGGTCTTAAACATAGCCCTCCACAAATCCTGCCCTGTAGGCAAAACCAGGGGCAAAAACAGACCATCATGGTGGTCTGAGGATGTCAAAGCTCTTAGGAGTCAGTGTAGGAAGCTCTTCAACAAGGCAAAGAAGTCAAGAGCAGCGTGTGACTGGGACTTTTACAAGAATAGTCTTAGGGTTTTTAAAAATGAAGTAAGGAAGGCTCAACGCGACTCTTGGAGACTCTTCGTTGGTAGCATTGAAGACACATCTGAGGCGTCTAGGCTTAGGAAAGTTCTTGCTTCGAATCCGTGTCCCACGGGCTATCTGAAAAAGTCAGATGGCTCTTGGACTAGCTCTATTGAGGAATCTCTCGACTTATTGTTAGACACTCACTTCCCAGGATGCTCTAGATCAGATCTGAGGAGCATTCCTGATACCCGGATATCGGGTATCTCTAGTGAAATAATATCTGAAAGCAAAATAAATTGGGCAATTTATAGCTTCAAGCCCTTCGAATCGCCGGGCCCGGATGGAGTTATTTCTGCGGAAATGCAGAATGCCTTGGAGATCATCATGTCCAGGCTTAAGATGATCCTCAGTGGCTGCTTTGAACTCTCCTACATTGCGTTAAAATGGCAGGAGGTAAAGGTTGTTTTCATCCCGAAGGCGGGTAAAATATCGCATACTGGTCCTAAGGAGCTCCCACCAATTAGCCTGTCGTTGTTTCTTCTGAAAACTTTAGAGAGACTTATCGACACTCATCTTCGCCGCAGTATAGACAGCAAACTTCTGTCGGATTCGCAACATGCTTACTTCAAAGGAAAGTCTGTAGAAACAGTTTTACATTCCTTAGTAGGCACCATTGAACAATATCTTTTTAACACCGTGGTAGCTTTCCTCTACATAGAAGGAGCTTTCAACAACGTCACCCCCCTAGCTATAACCAGTGCACTAACAAATCCAGGTGTCGATGCTTCACTCACAGAATTTATATATTGTGATTACTGGGATTGGGCTCCATGCGGTAAGGCTTGGGGTCTTCGCTAATAACTTCTGTAGGACGGCACTGTCTCGACCAAGGTGGACCCTGTTGGGGTCATTCTTCCTGGACAGTATCGGTGATCTCTCTACGGCTAGCATATCGGGCCTTCATAGGTTCATCTTGAACTCCAAATGGTTTGGGGCATAGGGGAAAGGAATATGGATCCTGTGGTATCACAATGGACCACTTGGTCTAAGTGTGTCGGAGTGCCAACAGCCACCTTAACCTAATCTAACCTAACTCCGCATAAATAAAGCATGCCTTAAAAATTGAAACCCTGGCTTTGCCTTTGGCACTATTCCTGTTATGAAAAAACAATTCAGGTAAAAACTGATAATTTTGGCTTAAACCGTACCTTGTTTTAGTGAAATATTTTTTTGTTAGGCAAAATTTGCTTTAGTGAATTACTTTTGAGTTAACCGAAATCGATTAAGTGAAAAACTCGCATAACTGAAACAAAATGTCTGACAAATTCGTGTTTCAGTTAAGCGTGTTCGAATGTGTGATTGGTATTTTAGTATACAATTTTTTGAATAATATATTTAAATTACACGACTTATAATTTTACGTCTATGTCGAAGAACAGAAGTGTAGAGAAAAGTTAAAAATAGCAGAGTTGCAGTTTTGGTATAATCGTCGTATTTTTACGACTTTTAGTTTAAAAGATATATCGTCTAAAATCAACCTCTTTCCAGTTTTTTTCAGAATGGCATTTGATAAAACAATTTATATCGAATAAGCTAAAAAGTTTCAAGAATTCAATGGAAGAAGTCCAAACAACCTCTCTCCATTTAACGCAAGCCGATTTACTCCAAATTCCTTTCACAAAAAAACTTTGTTCGAAAGAAATTTTTTTGTCAAATGCGAAATTCAAAATCCCCCCTTTAAAAAACCACTTGGCATAAGGGACCAAAATTTAATTCTTTTTCATTCAAAGCTGTTTTTACACAACAACTTGTGTGATATAAGTTGTATTTTTTTCAAAAAAAATACATTTGTCAAAACATTTTCTTAATTTTGTTTACTATCCTGAAAAGCTGGCAAATTTGTGGTTGTTTTGTCGAATGTCCACATAATATGCAATGTGGATTTGCATATAATTGTCTTCCCTGATAATTGTCTTCCCTGATAATAACCCATTACTTATTTTATGAAAGCATAAAAAAGACTGTATATTCTAAATACTTTATTGAAATTCTGTGATTTGCTCCATACAAAAATTTGCTTACCCGTTTTTTTTCTGCTGAACTCATTCAGGGCTGTGTCTTAAGCTTAATTCCAAAAGGCGGGACTCTAGAGTAGAGTTGTCCAAAAAATTGTAATTCATTTTAGGGAGGTTTCCGCCAAAAATGCTTAATTATGGTTTTTTTCTCGTGGTTTTTTCTTGATCTAAAACGAACTTAAAATGTGTGTGTTTTTTTCGCCCCATACAAGTGTTAGCCCGTTTTGGCCAACTTTAGGGCCTTTGCGGGCCGGGTTGCCGTTATCGGATCGGCTTGAAATTTAAGACTTAAGAGTTTTGGGTGCATTTGCATTATTTAAACCACTTTCGAAACAAATCGGGAAAATTTTTTGGACGGCTCTACTCTAGAGGTTGTGCTTCAGCCGCCATAAGGAGAATCGCATTACCACGAATATCTCGTAAACGGTGCATCCTACAGGAAATCTGGTATCAACTTGAAGAGAATGACACCGCCTACTTTTTAAACTAAAGTAAAGTTGATAGCTTTTATTACACCGTTCGACAAAAGAAAAATTTTGGTAAAAAAAAAAAGTACCCGTGTCTCCCAGTTTTTCTAGATCAAAAATGCAAAATGCATAAATGCGATTTAAATGGTTTTAAATTTAAATCGCATTTATGCATTTTGCATTTTTCTCATGTACATAATAATCGTTCAAAAATACAGTTAGGATTGGATTTCAAATATTAAATGTGCATTTGATAGGGGAAAAACATACCTTTAAAAACATGTACACTTTTTACAATCAGATGTAAACTCATTGCGCAAGACTAGAAACCATTCAGAAATTTCCAATTTTTTTTACAAAAAAACTTATGTAGAAAAAATGTAAAAAAAAAATGCATAAATGCGATTTAAATGGTTTTAAGAATTGATCTAGAAAAACTGGCAGACACGGGTACTTTTTTAGTCCCCTCTAACAGAGTCTGTCAGACCCGATCATGTGCGATTTTTAGTGTCGAACGGTGTTATAAAATGTGTCTAAGTTGTGTAAATCTGATTTTCATGTTATATCTTGTAATCTTGCATGTTGACCAGACTTATAACCAATCTTGTAAAATTCTCTACAGTTTTTAGCTACAACATTTTTTTTGTGGGGTCATTGGTTTAAAAGTTTGGCAAACATGAAATTTTTACCTTCTTTATTTTTCATTTTTCTATAGCAAAAATAATAATTTTGACAAGTGAAAAATAATAAAAATTTCATGTTTTCCGAGCTATAACTTCCAAACCAATGATCCCACAAAAAAATGTTCTAGGTAAGAATTGTAGAAAATTCGATTATCTACAAGATTATGTCAACGTGCATCCCACCGTTCACAAGATATTACACAAAAATCAGATTTTCACACACGTTATATAATACAAGCTATAATTTTTACAAAAACCCTTTTTAGTCTAAAAAGGAAGCGGTGTAATTATCTTCAAAACGATACCAGGAGATTTCCCATAGGATGCAGCGTTTAAGAGATATACATGGAAACGCTTTTCTCCTTATGGCAGCTGAAGCACAACCTCTAGAGTCCCGCCATTTTGGAATTAAACTTAGGACACACCTCTGAATGAGCTCAGCAAAAAAATCGGATAAGATAATGTTTGAAAAAAAAGCGATAGAATGACTGGACTACGAAAAAGTATGTCAATTTAACAGTTTTCGCGGTTTAAGACCATCCGATAGTCTAAACTGTTAAATTGACAGTTGCTGCGCTGTTGATAACCGTAGCCTAGTGGGAAGATGTCCGACTGCCACCCGGGAGGCCAGGGTTCAAATCCCGGTGCAAGCGTCGCTAATTTTTTTTAAAATAACTTTTTTTTAATAAAAAAGATTTCGGTTTTTTTTGCCTTAACTCTAAATTTTCTTAACTTTATTTATAAATGCTTTTAAACTAAGTTATAATTGTCCTTTTGTAGTCGCTCTAGACAAAGCTTGAACCTGCGACCTTCTGGTTGATAGTCCGACATCTTATCCATAGCGCCAATGATGTCATTCATGCGCACTTGGCAATGAATGAATAACTTAAATGTGCTACACGCAAGATCTGTTCTCTACTATCAGAGTTGCCATATGAAAGGACTTTCATTGTTTTTCGGGGAATATCCGATCAAAAGAAGAAACGGGCAAGGAATTCATGAAAATTTGAGAAAACTTTAATAAATACGTACATAAGTCAAAACCAATGAAAGTTTAGTTGTAGTTGAACAAAAAGGAGACAAACTTGCGATAAACCTGGCAACACTAAAAGAACAGTAACCTTTTAACAGCCACTGATATACGATTTTATGTTCTCCTATCTGTTAAACTCACTGTTACACACTCTGAGGTTCATAACATCATTTTGATGGTCGTCAAATCTGTTGACATTTGGACTAGTCAGTTGAAAGGCCATGTTAGTACCCAGGGACTCCTGTGTTCAAATCTCGTTGGCTGCAACATTTTTTATTTATTCAATAGAAAAATAGATTGACAGTTTTTTTTAACAATTCGAGAAGTTGAAAAAAGGTTTAATTCAACAGTAAAACTGTTAAATCAAACAAAATTACTTTAAAACAACAGTTATTCTGTTAAAAACAGAATAACAGTGCCCGACTGTCATTTCCACTGCTGTCTTTTTTCTCGGTGCAGAGGGCTGCAGAAAGTGCCTACAAAATCAAGCCCACCAATTAATTTTTCATTTTAGAATCAGTTTGAAAATAAACTTTTTGACTGTTTCCATAGTAGTCTAATAAATAACAAACAAAATGGTCAGTTTCAGAACCATTTCAGTCAAACTTTTTGATTGTTTCCATAGCAATATAATAAATAACAAACAAAATCTACTACGGTCAATTCTACATTGGCTGTTGCCTACATTTCCTATATTGCAAAATTTTCAACTCTAGCTTTGACCAACAATTAAAGCAACACCGAAATAATTGAAATAGTTGAAAAAAAGCAAATAGTAGGCAAAAAAATTGCTTTTTGTCTGCGTTTCAAATCCCTACATTGCCTGTTGTCTGCATTGCCTACATTGCCTACATTGGCTACAGTCTGCATTGTCTGTTGTCTGCATTTCCTACCCTTCTTTGCTGCTTTGCTACATTTTATGACTTGATATTTTCTGTTGCTGTCTACAGTGACTTGTTCGTTTCGCTTCATTTTCATGCAAACAAGTCAAATTGCGCAGTTCTCTGGACTGGACTATGAATATAACCAAGAATATAAAGTTGTATGTGTTTGAGAAACAATTTGCTTTAACAAATCTAGCATTACGTAGTCATTTGACCACTTTGACGTTTTTTTTAGACCCAATGACTTTTGTTTAACCCATTAGTGCATGAAGTTCCCTGGCCAATTTTTTCCTATCTTTTGTGTTTGTATATAATAAAATAAGGCTACTAAAGAATGTTTTACCAGTTTTATTTACAAAAGTCCAGTATCTTAAGTTTTAAAGGGTGTCCCTTATAAGGGACCCTATGCTGTGTAGACATTTAGCAATTGGAAAATTTTGAAGAATTATTTTAGGTGTAGACCTTTTTTGTGTTTGATGCAAATAAAATTAAACTTCTTCCCATAATTTGCACATAATTTGACCTTTTTTGTGTTTGATGCAAATAAAATTAAACTTCTTCCCATAATTTGCACATCACCCATCAGTTATGGAGAAGTCCGCTATGCGGTTTCTGCCATCGAATCGGACATCTGTATGGATATTTGTCCAATTTGAACCTTTTATGGACTGCACTCCACATGTTTGTAGAACACTGGTTTAATAAGGATCATTCGGTTTAAGTTGACGAATAGGCCTCTTATTTACATCCCATACAACCAATAAGTGTCCAAAAATTGGTTAAAAGGGTATTTATTGGGAAGCACTCAATTCAAAATAATTTGAACTCGGTAAAATTTTAATGGATTTATGATTTATTTGATTCGTTGAACGCTGATTTAAAAAGGATTTTCTATTTTCTTTAAGAAAAAATTAAAGCTTCCAATCATTTTAATATTTTGGCAGTTATAGGTCTATAAGAAAATATAGATGTAAACTGTCCTACGTGCATAGTGTCCCTTATAAGGGACTTTAACAATTTGACCGTATTGTGAAAATTCTAAAATAGTTATACAAAATGTAGCTACTAGAATTTGTTATTTATACATATTTCAATGAAGTTCTATTAAAAAAAGTTATATTATAATACAAAATAATGATTTTTTTTTAAATTTACTAACCCGTCACGAGTTTCACGATATTTGTTACCTTATTAGTAATTATTTTTATTTTCTAATTTGTGAAACTTAAATTATATTTATTTTTATAGGAGAAGCAAATCGACTTTATAAAAGCTATTTCCAAAGGATCGTCAGATGATATATTATTCCGTATTGTTATAATTTGGCGCCGTGATACGACACATGTGAAATATGAATGGATAAACGGAGCTAATCTAGATATTGAACACACAACGCCTGAATCTAAAGAGCTTTTACTAAATTTTACAAAAGATAAAATTGATATAGCAATTCAAAGACTTTTAAAAACATCGGAAGCCTTAAGTTACGAAGCATTTGTACAGGTAAGCATTTTTTTAACAATAATTTTAAGTTTACGCATTGTCTGAATTGTTTTTGTGTGTTTAGAGGGCACCAGGGTTCGGACCTTACTACGATCGTAGTAGATCATGGGTTTTCGAAAGGTTTTATAATCCACTTCGTCAAATATACAACGTTTTTTTTAAACTCAAGGTGCCGCGCGGTGTAATCTAAAAACTTTTTTTTGTTTTAATTTATTGCAAACATTTTTAAGTACTTAAAAATTAATGCAGAAAATTCCTTTCTATTCACACGGTACAGGGAAATGAGAAACAAAATGACGTTTAGGCTATTTTTTTGCCTTAAAAAATAGCCGTTTTTCAAGACTTTTTGAGGTTTCTTTTTTGCTTAAACATTTTTCCATGTTTGAAGATTGAAAAATATAACAATCTTTTTCTTTCAATGCTTCTTGATATACAATTATTGAATTTACAAGGGTCTCGTATCGGTCGTATTGTTGTATTGTCTTGAAAAAATACGATAGTTGTAAAAATGTTGTTCTGTTTTCCATACAAAAAAAAAAATACGATAATACAACTTTGCAACCTTTGTTTCTATGACTCTCGTATTGATTCTTCTTCTTATTTGAAAAGTAATTGGAGGAAATTGTTAAAATTTCTTTTAGGGACTGTTTTTAAGGCATAAAACGTGCACGACTTGCCGAAAATATTGCAACAAAGTGTCAAACTATAACATATTCCCGTAAACGTCTTCCTCCATCTCCCTCCACCTCCCAGTACTTTACAACGAGCCTACACCACTAGTGACAGAATTGCGCGACTTGGGCGTTATCTGTGACAGAGAACTCAATTTTCGCTCCCATATTGATAATATAGTAAAAAGAGCAAATTCAGCCTTGGGTTTTGTTAAGCATTGGTCCAAGAAATTCACTAATCCGTATGTTACGAAATCACTTTACTTTACCTTTGTTTAGGGTTACCAGATTCTCTTAAGTAAAAAAGAGTACAGAGTTGCAGGGGGTACCAAACTCCTCGGTTTTTGACCATATTAAAAAAAAAAAAATTTGTTACTTTTGTAAATACTGTTTTTAGCAGGGTTGGCAACCGAATCGAATAAAGGTTTCGGTTTCGGTTTTACTCCCACTTGCCAATCGGTTTTGGTTATCGGTTTCGCTCCTTGATTTTTAAAAGGTTTCTAAATGGCCCAATATTAGGAAATTTTATATTAATTCAATATAAATCAAGGGTGCTGAATCTAACTACATTTACCGAATTTCCTTATCTAATCGCATTTTCAAACAAATTTCTGCTTAAATTTTTAGTTTTTATACCCTACACAACGTTTGAAACGTCCATAAGGACGCATGTCCGGTATGGATAAGAATATATATTCATGATCAGCATCGAAAACAGATTTAGCCATATCCCCGTCTTTCTGTCACCATACAGGCTGGAATGTTTTTTTTTTTTGAGACATCGATGTGAAACTTTGGGTTTACGTTTTTATCTCCGAATTGAGATCAAGTTCGAGAATCAGCTAATTCGGACGAAAACTACGAAAAAATAGCGAAAATTTTCCAAGTCTTTTCAAATGCCTGCGCACACAGATTCGTGCCGCAGGCGGTTCCGAAATTAATTTTGTCACAAATAATTGTATTTTTGAAAATATAGCGTTTTTTATACAGCCTGTTTCCATAGCAATACAATAAATAACAAACACAAAAAGTTTCAAAACCAATTGGAATCAGTTTGAAAATAAACCTTTTGACTGTTTCCATAGTAGTCTAATAAATAACAAACAAAATAGTCATTTTCAGAACCATTTCAGTCAAACTTTTTGATTGTTTCCATAGCAATATAAAAAAAAAAAAATCTACTGCGACGAAATCGCTGCCTGTGTGAGGCACTTTGCGTTTTCGAAGCTAAATATGGAAATGGTTCTGAAATTATATAGCGAATATCACCTCTGTGTGCGCCGGCCTTATAAAAAGATTTATTGAATATTTAAAAAAATATTTCCTATATTTTAAAAATATATGAAATAAATAAATGAAATACGATCAATTTTCTCTTAGGAAAAAAAAACTTCAAGTCAATTTTGTGTACGAAAACCTTTTGAAAACCGATTAAAAACCCGTAACCTTTTCAATTGGTTTTGGTTGAACCTATTCAATCGGTTACGACGAATCGGTTTCGGTTTAGGTTTCGCTCCCTAAAATGAATCGGTTTCGGTTACGGTTTCGGTTGCCAACCCTGGTTTTTAGTATTTATATAAGTAACAAAATACAATGATTTAAGCACAAAGTTTTTTTTTGTAATCTCAAATACTAAAAAAATTAATTTAAAATTTTGTAAAACTCATTAAGTACCCACGTATACGCCGATTCAAAATTGAAATTTACTTCTTAGGTTTCTTTAGGCGTTAATGATTTTAAATTTAAAACTCCAAAGGGTGGGTCTACGTGATAATAAGTATAACACAAAATTTTACACCCTGGGTGCTAATATTCCAAATTGAAAAATTTAGCTATATATTTGGACTGCTTTCGATAAACCAATTGAAAATAGTTTTTAATATTTCGGTTAAAAAAGTGGTAGGTCTCAACTAATTTTTTTTTAATCCTAAGAATAAGAATTTTGGTAACTTTTTGAATGCAATGTGACGAAAGATTATTCAAACTAACAAACCTAATATTTGAAGGTTTTTATTTTAATTCTGACGAATAATAAAATTTGGTTACCTTACTGAGCCGATACATTCAGCTGTTATATGATAAAGTCCCAGAAATAAGAAAAAGAGTACTTAATAGTACTTTCGGGAAAAAAGTGAGAGTAAAAAAGATGAGGGCCTAAAAAAGAGTACTGTACTCTTTAAAAGAGTACGTCTGGTAACCCTACCTTTGTTAGACCAATACTTGAATACGCAAAACATATTTGGTCTCCTTTTAGACCTACTCACTCCATGAGAATTGAGGCTATACAGCGCAGATTCATTAGTTTTGCCCTACGCGGTCTTCCCTGGGATGACCGTTTCCACTTGCCCCCTTATGTTGATCGCTTAAAATTAATAAATTTACCAACCCTCGACAAACTGCCGATATACTCTTTATCCATCAACTTCTATCAGGTACCGTAGACTGTCCCGCGTTACTCCAGTTGATCTCCCAGTTGATACTAACTCTCGTAACCTTAGATCTGTACCTTTATTTAATATTACCTTCCACCGCACTGTTTATGGCTATAATGAACCAATGTCCAGAATGCTTCAAATGGTTAATAATATGTAAAATTACTTTGATTTCCATTTAAACAAATATACCCTCAGAAATTCAATCCCTTATCTCCTAAATCCCGATCACCATTATATTTAATTTAGTTTTTTAAGTTTATATTAGATCACCACTGTTAGATATAAGTAGTTATATAAGCTTGTACTAAGCGTAAATAAATAAATAAATTTGGCCAGATGGCACTTGCACTTACGGGCAGACGAATGTCGGGCCCAGGGGTTTCCGGAAGCATTCTGAATGCATTAAACGTGCGCGAATTGTTAAAAATATTGAATCAAAGCACAGGTGAACCGCAATATTTCTTCCGATCCTTGATTTGGGACGCATCAGCACCTCCGCGAATGGTGGCACTCATCCCGTG
The DNA here is from genome assembly GCA_951394025.1 of Heteromyza rotundicornis. Taxonomy (NCBI): domain Eukaryota; kingdom Metazoa; phylum Arthropoda; class Insecta; order Diptera; family Heleomyzidae; genus Heteromyza; species Heteromyza rotundicornis. Next base: position 34,737,794 of record OX596012.1, read on the forward strand.
GCGAACGAATTTAGGTTATGTTGAACATTTGCAATAATTTTGTCGCTCTCTTTTTCTCTCTCTCTCTGAAATGACAGTACTAGATTTTTTTCTGCAATGGGTGTGCTCACAACAATTGTATTTTTTCAAACACGATGATACGACAATACGAGACCCTTGTGAATTCCCTAAATATTTTGGTTTACGTTTCTTTTGTTGTCACTAGTCACGAATGTTGTAATTAATGTTCGACATACGTATGTGTATGAATAGTCGTACAGCTTGTATGAAAATAACCACACCTAAGATGCAACGTGTATAGGCGTCATGTTTGACGTTGTCGGACAGCTTGTATGAAAATAACCACAATCACAAGTTGCAACGTGTATGGCGGCAACAAAGTACAATTTTTAAATCCGCATGAGGCTACCCCACCGATTTGATTTGTGAACATTTTTTACGTACAAACCATCTCCAAGTAATAAACTTTCAGATGCAAAAAGAATGGACCTTTGATAGTTTTTCAGAAGATCACAAAGAAAAGTGGCCGCATTTTTATTATATACTAGCATTCACCCGTCGCGTTGCCCACGTAAAAATATACAGACATTCACAACAGGGAAATTGAAAAATTCTCCTCCTATACACATAGCCAGATTAATACAATATGGTTAGAGTGCATGGCGTAGCCATACACTTTAAAAATAATATACTTAGAGTTTAGCTTACAGTCCTGCCACAAGTCGGCGTCCCGATTATCTTTCATACCAAAAAACCAAGGTTTAATGTTTGCCAATTCCCATATACTATCGTATGGAATTTGCCTTTTTTGGAATCCTTCAACATCATGCACCAAGTATCTATCGTTAGCTAGTACATTTTTTATTCTGTAAGGCCCCTCAAACTTTGGTGCGATTTTCTTTGTTACTCCTGGTGTACTGATAAAATTTTTAATCATAACATAATCTCCTACTTTGTACTTTCTTGCCACTTTCCGATTTCCATCTACTAATTTCTTATTGTAAGTTTGTACTTTATCTTGTTTTTCAACCGCTCTGGACCTCAAATTATATAAATCCCTCTCAGTTGTGTTATCAATGTCTTCATTTAACCATTCGCTAACGAAATCAATTAGTTTTCCTCTCTGTCTCACTCCAAATAGAAACTGACTAGGTGTAGTGCCTATACTACGATGTATTGTATTAAGGACTGAGTGAGAAAAAATTAAATAACTTTAAACCACTGTAGCTTTGAAACCCCTTATTCGAATCAAAAAATGTAAACTGTTTTGAAAAGTAAATTAAATTTCTGATCAAATGGTGTGCTGTTTATTTACATTTTATTTATTTTTACAGAATTCGTGCAGATTTACCGAAACTTCTCCCATTAGCATTTTGACGGTGGTTTCCGATACCTTCTTGGTGGCAGCTTTCCACTTATTTCTAAAATGTTGCATGTCTTTGGCTTCTTTTTTTGTTGCCTTTAATTCTTTTTTCACTGGAGTCCAGTATCTCTCGATAGGCCGAAGATCTGGGCAATTTGGTGGGTTGGGGCATTTTTGGTACCAATTTGATGTTTTTTGTCTTCGAACCATTTCAGAGGCACTTTGCTGTAATGACAGGAAGCTAGATCAGGCCAAAAGAAAGTAGACACATTGTGCTTTCTAACGAAGGGCAGCAATCACTTTTGGAGGCACTCCTTCACATAAATTTCGCTATTAACAGTGCCCTCAACCTCAAAGTTTCGGTTACGTGTTTCATCGTCCATAACAATCAAATTAAAAAAAAAATCAGTTTTCAACTTTCTTGCCCGACACTGGGCTTTCAAGCTTTTTGTTGCGTTCCTGTCGGCTACTGGCTGTACTTTATACGTTCTAAGGCCCGCACCTTTTTTAATTTTGCGAACTGTAGCCTCACTGCAACTCACTTTTTCTGCCAATTTTCGATTCGACAACCCCGGATTCTTCTCCAAAAGACCAACGACTTTCTTCGCCTTCTGTGGGCCCGTAACACCTTTTTTCCTTCCAGAACCTTCTTTTCTGGTAACTGTTAGATCTCTATTGAATCTTTTGAGAATTGTTGATACACTTCCCTGTCCAACTTTTGCCTTATTTGCAATGGTTTTCTGGCTCCACCGCGGATTTTCTCGAAATAGTCGAATAACTAAATTGGGTCTTTCCATTTCCGATGCCATAACTCATATAAAAATGCACATATCATCAACATTTTACCTGCATTCAATCAGAATTTCTTCATCGCAAAGCCCACTATTTGAATTTTTAAATTCGAATAAAGGGTTTCAAAGCTACAGTGGTTTAAAGTTATTTAATTTTTTCTCACTCAGTCCTTATTCATGGAAAATTCAATATAAGGTAATACGCTGTCTACACTTGCAAAGAAATTGCCGCTAGATAACTTAGCTATCATATTGCCCAGTCTTCTGTTTACTCTTTCGACTTGACCGTTAGCCTGTGGAGACCCTGTTACTATTTTAATATGTCTTACGTTATTTGCTTCAAAAAATGTTTCTAAAATCGTCTGACGTAAAACTGCTGCCCCTATCGGAGATAATAATTTTCGGTCGACTGTATTCTTGAAAGTATGATTTCAATTTGCCCATCACCTTTTTAGTATTTATAGTAAGCACAGGAAACAATTTTATAAATTTCGGAACTGAATCCACCACCAATAAGACGTATTTCTTTTTCGAGTTGGTCAATTAAACCGGACCATAATGGTATATATGCACCGTATCAAATGATGAGTTACCTTTAGGTATGTTATGCAACAATTCTTCTCTTTTATCGAATTTTGGGGAAAATGCTATACACTTCAGGCAATTATCTATGTAAATACAAATTTTAGTCTTCCTTTTCGGAAACCAATTTGATTTAGAAATGGCTTCTAGTTCTTTGTCTTGACCTATATGGCCCAATTCGTAGTGATATTTGTGTAACACCTGGTTTTCCATATCAGACTGTACGTAGAAGAAAATATTATTCTTTATCTAGAAGGGTTATATTTTGACTATTTCATTACATGCAATATTTTTGCTACTGTAAGTAACATGAGGTTTTATTGACTGACAAGTTATCATTGTAACTGAAGGCTGATTCAGTAGTGAGCAACAATTTGAAAAAGAAAACAACAATGTCAACAAGGCTATTTTGTCTTATGGACCATTTCGGGACTGCCACTCCCTCATCAGAGACAATTTTGCTGACTGCTTACCAACCAATTTGATTCTTTATTTTTCTGTACATCAACCCATTTCGCATTTCGTAAAATTTGTTTTCAAGACCTTCGAGCTGTTTGCGAATACCACATATATTCTTATCCCTATGTTGACAGATCGAAAGGTTCTGTTCGAATGTGTTCTCCTCTAAATGCTGCATTTTTTCACCTTTTCGATACTCTAAAGTGTAATAGTAGTTTTGCAGCTGCAACACCCAACGGGCAATTCGAGGATTTATGTCTTTCTTATTAACTGTTTTAAATTTAATCCCTTGTAAGTATATTGTAAATCTATCAAGAGCATATATGATTGCTAAAGTTTCTAACTCGAAACTATGGTACTTGGCTTCGCACTCAGTTGTCCTTTTGGAAAAATAAAATACTGGGTGAAACTTTCCATCAGACTTCTTTTGCATCAATATTGCACCATACCCTATTGCACTATCATCGCAGTGTTATCGAAACTCTTCGAAAAACTACTAATAAAATTGGTTTCACCCAAAATTACAGAAAAACAAGTGATCAGCAGTTTGGCTTCCGCGAAAAGCATGGCACTATCGAACAAGTGCACCGTATTGTAGACTCAATAAAAAACTCTTTTGAAAAGAAACAGTACTGCTCCGCTGTTTTCCTCGATATCACCCAGGCCTTCGATAAAGTCTGGCACGAAGGACTTATTTATAAACTACAGCATATTCTGCCCGCTAATATGCTCTGCCTACTTAAAAATTATCTCACGAATAGAAAATTTGTAGTAAAGTATAAAAGCTTTGTCTCCCGAAAATACGAAATACTGGCCGGAGTATCAGAAGGTAGTATCCTCGCGCCCCTGCTACATATTCGCTATACTGCAGACATGCCCAAAAGTGATAGAACTCTTATATCGACCACACTGATATCCTGTGCTCTCACTCAAACCCAGACATGGCAACTCTTTACGTGCAGAAACACTTGGACACTCTAAGTAATTAGCTATAACGATGGAAAATCAAAGTTAACAAATTCAAAAGCTGTCACTTAACCTTCACCCTAAGAAGGGGCACGTGCCCTGCTCTGAAGATAAAAGGCCAAGTTGTCCCTAAAAGTTCCGAAACAAAGTATTTTGGAATGCACCTCGATCGCCGACTCACATGGCATAAGCACATTCAATCCAAAATCAACAAACTATACAAATGTTCATGCAAGATATGTCCCAATTCATATCTGGTAAGCAAAATATGATGCAAGAAATTATTAAAAATCAAAGTCTCTTACTACAGCATCTCATGCCTAAACCATGAATGGTTTAAAAATATCATTCTGGAATGCAAACGGCCTATGTCTTCACAAACTAGAACTTCTAGAGTTCTTGAAAGAGTCTAGCATAGACGCTATGGTAATTTCTGAAACTCATTTCACTAAAAAACACTTTTTTAACTTACCAGGGTACAGACTCTATGACACAAGGCATCCAAACGGAAACGCTAGAGGTTGATCCGCCATTCTCATTAAAAGCCGAATAAAGCATTATGCTCCACAGAATTTTGATCAGCTATATACTGCCCGCCTAGACACAAAATAACTGAGCAACAATTCCAGACTTTTATCCATTCTCTTGGACCTAACTTTCTCGGCGACTTCAACGCCAAACATACATATTTGGGTTCTCGCCTAATATCACCAAAGGGCAGGCTCCTGTTGAACACCATCAACAGACTTGGCCTGAAACTCACTTCACTAAAAAACACTTTTTTAACTTTCCAGGGTACAGACTCTATGACACAATGCATCCAAACGGAAACGTTAGAGGTTGATCCGCCATTCTCATTAAAAGCCGAATAAAGCATTATGCTCCACAGAATTAAGCTATATACTGCCCGCCTAGACACAAAATAACTGAGCAACAATTCAAGACTTTTATCCATTCTCTTGGACCTAACTTTGTCGGCGAATTCAACGCCAAACATACATATTGGGGCTCTCACCAAAGGGTAGACTCCTGTTGAACACCATCAACAGACTTGGCCTTGACGTAGTCTCCTCTGGCACGCCAACTTATTGGCCAACTGACAATCGAAAAACTCCCGACGTCATTGACTTTGCAATATTTAAAACTGGAGCCAATTGACTATAGAATCTTCTCTTGATCTCTCATCAGACCATACACCTACTATTATCACAAAAAAGTACTCGCCAAGTTCCTAGGCCAATTCAACAGATAAATTGACCAGTAAACTCACAAATTGGCTCAAATATCGGCAGTTTTTAAGCTCCCACATTAACCCAAATGTGTCACTAAAAACATGAAATAAACACAGCTGTTAGTAATTTCACACTCTTGCTTTTCCAAGCAGCTACAGCGGCCACTCCCGCCCAAATCCCAAATAGCTCAACTCGCAGCTATGCAAAATGTGGGGTACATAGACATAGAGCAGTTAATAAAAAATAAAAGGAAAATACAACAGATCCCCAAATCTGCAAACATCTCAATAACATCACTCGAACTCTACAAAAACAGCTTAAGTGGAAATCCGAAAGAGACTTCACACAATTTGTTGAACATCTCGCACCCACAAAATCAATAAACTAATCTCTCTGGCGAGCTGCTACAAACGGCTGCGATGCAGAAAAAGGAGCTGCTTTTGCCAACCACATAAAAACCGTATTCACCCCGAACGAGGCAACTGGTGATATCCCATTACCAACATTATTCCCACTCAAAAACTTCTGTACAGTCGCGATTAAAAAAAATCAGCTTCTGGAGGCATGAATAAATGCCTGGATCCAAAAAAAGCACCAGGACCAGACTTGATAACGCCCACAATGATAAAAGAACTGCCATGAATTCTAATAACCCATTTATTGCACTTATTTAACGCAATCCTTAGAACATGTCACTACCCAGAGAAATGGAAACTTTCTCAAGTTACAATGATTCCCAAACCTGGGAAAAATGCCAACAATGTGACCTCATACCGCCCCATAAGTTTGCTCTCTGTGTTACCGAAACTCTTCGAAAACTACTAATAAAATTTATTTCACCCAAAATTACAGAAAAACTAGAGGGCTATCTTCTGCAATGCCGAAGCTGAAATACCCCCACACAGTAGAAGTTTAGAAATACCTCAGCATAATTTGTTCTCAATACCCCATTTTGAGCCATTTATAAATGGTTTTAGAGCTTCAAACCACAACTAAAATCCGTTTCTAAAAATTTACAATCAAATCCACCAAAAAAAAATTTGGTCTCAAGACACCATTTATATGTGGTTTTGGAAGCTTGGACCATGTCGAAAATCCATTTTTAAACATTTCCAATTGAAAACAGATATAAAAAAGACTTGGAAAAGGTTGACTTTTTTTTCGTTATATGGGAGCCACGTCCAGTTTTTTTCCGATTTGGCTGATTCTCGAACTTGCTTTTACTTTTGAAGTGAAAAACATGTTCCCAAAGTTTGAAGACGATATCTCCAAAACTGCGACCGCATCGTGCGGACAGGCAGACGGACATGGCTAAATCGACTCCGGCGGTGATGTTGACCCAGAATATATACACTTTTCCATACCGGACACGCCTCCATATGAGCGTTACAAACGTTGTGTCAAAGTTAGTATACCCTGCCACAGTGTGTGTGATTCCCGATCACCAGTTTGGCTTCCGCGAAAAGCATGGCACTATCGATAAAGTGCACCGTATTGTAGACTCAATAAAAAGCACTTTTGAAAAGAAACAGTGCTGCTCCGCTGTTTTCCTCGATATCAGCCAGGCCTTCGATAAAGTCTGGACTTATTTACAAATTACTGTATATTCTCCCCGCTAATATGCACTGCCTACTTAAAAATTATCTCACGAATAGAAAATTTGTAGTAAAATATGAAAGCTTTGTCTCCCGAAAATACGAAATACTGGCCGGAGGTAGTGTCCTCGCGCCCCTGCTTTATAATCTCTATACTGCAGATATGCCCAAAAGTGATAGAAGTCTTATATCGACTTTTGCTGCCGACTCACATGGCATAAGCAAATTCAATCCAAAATCACCCAGATTAAACTAAAACAAGTGAGAAAGTTTCAGTCTGGCAAGCCGATACCCTACACTTACTAGACCATATTGGATCCGCCATCTTGAATTTTGAAAATGCGAAATCAAATTCGAAATCAGCTACCCCGAAAACCCCACTATATCAAATTTCATATTCAATACGCGAAATCTTAAAATTACGGTAAAAACACAATGAAATGATCAAAGTCGTGTATAGATGTCTTTTTTTAAGCTCCGCCAAATTTAAATTAAAATAATCAATTTCTTGCTGCATTTGTAATTCGCAGCCCACGCAATAATTAATTAATTGTTTTGTTGCTAATACGTCGTGGCAAATTAAACTTGCAATTGAGTGCTGCCGTTTTTAAAAACAAATTAAAAACAAATAGATAAATAAACACTTTAACTTCGTCTGTTCGCTCAAAACCGGTTCTGTGGTGCCTAATCCGACATTGTCTCATCTCGCTTTCGTCGTTTCTCCTGAGCAGATGACACCTCCAGCATCAAGAGTAACGCGTCAACAGCATCAGATAAATTCTCTCCGCTCCGAGTCCCTAACACCGAAGCTTACGAGTGGAAAGGGAACAACAACAACAACTACATTTGGTGCTCATCTAAAAGAGATGGAAGATAGGCTCCTTCTACATACTAACAAATTGGCAGAGCGACTCTCGGGTGATCTTTGGAGTGCCCCACTTAGATAAAGAGAATCTGAAAAGCACTTTAAATCTTGTCTGTCTCTCAATTGACTTTTTGTCTCCTCATATAAGGGACATATTTCGTGTTAAAGCTAGGCAAGCCAAACGTAACTCTTTAATTGTCATTAAATTCTACACTCCGTACGATCGGAATCGTGTCTTAAAAGCTTTTGGCGATTATCGAAGGAGAACCAGATCTGCGGTGAATCTTAGAGCGACTGGTATTGACTCTGATAACAATATCTATATCCATGAGAGTCTTACTTCTGAGAGCCGAAAAATTATGCAAGCTGCAATTGCATGTAAACGTCAAAAATCTTTGTTTAATGCGTTTACTCTTCGTGGTGCTGTGTACATCCGACTGCATAAACAATCTGAAGCTCTTTGTGTCGGCAGTGAAGATGAGTTACTTAGTATCATCAGCGGTACTGCTCTTGCGGGTGACTCCGATTAAATTAATTTATCTTGATTTTGATAAGGTTATTGGCCATTCCTTCTACTTCTACTTCTACTTCTACTTCTACTTCTACTTCTACTTCTACTTCTACTTCTACTTCTACTTCTACTTCTACTTCTACTTCTACTTCTACTTCTACTTCTACTTCTACTTCTACTTCTACTTCTACTTCTACTTCTACTTCTACTTCTACTTCTACTTCTACTTCTACTTCTACTTCTACTTCTACTTCTACTTCTACTTCTACTTCTACTTCTACTTCTACTTCTACTTCTACTTCTACTTCTACTTCTACTTCTACTTCTACTTCTACTTCTACTTCTACTTCTACTTCTACTTCTACTTCTACTTCTACTTCTACTTCTACTTCTACTTCTACTTCTACTTCTACTTCTACTTCTACTTCTACTTCTACTTCTACTTCTACTTCTACTTCTACTTCTACTTCTACTTCTACTTCTACTTCTACTTCTACTTCTACTTCTACTTCTACTTCTACTTCTACTTCTACTTCTACTTCTACTTCTACTTCTACTTCTACTTCTACTTCTACTTCTACTTCTACTTCTACTTATACTTATACTTATACTTATACTTATACTTATACTTATACTTATACTTATACTTATACTTATACTTATACTTATACTTATACTTATACTTATACTTATACTTATACTTATACTTATACTTATACTTATACTTATACTTATACTTATACTTATACTTATACTTATACTTATACTTATACTTATACTTATACTTATACTTATACTTTTACTTTTACTTTTACTTTTACTTTTACTTTTACTTTTACTTTTATTTTTATTTTTACTTTTACTTTTACTTATACTTATACTTATACTTATACTTATACTTATACTTATACTTATACTTATACTTATACTTATACTTATACTTATACTTATACTTATACTTATACTTATACTTATACTAATACTTATCTATCCTATACTCTTTATTTCTTATCTCTTTATTGTTTAAAGCTTATGGTTTACATGTTGGTCTAAATACTTATGCCTATTCCAAATGATTTAACTAGCGCTAATGATAATCAAAAAGTGATGATTGAGGTTTTGTGTAAAGAACATTCTGGCCTTAAAGTTGTCCACTTTAATGCCAAAAGTCTGAATGATTTTAAACTAGATTATGTGAAGTTTCTCTTTGAGGACTCCTCAGTTGATGTATTATGTGTATCTGAGACGTGGTTTAATGATGGGTATTTCAATATAAAAAATTTTTAACTTTTTCGTTCTGATAGAATTGGCAGAAAGGGAGGGGGTGTTGCAATTTATTGTAAGAATAATATTAATGTAAAATTTCTGTATGAGTCAACTGACTCTGATGTAGAGTTTCTGAATGTTGTTATCTATGACAATACGACAAAAGTTTTTTTGTCATGTGTGTACAATCCTAATATAAATTTTAGTTTGGATCCATTTCTGTCTAATTGTCTAATTGACTACGATCATTTTGTTATATGTGGTGATTTTAATATTAATCTTCTTTCAAAAGATTCCTCAGTCAGCAGTCTTTATGATAATTTGAATGAAGTAGGATTGTCAATTGTTAACTCTGTGATGCCTACACGATTTGCTTCCAATGCCTGTCCCAGTTTACTTGACTATTTTATTGTATCTGATAAGCATGCTGTTTTAATTTTTGACCAATTATCTTTTATTTCTGACCATGACCTCATATTTTGTACTCTTAATATTTTTCTTAGTCCTGCTGCTACTGCCAACTGTTTTTCATATATTGACTATAAATCAATAAATTTTGACTCCTTGACTAATGACTTGACCCTCATTGACTGGACGGACTGCTGGTACTTTGGCTCAGCTGATGAAAAGTTAAATTTTTTCTTAAATAATATGTGCAATATTTTTGACGTTTATGTGCCACTTCGTACAGCACGAGTTATCAATAACTCTTGTCCATGGTTCACTACTTTGGTAAAGCAAGCTATAAAAAATTCGTAATAAAACCTATACAAGATGGAAAAGAAATCCTTCTGCTAAAAATTGGGAAGAACACAAGCTCGTGCGTAATGAAGCTACTTCTGCTGTCAGGTTGTCGAAAAAACAGTTCTATCAGTCGAAACTAAGTACTGCATTACCATCTAAGCAGTTGTGGAGAAACTTGAGAGAGATTGGTGTGCGCAGTAAAAAACAAACTACTCGCTCTGGCGAGCTGCAAAAAATATGAAAAAACCAATACTGACAGAACCCCCTATAAGGCTGCCAAGTGGAAACTGGGCCAGAAGCGATGCAGAAAAGGGTGCAGCTTTTGCCAACCACCTAAAAACCGTGTTCACCCCGAACACGACAGCTGGTGATATCACAATACCAACATTAATCCCACATAATACCTCTTGTACAATCGCGATTAAAAAAAACGAACTTATGGAGGCAATAAACAAAAGCTTGGACCCGAAAAAAGCACCAGGAACGGACTTGATAACGCCAACAATGATAAAAGAACTGCCAACAGTTGCAATAACCCACTTGTTGCACATATTTAACGCGATTCTGAGAACATGTCACTACCCAGATGATTGGAGACTATCTCAACTTACAATGATTCCCAAACCTGGAAAAGATCCCAGTAATGTGACGCCATACCGGCCTATAAGTTTGCTCTCTGTAATATCGAAACTCTTCGAAAAACTTTTAATAAAATTGATTCTACCGAAAATTCTAGAAAAACAAGTGATTCCCGATCACCAGTTTGGCTTCCGCGAAAAGCATGGCACTATTGAGCAAGTGCACCGCATTGTTGACTCAATAAAAGGCACTTTCGAAAATAAGCAGTATTGCTCCGCTGTTTTCCTCGATATCACCCAGGCCTTCGATAAAGTCTGGCACGAAGGACTTATTTACAAACTACAGCACATTCTTCCCGCTAATATGCACTGTCTACTCAAAAACTACCTCACGAATAGAAAATTTGTAGTAAAATACAAAAGCTTTGTCTCCCGAAAATACGAAATACTGGCCGGAGTACCACAAGGCAGTGTCCTCGCGCCCCTGCTATATATTCTCGATACTGCAGATATGCCCAAAAGTGATAGAACTCTCTTATCTTTTGCTGATGACACTGCTATCATGTGCTCTCACTCAAACCCAGACATGGTATCTCTATACGTGCAAAAACACTTGGATACTCTAAGTAATTGACATCGATTGAAAATCAAGGTCAATGAATCCAAAAGCTGCACTTAACCTTCACTCTAAGAAGGGGCACGTGTCCTGCTCTGAAGATAAACGACCAAGTCGTCCCTGAACGTTCCGAAACCAAGTATCTTGGAATGCATCTCGATCGCCGACTCACATGGCATTAACATATTGAATCCAGAATCACTCAGATCAAATTAAAGCAATTGGAACTAAATTGGCTAATCTCAAGGGCATCAAAGCTAAATCTCACATACAAAGTCCAAATATACAAAAGTATAATAAAACCCATATGGACATATAGAATTGAACTTTGGCGCACTACCTTTTTTTTTTTACTACATAAAATTTATTTATTGAATCTTCTAAAATAAAAATTAGAACTAACAATAACTTTGAACAAAAATAATTAGACATTACATAACAGATTTAACATAGTACTAGTTGACCTTATCCACTGATTTGGACAACTTAATGTATATATCAAGGCGATGTAGGCGTTGACTGGATGTCGGCATCTACAGGATGTCGGCATAGACGAACGGCTCCATCGACGAGGGTGTCCCTGAACTATCTATTCAAAGGCAATAGAATAATTTCGTTTTAGACGTAAGGGTCGGGTGGGTTTTATTAAGGTTCCAGCTAGAATATTAGGGTGCAATTTTAGCTTATCTGCATACTTTGTATTACGCTTCGGTATCTCATCAGATATTTTCGATATTTGTAAATCTCTGTGGATGAGTTCATTTTTTATAAACCATGGCACTCCAAGTATTTGTCGCAGAATTTTTGACTGCATCCTTTGCAGTTTCTCAACATTTGATGGAGAGCTCGATCCCATATGACCATATGGGTTTAATTATACTTTTGTATAAAAGGATTTTATATGTGGTGTTGAGTTTTGATTGCTTCGAGAGCAGCCAATTTAATTCGAGTTTTTTTAAATTTGATTTGTGTAATTTTAGCTTCGACGTGCTTTTTCCATGTGAGTCTGCGATCGAGATGCATACCAAGATAATTGGTTTCAGTACATTGTGGTATTTCACTATTATTTATTGTATGCATGGAGCAAGTGTCTTTCCTTAGGGTGAAGGTTATATGTGCGCTCTTAGACTCGTTGACTCTAATTCTCCACTTTGATAGCCAATTCTGTAAAGTGTTCAAATGTTGTTGCACGTGCTGTGATGCCATTTTAGGGTTTGAGTGCGAGCACAATATTGCGGTGTCGTCGGCAAATGTTGCGATGAGGGTCTGATCATAAATGGGCATATCAGCTGTATAGAGTATATACAGCAGGGGTCCGAGGACGCTGCCTTGGGGTACACCGGCAAGAATATCAAATCTACGAGAAACGAAACTTTTATGTTTAACTACAAATTTTTTGTGTGTCAAGTCGTTGTCAAGCAAAATGTGCATGCTTGCGTGTAATAGTTTCTGTAGTTTGGATATCAATCCTATACCTTATCAAAGGCTTGGGTGATGTCGAGGAATACTGCTGAGCAGTATTGCTTTTTCTCGAATGTTTTTTTGATCAATTCAACAATGCGATGAGCCTGTTCAATTGCTTTTCTCTAAATCCGAATTTGATAGGGTAGAGAGTAAGCTTATTGGGCGATATGAACTCACGTTTGTAGGGTCTTTTCCCGGTTTTGGGATCATCGTGATCTGCGACAGCTTCCCGTCAGTTAGGTAGTGACCTATTCTTAATATAGCATTATATATATGCAAGTCATGTCCTGGAGCTTTTTTTGGGTTCAACTTGGCAATATCGTCAATAAGTCTTCTGATGAGTAGTGGGTTAAAATTTGACCTGGTTGCGAGTTGTGGTTAACGGGTAATTTGCATTTGGTGGGTTTGGAGTAAGGCATTCAATCCCGAAGTGTTTTTGAAAATCCCGGGATTTCGGAATTTGAAATTACAATCCCGGGATTTATTCGGGATTTTCGGGATTAAAGAAAAAACTGTTGCAACAATATTTTAAGCTTAATTTTATTTTAATTCAACGTAGAAATACTATTTAATAAATATTGCATTAAACAAAACAAAATTTAAAGTAAATAAAACCAAAAGTTATTAATTTTAAATTACTCTGATCGAACAAGTTTGATATTTTATGTGTTAAATTGAGTTGTTTTATTATTTATTTTGCCACGCTGTCACAAAATAATTTTATTAAATATATCTACTCTTTTGTCAAAAAAAAAAAATTTTTTCAATTTGAAAAAATTTTATTCAGATCGATAAAAATGTTTTGTTTACTGTTATTGACAAAAATTGTCTTAATTTTTTGTGTGTGTAGCACTAAGTCTACGAAAGTGCTCTTTGTGAGTTTACCAATTAGATTGAAAGTAAACGCACTGCAGTATTTTTGTGGAAAAGAGTCGAAAATATCTTAAACAATGCATAAAAAATCAATTTTTTGAATCCCGGGATTCCGGACTCAAAATCCCGGCTTTCCGGGATATAGAAAACGTTCGGGATCCCGGGATTTCGGGATTCGGGATCCCGGTATTGAATGCCTTAGTTTGGAGTAAATACATTTTTTAGGTGACTTGCAAAAGCAATACCTTTTTCGGCATCACTTCTCGCCCAGTCTCCGTTGGGTAAACGAATTGTCGATTCTGCAATAATGGGTCGTTTTAAATTTTTTGTAGCACGCCAAAGAGAGTAATTTGTTGAGCTCGTCGGTGTAAGCTTTTCCTTGAATTGATGCAGATCATTTTCGTTTTTTGCCTTCAGTTCATTTTGGAGTTTTCGTGTAATGAGGTTCAGCTTTTTTTTCAGATAGGGTGATCTGAACTTTTGCCAATCACGCCTTATTGATCTCTTTTCTGATAAGAGCGCAGCTATATTTTGTGTCACAAATTCCTTTTTTTGGGTAGTGTTATTAATTTTTGGGTCCGCTGCCAGTGCGGCGTTTGTAAGTAGAAGGGTAAAGTTACGCACTGCCGCATTCAGTTGTTCCTCAGTTTTCAGTGACACATTTAGTGTAATGTGTGAACTTATATATTTTCTGAATTTAAGCCAATTCGTATGCATACTGGTGAGTTTGTCGGGTGGGTTGACTTCTGAATTTGGCGCATATTTTACTGTGATAATAGTGGGTGTGTGGTCAGACGAGAGTTCCACTGAAGACTCAATAGTCAGTTTACTTCGTTTAAGTGTCTTTATTACTGCAAATAAATTGCCGATATTGTCAATCCTTTTATGTACTCATCAAGACAAATACTGGTGGCTTGCAAATATTCGGTGCAAAAATCCTGCAGAACATAGTGTTTGATTCCCTAATTAGAATCGCTGATCCGCCTCGTGCTTTTCAACCTGGGTGTTTGGTGTCATAGAGCATGTATCCGGGTATATTAAAAAAGTGTTTTTGGGTCAAATGGGTCTCTGAAATTAGCATTACATCTATACAGTATGAAATGAGAAATTGAATAACTTCCAATTTATGTTGGCATAAGCCGTTCGCGTTCCAGAAGGATATTTTTATCGCATTCATGACTTATTTTTTATTAGGGTCTGGATTAGCAGGTTTTGATTGTGTATCATCTCCTGCATCATAGTTTGCATGCCGCTCATAAACTGCGACATGTTTTGCATACACATCTGTAGTATTGGGTATTGCTTTTCAGTATTGCCTTGGGTATTGCCTTTGAGTACATTTGCGTATGAAAATTGTTGCTGTTGTGGTGCGGCATTAGCACCATTTCCTTGGGGTGGTGGGTGTGATTTCATCTGTGGAAAATTGTCTCTTAAGGGTTTCATTTGGGTAAAAACTTTATTTTTAAGGGTTTTGTAGACAGAACATTCTCTGTAGTTGGTAGTGTGATTTCCATCGCAATCACTACAATATCTAACATTTACGTCTTCTCTCGATTTGGGGCACACTTGGGTCTGGTGAAGGTCACCACAAATAACACAAACACTGAGAAGTGTACAGTATTTTTTCGAATGACCAAATTCTTGGCAGTTTTGGCATTGTATTGGGCTTCGACGTTTATGCGGCTCCTCAACACTGACTCTACGGTGTAGTAAATATCGCAGATTGTATATAGGGCGGGGTTCACTTTTTTGCAGGGTCTTAGGGTCGAATTCCAATTCGATGCGGAAAAGAGGTTGGGGTATTTTTCCTTATTTAGAATGTTAGACTTAGATCAAACTTGGAATTTTAATGCAATTAATGCCGCTTTCACATCGACACATTCGACAAACGAGTCTACACCTCTTAGAACAGCCGATAGACCTTTGCTACTTTTGAGCTGGTATGTGTAATAGCTCTTTTTACACTTATCGAAATGATCCACTACTTGGCGAAAATCTGCCTCATTATAGATTTGTATTTTGTAAATTAAGAAAAAAACATTAAAAATTTTATACACATCATTTTCAAAAGACGTATGACCTCCGTTATTGCTTATGACTTCTTCTAGACGTCTCTAGACGACTTTGCATTGAATTATTCAACAAGAGAATGTGCGTGGGATCAATTTTTCTCCGCTTTTCTCGCCACTTTCAGCTCCTTCACGTCATTAAATTGGCGGCCATGATGGGAAAACTTTGGTTAAGAGTATATACCACAAGTTCTCGACAGAGTTTAGATCGGTACTAAGTTCCGGCCAAACGAGAACTGGAGTGCCTCGAGACTTTAGGAACTCCATTGTTTTCTTGAAGCGATGAATTGTTGTCCTGTTGAAAAATTTTGAAAATTTGGGCGTTCGAGGTGGGCGTGGCAAATATTATTCTGAAATGCTATAATTTATGCAGTGTTTAACCGATTTCGCTGAAATTTTATATGTGATTTTGGGGGATGAATGGGTAGCATGTTGATTCTGAAAATTTGCGGCCCGCCCACTGCCACGCCCCAAAATTTGTAATGCTCTGTAACTCGGGTCCTATTCAAGGGATTTCGCTTAAATTTTGGATTTCGTGCTGGGTGGTGAATATATATTCCCCATATATTAGTTACGATAACTCCACATTGCCTAAATCAATGGATATACGGCAAATAGTTTTAATGTGAATATTATAATAATAAGCTGAATTTCTGAATTTTTGAAAAATCATTGTTAGACCTAAGTTATTATTAGGTGATTCAATTGAATAAAATTATTATTTAAAAAAAAAAAAAAAGTAAGAGTTCGGCTGAGTGTAATATTGATCCTGATATATTAAATGATTACTTTATTGTTAATAATGTTGGTGAATCACAATTTAATTTGGAAGGTGTAGTTTCTCCAAATATCATTAATAAGTTTGAATTTTCCGCTGTAGGTGAACTCGATGTTGCCAAATGTGTGTAAGTTAATATTGCCCTATATACTGAATCCTCTTACACACATTATTAACCATTGTTTTACTAGCTCTTGCTACCCTAACATTTGGAAAGTGGCTACTATCGTTCCTGTAGCCAAAAAACCTTCGGCCTCTGTACCCAGTGATTTCCGTCCTGTAAGTATTTTATCTTCCATCTCCAAAGTTTGTGAGTCCCTCATGGCGGAACAAATATCCATTTATGTTACTGTCAATAGTCTTTTGTCACATCTCCAGTCTGGTTTCCGTCCTGGACACAGTTGCTCTACTGCAGTAGTTAAAATATTGGATGATATTAGATTGTTTTACGATAAGGAATACTTGACTATAATCTGCCTTTTAGACTTTTCTAAAGCTTTCGACAGTGTGAATCACTCTCTGCTTTGTTTGAAATTAACAGAATTTTTTGGTTTTTCTATAACTGCGGATAACCTGATAAAAAGCTATCTTGAAGGTAGATCTCAACGAGTCAGAGTTGGTAGTTGTTATTCACAATATAAAACTATAAGCAGTGGAGTGCCTCAAGGGTCTGTACTTGGCCCGCTTTTGTTTATTTTGTTTTTAAATGATATTTTTGTAGATATGTTACTATGCATGCCTATGCTGATGATCTTCAACTCTACTTGTCTCGTCCTATTGGTCTTATTGAAGATTTGTGTGCCAGAGTAAATGAAGACTTAGAGTCTATTGGTATGTGGGCCATGTGCAATAAAGTATTTTTAAATCCATCAAAATCATATGTTCTGCCTATAGCTAGAACTAATTATCCTCTTCTTGACGTACCTCCGATATTTCTTAATGGCACTAAGTTGTTGGTTACTGACAAAGAAAAGAACCTTGGGATTAAAATTAATTCCTCACTTACTTGTGTTGATCACATCAACTCTGTAGTGAGTAAAGTTTACTATACCTTGAGAAATCTTCATATGACTTCAGCATTTATGCCTATTGAAACTCGACGCAAGTTAGTGGTTCAGTTAATAGTCCCAATAATATCCTACTCAGAAGTCGTATACAGTAATCTGGACTCGCATACTATGCATAAGATAGAAGTTGCCTTTAACAACGCAACAAGGTATGTTTATGGGATTGGGAGGTATGATCATATATCTTTCAATACTCGTATTCTTGGTTGTAGTATTTCCGCATATCTTAAGTCTAGAAATTGCATATTTTTGCATAGGTTGATTCATACAAGATCCCCTTTTTATCTGTATCATAAACTACAATTTAGTAAATCAACCCGTAGTTTGGTTCTTATAACACCTAAATTTTGTAACGACGCTTTTAGCCAGGGTATGCTCAGCGGCTAGCCAGAGGTCGTTACAGCACTTCGATCCGCTTAATAAATAAGACTGGTTTTGTTTTGCGGTTTTTTTCCCATAATTTGTTTTATTTGTACTAACTATGATAATTTTAAAAGAGGGTAAGCGCTCTCACTAGTTTAATTGTAAAAGAGAGGTAAGCGCTCTCACTACTATGATTCCTCAAAGAGAGGTACGCGCTCTCACTATTTTAATTAATAAAGAGATGTAAGCGCTCTCACTAATATTATTCACAACGAGAGGTATGCGCTCTCACTATTTTAATTCATAAAGAGAGGTAAGCGCTCTCACTACTATAATTCACAACGAAAGGTATGCGCTCTCACTATTTCTAATTCTTGAAGAGAGATAAGCGCTCTCGCTAATATAGTTCGCAACGAGAGGTAAGCACTCTCAACTACTCTACTGATAATTTATTCGAGGCATGAGGTAAGCTCTCATGCATCGACTACGCTTCCTGGCAGTGCTCCGTCAAGTGCTTTCGAAAATCCTTCCTTATATATCTGAGTCCCATCATGCTGCTTGTATATTTGTTTGTGGAATTAGCATCCGCATCATTGCTATTGATCGCGGCTCGCGTACTGTTGCTTGTGCGTGTTGTTTGTGTCCCTGCACCTGCATCACCGCTATCGATTATGTTGCTGTTTGTGCGCCACGATTGTACTGCTGTTGTTTGAGTGGTTTGTTGTTTTCTTTGTTTGTGCATATGTTCTAGTGGGAAGTTGTTACTAATATTTAATATTTACTAATTGTGTTTATTTAGTAATATTTATTTAAATTCGATTTCAGTCTTTGTAAGTTCATTTAAATTCATTTTGTACTGGCACAATAACATAAAAAGTGTGGTGGAATTTGGCACAAATTCCATCCTCACACCCCCTCCTTACATAGGGTGCGTCACGATGACCCTCATTTGGCCGCTTCGGTTTACCCGGACTTGGTATTGTTTGCCATCAATCACCCGTCGAAATGACCGTTGTGTTCGTGGTCGTCGTGAAGCCACGATTTCATCTATCTCGGTCTGAAGAGCCTCTGGCCAGCAGAGTGTCGCCCTTGGTCGCTCGGTATCCCTTGTTTAAATTAGTTGGCCTGCTCCGGGTACTTCAGCTGTTGTGGGCACCTCATCTGTTGCGGGTACTTCTTCGAGAGTAGCCAACAACTCTGTCAGTTCTGCTGTTCCTGTGTGTAGAGACAGCACATCGTCGTCATCGTTACAGGCAAGCATTTGGTCCAGTAGGCCTTCTTCTTCCTCGGTTGTCCACAGGTGACGGTGGGTGTTCCACGGCTGGCTCCTGTGGCTCTTCGGCCTCGCTTGGCCTGTATATAGTAAGGGCGGACCGCACGTTGGAGAAAATTTGGAAGAATTCTTGCGTGTGATATATCTCCCTATCGACTTCGATCGCCAACATCCAATTTATTTGTCCGTCTTCCGTTTCTTCCGCTTCGCTATCCGGTATCGTATAATGACCCTCACTTTCTGGTTGTGTTCTATGTTCAGGGCGGGTATATATTTCCGTGTCTACCGCGGATTCGACTGCACTTTGTTCCCGCTCTTTTTCTACTGATTCGACGTCGATCTGCCCGTACTCCTCGGCCTCCTCGTCGCTTGAGATTACGACGGCATCGTACTCCTCGTCGTCAGTGCTGTTGTATACGTATTGTAAATTAAGCTTCATTTCTGTTCGACTTATTGGTTTCGCCTTTCAATGTTGAGTGTTATTTATATGTCAGTGACAACAGGTTCCTAGCTTATTGTGCGAAAGGATTGGCATATTGACGTGCTACTGATTTTATACTTTCATTATTTCCGACATTGTTGATGTCATACATACTGCTCAGTATTTTACCTTATCCGCCCTGTGTATCTTGTGATGCTTAACAATCTTCTTTTTTTATGGTTTAATTTGTTGCTTGATTTGTAATTTCATTGCTGTAGACATTATGTCTGACCATCGCTCATGTGCACTATGATTGAAATGCAACCCTGACATCAGTTGGAATAAAATCAGGTGGCAGCACCGTGTTTTGACATTTAATTTTTACACATCTCTAAGACAGCAAATGGCGAAATATTCTCGTGCACAATATTTCCAACGCAAAAAATTGCTGCATTTAATATAGTTCACCAATTCTAAGCGCTTTCTCAATAACTTCTGCAACTGCGGCTACCTTACCGCTTTGAAAATTTTGTGTTGTGGTAAGTTCTCTTCTTTTCCAACTCACTATTATTAATCAAGGTGTTCCCCAATAGTTCCTCCAGCTGAACATCACCAGACGCAGTGTGGCGCGGCGGCCTCGGATTAATCTTGAAGTTTGAAGTGTGGACTGGCCCAGCGAATTTTACGCCTGTTGATTGCAATGTACCCAAATTGTCCCAGCAGTGCGGCATTGTACTCTTCATACTCATGCCCTGCAACACTTGATGCGTACAACGTTGAGTGCATCATCGCGTCCTGGTTCACGCAAATACGGACATCGCGCAGCGACTCCTGCCTAACACAAGTCCCATGGGTCAAGATATGGAATTTTCCTGCATCATCTTAAAAAAAAATACCAAAAAAATGGGCGAATCCAGCTTCGCAGCAACTGCATGCTCCCGATTTCATCCTGTTATATCCGTCGGCGCGGGTACTTGTGTAGTTGCTCGCGTACTTGCGCTGGAGCACCTCGGTCAGATGATGATGTCTTTGCCCGAGCGGAGAAATCGGTGCAGTTGTGGTGACATCGATTTTTATGGATATAAGTGTAGATAATGTTTTGTGGTTTTTTCTTTTACCAAGCGAAATGTTGTAGTCAATGTACCGGCCCTTGTGGGTCCGTTCCATCCGTATGGTATGGTTTTAGCTCACCGATGTGAGCTGTGCGTGTGCTTGTGCTGCCCGGTTTGCTGAGCACCAATATTACTGGTGATTTGAATGCCACAATCCTAAAAGGGCCGTCGTATTTAGGCGCTAATTTTGCGGCAAAATTGTCTTCCGCCTTTGAAAGGTGATGTTGTTTCACCAACACCAATTTCAGGGTTCCATCGTCGGTGCCTTAAATTGTAATGGCGTGCTTGATCTTGGGCTGCTCGCTCCAAGTTTCGGTGTACTAGCCTGAACACCTCCTTGAGTCGGTCCGCTCTGTCCATCGGTGCCTCCGCATCCTGCCCAGTGCCAAAAGTTTGTTCGTCAAACAATGTATCAGGCAACCGCGGTTCTTAGCCATGTGTCAGGAACGCTGAACTAAACCCTGTGGTCGCTGAAACGCTGGTATTAATGGCCAACTGAAACTCTGGCAGTAGTTCGTCCCATGTTCGTTAGTTCTCCCGTGCATATTGTGCGATAATCGTTTTAACGGTCCGGTTCGCTCTTTCAGTTGGATTTTCTTGGGGCGTGTATGGTGCTGTGAATTGCTGTTTAACTCCCATTTCCTGGAGAAACTTCCGGAATGCTCTACTAGTGAATTGGGCTCCGTTGTCTGTTGTTAGTATTTTGGGTACGCCATAAGTCGCTATGATGTGTTCGCGGAATCCCTTGCGTAGGCTATCGCTTGTCGCCCTTCGTAGTGGTACCAATTCTACCCACTTAGAGAAGCGATCAAAGAAAACCAGGAGCATGGTATTCCCGTGCTTTGATCGTGGTAGGGGACCGACAAAGTCCGCACATAACATTGCCCACGGCTCTTCTGCGAGCTGTGTCAACATTTTCCCTGCTGCCATTTGTTGATTTGTTTTGTGTTTCTGACACGAGTCGCATTGTTGGACGTATTTGCTGGTGTCACGGTACATTCCTGGCCAGTAATACCGGTTCGTGATCCTCGCCAGAGTCTTACGTATTCCCATGTGGCCTGCGGTGGGGTTATCGTGGCACTCCTTCAGCACGCGCTCTCGCAATGGTGTAGGCACGCATAGTTTTCAGGCAGCGCAGTCTTCGTCGCCTACCAGTCGTGGAATATGTCGGTAGAGCTTTCCATCCTCGAAAGTATAGTCGGGGAATTTTCCCGGTTCAGCTTTTACTTCTGCGCTCCTTTTATGTATCCACTTGCACTCCACCGCCGTGACATCACGGTTGGTGACCCTGAGTAGTGACTCCATTGGTTGTCGTGATAGGGCGTCTGCCACCACATTCAGCTTCCCCTTCCGATACTGAATATCAAAGTTGAATTGTTGTAGTTCAAGCGCCCAGCGTGGAATACATCCAGATGGACTTTCGATGGCATTTAGCCACTTCAGTGACAGATGGTCCGTAATTACCGTGAATCTGTACCAAGTATGGCCTCATCTTCCTCATGGCCCATACGATGGCCAAACACTCCTTTTAGGTTGGGGAGTAGTTGCATTCGGCTTTGTTCAGCTTTCGGCTTGCGTAGGCTATGACTCGTTCTGTTCCTTCGATTTCCTGGGTCAGGACTGCGCCGAGACCGTAATCGCTCGCATCAGTTTGTAGGGTGAATTTTTTTGAAAAATCGGGATATGCCAGTATAGGCGCATGTGTCAGCTTGTGTTTTAGTTCTTCAAATGCTCCTTGCTGTTCTTCGCCCCATTTCCAGTGTCTACCCTTTTTGAGTAGAACCGTCGGTACCATGATGTAACTCCGAGGCAGCGTCGTAGTTCTTTTACGTTCTTCGGGGCTTGCAAGTCGCGTATAGCGGCGACCTTATCTGGGTCAGTGTGGATGCCCTTGCTGATGATGTGGCCCAGGTATTTCAGTTCTCTTTTGAAGAAAGCGCACTTCTCGACATTTATTTTTAAATGGGCCGCTCTCAGCCTCCTTAATACTTCACTGAGGTTTCGTTTGTGCTCTTCCAGATTTCTTCCGATGACGATTATATCATCAAGGTATGCAAACGCATGGGGCTCCATATCCGGTCCGATGCGCGCTGGAAGGTTGCCGGTGCTGAGTGTAGCCCGAATGGCATCACACGCCACTGGAACAGGCCTCTACCAGGCACAGTAAATGCCGTGAGTGGCTTGCTGCTGGACTCAATTGTAATTTGCGAGTACCCGTTCTTTAGATCAAGACTGCTGATATATACTGCGCTGCGTAGTTGATCCAGTATGTGATTCATCCTTGGTAATGGGTACGCGTCTGGAACCGAGTGTGCGTTCAGTTGCCTATAATCCACGCAGAGCCTCCATTGTCCTCTTTTCTTCTTCACCAATACAATGGGTGCACTATGTGGGCTATGTGATGGTTCGATGCAACCTTTCTCGAGCAGTTCATTGATCTCATTATTAATGATCTCCATCATTGCGGGATTCTTTGGGAAGTACCTCTGTTTTATTGGCATGTCGTCGCGCATCGTGATGCGATGTTACGCGATATGCGATGGTCCACGCAGTGCCTCGAATAATGGTAATTCTGCTGCCAGGAATGTGACTATCATGTCCTTCTCGCTCTGGTTGTGTTCCCGAATAACCGTGCATCGTGGTGGCTTCGGTAGCTCCTTAGCTTCGCCTTGATGCCTTAGAGTAACGTTGTGGCCTCCGCACTGTAATTTTGTGTTGATACTTATGAGGAAGTCTATACCGAGTATCAGGTCGTCGATCACCTCTGGCATAATCAGCAACGGAGTGCGGCAGTAACTGCCTCCCAGCATTATTCCAATGTCCAACGCCCCTTTCACCTTCCTTATCGTCCCGTCCGTCAGTCTCACCCTCTCCTCCACCGGGCCTATGCTGCCCCTTGCCCTGAACCGGTCCGCCACACCCTTG
This sequence comes from Heteromyza rotundicornis, assembly GCA_951394025.1. Classification (NCBI taxonomy): domain Eukaryota; kingdom Metazoa; phylum Arthropoda; class Insecta; order Diptera; family Heleomyzidae; genus Heteromyza; species Heteromyza rotundicornis. The sequence continues at coordinate 34,761,707 of OX596012.1, forward strand.
ATGATGAAGCTCCTAGTTGCCCCGGTGTCTATCGTTGCCACAAGGGATTCTCCACCGATGGCTCCTCGCTCTTGATCGCAACCCTGGTCGTTTCCCGATTGCCTCCTACAGCAATTATTCGTGCGTACTCCTCGGGTACCACACTCCCAACAAAACAACACCGATGGGTTTCGACAGTAGCGGTTTCTGTGCCCGTTCTGCCCACAGCGAGAACAAGCTGTCCTAGGGTCGATCCGCCCGGAGAAGTCTTGGATTACTCGCTGATGGCGTTCCTCTTCTTGTCGTGGTGTGGCTGCTTGGGTTCTGCTGCTTGGGTTCTCTCACGAATATATTCGTACTCACCTGCCAGCGCCATGAGCTCCGCTAGCGACGTGAATTCCTTTCGCTTAGCATACAGTTGGTATTCGGAGAGGCTGTTCTGGTAAATTCTCTCCAGTTCGATCGGGTAGGAAGAATCCCAGAAAGTCCTTCTTGAATACGTTCCACTTTTTCTCCGACTGGTCATTATTGTGGTACCATACCAGCCCACGCTCTCGCAGTAATTCAGGCATTGTGCGTGGCAGCCGATCCCTGGGGATGTCATACGCCTGCGCCAGGTTTTCTACGCGGTCGATAAATCCCAGTGGATCTTTTCCACCATCGTATTTGAATGACCATTTTCTCACCTGATCTATGATGACATAGTTGGGTAATTCACCTCCTTGATCTTCGTGGCGCCTTTCCCATGGTTTCCGCCTTTCGGGTACACCCCAAGTCGGAGTCAGTACTTCAAGGGTTGTGTCAAACAAAATTTTTTTGTGCCGTTGATCCCTCTTTGATTCCAGATTTGGGAATTGCTCCTTGGGCTTCCTGCGCTACCGGAGTGCTGGGTCGAGGGTGTTTGGCTTCCAATTCCTCTAGGCGCATTACTACATCCACGTCATCTGTCATCCGTGCGATGAAATCCGCAAAACTGGCGCGGAGTTCCACGACCGTGGTCAGACCGGTCCAAATCCGAACCCCTCGGCATAGAGTAACAGTTCATCCTTCTTCAGGCCATAGATCCACCCGGTTCTTACCATTTTAACGCTTACTTGTTTTGTTTGGGGCTGTTCCTCTTCTCATGGATTTATCACTGTTCAATTGTTTTCAAGTTCACTTTCATGGATTTCTCACTGTTTGATTGTGTTCAAGTTATTTCTGTTTTTTTTTTTTACTGTGTTTTAGTGTCCCTGCTCGGGCGCCATCTGTACGACGCTTTTAGACAGGGGCGCTCTCACTATTTTAATTCATAAAGAGAGGTAAGCGCTCTCACTAATATTATTCACAACGAGAGGTATGCGCTCTCACTATTTTAATTCATAAAGAGAGGTAAGCGCTCTCACTAATATTATTCACAACGAGAGGTATGCGCTCTCACTATTTTAATTCATAAAGAGAGGTAAGCGCTCTCACTAATATTATTCACAACGAGAGGTATGCGCTCTCACTATTTTAATTCATAAAGAGAGGTAAGCGCTCTCACTAATATTATTCACAACGAGAGGTATGCGCTCTCACTATTTTAATTCATAAAGAGAGGTAAGCGCTCTCACTACTATAATTCACAACGAGAGGTATGCGCTCACACTATTTCTAATTCTTGAAGAGGGGTAAGCGCTCTCGCTAATATAGTTCGCAACGAGAGGTAAGCACTCTCAACTACTCTACTGATAATTTATTCGAGGCATGAGGTAAGCTCTCATGCATCGACTACGCTTCCTGGCAGTGCTCCGTCAAGTGCTTTCGAAAATCCTTCCTTATATATCTGAGTCCCATCATGCTGCTTGTATATTTGTTTGTGGAATTAGCATCCGCATCATTGCTATTGATCGCGGCTCGCGTACTGTTGCTTGTGCGTGTTGTTTGTGTCCCTGCACCTGCATCACCGCTATCGATTATGTTGATGTTTGTGCGCCACGATTGAACTGTTGTTGTTTGAGTGGTTTGTTGTTGTCTTTGTTTGTGCATATGTTCTAGTGGGAAGTTGTTACTAATATTTAATATTTACTAATTGTGTTTATTTAGTAATATTTATTTAAATTCGATTTCAGTCTTTGTTAGTTCATTTAAATTCATTTTGTACTGTCACAATAACATAAAAAGTGTGGTGGAATTTGGAACAAATTCCATCCTCACAATTTAATTACACTGCTTCTACGTTTGTTTTTTATTAGTGCTGTGGAATTCGTTACCTATTCACATAAGGGGCGTAACAAACATAGTAGACTTTAAGCTTTTAACACTCCAATACTTTTCTTAAAACAATTTAGTTTTCTTTTCTCTTCAGACTATACTTTCTTCTCGCCTTTCTACTTTATCTAATATATCTTCTTGACTATTTCTAAATATTTTTCATATCTGCCAATTTTACTTTTACTAATATTTTATTGTTTTTTTGTTCTTATATGTATGTAAAGTAATGTTGCATATCTGTTTGTTGAGTCCAAATGTTTCCTGTAATTGCTCTCCTGCCGGCCAGGGGTATAAAGTGGCTACTGGAAACGTGTGGATTCTGTGTGTGCAGTATTACTGTTAGTTTCCCAATTTAATTTATTTTCTATTCCCTGTTAATTTTAAGTTTAAAAAGACGGAACAGCAGTATTCTCACGTTCGTCTTTAAATATCGGCATATTGGCGAACGATAGTCTAATACCAACCGCAGAAGGCACAATATTTGAAACAGGGATTTTCGAGACTGAAAATTGCAATCCCGGGATCCCGTGATTTTTCGGGACTTAATACTTTTACAAGCAAAATGCATTTTAAAAAAATAAAAAAAGTTTTTTATATGTTTTATTGGAAAACTGATAGTTTTAGCGTAAATAAATAAACATAAACATTAATTTCAATTTATTAAATGATTTTTTATTTTTAGAATGTGAGTTTCCGTTTCTTTAGGAAAGGCACAATTCAATTCAAAATATGCTTAAGTAAGGTTTCTGAAATTACTTTTGTATCAGTTTTCAGTTTTACTTCAATATTTTTATTAAGTAATTCATTTTTGTGCGTTCGCTAAGACTGAAAATACCAATTTTCTTCTGAAATAAATATAAATTTATTTTTTCTTAAAGAAAAAATTTCAAGCACAAACAATTTCGTAATTTTTTTAATAAATTAAAAATTTTTAAGTTTTGAGTTTTCTATTTTTTTTATTTTGGGTTTGTCCAAATGTTGTCAAAAACTATTTTTCTGCTTAGACGATTTTTTTTATATTTTATGAGCGATGAAAAGTTGTATTTTTCTTGTATTAAACTTTTTTTATGGACTAATTTATTTAAAATGTAGTTCTGAATAGACCGGGATCCCGTATCCCGGGAAAAGCCCTACTTCCCACCTTCAATGGAATTCAGGTAATCAATAATTTTTTTTTTTTATTATTATTTAACAATTTATTTATTGACTTAAGACTTGAGGGATTCAGCGGTCTTAGCAGGTTTCTAGCTAGAATGTTTGGGTGAAACATGAGCTTCTGCTTGTACTTCATGGTAAATTTCGGGATTTCGTCTTTTACTTCCAGTATATTCAGGTCTCTGTGGATGTTAGTGTTTTTTATATACCAAGGGGCACTGGCAATTTGTGTCCGGATTTTAGATTGGACTCTGTGGAGTTTTTCTACGTTCGAGGGAGAGGCAGTGCTCCAGAGCTCAATTCCATATATCCATATGGGTTTTATTATACTTTTGTATCTTTGGACTTTGTATGTGAGATTTAGCTTAGATGCCTTTGAGACTAGCCAATTTAGTTCCAACTGTTTTAGAACAATCTGGGTGATTTTGGGTTGAATGTGCTTATGCCATGTGAGTCGGCGATCGAGGTGCATTCCAAGATACTTTGTTTCAGGGATAACTTGGCCGTTTATCTTCAGAGCAGGGCACGTGCCCCTTCTTAGGGTGAAGGTTAAGTGACTTTGATTTTCCATCGTGATAGCCAATTACTTAGAGTGTCCAAGTGTTTCTGCACGTAAAGAGTTGCCATGTCTGGGTTTGAGTGATAGCACAGGATAGCAGTGTCGTCAGCAAAATATTAGAGTTCTATCGCTTTTGGGCATATCTGCAGTATAGAGAATATATAGCAGGGGCGCGAGGACACTACCTTGTGGTACTCCGGCCAGTATTTCGAATTTTCGGGAGACGAGGCTTTTATATTTTACTACAAATTTTCTATCTGTGAGATAGTTTTTAAGTAGGCAGTGCATATTAGCGGGGAGAATATGCTGTAATTTGTAGATAAGACCTTTGGGTGATATCGAGAAAAACAGCGGAGCAGTACTGTTTCCTTTCCAAAAGGGCTTTTTATTGAGTGTACAATACGGTGCACTTGTTCGATAGTACCATGCTTTTCTCAAAAGCCAAATTGGTGATCGGGAATCACTTGTTTTTCTGTAACTTTGAGTGAAATCAATTTTATTAGAAGTTTTTCGAAAAGTTTCGATAACACAGAGAGCAAACTTATGGGGCGGTATGAAGTCACATTGTTGGGATATTTTCCAGGTTTGGGAATCATTGTAACTTGAGAAAGTTTCCAATCATCTGGGTAGTGACATGTTCTGAGGATTGAGTTAAATATGTGCAATATTTGTACATTGCAACTGTTGGCAGTTCTTTTATCATTGTAGGTGTTATCAAGTCCGGTCCTGGTGCTTTTTTTTTTGATCCAGGCATTTATTTATTGCATCCGCGACTGTAAAACAATTAAAAAAGAGAAAAAAGTTATCACTATATCTCGCTAAGCAATATCATCTTTAAGTAGCATAGCCCACTTAAAAAAATATAGACATTCACAACAGAGAAGCGAAATGGAAAATTTCCCCACATGCACACATATCTCGAAATTCCCCACAATCATTCCCTGATCATTGTGAATAAAGAGACAGAGGTACAAAAACTCCATATAAAAAACTTCAAATTCTTCCCTCTCAGCTATCTATACGCAGAAGAGAGTGGAAAGTAACATACAATAATGTTTTGCAAGCACAGACTATGTCAATGCAATCGAACGGAAATCTGTAAGCATAGGATAACATTTTGAAATATAACTAAATACCGAGAGTTAAGATATTTACCTTTCGAAAATAAAAAAAAAGTATCGTATTCGCTCCTTGGGATAAATTAGATGTTTTAAAAAAAATTATGGAAATAGGTTGGCTAGTTTTTACTCCTTCCTGTTACAACCAAATTGGCGTTTTAATTTAATAAATATTAAGGATTAAAAAAACTCATTTTCTCCCATATTACTTTTTTAAATTTTGTTTGCAAAAAAAAACCATTTGCCCTGAATTTTTGAGGTCAGGTACTTTCATTTTTATGAAAATGACACCCATGAGCAGGGCGGATTTTTATATGGACGAAAAACTTGAAAATATGTATGGAATATGGATGATAAAACAGACGAAATATGGACGAAAAAATTAAAAATATTTATGATATATTTCATTATTTTTGTTTGAGAAAAAAAAAATTCAAAAATGCGTGGTTATGATTTGAAACTGGTATCGTTTTGAAAAAAACACTCCTCAGTTCTAAAACAGAACGTAAAATAGTGTCAATATTTGAGTGTTGATTTTTTTATGTATTAATGTACTTTTTTTTTTAGGTATAATCCCAATGCCATTCAATGAAATTGCATAAGAAAAATCAAAGACAAGTTCAAAAATCGAATTTGTATTTTACGAAAATATTTGATTTAAAAAAAATTGTAGAACAAAAACGTAGCCGTCTAAAATCATTCCATTTCAGTCAGAAAAAATTACAATTTCAGTCGTGAAACGACAACATTTCAGACTCAATTCATCAATGTGCTGTTTCAATTCATCAATGGGCAGTTTCAAAAAATTTAAAAGTTTTGTTGTCAAAATCCGAACTTTCAGTTTTGGCAGGAAATGGACAACGATTCGGTACGTTTTGATTTTTTCCTCGGTGTAACTTTCGTTTGAAACATAATTCCGCGAAGCTCACGGTTTCATTTGAAAGCTGAGTTTAATAGCTAACAAGCATTTCAGAAGCAGAAACACAAGTTTATTAATTTTTATGTGTTGTGTATTCTTTCAGTGGTACACACCACTGATGATGTCTATATATAAGGAGCGTTTCATAAAATGTTCATAAAAAATTATCTACACTAAAGGTACTCTCTAAATAAGCTGTAGTTGTTGTTGCAGTTTCTGAAACTAAACTTTTTTTTTATATTTTACGTGTTTCATATTTAAAAGGTCATTTTGAAAAAATTGGGAATTTAGTTCTCAAACATGAAAACAGGTAAAAGTTATTTTTGTAAGTGATCGCCTTGATTTCAAGTGACATTAAAAATACGAGATTTCATACCAACAACTGGGTTTTTAATTAAATTAACACTAATTCTCGTAAAATATCGAATTTTAACTCTCAAACTGTTTTATCCTTGGTTTTTCACGGTAACCTTGACTAACCAAAGTACTCTATAGATTATCGACAGAATCACAGTTCGAACAACAAGCAGACAAGTCCAAAACATCGAGTCCGGGAAAAGAATACCCATTTTTTAATTCAATATTTATTGAATTTTAGCGTTGTCTTCTTGAAATGTGAACTTTTCGGAAGCATTGGTTTGGATAAAAAGCTGTAAACTTATCTCTAGATCTCGAAGGTAATCTACGCTCTTCACATGGCTCGATCTAAATCATCAATTGAGAACGGCTGGGAACATTTTGGGAAACTCTCCGGAAATGTAGGAAAATTCGAAAAACCGTATTGGATTTTGTGTGCAATCGTTCCACAATGGCTTTTCCAAGAGAAAAATAGAAAATTCTGAGTAGAAAAATCGGAAAATTCTGGAAAAACCAGAAAAATTAAAATTTTTTTCTATAACATTTAAAAAAAATAAAATTTTATCAGAAAATAAAATTTTATGAGAAAATAAGACATTTTGCTTAATTTTCTGATGGAGCAGTTATCGACATAAATAACAGATGGCGCTGTGATGCGATGTCAATGTCTGAACCCGCGCTGTGCGGTTTGACAGGTGTCCTTTTCATATTGTCATTTTCTTTTGAGCAAATGTGCTATTTTTCTTGCGGCGTGTCACCATACAAGTCAATATTCCAAAATGCTGTAACTGACCTCCCATTCAATGTATGGGCGTGCCACCGCCCATACAAAATGCCATTCTTGGGCTCCCATTGAACATTATTCAACGGGACATGGTTTCATGCTTTCAATTCTAACTTCAATGCTACATATGCTTGGAGTTAGACAGGGGGGCGTGGAACTTCCCATACAATTCAATATTTCAAAATTCTACACTTGGGCTCCCAATAAAAATATTTAAATGTGTAAAATATGGAAAATATGGATTGATGTGTGAAAATGTGAAAAATATGGATTCAAATATTTTATATTTAAATAAATATTAAAATTAGCCCTCCTCATGAGCAGTTTGAATTCATGACAGAGAAAGTAGTGTATGTGCCAAAAAAAACCCTAATATTTAAAAAAAATTTGTCGGAAATTACTTGCAATTGATGGGCAGGTAAAAAAATGCAATCAATTCGGTTCCACTTAATTCAAAAAACCGTTTTCTTCATAATTTGCTTTTTGGCACCTTCATTATTTTGGGATTAGGGCTCGATATATGTATAAAATACCTTTATGATAATGGTTTATAAATTAATACAATTCATTTGTTTTTTTCGCAGAATCTGCTGGATGAACATGCTCAAGGATATATTAGCAAATGGATTACAAGATTTTTATACTTGTCTGAATATTTATTTGACAATATTGAACAAGAACACATATTAGCTACACTCTCACTAATGGGAACTATAGCATTTATGTTTGTTGTAGGTTATGTAATGGTATATTTTGTTCGAGCTGAAGAGGAGAGCTTAAAAGCAAAGGGACATATATCTAAAAATAATTGTAAGTACAACAACCGAAAAAATTCTAGTTCATCAAAAATAAAAAATTTAAATGTTTTTGATTTTTTAGTTGTAAGCAAAAACTCCAATAATTATGGTTTTCGACTTGAAATAGTGCTACTATAAGATTTATATCTTCTTGCACTTTTTTTTTTATTCTTGCACTATAGAACAACAAATATATAAATTTAAAAAATTTTTTAAAAACCATATACAGCGGGACTAATAACACTGTGCAAAACCAAAATCTGATTGCCGATCTGAGAAACAGATTTTGCTAGGTCTTGGTCTACAAAAAACACTCTCAAAGGGTTTTTCTAAATTAGCTCGAACAAGCGAGTTATTCGTGGTCAAAATTCAAAGGAGGTTACTTCACTTTTGTTGAAACAACTGCTGCACATCTCAATCCATTAATGCATATATTTAGGGGTCATAAATACCAATAACTTTTGCAAAGCTGCTTGTTTTTACATAGCGCAACTTTTTGCATCCCAAAAAAATTTTTGGCCTTAGGAAAAAGGTTTGAAAATATATGGTTGAGAAGATATTCACAAAAACCTGAAAACAAAATTTGTATCATTAAAAAAGTTGTCTGATTTTTAAAATGAAGTGGGTGGCGAATTCGCCATAAGTGCACATAACATTTTTTTCATATTTTTGGGTCCCCAATCGATACCTACCTTTTGCCCAATCTCGACTGTTACACCCTGTATATATACATATATATCTATATATAAGGGTTATAAATATATATATGTAAGGGTTATAAAAAGAGTGGAAATTAAAACTAAAAAAAAAACATATGTTAGTGAATGCAGGTTCTGCCCCTTTTGACCGAATTCCATGAAAAGATACTTTTAAGTACACCCAATATTAACAAAAAAAAAAAACAAGGTACATAATGAAATAACAAAATCGATAGGTTATGAAATAAAAATAGTGAAGTAGCGGAAAAAAATTATATAGTGAATAAATCTATATATATAAAACAATGTCGCGAAATGTGTTACTCATCGCATCAAAAATCAACGGAGCACCCGATTTGGATAATTTCTTTTGTGTTGCCTTCGTCTTGGTGGTACGATTCTATGTCGGTCAAGAAAACCCGGAAAATTCACCCGAAAAAGTGTGAAAATCGTGAAAATAGCCAATTCACTGCATAGTTCTGGGTCGCCTTCATATATTTGTAAGCGAATGGCTGGCGTGCTTTCATCGTTATTAATGCAAGTACTGCCGCACACCATTGCATACTTTCTGGGGCTACCATAATTAATTTTTCAGTTAGCATAGATCAGATCCATAGATTATACGTGGCGCCGTGGTGAGATGTTTGTTGCATACACAACACGTGACACCGCTGTGAGATGTTTCTGGCACCGCCGTGGTGAAAAGATCACAGCTTCACCATTGCGCAAACTGTCGTTTCATTTTTTGCTTTTCATTTGTTTTCTGTGACTGAACAACAGAACATAGCACAGGTGCAGAGGTTTAATAACATTATAAAAGTTTTTTAGACCCAGCAAAGCGAGTCCGACCCAGCTAGTTTATAAATAAAAAAGAATTAGATATATTATGGGTACAACTAGTTAAAGTAAAAATATATAGAGATAGTTAAGAAATATTGAATTAGGCTTAGTGTTAAATGGTTGGATTTCGTTTTTTGTAACTAAAGAAAAAGCAAAAGTGCATAACAAGACAATCAGTGGTTGCAAAATATTAATCAGAAAGTGAGCGGAGAAATATAAAGGAGAGCACTCACTGCCCTCGGCGACCTTCCCACCCCCTGTTCTTAATTTATAAATTTCAGCACGCAGGCGAACTTCGGATGCTGGCGCCAACATCGGAGGAACCAATGCTTTGGTGAGTGCGTTTTATTATTACATATTCTTGTCCCTCCCACATTCGTGTAACTTAACTTTTCCGTCTAGAGCAGTGCCAAATAAAAACTAGTAAGAGAATTATTTTCGGTCTGACCGAAGCTATAATACCCTGCACATGCGAGTACAATACATTCTGAGACCATATGTTAGTAATTTTATCGAAAATCGGTATTTTATTGATAATTTTTCGAAAATTTATCGATTTTTGACCGAAAATTTTTTGATAATTTATCGATTTGTTATTGATAATTTATCGATAATTTATCGATTTTTTATCGATAATTTTTCGAGTTTTGATCGATAATTTATCGATTTTTTATCGATAATTTTTCGATAATTTATCTATAATTTTTTGATTATCTATCGATAATTTTTCGATGATTTATCGACAATTTTTTCATTTTTTATCGATAATTTTTCGTTAATTTATCGACAATTTTTCGATTTTTGATCGATAATTTTTCGATTTTTTTATCGATAATTTTTCGATTTTTGATCGATAATTTTCCAATATTTATCGATAATTTTCAAATATTTATCGATAATTTTAGTTTCCTGATCCATTTAAAAATGTCGTTCCAATTCCATTTTGTTCCGGTCCAATTCCATTTCGTTCCGGTTTCATTCCCATTTCGTTCCCGATCTCATTTCCAACCCAATGCAGAAAACCGCATCCAAATCGGTTAAGTATTTCTCAAGATAAACGAAAATAATATAAAATTGGCGGCCATTTTGTATGGGAGGTAGGCGTTATCGTGCGAAATGACAGACAGTCGGACAGACGGACATACGGACATGGACTAATGGACTCAGGATGTGATGCTGATCAAGAATATATATACTTTTCCATACCGGACACACCTCCTTATGACAACAAACGGTGTGACAAAAACAATATACCCTTGGACACTAGTGTGCAGTGTATAAAAAAAAGAGCGACTCCAAATATAATTTGAAATTTTTTTTTCTGATACAATAGAAGGTAATAAATTAAACAAGCAAAACAAACGAATGTACGTTTGTTTTCACTTTTTCGTTTTCTTGCCATTGCTTTGGATTTTTTTTTGGGTAAAAGATTTGAATGAAAGAGCAAATCTATCAGGCATTAATTATTGTTATTTTTATACCCTACACCTCATGAGGTATGGGTATATTCACTTTGGTCTGATGTTTGTAACACCAAGAAGGAGAAGTGTCCGGTATGGAAAAGTATATATATTTTTGATCAGCGTCATCTCCTGAGTTGATTTAGCCCTATCCGTCTATCCGTCTGTCCGTCCTCTTTTCTTGTAAACACGATTGCAGGAGCTAGAAGAAAGCTAGGGATCCCAAATTTTGTATTTATCCTCTTTAGGCCCTAGAAGGAGTTGGTATTGCAAATGGGCGAAATCGGTCGACTGCCCATATAAGTGAAAATCGAGTTTTTACCGAAATTTTAAGATTTCATCAAAACAGTATGAAATTTTGTATAGTGGGGTTTTCGGGGTCGCTGATTTCGAATTTGATGTCGCATTTTCAAAATTCAAGATGGCGGAACCAACATGGCGGCCGAAATTTTGAGATTTCATCAAAACAGTATGAAATTTTGTATAGTGGGGTTTTCGGGGTCGCTGATTTCGAATTTTATGTCGGAATTTAAAAATTCAAGATGGCGGAACCAACATGGCGTTCGAAATTTTGAGATTTCATCAAAACAGTATGAAATTTTGTATAGTGGGGTTTTCGGGGTGGCTGATTTCGAATTTGATGTCGCATTTTCAAAATTCAAGATGGCGGTTACAATATGGCCCAGTAGGTGTATGGTATATATAAGTCGGCTTGCCCGACTGAAACTTACTCACTTGTTTTTCTTTAATTTTTCTATTTTTGCATATTTATGTAGATAATTTTTCCTTTATTTTTTTTTTATATATTTATACTTTATACTATTTAATTTTTTTGGTTTGTTTTCTTTTTAAATAAACCGCAACACAGAGCCGTACCTTACTGAATTCAGGGAATGTTTTCAATTCGGTTTATTTTATATTAAGTTTAAATTTTAATAAAAATTGCGGAAAACGTTCGGAGAACCAAATTTTATTTCAATTATGAGGTGAGGGTTTTAAAATGTATTTACGAGTGACTGTTGTTGCTATGATGAGTAGCTAAAATCATTTAGTGTTGGTGTGTGGTGCCTGCCCATGGTGTAAACGGACAGACATCAAGGTCGGGAGGACGTTTTAGATGTACATAATGGTAAACGGACGGACTTAGGGAAATGACAGACAGACATGAAAACAGTTGGGAATAGTGTCGATATGCCAGAGTCCAGACACTATTTACGGCTATGAATCCGCTGGATTATAGAAGGGGTGGAAATGGCTCTAGCTGCTGGACAGTGACTTTGGACTAGAGCCCGACCGATTAATCGGCTTCGGCCGTTATCGGCCGAAAATGCACATTCGGCTTTGGCTTCGGTTTTTCCAAAAAATGTCCGAAGTTTTGGCCGAAGCTTTTCAATTTTTTTTTCTAAAACTAATTTTTTACGATATGATTTTCTAGCCCACATCACATCTAAAGGGTCTTACAAATTTTCTTGAAACTTGAATGTAAAATTGTGTAATTGATGGAATTTCCAATGGGACATCAGAGGCCCACAAAACAAAAAATTTGATTAAAATTTAACTTAGTAATCATCGAATATTGAGTGAATCTCGTCTCAAATTGCATGGCACGGAGTTACAGCTGCCACAAAGTACATCCTTGGACATTTTCTGGGTGTATTACTGAATTTTAAATATATATTTAGAAGCTTACTACTTGCTCTGATGTCTGTGTTAAAAGGAGTCCTGGTAAACTGTATGAAATTTCAAATATAGGGGTAGGAGGCTCACGGAAGGATTGTACCTTTTAGAAATGTAGCCCAAATTGCTGCGCCAACAATTTACATTTAAAGTTCAAAGCTTCACGTGTGGTTTTTACCATCAACTAGAAAATCCTTTGCCCATCACCTGGCGGATTTGGGGAGTTCTTAAAAAATAGCTACTTAGATGGATTTATTCTTTGAAGAATTCTCTACCATTTCTACTAAATTCCCATTATTTTAAGCTTTACTCCAAATTTTTAAAAATGATTTTTAAAAAATCCAATTTTTCTTACTGTTAGTTTTGACCTCGGAGGCCCAAATTTGTTTGTGAATTCTTTTTTACTTTTATTATTTATTTAAATAAATTTTTAGTTCCTAAAAAAACTAAATGTGTATTTATATTTGAATTAAAATACACAAAAAAACAGTTTTTAAAGGGTTTTTACCAGGGTGGGAAAAGTTACTGAGTTCTACAATATCACTACACCAAAGGCAAATAAACTTTTCAATTTTTTTTGCCGATTTGTTCTTTGCACTTTTCCTTCATTCGTAAAATACACATACGAGCGATTCAGCAGGGCAATTAATTTCGCTCGTTTTCAAAAATTTAAACTTTACTTTTGCATTCAATAGTTTTGATGGCGGACAAAACAAAACGAATTTTTTTTCGTTTTGTGCATTCTGTCGATCTGAATTTTTTTTGGAAAATTTTGTGATATTTGTAATTTAGAGCTTTATTCTAGCAATAAGAAACAATGACAAATCAATGACAAGTCTTGTCACCTTCTATTTAGTTTATGACAAATTTTTGTTGTAACTTTTGTTGGTAGAATAAGGCAATTTGTGATGTTCTGAAGCGCATGTATTTCTCAAATTATTGATTATGAATATTTATTTATTCTGCAATAAATAATTAAAAAATGCATTATAGTATAAAAAAACGTTTGACTATGCAAAAAAAAACAGATGCATAGTTTGTTGGAAGCGCGACAGTATACCCTTCAAAATATGCGTTTACACTTGTGTTAGCTCAATGTTGGCGTAGCGAATGACCGTAAGAAATTTCAGAATGAAAACAATGCGCGAACCAAAAATGTGTGGTGTCTGAAAACCACCCTTATTTTTGTGTGCAAGTAGGAGATACTTTCTTACTGCGGCGCGACTTGATCTCGGTGATCATGTCGCATGCGTGCGTTTGCATGTAGAACAGAGAAGTGGGCTCCAATTTTCTAACAACAACGCACAAACAGAAAGTGAAGCAGGACAAAAAACAAAACAAAGCAGTGCAACGCACATTGTAGCTAACAAAAGTCTACACGCAAATTTGGAAGGGTATACTGCCGCGCTTACAACAAACTACTCATCTGTTTCTTTTTTTGCATAGTCAAACGTTTTTTATACTATAATGCATTTTCAAATTATTTATTGCAGAAAAAATAAATGTTCATAATCATAATCAACAATTTAAAAAATACGTGCGCTTTAGAACATCACTAATAGTCTCATTCTACCAACAAAAGTGACAACAAAAATTTTTATAAACTAAATAGAAGGTGACAAGACTTGTCATTGTGTATTATTACTATAATAAGGCTCAAAATTACAAATATCAAAAAATTTTCCAAAAAAAATCCAAGCCAAATGCACACAACGAAATAAAATGTTCGTTTTGTTTTGTCCGCGATCAAAACTATTGAATGTAAAAGTAAAGTTTAAATTTTTGAAAACGAGCGAAATTAATTACCCCGCTGAATCGCTCGTATGTGTATTTTACGAATGAAGGAAAAGTGCAAAGAACAAATCGGCAAAAAAAATTGAAAAGTGTAAAAGTTCAGTAAAGTTTGTTTTCCAACCCTGGTTTTTACTTAAGTATCGGCTTCGGCTTCGGTATAGGCCTTCGGCGTCGGCCGAAGTAATAGGCTGCCAATTGATATTCGGCATCGGCTTCGGCCTGAAAATGCTTATCGGTCGGGCTCTACTTTGGACTGGTTTTATAGGTTCAAGATCTAATGCGCTAGTGTGTATCTTGGGATTGGTTCGATTAGGTAAAAGTTTTGGGTGGCTCGTAAGGTGAATGGTTTGCATCAGCCCCGTAGCCAAGATTCCGGTTCGGGGGTGGCTTGAAAAAAAAGCATATTTTTGAATCTAGTTTTGACCCCAGCTATTATATTAATAACCTTTTGGAGGATCAATCGTAACATCCCAGCGAAATGAGATCATGGATAATGCAATCAGTCTGTTACTAAAATCATTGTCAATAAAATCGCGAGTTGGTGTTTTATTGTACGAAAATATGTACCGTCGCAATACAGCAGCACTTTCAAGACTGCAGTGGAGGAATCAATGAATAAAAATAAACAAAAAATCCCAGTTTCCTTCTAATTTTTTTTAATAAAAAGTTGATTTTGAAACTTCAAAACACATTAACATAATATTGGCCATTAATCGCCAATTTCTCGCAAGTGGTCGAAAATCATATTACAAAAGAACCTCTGCTGCATCTTTCCACATACTTAAAATATGCAAATTGTACATGAAACAGTCGGAACTGAAATAAAGCAGGGATTCCAATCCCTACTGCAGACATTTATATTTTATCCTCCAGATATTCATGAAGATTTTCCAATTTATTAACATGGTTAGGTCACAAAAGACCAACGGTCGCAGTGCAAATCCCCTTTTATTATTAAAATACATCAAAAATTAAAGATATGCGCATTCTGCATTTTGACAGCATGCCGATAAATATCTGAGGATCCTAGTGGCACTCATAACTCCAAAAACCGAATTTTGAGTTGAGTCTGTATTACAGGGAATAAGCGATATATGCACATTGAACCGGTTCCTTTGTATAGAAAAATGGCTTTTGTGAAGTTGGAGCCAATCAGATAAAGAAAAGTCGGCGCGGAATACACTTCTTTTTCCCCATACACAAATGAAAAACATTGGAAATAGTGCTCGGATTTTGATGACACTTTATACTTTATCCGATTGTCTCCAAACTTCACATGTCATTTTTATATACAAAGGAACCAAACTAACCCAATCGGGCCATCGAGCACTCATTTTGAAAAAAGCTTATATTTTCATAAGTGAAAAAACAATTTTAAAAAATAAATTTTAGTTAAATTTTCTTTTACTTTTACCAGAGAACTTATATTCATAGAGAAGCGTCATAAGCTCTTCCTCTTCCTTTTTGCTAACTCGGAGCTCGTGCAATTCTGGGGAGTAAGCAGACTGCGGAGTTTGGACAGTGAGTGTACAGACTGCGGCATTTGGCTAACATTTTTTAATTTTTTGTAGTCTGTTAGAAATGTTTTTGTTGTTGTTTCGCTTTTGTTTTTGCTTTTCTTAACATTTGTGTTTTTGTCCCTTTTCTTATTTCGATCGTTTTCTTTGACTAGATCTTGATTCGTTTATTTTGATTCTTTTTTTATTCATCTTGCAATTTTTTGACGTTTGGTTTTTTACTATGATTGGCGGCGCAGGTTGTTGTTGGCGATTTTCATCACTACTGCTGCTGTTTTCTTATATGCATGTATGTTTTTCTATGATTTGTTTGGATTCGCGACAAAGTATTTTGATGATTTTTGCTTTGCTAACGAAATGCGCTACAAAGACGGTTTCAGTCGAATGCATTATTTCATTTGAATAAATGCTGATTTCAGTTTTGATTATGTATTGGTTTTGTTTAAAAGCACCTATACATTAAATAATAAGTAAATTTAAAATATCAGCATCATAAATGAAATTCGTCAACATGGCTACATGGCTGATCGAAAACATATACTGGAGAAGGGGCTATGTGACAAAGTCGATATTTTGCTTAATTTCGAATTAATATTTAGCTCTTGTTAAAAGTCCACCCAAAAGAAACATTTTAATGGAAGAGTTGAGAATTCGGAAGCCGTAATGGCGATATGTAAACTCATTTTGTATGTAAATAAAAAGTAATAATATCCCTACTTATGTTTTCGATCAGCCATGTAGCCATGTTGACGAATTTCATTTATGATGGTGATATTTTAAATTTACTTATTATTTAATGTATAGCTGCTTTTAAACAAAACCAATACATAATCAAAACTGAAATCAGCATTTATTCAAATGCAATAATGCATTCGAAATAATTGTCATTATTTATTTTTAGTTAATTTGTAGGCATAAAGAATAAACAAAATTAACGAATTGAAGATAACCGACTGAAACCGTCTTTGTAGCGCATTTCGTTAGCAAAGCACCATTCTGTCGTTGCTTTGCTAAAAAAATGCGCTGGCATGTCCGTTCAAAAATACCACTACGATGAAATTTATGAAATAGCTTACGATTTTTTTTGGCATTGACCTTCATTGGATACATATTTTTTATAATTTTAGGGTAATATACGAGAAATTGATTAAGTCCGCCATATAGTGAGTTGTGGTTCCAGTTCAGAATATTAATATTTTCGAGAAATATGGAGCATAATTTTTTGCAATATATTTTTGAAATACTATGGCTGGAAACGCCACATTCAAAACCAGTTATGATTTATATTTGTATTTTATTCGATATATTTTTCAAATATTAAAAATGTTTAAATATTTTAGAAAATAGGGGTGATTGTCTTTTTAATGCAATATGATAGAAAATACATGAACCTAAGAGTCCTCAGCATTATTTGTCCATTTAAAATTTTTGCTGATTTTTGAAAGAATTTTTTGTAACAAATCTATAAATTGGGTAGAATATATAAAAAAAAAGTTATACAAAAAAATAAGAAAACATATATGTAGGTACAAAGTAGATAATTTCCATAATTTATCATGCAAAAATCATCAAAATACTTTGTCGCGAATCCAAACAAATCATAGAAAAACATACATGCATATAAGAAAACAGCAGCAGTAGGGATGAAAATCGCCAACAACAACCTGCGCCGCCAATCATAGTAAAAAACCAAACGGCAAAAAATTGCAAGATGAATAAAAAAAAGAATCAAAATAAACGAATCAAGATCTAGTCAAAGAAAACGATCGAAATAAGAAAAGGGACAAAAACACAAATGTTAAGAAAAGCAAAAACAAAAGCGAAACAACAACAAAAACATTTCTAACAGACTACAAAAAATTAAAAAATGTTAGCCAAATGCCGCAGTCTGTACACTCACTGTCCACAATCCGCAGTCTGCTTACTCCCCAGAATTGCACGAGCTCCGAGTTAGCAAAAAGGAAAAGGAAGAGCTTATGACGCTTCTCTATGAATATAAGTTATCTGCTTTTACTTTAAAATTTAAACTTTTTTAACTTTAGAACCGATATTTGCCTATGATATATTTTGAATTAAACCTCACTGCAAGATAGAAAATATTCTTCACCGGATGAAGTGCCAGGATGTGAACGTGGTGTCTGCTTGGGAAGTTTTGGAAGCTGTAGGTCCGTTTGAAAAACATTTACGCCCAGTTTCGAAGAATAAAAAAATGACTTTCTTCTGCATTTTTCCGATACTTTTGTAGGGTATCCACAAATAAAATTAATTTTTAAGCGGTGTTGTCAAAGCCATGGACTTTTCTTGAAGAAAAACCGACAAAGGGTAAGACTGAATCGTTTGTCACAAACAAGAAGGCTGACAAGAAAATTTTACTTTCCAAACATTGGTTCTGATAAAAAAAAAATGGATTTTTAGATGCTTTTTGTGGGAATTTCAGTGCGAATATACTGGCAACAATGCTTTAATGATAAAGTTTTAAGATATTCCTGATATTCAGAAAAAAAAAATCGAAATCATTTCGGGGGGGCTTCAGCCCCTCAAGCCCCTCCCCCCTGGCTACGTGCCTGGTTTGCATGCATGATGGATGGTTATAGGTGACTGAAGGTGAATGCGAGTGCATTACAGCTTGACCCTACAAATAATATTTATACCCCCACACTCACTGTGGCAGGGTATACTCACTTTGACACAACATTTGGAACGCCCATAAGGGGGCGTGTCCGGTATTGAAAAGTATATATATTCTTGATCAGCATCACCGCCGGAGTCAATTTAGCGATGTCCGTCTGTCTGTCCGTCGGTCCGTCCGCACGATAGCGGTCGCAGTTTTGGAGATATCGACTTGAAACTTGGGTACTTGGGTACATGTTTTTCTCGTGAATACTGAGATCAAGTTCGAGAATCAGCCAAATCGGATAAAAACTGGGCGTGGCTCCCATACACCGAAAAAAAGGTTAACATTTTTGAAGTCTTTTTTATTGCTGCATTCGATTGGAAATGTTTAGAAACGTATTTTTGACATGGTCCGAGGTTCCGAAACCACATATATAAGGGTCAAAATGGGGTCTTGAGACCAATTTTTTTTTTGTCGATTTGATTGGAATTTTTTAGAAACGGATTTTGGACATGGTTCGGGCTTTAAAACTATTTATAGGTGGCTCAAAATGGGGTCTTGAGACCACATAATTTTATGTTCGAGGTACTTCTTCCTACTGTGTGGGGGTATTTCAGCTTCGGTATTGCCGAAGATAGTCCACTCTCTAGTTTTAACTAGATTTGTTTTTTATTTTTTTATTATTATTCTTTTTGTGATTTTTTTAAAGTTCAAACTAATGGAATTTTTAATGGCACAAAATTCTTTTGTTGGAGTTGAGGATGCTTGGTTCGTTTGCAAGAACTCCCCCAAATACGGCGAGCAGCTCGGGTTAGCCACTGTGCCGAACTGCAGCGAATTAAACACACCAAGATTGACTCGTAACAATGGCGCCCAATGCAATAGCACTGATTTGTTTTTAATTTTTTTTTTAGTAGAAAATTTTTTTATTTTTCATTACATTTTTATTTTTTTTTGTACTGTATTGTTTCTTGGCCTGCAGTATGTTTGCAGTTATTGTGCCTCAGGTCCTTAACCAATGGGGTAGAGAACTAAGTGGCCATACTGGATGGAGTTGGCAGGGTTCCTCGAATTCGACACGCGTTGATGGAGTGACCATGGTTATTTTTTTTAATAAGTGGGTATAGGTGGAGTTAAAGCTGCCGGCGATTTCGGTTAGGACCGGGATGTCGTGATGCTTATTCCACTGTGCTGACGGGGGAATAAGGTGGGCCTGGACGGGCATCCAAATTTTGTTTCGCTACGGCGATCGATACAATTTGAAGTTTTAGTTTGTAACTTAAGGGTTGGGCGGGGTTTAGATTCAAGACATGTGACTGGGACTTACGGATAAATCCGATCTTAATGTACCTGGACGTACCACAGTAGGCACAAAAACACACCAACTGTTTTTTTTTATGGATTTTCATTGATTTTATTGAATTTTTTTTGTATTTATTTTTTATTAATTGGAAATTATTCTTATTTTTGAATTTGCATTTTTATTTTGAATTTTTATACCCCCACACACACTGCAGGGTCTGTCCGTGTGACCGTCTGTCCATCTGTCCGTTAGCACGATAGCGGTCGCAGTTTTGGAGATATCGACTTGAAACTTTGCGTACATGTTTTTCTCGTGAATACTGAGATCAAGTTCGAGAATCAGCCAAATCGGACAAAAACTGGGCGTGGCTCCCATATAACGAAAAAAAATGTCAATATTTTTCAAGTCTTTTTTATTGCTGTATTCGATTGGAAATGTTTAGAAACGTTATTTTTGACATGGTCCGAGGTTCCGAAACCACATATATAAGGGTCAAAATGGGGTCTTGAGACCAAATTTTTTTTTTTGTGGATTTGATTGAAAATTTGTAGAAACGAATTTTGGACATGGTCCGGGCTCCAAAAGCACATATAAATGGCTCAAAATGGGGTCTTGAGACCACTTTTTTTATGTTCGAGGTACTTCTTCCTACTGTGTGGGGGTATTTCAGCTTCGGCATAGCCGAAGATAGTCCACTCTCTAGTTTTTTCTTACTTTTTTTATAGGGTGTTTGGTTTAATTTTTAGATTCAGTATAAAGTTATTTTAGTTTCGGTTTTTTTTTACAAATTTAAAGTTTTTATTTTCAGATTTTTATTGAGTTATTTAGTTTATTATTATATATTCTTGTTTTTTTATATAATTTTTGTCTATTTATACCCATTTAAGCTTTTAGCTTTTTTTGCCAATTTTTTTTTCCGGAATTGATTTCTTCGGGGTTTTGGTTTTTTTTATTGCATTATTTTTATACCCTGCACACTAGCGTCCAAGGGTATATTGTTTTTGTCACAAAAGACCAACGGTCACAGTGCAAATCCCCTTTTATTATTAAAATACATCAAAAATTAAAGATATGCGCATTCTGCATTTTGACAGCATGCCGATAAATATCTGAGGATCCTAGTGGCACTCATAACTCCAAAAACCGAATTTTGAGTTGAGTCTGTATTACAGGGAATAAGCGATATATGCACATTGAACCGGTTCCTTTGTATAGAAAAATGGCTTTTGTGAAGTTGGAGCCAATCAGATAAAGAAAAGTCGGCGCGGAATACACTTCTTTTTCCCCATACACAAATGAAAAACATTGGAAATAGTGCTCGGATTTTGATGACACTTTATACTTTATCCGATTGTCTCCAAACTTCACATGTCATTTTTATATACAAAGGAACCAAACTAACCCAATCGGGCCATCGAGCACTCATTTTGAAAAAAGCTTATATTTTCATAAGTGAAAAAACAATTTTAAAAAATAAATTTTAGTTAAATTTTCTTATGATGCTGATATTTTAAATTTACTTATTATTTAATGTATAGGTGCTTTTAAACAAAACCAATACATAATCAAAACTGAAATCAGCATTTATTCAAATGAAATAATGCATTCGACTGAAACCGTCTTTGTAGCGCATTTCGTTAGCAAAGCAAAAATCATCAAAATACTTTGTCGCGAATCCAAACAAATCATAGAAAAACATACATGCATATAAGAAAACAGCAGCAGTAGGGATGAAAATCGCCAACAACAACCTGCGCCGCCAATCATAGTAAAAAACCAAACGGCAAAAAATTGCAAGATGAATAAAAAAAAGAATCAAAATAAACGAATCAAGATCTAGTCAAAGAAAACGATCGAAATAAGAAAAGGGACAAAAACACAAATGTTAAGAAAAGCAAAAACAAAAGCGAAACAACAACAAAAACATTTCTAACAGACTACAAAAAATTAAAAAATGTTAGCCAAATGCCGCAGTCTGTACACTCACTGTCCACAATCCGCAGTCTGCTTACTCCCCAGAATTGCACGAGCTCCGAGTTAGCAAAAAGGAAAAGGAAGAGCTTATGACGCTTCTCTATGAATATAAGTTATCTGCTTTTACTTTAAAATTTAAACTTTTTTAACTTTAGAACCGATATTTGCCTATGATATATTTTGAATTAAACCTCACTGCAAGATAGAAAATATTCTTCACCGGATGAAGTGCCAGGATGTGAACGTGGTGTCTGCTTGGGAAGTTTTGGAAGCTGTAGGTCCGTTTGAAAAACATTTACGCCCAGTTTCGAAGAATAAAAAAATGACTTTCTTCGGCATTTTTCCGATACTTTTGTAGGGTATCCACAAATAAAATTAATTTTTAAGCGGTGTTGTCAAAGCCATGGACTTTTCTTGAAGAAAAACCGACAAAGGGTAAGACTGAATCGTTTGTCACAAACAAGAAGGCTGACAAGAAAATTTTACTTTCCAAACATTGGTTCTGATAAAAAAAAATGGATTTTTAGATGCTTTTTGTGGGAATTTCAGTGCGAATATACTGGCAACAATGCTTTAATGATAAAGTTTTAAGATATTCCTGATATTCAGAAAAAAAAAATCGAAATCATTTCGGGGGGGCTTCAGCCCCTCAAGCCCCTCCCCCCTGGCTACGTGCCTGGTTTGCATGCATGATGGATGGTTATAGGTGACTGAAGGTGAATGCGAGTGCATTACAGCTTGACCCTACAAATAATATTTATACCCCCACACTCACTGTGGCAGGGTATACTCACTTTGACACAACATTTGGAACGCCCATAAGGGGGCGTGTCCGGTATTGAAAAGTATATATATTCTTGATCAGCATCACCGCCGGAGTCAATTTAGCGATGTCCGTCTGTCTGTCCGTCGGTCCGTCCGCACGATAGCGGTCGCAGTTTTGGAGATATCGACTTGAAACTTGGGTACTTGGGTACATGTTTTTCTCGTGAATACTGAGATCAAGTTCGAGAATCAGCCAAATCGGATAAAAACTGGGCGTGGCTCCCATACACCGAAAAAAAGGTTAACATTTTTGAAGTCTTTTTTATTGCTGCATTCGATTGGAAATGTTTAGAAACGTATTTTTGACATGGTCCGAGGTTCCGAAACCACATATATAAGGGTCAAAATGGGGTCTTGAGACCAATTTTTTTTTTGTCGATTTGATTGGAATTTTTTAGAAACGGATTTTGGACATGGTTCGGGCTTTAAAACTATTTATAGGTGGCTCAAAATGGGGTCTTGAGACCACATAATTTTATGTTCGAGGTACTTCTTCCTACTGTGTGGGGGTATTTCAGCTTCGGTATTGCCGAAGATAGTCCACTCTCTAGTTTTAACTAGATTTGTTTTTTATTTTTTTATTATTATTCTTTTTGTGATTTTTTTAAAGTTCAAACTAATGGAATTTTTAATGGCACAAAATTCTTTTGTTGGAGTTGAGGATGCTTGGTTCGTTTGCAAGAACTCCCCCAAATACGGCGAGCAGCTCGGGTTAGCCACTGTGCCGAACTGCAGCGAATTAAACACACCAAGATTGACTCGTAACAATGGCGCCCAATGCAATAGCACTGATTTGTTTTTAATTTTTTTTTTAGTAGAAAATTTTTTTATTTTTCATTACATTTTTATTTTTTTTTGTACTGTATTGTTTCTTGGCCTGCAGTATGTTTGCAGTTATTGTGCCTCAGGTCCTTAACCAATGGGGTAGAGAACTAAGTGGCCATACTGGATGGAGTTGGCAGGGTTCCTCGAATTCGACACGCGTTGATGGAGTGACCATGGTTATTTTTTTTAATAAGTGGGTATAGGTGGAGTTAAAGCTGCCGGCGATTTCGGTTAGGACCGGGATGTCGTGATGCTTATTCCACTGTGCTGACGGGGGAATAAGGTGGGCCTGGACGGGCATCCAAATTTTGTTTCGCTACGGCGATCGATACAATTTGAAGTTTTAGTTTGTAACTTAAGGGTTGGGCGGGGTTTAGATTCAAGACATGTGACTGGGACTTACGGATAAATCCGATCTTAATGTACCTGGACGTACCACAGTAGGCACAAAAACACACCAACTGTTTTTTTTATGGATTTTCATTGATTTTATTGAATTTTTTTTGTATTTATTTTTTATTAATTGGAAATTATTCTTATTTTTGAATTTGCATTTTTATTTTGAATTTTTATACCCCCACACACACTGCAGGGTCTGTCCGTGTGACCGTCTGTCCATCTGTCCGTTAGCACGATAGCGGTCGCAGTTTTGGAGATATCGACTTGAAACTTTGCGTACATGTTTTTCTCGTGAATACTGAGATCAAGTTCGAGAATCAGCCAAATCGGACAAAAACTGGGCGTGGCTCCCATATAACGAAAAAAAATGTCAATATTTTTCAAGTCTTTTTTATTGCTGTATTCGATTGGAAATGTTTAGAAACGTTATTTTTGACATGGTCCGAGGTTCCGAAACCACATATATAAGGGTCAAAATGGGGTCTTGAGACCAAATTTTTTTTTTTGTGGATTTGATTGAAAATTTGTAGAAACGAATTTTGGACATGGTCCGGGCTCCAAAAGCACATATAAATGGCTCAAAATGGGGTCTTGAGACCACTTTTTTTATGTTCGAGGTACTTCTTCCTACTGTGTGGGGGTATTTCAGCTTCGGCATAGCCGAAGATAGTCCACTCTCTAGTTTTTTCTTACTTTTTTTATAGGGTGTTTGGTTTAATTTTTAGATTCAGTATAAAGTTATTTTAGTTTCGGTTTTTTTTACAAATTTAAAGTTTTTATTTTCAGATTTTTATTGAGTTATTTAGTTTATTATTATATATTCTTGTTTTTTTATATAATTTTTGTCTATTTATACCCATTTAAGCTTTTAGCTTTTTTTGCCAATTTTTTTTCCGGAATTGATTTCTTCGGGGTTTTGGTTTTTTTTATTGCATTATTTTTATACCCTGCACACTAGCGTCCAAGGGTATATTGTTTTTGTCACACCGTTTGTAACGCCCATAACGTATGTCCGGTATGGAAAAGTATATATATTCTTGATCAGCATCAACTCCTGAGTCCATTAGTCCATGTCCGTCTGTCATTTCGCACAATAACTGTCGTAGCTTTTGAGCTATCGCCTCCAAATTTTGGGATTCCTCTTATTTTGGCGAATGATTGGACGGTATTGAAAATGGGCAACATCGGATAAGAGCCACGCCTAGCTCCCATACAAAATTTTTAAATGGATCAGGAAACTAAAATTATCGATAAATATTGGAAAATTATAGAAAAATATTGGAAAATTATCGATAAATTATCCAAAAATTATCGATAAAAAATCGAAAAATTATCGATAGAAAATCGAAAAAAATTTTCGAAAAATTATCGATAAAAATTGAAAAATTATCGATAAAAAATCGAAATTTATCGATAAAAATCGAAAAATTATCAATAAAAAATCGAAAAATTATCGATAAAAATCGAAAAATAATCGATAAATTATAGAAAAATTATCGATAATAAATCGATAAATTATCGAAAAATTATCGAAAAACTATCGATAAAATATCGAAAAACTATGAATAAAATATCGAACAACTATCAATAAAATACCGATTTTCGATAAAATTACTAAAATATGGTCTCAGAATGTATCGTACTCCCATGTGCAGGGTATTATAGCTTCGGTCAGTCCGAAGATAATTCTCTTACTAGTTTTTATTGCAATTGTGGTTACTGATTTTTTTTTATTTATTTGAATACAAATTAGTCTTATTTTCATGCCTGAGGCCCCTGAATTTTATTTTTGGCTTTAGTGGTGTATGTCGAAATAAGACTTTATTTGGTTTAGGAAATTTTTCTGTCTGCATTATAGTTTTTGAGAAAACCAGTTTTTTTTGGTATTATTTTTTTTTGGGATTGTTGGATTGGAGTGTGAGTGCGTTAGGACTCACACTCGTAGCAGGACCAGCAGGACCAGTGCGTTGAATCAACAAATTGTTGGGGCTCTGTATATGCAGATAGATACGGGAGTAGAACACGAAGGTATCGATTCTGCACCTGTATACTATTTTCAACGCTGTTCGGATCTAGCTTTCGGAAGACTTAGTCTGGGTTCTGAGAATAGAAAAACAAGGGATCAGGGGTTTTGTCGGAGTAAGGAGGTTTCGTTAAGTTTTTCGCAGAAACTTGAATCATTTGAAAGATTTGGCAGCTGGTGGGGGCTCTGCGGAAGATAATGCAGCCAGTGGTGAAGCATTGCTCAATGAAGGCGCTGGCAGCAGTACCGGTCGACGCTCGCTCGATGCATAATAAGTAATAGCTATGCTGGTGGTGAAGGAAATGTAGGGTCAGATCCAACGAGGGCGGTTAATCCCAGAGGGGAATGACGCAAGAGGGTTGACCTTGACAAATGGCACTTGAAATTTGATGGGTCGACCAAGGATATTTCGGTGGATAGCTTCCTTTTTAGGGTTGAGCGGATGGTCTGACAGAAAGGCAGTTGTTTACTGATTTCCATTGTCTTCTGACTGGCAATGCCCGTGAATGGTATGACTGGTATTGGCAGCTACTAGAGGACAAATGGGGTAACAAAGCGTTTGACTATGTGGCTCAAAAGAAGGAGTTTTTGATTCAATTCAAATCCGTTGACTCGGATCACGAAATCATAAGAGAAATTATAGAGCGGGAACAGTAGCCTGGGGAGACATTCGATGCACTTTATACCGAAGTGCATGGCCTTGATTTTAGAATGAAAAAGAAGCCAACTGAGCAGGAGACGGTGGAGATGATAAGGGCCAATTTAAGAAGTAGTTTGCCCAGTTTGTTGTTTTTAGCAGAAATTCCAACGCTTGGTGAATTTAAACGAGTTTGCCATAGGGCGGAAAAGCATATTAGGGACACTAAATTAAAGGCCAGGAGCGTATATGAGATTGACGGGTGGAATAGACCGGAAACTGATGAAGAGGTAGTTTATCCCGGAGTGGAGGTGATTGGTTATGGAGAGGGTAGGTCATTGCGAAAGACGGCAGGTCTGGCCATAATGTTGGCAATTTTAAACTGCCTGCTGCCTCCATGAACTGGCCGCCGAATCAGAATTTTCACGGGCATAAGTCACAGCCGGTATACGGCAATGCTTCAGCTAAGGATAACTCTGTAGACGAGTTTTGTTCGTCTCCTGTGCACCTTAATTTGTTTGTGGATTGCCTAGTGACTATTATGTGAAAAATTCGTCCGAGTCTCAAAAAGATAACCGTTGTAAGTCCTTGTTTCATCAAATGAAATGTTTTAAGTGTGGTTTAAACGAGTCCTTTTATTTGTATGTGCCTGACACTTTAAACTTGATGCAGGCGGAGATCACCGGGACCTCTTGCCAAACACGAAAAACCCTGGACCAGACGGAAGCTTAAAAATTTTAAAGCGGGAAGAAGAAGCGAAAGTGGAAAAAGAGATGAGTATGAAGTGGCCTGTGAAGAGCTTCGCAGATGAATTAGATATTAAGAAAAATATAAATTTTAACAAAATAGAAAAATTGCGTGTCAAGAGCAAAAATATGAGGCGAATTTTGAAAACAGTAGTTGTCACCATAATTACAATGAAAGGCGATAATCGATGGCGAGAAGGTCGTAACGTTACTCGATTCGGGAGCATGCGCTTATTGCATTGGCAAGGATGGCATGAAATTTGTAGAAAATAGGAAGGGATAGCAAATAAACGCCCGTGATGGGTGTAATCACTTTGCCAGTGTTATGGGATGGACTCTCTGCAACAGCAAGTGTATTTCGGCGTAGAGTTCTGGCGTACGTTTGGAATGGCTGTAGTCAGCAAAGGGACAACAGAGGTAGGGTCTGCAGCACATACTCCTATTAGAGTGGCTGAGTTGATGCCTGTGCATGTGCTTGATAAAAAAGAATATCTTGAATTAGACAAAATTTAAAAATAATCCCCTCATTTGCTGTATTAGGGTTAGGTAAGACGAATGTTGAAGAACACAAAATAGATGTTTTGGATGAAAATATGCCAGTCAAACAGATTTTATCCAATATCTCATGCAATTCAAACGTTAGTTTATGCGGAACTGGATAGAATGTTAGGTATGGGGGTAATTGAAGTAGGGTATGGAGCTTGGAGTTCGCCAGTGTTTTTAGTGCGCAAAGGGACAAAAAATCTACTGTGTCTGGATGCGCGTAAATTAAATTAACGCACCATCAAAGACGCATACCCCTTATTACATATTGATGTAATAAGATCGGATAAATCCGTACCCCCACACACACTGCAGGGTCTGTCCGTGTGACCGTCTGTCCATCTGTCCGTTCGCACGATAGCGGTCGCAGTTTTGGAGATATCGACTTGAAACTTTGCGTACATGTTTTTCTCGTGAATACTGAGATCAAGTTCGAGAATCAGCCAAATCGGACAAAAACTGGGCGTGGCTCCCATATAACGAAAAAAAAGGTCAATATTTTTCAAGTCTTTTTTATTGCTGTATTCGATTGGAAATGTTTAGAAACGTTATTTTTGACATGGTCCGAGGTTCCGAAACCACATATATAAGGGTCAAAATGGGGTCTTAAGACAAAATTTTTTTTTTTGGGGATTTGATTGAAAATTTGTAGAAACGAATTTTGGACATGGTCCGGGCTCCAAAAGCACATATAAATGGCTCAAAATGGGGTCTTGAGACCACTTTTTTTATGTTCGAGGTACTTCTTCCTACTGTGTGGGGGTATTTCAGCTTCGGCATAGCCGAAGATAGTCCACTCTCTAGTTTTTTCTTCCTTTTTTTATAGGGTGTTTGGTTTAATTTTTAGATTCAGTATGAAGTTATTTTAGTTTCGGTTTTTTTTTACAAATTTAAAGTTTTTATTTTCAGATTTTTATTGAGTTATTTATTATTATATATTCTTGTTTTTTTATATAATTTTTGTCTATTTATACCCATTTAAGCTTTTAGCTTTTTTTGCCAATTTTTTTTCGGGAATTGATTTCTTCGGGGTTTTGGTTTTTTTTATTGCATTATTTTTATACCCTGCACACTAGCTTCCAAGGGTATATTGTTTTTGTCACACCGTTTGTAACGCCCATAACGTATGTCCGGTATGGAAAAGTATATATATTCTTGATCAGCATCAACTCCTGAGTCCATTAGTCCATGTCCGTCTGTCATTTCGCACAATAACTGTCGTAGCTTTTGAGCTATCGCCTCCAAATTTTGGGATTCCTCTTATTTTGGCGAATGATTGGACGGTATTGAAAATGGGCAACATCGGATAAGAGCCACGCCTAGCTCCCATACAAAATTTTTAAATGGATCAGGAAACTAAAATTATCGATAAATATTGGAAAATTATAGAAAAATATTGGAAAATTATCGATAAATTATCCAAAAATTATCGATAAAAAATCGAAAAATTATCGATAGAAAATTGAAAAAAATTTTCGAAAAATTATCGATAAAAATCGAAAAATTATCGATAAAAAATCGAAATTTATCGATAAAAATCGAAAAATTATCAATAAAAAATCGAAAAATTATCGATAAAAATCGAAAAATAATCGATAAATTATAGAAAAATTATCGATAATAAATCGATAAATTATCGAAAAATTATCGAAAAACTATCGATAAAATATCGAAAAACTATGAATAAAATATCGAACAACTATCAATAAAATACCGATTTTCGATAAAATTACTAAAATATGGTCTCAGAATGTATCGTACTCCCATGTGCAGGGTATTATAGCTTCGGTCAGACCGAAGAAAATTCTCTTACTAGTTTTTATTGCAATTGTGGTTACTGATTTTTTTTTATTTATTTGAATACAAATTAGTCTTATTTTCATGCCTGAGGCCCCTGAATTTTATTTTTGGCTTTAGTGGTGTATGTCGAAATAAGACTTTATTTGGTTTAGGAAATTTTTCTGTCTGCATTATAGTTTTTGAGAAAACCAGTTTTTTTTGGTATTATTTTTTTTTGGGATTGTTGGATTGGAGTGTGAGTGCGTTAGGACTCACACTCGTAGCAGGACCAGCAGGACCAGTGCGTTGAATCAACAAATTGTTGGGGCTCTGTATATGCAGATAGATACGGGAGTAGAACACGAAGGTATCGATTCTGCACCTGTATACTATTTTCAACGCTGTTCGGATCTAGCTTTCGGAAGACTTAGTCTGGGTTCTGAGAATAGAAAAACAAGGGATCAGGGGTTTTGTCGGAGTAAGGAGGTTTCGTTAAGTTTTTCGCAGAAACTTGAATCATTTGAAAGATTTGGCAGCTGGTGGGGGCTCTGCGGAAGATAATGCAGCCAGTGGTGAAGCATTGCTCAATGAAGGCGCTGGCAGCAGTACCGGTCGACGCTCGCTCGATGCA
Source organism: Heteromyza rotundicornis (assembly GCA_951394025.1). Lineage (NCBI taxonomy): Eukaryota > Metazoa > Arthropoda > Insecta > Diptera > Heleomyzidae > Heteromyza > Heteromyza rotundicornis. Next base: position 34,791,895 of record OX596012.1, read on the forward strand.
TAATAAGTAATAGCTATGCTGGTGGTGAAGGAAATGTAGGGTCAGATCCAACGAGGGCGGTTAATCCCAGAGGGGAATGACGCAAGAGGGTTGACCTTGACAAATGGCACTTGAAATTTGATGGGTCGACCAAGGATATTTCGGTGGATAGCTTCCTTTTTAGGGTTGAGCGGATGGTCTGACAGAAAGGCAGTTGTTTACTGATTTCCATTGTCTTCTGACTGGCAATGCCCGTGAATGGTATGACTGGTATTGGCAGCTACTAGAGGACAAATTTGGTAACAAAGCGTTTGACTATGTGGCTCAAAAGAAGGAGTTTTTGATTCAATTCAAATCCGTTGACTCGGATCACGAAATCATAAGAGAAATTATAGAGCGGGAACAGTAGCCTGGGGAGACATTCGATGCACTTTATACCGATGTGCATGGCCTTGATTTTAGAATGAAAAAGAAGCCAACTGAGCAGGAGACGGTGGAGATGATAAGGGCCAATTTAAGAAGTAGTTTGCCCAGTTTGTTGTTTTTAGCAGAAATTCCAACGCTTGGTGAATTTAAACGAGTTTGCGATAGGGCGGAAAAGCATATTAGGGACACTAAATTAAAGGCCAGGAGCGTATATGAGATTGACGGGTGGAATAGACCGGAAACTGATGAAGAGGTAGTTTATCCCGGAGTGGAGGTGATTGGTTATGGAGAGGGTAGGTCATTGCGAAAGACGGCAGGTCTGGCCATAATGTTGGCAATTTTAAACTGCCTGCTGCCTCCATGAACTGGCCGCCGAATCAGAATTTTCACGGGCATAAGTCACAGCCGGTATACGGCAATGCTTCAGCTAAGGATAACTCTGTAGACGAGTTTTGTTCGTCTCCTGTGCACCTTAATTTGTTTGTGGATTGCCTAGTGACTATTATGTGAAAAATTCGTCCGAGTCTCAAAAAGATAACCGTTGTAAGTCCTTGTTTCATCAAATGAAATGTTTTAAGTGTGGTTTAAACGAGTCCTTTTATTTGTATGTGCCTGACACTTTAAACTTGATGCAGGCGGAGATCACCGGGACCTCTTGCCAAACACGAAAAACCCTGGACCAGACGGAAGCTTAAAAATTTTAAAGCGGGAAGAAGAAGCGAAAGTGGAAAAAGAGATGAGTATGAAGTGGCCTGTGAAGAGCTTCGCAGATGAATTAGATATTAAGAAAAATATAAATTTTAACAAAATAGAAAAATTGCGTGTCAAGAGCAAAAATATGAGGCGAATTTTGAAAACAGTAGTTGTCACCATAATTACAATGAAAGGCGATAATCGATGGCGAGAAGGTCGTAACGTTACTCGATTCGGGAGCATGCGCTTATTGCATTGGCAAGGATGGCATGAAATTTGTAGAAAATAGGAAGGGATAGCAAATAAACGCCCGTGATGGGTGTAATCACTTTGCCAGTGTTATGGGATGGACTCTCTGCAACAGCAAGTGTATTTCGGCGTAGAGTTCTGGCGTACGTTTGGAATGGCTGTAGTCAGCAAAGGGACAACAGAGGTAGGGTCTGCAGCACATACTCCTATTAGAGTGGCTGAGTTGATGCCATCTGCGGGCGATTTGACGTTTGATACGTATCAACATGTGCTTGATAAAAAAGAATATCTTGAATTAGACAAAATTTAAAAATAATCCCCTCATTTGCTGTATTAGGGTTAGGTAAGACGAATGTTGAAGAACACAAAATAGATGTTTTGGATGAAAATATGCCAGTCAAACAGATTTTATCCAATATCTCATGCAATTCAAACGTTAGTTTATGCGGAACTGGATAGAATGTTAGGTATGGGGGTAATTGAAGTAGGGTATGGAGCTTGGAGTTCGCCAGTGTTTTTAGTGCGCAAAGGGACAAAAAATCTACTGTGTCTGGATGCGCGTAAATTAAATTAACGCACCATCAAAGACGCATACCCCATATTGATGTAATAAGATCGGATAAATTCGATCTTAATGTACCTGGACGTACCACAGTAGGCACAAAAACACACCAACTGTTTTTTTATGGATTTTCATTGATTTTATTGAATTTTTTTTGTATTTATTTTTTATTAATTGGAAATTATTCTTATTTTTGAATTTGCATTTTTATTTTGAATTTTTATACCCCCACACACACTGCAGGGTCTGTCCGTGTGACCGTCTGTCCATCTGTCCGTTCGCACGATAGCGGTCGCAGTTTTGGAGATATCGACTTGAAACTTTGCGTACATGTTTTTCTCGTGAATACTGAGATCAAGTTCGAGAATCAGCCAAATCGGACAAAAACTGGGCGTGGCTCCCATATAACGAAAAAAAAGGTCAATATTTTTCAAGTCTTTTTTATTGCTGTATTCGATTGGAAATGTTTAGAAACGTTATTTTTGACATGGTCCGAGGTTCCGAAACCACATATATAAGGGTCAAAATGGGGTCTTAAGACAAAATTTTTTTTTTTGTGGATTTGATTGAAAATTTGTAGAAACGAATTTTGGACATGGTCCGGGCTCCAAAAGCACATATAAATGGCTCAAAATGGGGTCTTGAGACCACTTTTTTTATGTTCGAGGTACTTCTTCCTACTGTGTGGGGGTATTTCAGCTTCGGCATAGCCGAAGATAGTCCACTCTCTAGTTTTTTCTTCCTTTTTTTATAGGGTGTTTGGTTTAATTTTTAGATTCAGTATGAAGTTATGTTAGTTTCGGTTTTTTTTTACAAATTTAAAGTTTTTATTTTCAGATTTTTATTGAGTTATTTAGTTTATTATTATATATTCTTGTTTTTTTATATAATTTTTGTCTATTTATACCCATTTAAGCTTTTAGCTTTTTTTGCCAATTTTTTTTCCGGAATTGATTTCTTCGGGGTTTTGGTTTTTTTTATTGCATTATTTTTATACCCTGCACACTAGCTTCCAAGGGTATATTGTTTTTGTCACACCGTTTGTAACGCCCATAACGTATGTCCGGTATGGAAAAGTATATATATTCTTGATCAGCATCAACTCCTGAGTCCATTAGTCCATGTCCGTCTGTCATTTCGCACAATAACTGTCGTAGCTTTTGAGCTATCGCCTCCAAATTTTGGGATTCCTCTTATTTTGGCGAATGATTGGACGGTATTGAAAATGGGCAACATCGGATAAGAGCCACGCCTAGCTCCCATACAAAATTTTTAAATGGATCAGGAAACTAAAATTATCGATAAATATTGGAAAATTATAGAAAAATATTGGAAAATTATCGATAAATTATCCAAAAATTATCGATAAAAAATCGAAAAATTATCGATAGAAAATCGAAAAAAATTTTCGAAAAATTATCGATAAAAATCGAAAAATTATCGATAAAAAATCGAAATTTATCGATAAAAATCGAAAAATTATCAATAAAAAATCGAAAAATTATCGATAAAAATCGAAAAATAATCGATAAATTATAGAAAAATTATCGATAATAAATCGATAAATTATCGAAAAATTATCGAAAAACTATCGATAAAATATCGAAAAACTATGAATAAAATATCGAACAACTATCAATAAAATACCGATTTTCGATAAAATTACTAAAATATGGTCTCAGAATGTATCGTACTCCCATGTGCAGGGTATTATAGCTTCGGTCAGACCGAAGATAATTCTCTTACTAGTTTTTATTGCAATTGTGGTTACTGATTTTTTTTTATTTATTTGAATACAAATTAGTCTTATTTTCATGCCTGAGGCCCCTGAATTTTATTTTTGGCTTTAGTGGTGTATGTCGAAATAAGACTATTTGGTTTAGGAAATTTTTTTGTCTGCATTATAGTTTTTGAAAAAACCAGTTTTTTTTGGTATTATTTTTTTTTGGGATTGTTGGATTGGAGTGTGAGTGCGTTAGGACTCACACTTGTAGCAGGACCAGCAGGACCAGTGCGTTGAATCAACAAATTGTTGGGGCTCTGTATATGCAGATAGATACGGGAGTAGAACACGAAGGTATCGATTCTGCACCTGTATACTATTTTCAACGCTGTTCGGATCTAGCTTTCGGAAGACTTAGTCTGGGTTCTGAGAATAGAAAAACAAGGGATCAGGGGTTTTGTCGGAGTAAGGAGGTTTCGTTAAGTTTTTCGCAGAAACTTGAATCATTTGAAAGATTTGGCAGCTGGTGGGGGCTCTGCGGAAGATAATGCAGCCAGTGGTGAAGCATTGCTCAATGAAGGCGCTGGCAGCAGTACCGGTCGACGCTCGCTCGATGCATAATAAGTAATAGCTATGCTGGTGGTGAAGGAAATGTAGGGTCAGATCCAACGAGGGCGGTTAATCCCAGAGGGGAATGACGCAAGAGGGTTGACCTTGACAAATGGCACTTGAAATTTGATGGGTCGACCAAGGATATTTCGGTGGATAGCTTCCTTTTTAGGGTTGAGCGGATGGTCTGACAGAAAGGCAGTTGTTTACTGATTTCCATTGTCTTCTGACTAGCAATGCCCGTTTTCGGTAGTGCCCTTCGGACTGTGTAACGAGGCTCAGCGAATGTGCCGTTTAATGGGCAAAGTAATTCCAGCGGAAAATGTTTTTATGTATTTGGACGATTTGCTTGTGTGTTCAGCAATGTTTGAGGAACATTTATCGATGCTTGATAGGGTGGCAAAATGTCTTAGGGATGTGAAGTTGACCATCCATGTAGAAAAAAGTAAATTACAGGGTGGTACCAACGGTTTATTAAAGATTATGCGACCATTGCAGCTCCAATGCACGACTGCCTCACTAAAGACAGAATTAGTAAATTTTCTATGACAGACGAAGCGATGCTGGCCTTTGATAAACTTAAAGAAAGTTTAATCACTGCGCCAGTACTGATGAACGCGGACTTTACGAAACACTTTTATATTCAGTGTGACGCATCGACAGAAGGGGTTGGTGGGGTGCTCTTCCAAATAACAGACGATGACAATGAGCGTCCGATTGCCTTCGTGTCATCAAAACTTAATAAAGCTCAGAGGAATTATAGTATCACTGAGCTTGAATGTTATGCTGCAATAGTAAGCGTGAAGCGTTTTCGTCCTTATTTTGAAGGACTTCCGTTTACAATTATAACGGATCACGCGAGCCTGAAATGGCTTATGGGCCAAAAAGACTTATTGCAGCCTTACAATTTTAATATTGTAGTGCCGGACACTCTTTCACGTATGTGTATGGAAGAGCTTAGACTTCCGGACCGAAATTTAGATGTTGACCTCAGCTCTCCATATTTTGCTAGCGCAGAATATGAGGAGTTGAAAAATACAGTGACAAAGAATAAAGACAAACTTCCGGACTTTTGCATATCGGACGGTTTGGTTTATAAACGGACTGACTTTAGTCTGCTTCAAGAGTACCGCGCCTGGAAGCTTTGTGTACCGTCAGAGCTGCAAGGTGGGTTGGTGTCAGTTGCACATGATTCTCCTTCTGCAGGACATATATTTTTGTTTGTCTTGACCACTTTTTGAAATATGTGTTCTTGCAACCGATGCGCAAGGCTACTTCAGCGGAAGTAGTAAAGTTTTTAGAACGTGATGTGTTCCATGTTTTTGGTGTCCCTGAATTCGTCCATTCAGATAATGGAAAACCGTTTGTGTCTGAAATGTTTAATGTATATTTAAAAAGATATGGTGTGCGTCACATAAAGACAGGTTTTTATTCGCCACAGGCAAACGCTTCAGAGAGGGTAAACCGCTCAGTTTTACAAATGATTCGGTCGTATGTAGGTAAAATTAATGCAATTTCTACATCAAAAATTAAGAAAATAATAGCAAATAAAAAAAATCGAAGTGAAAAAGGTAATCGAGAAGAAGATTTAGGGTCAAATCCACATTCAAAAGGTCATATGCAATTGCGAGACGGATAAGTGATGTAAAAGATGTAGATTTCAAATGGTATATCGGCGCAATTTCAAACAAAGCGACCACTCATATAAAGTGTATCGTGCTAAAAACAGTAGGGAACTCTTTATATGAGTTAGGGAATTTAGCAAGAAAGAAATTGGGAGTATACCATGGGAAAGTCATGTTTGTAGAGTAGTTTGTTTGTCTAATTGATTCTGTGCAATATGTAGGTTAGTTGTTAATAGATATTTATAGTAATTTGAGTTAAGTGCAATATTACACATAGTTTTGTTATTAGTTATTTAATGCATTTATTACAGTTATTTATACAATTTGTTATTTATTTTTTTTTTTATTTATTTTGTTTTGTTTATTTATTTGCAATATTACGTGCAATATTAACCCCCCCCCGTCAAACACATATTCTAAAAACCTTCGAACAAACACATATGCCTGGCTAGACCCTTATACGTTTTCATGCATTTGTATGGCAAAAAGGGTACCGTAACTTTGAATTTAATGAAATATGCTCTTATATTATTTTGATCTTTAGACTGAATGTAAAAAAATTTTTATTCATTTTGTGGAACGCATGAAAAACAAGCATAATCAACTTTAGAATGTTGTTGGCACACAGGATAAGTGCATTTGGTGCAGTAAAAACGTGTCTTCCTACGCAGTTTTTCGTCTTGCGTGACACAAATTCTGCAATCTTTTCTGGAATTCAGTGTACTAGGGCCGCTTTGTTGGTTAGGCAGCATGTTGCTGGGAATATTCAACGGCCTTCCAAAGAAAGATTCAATTGCCAAACGGGTTGAATGTTGTCCCAAAATATGGTTGTTGTTCATGCTATTTTCAGTATTAGCAAGCACCAATTGTTTACTCAGCGAGTTCAAGAACAATCTTCGCTTCTCTTTTCTGGTTCCTTCTATATTTTCATTGCGTAAGATGTAAGCGGCTAATCCCATGACGTCTATCATGTTGCAAAAAATGCTAATGGCCAACGTCTGGTTGACCGTTTTGTGGAGTAATGCGTTACCATTAGGTCCATTGTATCAATGCCACAAAGGCCGGCGTTGATACAATGAATTGTAAAATAATATAGCTGCCTTTTTTAACTTTTTTTGAAGACACCTTTTGTTGGATCTAATGGTGCCAACGTATGCTAGTCCAATCGACGAAAGACATTTAGCTGCGTCTAACGTTGTAAAGAAGTTGTCAGCAATAATAGTTCTGCCGCTGTCGGTGTATCGATTAGCCAAAGTCATGAGCACATTTTCGCCTTGGTTTGTCTCTCGTTGTTCTCCCTCCTTACCAGTGTACAGTTTTCCTTGCAACGGATATTTGGTTTTCGCATCGCATGCCCACCATACTTTTATGCAATACTTTGCGGGCTTTGATGGGATGTATTGCGTGAACTTTGTGCGCTCAAAGTATGGAAATAGCTGCTCATCGATGGACACACTTTCGTATGGTTCAAAATTACTGGCAAGATTGTTATTCAAGAAGTTCCATATGTCGCGAATGGGAGCAGCTTTGTCGGTTTGCCAAATCGAATACAGCGCATCAAAGTAACAAATCGTCTATATGACATGGCTGCACGGAATATTGGAAGTGCATCAGTTTTCCACATCAATCTTGAGAGCTGCATAGTATTATGACTGACACCAAAAGCCAATAGTATCCCAATAAAAGCGCCAAGCTCAACACTTCTCATATCAACCCATACACGTGGTGTGCAGTTTGCATGTTCTGCGTTCCATTTGCGTGTAACTTTTTCTCCATATAGATTTGTTTGTGTTACGATGATGAACGTAATATTCGGTAAAAATAAAAGCTTGAATACCTCAAGCGGAGTGGTCAGGTTTGTTTTTGGTCCACCTCTGAAACGCATGATGTTGTGCTGGCGGAATCTCACTGTAGCGGGTCAGCTGTACTCTACTTGGTACCATCTTTTCCAAGCAAAAAATCGTCTGCAGCTTGAGTTTTTGCATTCTCACTTTCTTCTTCGGATTCTTCATCGCTGTCGAATATTCCATTTGCTTCAATTTTCAATTCATATTCAATGTCCGAGGCGTCATCTTTGGGCACAAAATCTGTGTTTTCACCGCTTTGGTCTTCAAATAAATCTAGTTCTTCGTCTGCTTCTGTGTGAAGTGCGAAATCACGCTGTAACGCTGATGATAGTTGTTGTTGGAAATTATCAGTAAGGCCGCCTGTACGCAAGCGCGTTTTGTACACAAATTCTAAATCCTCTGCCATAATCCAATTCCATTTTGTTCCGGTCCAATTCCATTTCGTTCCGGTTTCATTCCCATTTCGTTCCCGACCTCATTTCCAACCCAATGCAAAACCCCGCATCCAAATCGGTTCCGTATTTTTCAAGATAAACGAAAATAATAAAAAATTGGCTGCCATTTTGTATGGGAGGTAGGCGTGGCTCTTATCCGATGTTGCCCATTTTCAATACCGTCCAATCATTCGCCAAAATAAGAGGAATCCCAAAATTTGGAGGCGATCGGTTAAGTATTTCTCAAGATAAACGAAAATGTTAAATTCAGATTTTATCGAGCTCCAAATAAATTATTTATTTTTGGGCTATAGCTCATTTCTACCAAAAAAAATTTATTTGGCAAAATGGGTTGTTACAACAACAAGCAAAAACCAGGCTTGGCAGAGTGTACAGCTGTTTCGGATTTTAGCCACAAAATCCACATCAGCACTCTTTCGGCAACTTTTGTTAATCCAAGACGCCTCTATAAGGGGAAAAAGTCATGATACAACACAGAATTATTCATTCCTTGCATCAAACCGATTCCACTGAAGAAGCGCGAATGGCAAAAATTGCGAAACTGGTTTTTGCTTGTTATTGTAAAATACAGCATTTCTACTTAAGCAGGTTGAAAAGTTTAAGACTGTTGACAAGTGAATCTCAATATTGTGTGTGACTGAGACACACACAACAATTCACTGCCAGAAAATTACAAAAAAAAAAACGAATCGGTTTGATGCAAGGAATGAATAATTCTGTGTTGTATCATGGCTTTTTCCCCTTATAGAGGCGTCTTGGATTAACAAAAATTGCCGAAAGAGTGCTGATGAGGATTGTGTGGCTAAAATCCGAAACAGCTGTACACTCTGCCAAGGCTGGTTTTTGCTTGTTGTTGTAACAACCTATTTTGCCAAATAATTTTTTGGTAAAAATGAGCTATAGCCCAAAAATAAATAATAAACGAAAATAATATAAAATTGGCGGCCATTTTGTATGGGAGGTAGGCGTGGCTCTTATCCGATGTTGCCCATTTTTTATACCGTCCAATCATTCGCCAAAATAAGAGGAATCAGAAAAGTTGGAGGCGATCGGTTAAGTATTTCTCAAGATAAACGAAAATAATATGAAATTGGCGGCCATTTTGTATGGGAGGTAGGCGATGTTACCCATTTTCAATACCGTCCAATCATTCGCCAAAATAAGAGGGATCCCTAAATTTCGATAGCTCAAAAGCTATGACAGTTATCGTGCGAAGGTGATGCTGATCAAGAATATATATATACTTTTCCATACCGGACACACCTCCTTATGGGCGTTACAAACGGTGTGACAAAAACAATATACCCTTGGACACTTGGATTCACCAACATGGAGTTTAGCGAGCATACACGCAGGCCTTTTAAAGATGCCTGTCTTTGTCTGAATTTCTGCTGCTCTTACTTGTGAGTCTTTCCCAGGAAATACGCGAATTATTCGGCCCATCGGCCAGTTGGATCGGTACTAGGGATGTCAATTTTCGAGACCTTTGCCAATCCCGGGATTTTCGGGATTGAAAAATGCAATCCCGGGATCCCGGGATTAGTCCAGGGATTTGGATTTTTTTCAATTCAACCAAAATTCAGTATAAAAATGTTATAATACATCGAATTTAATTTAATTTAATATTTTGGAAATTGCGCAAATAATCTAACAATATTCAAGGTTTTTATTGGATTTTTTTTTAAATTGAATTTATCACACCTATGATTTGGAATATTAGAAAAAAGTTTGAATAACTTTAAAATATATAGAATAAAATACTAATTGGAATCGATTTGGTCTTTGGATCATTTTAAAAATGTGTCGTTTGATCCAAATTTCTCGAACAATTCTTGACCTGAACATTTTGTCGATCATTTTAATATACGGAATTGGAATTTGTATTTCATGTCCCGAACCGATATCCATTTAAACAAAATGGATTGGAGTGCTTTATAGTCTACACTGAAAGAAAAGTTTAGTGCTTTGGTTTTTAAAATAGAGCTTAAAACAAATTTGTTGACTTTTAAAACACGTGCGTTCAAAACAAATTTTAAAACTTTGTGCTAAAAACCAATTTGAAAGCAAATTTATCAAATTTTAAAACAATTCCATTCAACTTTAAAAATTTTGTTTTCATTTTAAAAAAAAAATTTTTCAAATTGAACGAGTTTGTTTTAAAATTAGATTTTAGTACATTGTTTTAAAATTTAAAAACTACGTTTTAAAATTGGTTTTTAGCGCACGTGTTTTGAAATTAAACAAATCTGTGCAAAGCTCTATTTTAAAAACCAAATCGTTCAATTTTAAAACATTTTCCCTTCAGTGTACTAATTTGCAAACAGTTTGGAACTATATTTTGCTTAAATTTGTTGACGTAATGAAAATATGCCTAAATTGCCTTCACGCATTGGTACAAGTTTCTGCAATGCGTATTGCATATTTTTATATGTATAACTCATACAGTTTATGTACGAGTATATCAATAAAATTGCTCATAAAACTTGTCCCGAAAATCCCGGGATTAGTCAGTGCGAATCCCGGGATTTTCGGGACTAACAAAGAGGCGGGATCCCGGGATTGACATGCCTAATTGGTACATTCCACTATCGCAGACGAGTACAACATCATCTACGGCTGGAGGCTTCACGGACTTGTACCATTTGGTTCTTCGGCAAAGGTCTGGCAAATATTCATCGATCCATTTTTTCCAAAAACGATGCTGAAGCTGTTGGACTTTTCGCCACTGCTTGCTGGTTACGCGGAGTTTTTCTTCATGCGGGTGTGGTGTCTCAGAATTAGGTGTGCCGAAGAGAAAACTATTAGGGGGAGGTGGTTGATCTGTGGGCGAATCAAGTGGTATGTGGGTCAGCGGACGCGAGTTAACTACATTTTCTGCTTCACACATCATACTATAGAGGGTATGCTCCTGAAGATTTTCATTGTAGAGGGCGTGTCCCATCGCTCTCTTTACGCTATGGACCAATCGTTCCCAGCAGCCTCCTGCATGCGGATTCAAAGGACAATTGAAAACAAAATCTACATTTTCGTTTACAACAGCATCCCCGATCTTACCATTGTCGAAATAAATTTTTTGTTGCTTCAATTCTCTATGAGCTCCGACAAAATTTGTACCATTGTCGGATCGGGTGCGTACTGGGATTTCACGACGATTCATAAAATTGCGTATAGCCATTAAACAAGTGTCAGTTGACAGGTTACGAGCTATTTCCAAATGAAATGCGGGCGTCGTCATGCACGTAAACAGCGCAATCCATCGCTTTTCGTCTCGGCCTTTTCAAGTTCCATCGTTTTAAGTGACACGCATAGATTCTTCTTCACTCATAAAGCAGTGAACAAAATCGTCGACGTAATGATTATTTAAAATAGCAGCCATCGCATCTGGATGGTCTTTTTGATACTCGAGTGCATTTCGATTTTTCACGTATTGTCTCGAGCACGGTGAGCACGTTGCTCCAAATGTCATCACAGTCATTATGTACTTTTCTATCGGGTCATTTGGATGCACTCTCCATAGGAACGGTTGAGCCGTTCGATCTTCTTTTCGAATTTTCCCCTGGTAAATCATTTGTACAAACTGCCACAGGCTTCTGGCGGAACTTCATTAATACATTCGTCAAGGGTTCACAAAGATCTGGTCCACTTACTTGTTCGGAATTTAAAGATGTCGCTGCTGCGTCAAACATCAGACGCAATTTACCCGGTTTATTGAGATTGTGAATTCCGAAATGAGGCAGATACCAGGTTCTAGTTGAGGACACTTCTTCCTTGGACAGTTTTTTTGAAATTCCCTTGCTATGATATTCAGACATTGTACGGACATACTCATTTCGAAAGTTTTCGTTACGTTGAAATTTTCTCTCCAATGATAGCAATCTCCCTGTAACTAGCTCTCTGCTTTCTGGAAATGCCGTGTCGTCACTCCTCCACAACAGCCCAGTTTCAAAACTGCCTCGACGGCACGAACTCCCAAACTGTCGTCAGCAATATAATTTTTTATCAGCTGGTCCAAATAACTCTCATATTCATTATCGCCTTCAGATACAAAAAATGCGCGATGACCATCAGCACTCGTGAACTATTTCTCGGTACCATAGACAACCCAACCAAGTTTAGTCAGAATTGCAGATGGGCCCTACCATCCGTCTGAGGCGGTGCGTCTCCCGACTCCAAGATGTGCGTTGTCTAGTCCAATCAATATATCAGGGGTGGCTGCCTGATACTTCATAACAGGCAGTTTCTTCATGTGGCGGTACTTGGAAGATAGCTCTCTCATATCCAGCGTCTGTGTTGGAAGACGAAGATCTTTCACGGTCCGAACTCCTTTTAAATCGAATTTCTTATAGCCATGTCCAATTCCCGAAATTTGCATGTTGACACGACTCGATTGTCCCGAATCGGTTCTATCACCAAACCATTGCAAGGTTAAATTCTCTTCTTTTCCTTTAAGTCCTAAACGATCAGCCAAACACTTATTCATTAGTGAAATCGCTGATCCTTCATCCAGAAATGCATAACAATTTACTTCCCTTGAGTTGGCGTAAAGTTTAACTGGAAGTATCTTAAACAGCAGCTTATTTCGTAAAGTGGCAATAGAGCTTGTGAAAACGACTTTCTGCTCTGGAGCCGTCGTTTGCTGAGATGTCACCTGGCCGATGGAAACACTGTCATTTTCCTGAGTCTTGTGCAGCAAACCATGTACCTTCCTAGTGCAGTCTACCTTATTGCACTGATGACGATGTTCACAATTGTCACTCCGATGGCCAATTCGCAAACAATTAAATCATAGCCACTTTATTCGCACCAACCGCCACCACTGGACACAATTCATTTCCAAAAACCGTTTACATTTCCAGATTTCGTGCTTTCCTGAGCACACCACACAACCTCCCTTTGGTTTTTCAGTGCTGGCTTCGTCAGCGTGAAAGAATTTCGTTCGCCCACCTCTATTCTCTGCTTGCGAAGTTTGCTCGTTTCAGTTAACACAAATGGAGCCTACCATCGATGCCAGTTCTTGCAGCCAATTGCTAAAATGCCTAACATTCGGTATATCTTCAATCGACGCGGCATGCGGTGCCCATTCCAAACGCCGCTGCACTGGCAACTTAAGCAAATGTTCCTCCATTAGTGTAGGATTCGCAGATGGTGCTTACAATCCGCAGCTTCTAAAAACGATGCTAAATTCTGCACCTTAGTTGCAAAGGGTATAATTTGCTCAATCCGATTGTCTGCGATGTTAGCGACAGCCCGTATTTTTTCAATTTAGCTTTTCACTAACTGATCGGGCCTTCCAAATCTGTCCTTGAGTGTCTTCATGGCTTGATTGACATTAACCGACTAAAAAGCAGAAAATAAATTTCCTTTAAATTAATTTCCGCAATTTCGATTTAAAATTAATGGGTTTTGGCTACTTTCTTCCTAATATCATTGCAGATTTTGATTTCGCCAAAAACCCTTAATTTTAAATCGAAATTGTGGAAATTAATTTAAAGGAAATTTATTTTCTGCTTTTCAGTCGGTTAAAGGGTTATATTTTAAAAAAATTGTTTTTTCCTCTTTTTTTTTTAAAAAAAACGTTCCCTTCTTTTTTTTCTATTTTTTTAAAACTTTTTTTTCCGAATGCGAACCTAAGTACAAAATTTCATTTTGTCAATAAGAACCCGCTGAAATGTTAGGTGGTAGACATTTCATCATTGAAGCTTGAAGGAATTGGAAGTTATGCCATGTTTAAGAAAAAAGGGGTTTGAGTCCCCCCACGGCCCCCTGATTTATTAGAATGCATTGTCAACCGAGTTCTATCTGTATGCCAAATTTTAGGTCTCTAGCTTATGTTGAAATGTATGAAAAAGCTCGCCGCAGATTTGATATCTATATGTATATAGTCTACCCAAAGCAAGTTAATATAAGAGTTATAAAAAGAGTGAAAATAAAAACTAAAAAAAAACCTATGTTAGTGAATGCAGGTTCTGCCCCTTTTGACCGAATTCCATGAAAAGATACTTTTAAGCACACCCAATAAAAACAAAAAACTAGAGAGTGGACTATCTTCGGCTATACCGAAGCTGAAATACCCCCACACTGTAGGAAGAAGTACCTCGAATATAAAAAAATGTGGTCTCAAGACCCTATTTTGACCCAATTATAGGTGGTTTTGGATCCCGGAACATGTCCAAAATCCATTTCTAAAAATTTCCAATCAAATCCACCAAAAAAAAAATTTTGGTCTCAAGACCCCATTCAGACCCTTATATATGTGTATGGGAGCCACGCCCAGTTTTTGTCCGATTTGGCTGATTCTCGAACTTGATCTCAGTATTCACGAGAAAAACATGTAAAAAAAGTTTCAAGTCGATATCTCCAAAACTGCGACCGCTATCGTGCGGACGGACAGACGGACAGACGGACAGACGGACAGACGGACAGACGGACAGACAGACGGACATCGCTAAATCGACTCAGGAGGTGATACTGATCAAGAATATATATACTTTTCCATACCGGACACTCCTCCTTATGGGCGTTACAAACGTTGTGACAAAGTGAGTATACCCTGCCACAGTGAGTGTGGGGGTATAAAAATTGTGAAGTAGTGGAAAAAAGTATATAGTGAATAAATCTATATATATAAAACAAAGTCGCGAAATGTGTTACTCATCGCATCAGAAATCAACTGAGCACCCGATTTGGATAATTTCTTTTGTGTTGCCTTCGTCTTGGTGGTACGATTCTATGTCGGTCAAGAAAACCCGGAAAATTCACCCGGAAAAGTGTGAAAATCGTGAAAATAGCCAATTCACTGCATAGTTCTGAGTCGCCTTCATATATTTGTAAGCGAATGGCTTGCGTGCTTTCATCGTTATTAATGCAAGTACTGCCGCTCACCATTGCATACTTTCTGGGGTTACCATAATTAATTTTTCAGTTAGCATAGATCAGATCCATAGATTATACGTGGCGCCGTGGTGAGATGTTTGTTGCATACACAACATGTGACACCGCGGTGAGATGTTTCTGGCACCGCCGTGGTGAAAAGATCACAGCTTCACAATTGCGCTAACTGCCGTTTCATTTTTTGCTTTTCATTTGTTTTCTGTGACTGAACAACAGAACATAGCACAGGTGCAGAGGTTTTATTACATTATAAAAGTTTTTTAGACCCAGCAAAGCGAGTCCGACCCAGCTAGTTTATAAGTAAAAAAGAATTAGATATATTATGGGTACAACTAGTTAAAGTAAAAATATATAGAGATAGTTAAGAAATATTGAATTAAGCTTAGTGTTAAATTGTTGGATTTCGTTTTTTGTAACTAAAGAAAAAGCTAAAGTGCATAACAAGACAATCAGTGGTTGCAAAATATTAATCAGAAAGTGAGCGGAGAAATATAAAGGAGAGCACTCACTGCCCTCGGCGACCTTCCCACCCCCTGTTCTTAATTTATAAATTTCAGCACGCAGGCGAACTTCGGATGCTGGCGCCAACATCGGAGGAACCAATGCTTTGGTGAGTGCGTTTTATTATTACATATTCTTATCCCTCCCACATTCGTGTAACTTAACTTTGCCGCCTAGAGCAGTGCCAAATCAAAAAAAGAGCGGCTCCAAATATAATTTGAAAAACAGGTATTCTCCCATAATTTTTTTTCTAATACAATAGAAGGTAATAAATTAAACAAGCAAAATAAACGAATGTACTAGGGTGGTTCTTAAGAAAAAATTTTTCCAGATCATTGATTACTCTCCCTAGTTTCGTTCCTTTTTACACTAAGACTAAGCTGTAAAAATTTCAGAAAAAAAATTGATGTTTAGGGATGCCGAAACACATCTAAAGTTAAGGGTTTTCACCTGTTTTTAAGATTTATTGAAAATAAACTTTAAGGACAAAACTGGATACGCCATTGTGTTTACAAGGGCAAAATACATAAGAATTATATTTAAATGTTAATTTGGAAAAAATCCTTAAAAATTATTTTTTTAAGGATATTGTTTGAAAAGGAATTTTTAGGACGAAACTGGAAACGCCATTGTGTTTAGGAGGCAAAAATACATAAGAATTAAGATTTTTAATTCGATACTGTTCAAAGTGTACACTACGCGACCATAAATCGTAAAAACAGGTGAAAATCCTTAACTTTATATGTGTTGCGGCATCCCTAAACATCAATATTTTTGTCTGAAATTTTAACAGCTTAGTCTTAGTGTAAAAAGGAACAAAACTTGGGGGTGTAATCAATGATCCGAGAAAAACTTTTTTTCTCCATACAAAAAAACTAGAGAGTGGACTATCTTCGGCTATACCGAAGCTGAAATACCCCCACACAGTAGGAAGAAGTACCTCGAACATATAAAAATGTGGTCTCAAGACCCTATTTTGAGCCAATTATAGGTGGTTTTGGAGCCCGGACCATGTCCAAAATCCATTTCTAAACATTTCCAATCAAATCCACCGAAAAAAAAAAATTGGTCTCAAGACCCCATTTAGACCCTTATATATGTGGCTTCGGAACCTCGGACCATGTCCAAAATCCATTTCTAAAAATTTCCAATTAAATCCACCAAAAAAAAAAAATTTGTCTCAAGACCCCAATTAGACCCTTATATATGTGGCTTCGGAACCTCGGACCATGTCAAAAATACGTTTCTAAACATTTCCAATCGAATACAACAATAAAAAGTTTTTACCTTTTTTTTCGGTGCATGGGATCCACGCCCAGTTTTTGTCCTCGAACATATAAAAATGTGGTCTCAAGACCCTATTTTGAGCCAATTATAGGTGGTTTTGGTCCATGGACCATTGGACCATGTCCAAAATCCATTTCTAAAAATTTCCAATTAAATCCACAAAAAAAAAAAAAATTGGTCTCAAGACCCCATTTAGACCCTTATATATGTGTCTTCGGAACCTCGGACCATGTCAAAAATACGTTTCTAAACATTTCCAATCAAATACAACAATAAAAAATTTTTACCTTTTTTTTGGGTGTATGGGAGCCACGCCCACTTTTTGTCCGATTTGGCTGATTCTCGAACTTGATCTCAGTATTCACGAGAAAAACATGTACCCAAAGTTTCAAGTCGATATCTCCAAAACTGCGACCGCTATCGTGCGGACGGACAGACGGACAGACGGACAGACAGACGGACATCGCTAAATCGACTCAGGAGGTGATACTGATCAAGAATATATATACTTTTCCATACCGGACACGCCTCCTTATGGGCGTTACAAACGTTGTGACAAAGTGAGTATACCCTGCCACAGTGAGTGTGGGGGTATAATAACCACCCTAGAATGGACGTTTGTTTTCACTTTTTCGTTTTCTTGCCAATGCTTTTGATTTTTTTTTGGGTAAAAGATTTGAATGATTGTTTTTTATACCCCCACACTCACTGTGGCAGGGTATACTAACTTTGTCACAACGTTTGTAACGCCCATAAGGAGGCGTGTCCGGTATGGAAAAGTATATATATTCTTGATCAGTATCACCTCCTGAGTCGATTTAGCGATGTCCGTCTGTCCGTCTGTCCGTCCGCACGATAGCGGTCGCAGTTTTGGAGATATCAACTTGAAACTTTTTTTACATGTTTTTCTCGTGAATACTGAGATCAAGTTCGAGAATCAGCCAAATCGGACAAAAACTGGGCGTGGCTCCCATACACCGAAAAAAAAGGTAAAAATGTTTCAAGTCTTTTTTATTGTTGTATTCCATTGGAAATGTTTAGAAACGTATTTTTGACATGGTCCGAGGTTCCGAAGCCATATATATAAGGGTCTAAATGGGGTCCTGAGACCAATATTTTTTTTTTTTCGTATTTGATTGGAAATTTTTAGAAATGGATTTTGGACATGGTTTGGGCTCCAAAACCACCTATAATTGGCTCAAAATAGGGTCTTGAGACCACATTTTTTTATGTTCGAGGTACTTCTTTCTACTGTGTGGGGGTATTTCAACTTCGGTATAGCCGAAGATATTCCACTCTCTAGTTTTATATTAAGTTTACATTTTAATAAAAATTGCGGAAAACATTCGGAGAGGGTTTTAAAATGTATTTACGAGTGACTGTTGTTGGTGTGTGGTGCCTGCCCATGGTGTAAGCGGACAGACATCAAGGTCGGGAGGACGTTTTAGATGTACATAATGGTAAACGGACGGACGTAGGGAAACGACAGACGGACATGAAAACAGTTGGGAATAGTGTCGATATGCCAGAGCCCAGACACTATTCACGGCTATGAATCCGCTGGATTATAGAAGGGGTGGGAATTAGGGATGCAATATCGAATCAAAAAACATCGATATTGATAATATCGATATTGCCGAAAAAAAGACATCGGTAGTTCGATATATCGACCAAAAAAACAATCGATATTTTATTTAAACTGTTTTTTGATGAAAATTCTTCGATTTTCGCCATTATTAAACCTTTTCGATTATAAAACAATACAAATAAAAATATATTTTTAATATTAATGAATTCAAAAGATTTTTGTTATGGTTCAAATTCATAAGTTTCTTTTATTTAATACATTTGTACTTTTAAAACAAAACAAAACGAAAACAATATAATTTATCTTCGGCTATACCGAAGCTGAAATACCCCCACACAGTAGGAAGAAGTACCTTAAACATACAATTTTGTGGTCTCAAGACCCCATTTTGAGCCACCTATAAATAGTTTTGGAGCCCGGACCATGTCCAAAATCCGTTTTTCGGTGTATGAGAGCCACGCCCAGTTATTATCCGATTTGGCTGATTCTCGAACTTGATCTCAGTATTCAAGAGAAAAACATGTACCCAAAGTTCCAAGTCGATATCTCCAAAACTGCGACCGCTATCGTGCGGACGGACAGACGGACAGACAGACGGACATCGCTAAATTGACTCCGGCGTTGATGCTGATCAAGAATATATATACTTTTCCATACCGGACACGCCTCCTTATGGGCGTTACAAACGTTGTGGCAAAGTTAGTATACCCTGCCACAGTGAGTGTGGGGGTATAATAAGCAATTCAATTGGTTTTTAAAAACCCAGCAAACATTCCGTAAGTGTGTTTGTAAATTAACTTATTCCAAACAAATTTGTAAACAGTTTTTAAATTTTTGGAAAATCTTTATATTGGAATGTTACAAAACATTGTTTTCCAAACCAAAATTGTAAGCCTTACAATCAATGCTCCTTTTCGCTTAGTTTGTAATAAAAAAACATTGTTTTGTAACACTTGTTTCCAACAAAACACTAACTTTAAACATTTATTTGTAAGCGTTTTTTTTTAGGTAAATCAAAAACTGCTGTTTATGACTATATTCATTGCTCAAAGTAACCGAAAAATGTATTTTAAAAAATTGTATTAAAACTAGAGAGTGGACTATCTTCGGCTATACCGAAGCTGAAATACCCCCACACAGTAGGAAGAAGTACCTCGAACGTAAAAAAAAGTGGTCTCAAGACTCCATTTTGAGCCATTTATAGGTACTTTTGGAGCCCGGACCATGTCCAAAATTCATTTCTAAACATTTCCAATCAAATCCACCGAAAAAAAAAAATTGGTCTCAAGACCCCATTTTGACCCTTATATATGTAGTTTCGGAACCTCGGAGCATGTCAAAAATACGTTTCTATACATTTCCAATCGAATACAACCATAAAAAGGACTTGAAAAATGTTAATCTTTTTTATCGGTGTATGGGAGCCACGCCCAGTTTTTATCCGATTTGGCTGATTCACGAACTTGATCTCAGTATTCACGAGAAAAACATGTACCCAAAGTTTCAAGTCGATATCTCCAAAACTGCGACCGCTATCGTGCGGACGGACAGTCGGACAGACAGACGGACATCGCTAAATTGACTCCGGCGGTGATGCTGATCAAGAATATATATACTTTTCCATACCGGACACGCCTCCTTATGGGCGTTACAAACGTTGTGACAAAGTGAGTATACCCTGCCACAGTGTGTGTGGGGGTATAATAATTGGATATTTAAAAAAAACTAGAGAGTGGACTATCTTCGGCTATACCGAAGCTGAAATACCCCCACACTGTAAGAAGAAGTACCTCGAATATAAAAAAATGTGGTCTCAAGACCCTATTTTGACCCAATTATAGGTGGTTTTGGAGCCCGGAACATGTCCAAAATCAATTTCAAAAAATTTCCAATCAAATCCACCAAAAAAAAATTTTGGTCTCAAGACCCCATTCAGACCCTTATATATGTGGCTTCGGAACCTCGGACCATGTCAAAAATACGTTTCTAAACATTTCCAATCGAATACAACAATAAAAAAGACTTGAACAATTTTTACCTTTTTTCTCGATGTATGGGAGCCACGCCCAGTTTTTGTCCGATTTGGCTGATTCTCGAACTTGATCTCAGTATTCACGAGAAAAACATGTACCCAAAGTTTCAAGTCGATATCTCCAAAACTGCGACCTCTATCGTGCGGACGGACAGACGGTCAGACGGACAGACAGACGGACATCGCTAAATCGACTCAGGAGGTGATGCTGATCAAGAATATATATACTTTTCCATACCGGACACGCCTCCTTATGGGCGTTACAAACGTTGTGACAAAGTGAGTATACCCTGCCACAGTGTGTGTGGGGGTATAAATATCGATATTATCGATATATCGTTTTTTGAAACATCGGTATTATAATATCAATATCGGAGCAAAAATATCGCTATATCGAAATTTTTTTTTGCATCCCTAGTGGGAATGGCTTTACCTGCTGGACAGTGACTTTGGACTGGTTTGATAGGTTCATAGGCGGGGGGGGGGTTATACCATGTTTTTTTTAAACATGGTATAACTTCCTTCAAGCTACAATGATGAAACGGGGGGGAGAAAAATGCCCAAATTGTCAAATCTCAACCGATTTGAAATTGTTTGATATCGTTTTAAAGGTAATAAAATGTACTTACCGTTTACCGTTATCAGATACCGTTATTTTTGAGAGAACCGTACGCTTTCAAAAGGAAAATTTAGTTTTAACTTTGACCCAATTTTTAACCGAAAACACTCGATATTTTTATACCCTACACCTCATGAGGTATGGGTATATTCACTTTGGTCTGATGTTTGTAACACCAAGAAGGAGACGTGTCCGGTATGGAAAAGTATATATATTATTGATCAGCGTCACCTCCTGAGTTGATCTAGCCCTATCCGTTTGTCCGTCCGTCAGTCCGTCCTCTTTTCTTGTAAACACGATTGCAGGAGCTAGAAGAAAACTACGGATCCCAAATTTTGGATTTATCCTTTTTAGGCCCTAGAGGTATAGCAAATGGGCGAAATCGGTCGACTGCCACGCCTACCTCCCATATAGGTGAAAATCGTGTTTTTACCGTTATTTTAATTTTTCATCAAAACAGTATGAAATTTTGTATAGTGGGGTTTTCGGGGACACTGATTTCGAATTTGATGTCGGAATTTAAAATTTCAAGATGGCGGAACCAATATGGCCGCCGAAATTTTAAGATTTCATCAAAACAGTATGAAATTTTGTTTAGAGGTGTTTTTGGGGTCACTGATTTCGAACTTGATGGCGCATTTTCAAAATTCAAGGTGGCGGAACCAATATGGCGGCCGAAATTTAAAGATTTCATCAAAACAGTATGAAAATTTCTATAGTGAGGTTTTTGGGGTCGCTGATTTCAAATTTGGTGTCGCATTTTGAAAAATTAAGATGGAGGATCCAGTATGGCCCAGTAGGTGTAGGGTATATATAAGTCGGCTTGCCCGACTGTAACTTACTCACTTGTCACATTCAATTACCTTTTAAAAATAGGCGGATTTTGGATGGACACTTGATGGACACAGAAGTTATGGCCATTTTTGTAAAACCTAAAATTTACGTTTCTTACTGCTGTATTCTGAACGAAATTCGTTTTCGACATTAATACAAAATGAAAAAAATTAAACCATTTTTCCAAAACATTTATTGAAAATTGTTTATATCTTAACGAACACTTAGTAAGTGAATGACTATGAAAAACAATTATTTATTAAGTAAATTAATATTCACATTTTACACAACCGTGCAAAATTTTAACGTTTTGATACTCCATAAATCATGGGCGTAGCCAGGAATTTCCAATGGGGGTTTTGAAAAAAACACCTAAAAACATTTTTTTTTTAAATTCAAAAAATTTTAATACCATAATTTTTGGACGGATAAATAGAATTTACGCTTTTACGCTTTTTAACAGTTGCTAATGGATAAATACATGAAAATCAAATACAGATGCTGTTTCAATGTTTATAAAGATACAAATGTGCATTATTACAGTTTTTTCAGCACGCTTCATTTTTCCGCAAACGCCAAAAATCTACTTTTTGTGGTATTATACTGTAATTTATTGAACAGATACACCAATTTACAATTTTTTTTGAAAGATAATTGCCCTACAACCTTGTCAAATATCATTTTCTTGTATCTCTTTTCGTTTTTGAAATACAGGAGCTCAAACGCAAAAAATATGAAAAATTTTTTATTTTTTGCACCTTTAAAGTTATGGAATTTCTTTTCTAATTGAAATTATGTTTGTTAAATGAGAAACTACAACTTTTTCTTATTTATTTTTTTACGTTGAATCCGAATATAATATTTATAAATTAGTACCACGCATAGTTTTACAGTTTTGCGCAGTTAGTTTTTTTTACCTTTATTACAAAAAATTTTGTTTGAAATTGGATATCTTTAGCATTCAATAGCGAAGCTTTTTATATTTTAATTGACACCCTCAGATTGGAAAAACCCTGAACAAAATGTGTTTGCGAAAAAGTCCATGAAAAAAATTTTGCATGAAGAAGCCATGCAAAGTGAACGAGAACGAATTTTGGTGCAAGAAAGCTTAGTATGAAAAACTGATGGAGCGGCCATCAGACTTTTACGCTAAAAAGTTTTTATTAATTTTCTGTGAAAAATTTTATTATGCAGATTTTTTTTCAAAAAGCACGTTTTATAAGAATTTTGTACGAAACATTATTTTGAAGAAATTTTGAGCTAATATTTGTTTATAATTTTACGACATAATTTTATTTCGAAGAATATTTAAAATTTAGATATATTAATATTATCGCTTTTGTGAAAAATGGAAACGCAAGTTTGTTAGCTGCAAGTTTTTTTGTATTGTTCGCAGTGATTTTGGCTAGAAATTTTTAAATTTTGGTTTTTGTGTTTTTGTAATTTGTGCAACTAACCCAACACAACTTAAAAAATCATCGCAAAGAAAGAAGTTCTTAGACAACAAAACACACGCCCAAATTCCCACGCAGCAAGAAAATTGGAACCCACTTGTCTGTTCTACATGCAATCAGGTCGTCTACGCTCGCACGCGACATGGTCGCCGAGATCAAGTCGCGCCGTAGCTAGAAAGTACCTCCTAATTGCGCACAAAAATAAGGGTGGTTTTCAGACACCACACATTTTTAGTTCGCGCATAGTTTTTCTTATGAAATATCTCACTGTCATTCGCTGCGCCAGCATTGACCATCGACTGGAGGAATGTAAACCAGAAACAAGCAATTTTTTTTTTGTGGGATCAAGCAAAGGAATGTGTGACATGAACACTTGTGCGTTTATTGTTGTTGTTTTCTTTCAGCCACGCGTATTTGCTTTTTTCCTTTTGTTTTAATACGCACAACTGAAAGGGTTTCTATGCGCGTAGTAAAACCAGAGAATAAAGTCTTTTGGATGCATGTATGTATACACAAAACTTCAATAATTCACAATTTATTATTAAATTGTTGTGATCATATGAAATGCTATTAGCAGGAAATTTAAAAATTGTATAAATACATCGATAACCCTTAAAACATACATGCTATGTTCCCAAAATTGTAGAAAATAAAAAACCAAACAGCTTCTGTATTTTACGTAAAAAACCAAAAAAAAATTTTTTTTTTTTAAATGAAATTTTTACGAAAATTATTTGACTAGTGTGCATAAATAACGAACATTGCACAAATTACAAACTCCTACAAACTAAAAAAAACACAAAAACCAAAATTTAAAAATTTGTAGCCAAATTCACTGCGAACAATACAAAAAAACAAATATTTAGCTCAAAATTTCTTCAAAATAATGTTTTGTACAAAATTCTTATGAAAAGTGCTTTTTGAAAAAAAATCTGCTAAACAAAATTTTTCACAGAAAATTAATAAAAAGCTGTTTAGCCTAAAAGTCTGATGGCCGCTCCATCAGTTTTTCATACTAAGCTTTCTTGCACAAAAATTCGTTCTCGTTCACTTTACATGGCTTCTTCATGCAAAATTTTTTCCATGGGCTTTTTCGCAAACACATTTTGTTCAGGGTTTTTTCAATCTGAGGGTGTCAATTTTAAATATATAGTTATGTGTCCTATCATGACAACCCATGGCATCCAAATAATGGTAACCTGCAAACAACGGAGTGAACTATCTTCGCGGAATACTCCCACTCTTCGAATACAGCAATATAGAAATTTTTAAAAAAATTTGGAGAGCAGGAAAACCCAACATTTTAACTCGATTTTTCTAAAAATGTTACCGCAATAGTACGGACAGTCATAGCTAAATCAGTTTTTGATGCTGATCAAGAATATGTATACCTTTCCATACCGGACACGAATTCTTATGGGCCTTACAAACGTTGTTTCAAAGTTAATATGCCATGCCACTGTAGTGTGTGGGGGTAAAATAAACTAATGATATTAGGAGAAAACAAGTGAGTAAGTTTCAATCGGGCAAGCCGACTTATATATACCCTACACCTACTGGGCCATATTGGATCCGCCATTTTGAATTTTTTAAATGCGACATCAAATTCGAAATCAGCGACTCCAAAAACCCCCCTATACAAAATTTTATACTGTTTTGATGAAATCTTAAAATTACGGTAAAAACACTATTTTCACTTATATGGGAGGTAGGCGTAGCAGTCGACCGATTTCGCCCATTTGCAATACCAACTCTTTCTAGGGCCTAAAAAAGATAAATCCAAAATTTGGGATCCCTAGTTTTCTTCTAGCTACTGCAATCGTGTTTACAAGAAAAGAGGGCGGACAGACGGTCAGACGGACAGACGGTCAGACGTACAGACGGACAGACGGTCAGACGGACAGACGGACAGACGGTCAGACGGTCAGACGGATAGGGCTAAATCAACTCAGGAGGTGACGCTGATCTAGAATACATATACTTTTCCATACCGGACACGTCTCCTTCTTGGTGTTACAAACATCAGACCAAAGTGAATATACCCATACCTCATGAGGTGTAGGGTATAAAAATATAAGAAGAAAACTGTATCTCTAAATTCAGAAAATTCCACATTAAGACACAATTGTGCCTGTTAAATGAACGAATGTAAATTGAAGTTATACACCAAAGCTGGGCATAGTTAATCGAGAATTTAACTTCGTTAACCCGGTAATAGTTAATCAAAAATTTAATTTCGTTAAATTAAAAAGTTAATTTCGTCGAAAAGTTAACTTCGTTAAAAGTTAAATTAATAGTTAAATTTCCTATAGAAAACAAAAAAAAAATTTTTTAATACAAAAAACACATACAAAATACTTTTTAACTATATTCAATTGAATGCCTGCACTCACAGACACATTTTCCACTTGAGAAATGGAAAATACGATGTAAACATCCTGACGATGTAAACCTCACGTAATGGCTGAGAACGCCATTGTGTTTAGAATGTTCTATAGAATAAAGAACAATTCGAAATATATCGGCGTGTGTATTTAATTGTTTTGTGAAATAATTTTTAAATTAAGTGTCAATATCAGTTCGAAAACAGTATGAATTCTTAATTTATATTCAATAATAAAAAAAATGTTTTGTTTTAAAGTTAACTAATGCTAGTTAATCGCAGAAATTTAACTTAACTAAATGAAAAAGTTAATGGTTTTAGAAATTAACTGAAACGTTAAAAGTTAACCAAAAATTTAACTTCGTTAATTAACTATTAACTAATTAACTAGTTAATGCCCAGCTTTGTTATACACCATTGAAAAGGAAATTTTATTACCTTTTTAATGAACCCCTTTGTATCAAGCATGACCTAGAAGTTATTCACGAAAACCTGACGCTTGCACCAAAAAAGCATGTGGCATATACATCAATTCGCTAATTGCAAAAGAGTAAACAATTTCTTACACTAAATTTGTTTTCTCTTTAACTTCGTAACGGTAAATCTCCGATACGTAAGATTTTGAGGGTAGTTGCGTGGAACAAAGATACATTGATTTTGCCAATAAAATACAATTTTTTGAAATGGCACTTACATACATTTCGCGATTAGGGGTCGATACTATCCATTAAAATTAAAAATGTTCAATATTTTCTGAGTTTGTGATCTTTTATCTCATAAACTAAAAGAGATACTAAAACATAATGTTCCACATTATTGTAAAAAAGGCAATTTTTTTTCAAAAACTATTCATCCGTCCAAAAGTTATGGTATTAAATCTATTCAACGGTCCGTTTTACACGTGTTTGCCCATAACTCAAATACAAAAGCTGACTAAGAAAACCCATTAACATATCTGAAATCAGCGCATCAAGGGCCTTTAGAATTAGTTATCAAATCTCTGGCACCAAAAAGTGTGTTGAGTTGTGTATTTTCAGATTTTTATATCACGTCAGGTTTCTGAGAAATTCAGATCAAGGAGTAAAAAAGGTTGGAGTTGACAAAATTCAGTAATTTAAGTTACAGTGAAAAATAACGTGGTACTCGAATTTTGGAACACACATTTTTTTTACAATACCGCAGTAAAAAGCGTAAATTTTAGGTTTTACAAAAATGGCCATTACTTCTGGGTCCATCAAGTGTCCATCCAAAATCCACCCATTTTTAAAAGGTAATTGAATGTACTTTATTGCAAAAAAAAAAAATCATTAAAAAATATAGAGTGTTTTCGGTTAAAAATCGGATGAAGTTACAACAAAATTTCCCTTTTGAAAGCGTACGGTTTTCTTAAAAATTACGGAATCTAATAACAGTAAGTACATTTTATTACCTTTCCAACGATATCAAACAATTTTAAATCGGTATAGATTTGACAAAGTTATGGGCATTTTTCTCTGTTTGCTACTTAAATTTTCTCCAAAATTTCTTAAAATTCAAATTACCATAAATCCGTCAAGAAGTTCTTTTTTTCAAAACGGTTCAAATTAGTATCTTAAATTGACGAGCCTAACAAACTGACAAAATTTCAAAATTGGAGACCCAAAGTCCGGATGAGTGGCCGAATTCACATGGAATAATGATTGGTCCCATTGTAGGTTAAACGACCAATTAGTCAAATCGTAAACGTATTTCCGTATCGTAAACGTAAATTTTCCGAGATTACTCGACTGTCTGCCAAGTGCAAACCTAAAGTTTTGCCGAAGTCAGCTCTTTGTACCGTTTGTTTATTTATCAACAGTGCTGCCGTATGTCTCTATTCGCATAAGAACAATTCCTACATTTAACTTTCTGGGGCTATATTTTGTATTATTCAACCAATTAATAAAACAAAATAGTTTTAATTTCGAAAATTTTTCGTTTTATATTAATTTTTCTAAATAACTTCAGCATTTTTAATTGTTTTTTGTTTCAGTTAAATTGTAGCATAGTGGCAACACACTTTGTCAGCAAAGCAAACAGCTGACCCGATTTTACGTAAAATATCAAAAATCACACACATTATAAATTGGCGAGTTCAAGTTTCCTGTATATTTGGTCCCTCTTAACCAAAAATAAAATCCAGGTTTTTGTTCAAAATATATGGAAACATTAGGAAAATTTAACCAACTTCAGGAATTTTTAAGCAGTTAGGCAAAACTGAGCATAGTTAATCGAGAATTTAACTTCGTTAACCCGGTAAAAGTTTTTTTTTTTTACTTAACATTTGATTTATTGGTTCTTTCTAAATACTTAGAACTAACAATAATTTTTAACGATGCAATATAACAATTTAATTAACATTTAACAATTTAAACAAATGCTTGTTACCCTAATCCATAAATTTGGACAACGTTATGCAGTACTCGATGGTTATGGCGGCATCAAGGTGATGTTGACATCGTAGGATGTTGGCATCGACTGTATGCCAGCATAATCGGGAAGTCAGAAGCGACGAGGGTTCCGGGGCTATCTAATCAAATGGATTTTGGATGCATTTTGAATGCATTAAACATGCGCGACTGCTTGAAAATATCGAAACAAAGCTTATCGCGTTATTTTTAACTAAACTTTATTTAAAACTCTAAAATCCAAAAATTCCCACGCGATAATTAAAATCCCTAATTGCCCGAATAGCACAGTCGCAAAGCTTGGGTTTAGAGCCGACCCTCGCGGTATGGTATCCCCGGCCGAACGAATAACACGAACACGCGAAAACCCGATAAATAAACTTTTTTAAAAACTACACCGAAACTGCCGCGATATATATATATATATATATATATATGTATTAAAAGAAACTGAAACTTTCCCGACACAACGAAAATAATACCGAACACGAACGGAACCCTTTCCAAAATTGACACAACACGACAAATAACCAAAAGAAATTATTTGTTCACCAAAAATTATATTTTTTTTAAACGCAATTCATTTGCGGGACCAGACCGACCTGTCTGAAATCCCTCGCCCGATTCTTTGCAGAATCAATTCACCAGCTGGATTTCGATAAGATCGATGTCCAGCAACAACTTGGCTCAGATGCGGGACGACACAAACAAAAAAAGGAATACGGAAGAGGGGGAAACGGCCAAACAAATTCCAAGCAAACTACTTGAAATTACCAGGACGGAAACACTTCACCAAAACAAATCACGACCGAACACAACTCTATTAAACTTCTCAAATTCAAAACAACTAAATGGCCGACTGCCACAAATAAAATAAAGCAAAAAAAACACTACCTGGCAAAACTAAACCAGCGCGGAAAAATACTCCCTTTATAACACTTGTCCTCCAGCTTCAATCCAATGATGGAAACCGCTCCACTTCACCACTCAAAAATACAATTTAGAAAAAAAGAAAGAAAATTATCAAAAAATTTCCAAACATATTATTCAAAATCAAATTAAATTAAAAATCTAAAACTTTAGCGCTATCCTTCTTCCCTGTTCAAAAAGAACTCAAGAACCTGTCTATATGAAGGCATATATGGCGCTCACTTTCCATTTCTCTAACATACTGGCTTCTGCGAATACTGGCTTCTGCGCGACCTACGCAGAAGCCAGTATTCGCAGTCGGGGCTTTACCCACACCTATATGTGAAAGATCTTCTCAGATTTTCTAGAGTGTGTTTGGCAAATTTACATATACACACCCGCACCCACCAAAATGAAAATACTCACTTTGGCGGCACTCATGTCTGTATAGGCGAAAACATAAATGTCGACAGGTTCCCCTCCCTCAAACAGTATCAAAGAGTACAAAAGCTCTAGTCCAGGTTTTGACATTTTACTATTGTAATGGCGAGGCTGGCAATACCTTCATCGGATCGCCGCCGCTCACTGAGCTAACTTAACGAAAGCAAAAGCGATAGAAAGGAAAAGAAAGCAAGAGAACTTTGACGGCTCAAACAAAATATTCAGTTGTCTTCTTCATCCGCGGTCGCATTTCAGCCGCGAGTGGTGAATTTGTTTTGCTTAACCCATTAATGACGAGAGCGAAATAATAGGAATTTTTTCAATATTTTTTCAGGATTACCTAGAAATGACCTAAGAAACGAATTCCAAACTTTTTTTTTTTGGATTGCTTGCTGTTTGCCCACCTTTGCCCGTTACCATATGGTTACGCTCGTCACAACCCTAGCAAAATTACCTAATTTAAGATATTATTGTTTATAACTATTTTTTTTTTAATTTTTGAAAGTTTGGCAATGTGTAAACATTCATTTTGTAAACAAAATTTTTAATCGCCATTTTTTTTAAATTTTAAAATTTTTTTTTAAATAATTTTTTTTTTTTTAAATTTATTCAAATTAAGGATAGTTTTTGATTGGAAAAGATTCTTCAGCAAAGTAGTTTGTTTTTAAAAAACACACATTTTTGCATCCAAAAAAAAACTTTATTGCCCCCAGGAAAAAAGTTAGAAAAGTAGGTCAGTTTTTAACTAGGATTTTCTTGATAAGTGTCCTGGAGCCACTCAAAATTAATACAAAAGGTTGGCCCTAATTACCAGTCCGCCATTGTATATAATATGTATAATTCCGTACACCAATAATACTGTTCAGGTTTTCAATAACATTAGAAATATCTTCATATGGACTGAAATTAGAAAGGTCCTCGTCATCATTTGACATACACAATTTACATGGCTGTAAAAGAGGTGTTCGATGAAGACCATCGGCAGTACCTTCGTCATCTTCCTCCTAATCTTCTTCTGCAGCCGGATAAATCGATTAAAATTGTGCTCGCCAAAATGTCTTCATCGTAATGTAAATTTGCTAAAAAAAAACAAGTGAGTAAGTTTCAGCCGGTCGAAGTGAATCTATATATGCCGTACACCTTTCCATCTGATATCTGGTCGCCATCTTCCGCTCATTCCACCGACGGTACTCACAGCACTATGTGCTCCATTTTTTAGATGTAGCTCGGCATGACCTAGCCATCTCAGCTCGGCAACACCTATGTAGCTATCATGATGTCATGTCGTGATCGCTCAACAAATTAAGCAAAACAAACATTTTTATATAAAAAAAATAACAATTAATAAGATTGTGCAGTGCGTTTCTTCGGTCAGTGCGTGTGTGATTTTGTTCCTCCGATTTTGTTTAATGCCCCGACAACCCCACCTCTACCTCCGCGAGAGTTGCTTGGTCTCCTGAGACCAACCAACTTTTGAATCTAACCGGAGAAAAATCACCCTGAGTCCATGTGCGGCCTAAGGTCCTGCATATGCCATGTCCCCTTTTCTCGTCCGTCTTCGTCTTCCAAAACATATGTCCACGGAGACACCCTCTTTTTAACCCTAAATTTCAGAGCTAACTTCGCTGCAAAATAGTTTGCAGCATCAGACAAAACAAAATTACGTCTCCATACTAACTCGTGTAGTAAATACTGTACATCTCTACGTCTGAGATTGTACGTCTTTGCTGTCTTGGCACTTGCCATTTCTAACGTTTTCCGTACGTCTTCCCTCAAGTCTGCCATTTTCTTGGCCCGGTCCTCACTACTACTGTCCGGTTGGTCTGAGTCTCCCACTCGTCTATAATCCCTATCACCCCTGACCGCCATATTCCGGCCAAAATTCACGAAGTATGGAGACGCCCCCAATACCTCATGCTGCGCTGTTCGAATGCAGCACGCCACCTTTGAGAGGTGAGTATCCCACGTCCTGTGGTTCTCCGACACGTACGCCCTCAAAGTGGTCTTAATAATTTGGTTAATCCGCTCGGCCGGATTAGCCTGCCGATGATAATGTGCAGTGTACCGCATCTGCACACCATACGAAGCTCATAAACTCTGCAGCTCTTTGCGAAACTGTGTCCCATTGTCGCATACCTTGGACCTCGGAACTCCAAAGAGCAGGAAGACATTATCTTCCAACTCATTGCAAACACTCTTTGCCGTTGCATTTCGCAACGGAAACAACAAGGCAAATTTGGTGAAGTAGTCGACCACCGTTAAAATATAACAAAACCCCCGACTAGACTTCACCAAGGGTCCCACCAGATCTACGCAGATCATTTCCCAAGGTTCTAACTTCTTTGTCCTCTCTACCATACAACCAGCTGGCTTATTGTTGTCTGGTTTCACCCTCTGGCAAACCTGACAACCTTTAATATATCTAGCTATCTCTGCCTTCATTTTTGGCCAATAATATTTCTCAACTACTCTTGCATATGTTTTCCTAACTTCCATGTGCCCCGATAATGGATTATCGTGACACTCGAATAAAATACTGCGCCTATCACTCCTGCCCACAACTCTCTTCCACTCGTACCCAGCGCTAAACAAACTATTTGTCCCTGCCTTTATGTGTTTATATAACACCCCATTTTCAATTCTCCAAGCTGGGTAATCGAGTGGTTTATTCTCCACTTTCCGAACCATGCTCTCAAGCCATGGATCTTCTAGACGCCCATCTACCTCCCCTACGACTGGGACACTTCTGGAAAGCATGTCGGGCATAACATGATATTTCCCTTTCCGATGAATGATTTTATAATCATACTGCTGGAGCTTTAAAGCCCACCTAGCCAACCTACCGCAAGGATCTTTCAAATTGTTGGGCATCAACTTCTCAACTGCCCACAAAACAGCCAAACACTCCTTCTCGGTAGTGGAATAATTCCTCTCGCACCTACTCAACGACCTGCTCAAATATGAAATGACCTTCTCCCCTTCATCAAACTGCTGTGTCAAAACGGCACCTATTCCAAAATCGGAAGCATCAGTTTGAACTACGAAGGGTCGTTCGAAATCGGGACAGCTCAGGACCGGCGCCGTCACTAGACGCTCCTTGGCCTTCAAAAAGCTGTCCTCACACTCCGGCGACCATCTAAACCTGTTTTTCTTCTTTAGAAGATCAGTTAGAGGTTTAACCAAATCTGCGAAATTCGAAACAAACCTACGATACCAAGAAATGGTGCCAACAAACTACCGGACTTCCCTTACATTTTTGGGCGCTGGAATTTTCAGCATTGCCTCAACTTTTTCGGGGTCAACATGCAAGCCCTGTCGATCAACAACATAACCTAGATACCGTAGCGAAGAAAGACAAAAATTACATTTTCCCTATTCAATCTACGCCCAACCGAACAAATCCTCCTCAAGACTTCCTTCAGAACCTCAACATGCTTGTCAGATGTATTTGTAACGATAATAATATCGTTCAGATACACAAAAACATGGGGTTCCAAGTCAGCCCCAAGGACCTCATCTATAAATCTCTGCCAAGTTGCAGGCGCAATGTGCAGGCCATAAGGCATGCGCTTGAACTGGTAGAGCCCCCTACCCGGATCTGTAAATGCCGTACAGGCCCTAGACTCCTTCTCTACTGGGATATGCCAATAAGCGGATTTTATATCCAAGCTAGAGAAATATTTGGCATCCTTCAGCTTATCTAAACTAGCCGAAATATAAGGGAGGGGGTAACTATCTCGATCCGTATTTTTATTCAGTGTCCTATAGTCGACACAAAACCTATAACTCCCATCCTTTTTCCTAATCATCACAACCGGTGATGCCCAAGGGCTGTGAGAAATCTCAATCACACCCTTTTCTAACATATCCTCTATTTCCTCATCTATGCGCCTCTGAATAGCCGGTGATACCGGATAGTATCGCTGCTTGACTGGTTCCACATTTGGCTTTGTACGAATCCGATGTTCGACCAAATGTGTACAACCAAGTCCCTCAGGCATAGGCCTAAAAACATCTGCAACAAACTCCTCAAGAACCGATTTTTCCCTAGTTGACAACGAAGACCTATCAACTATCGCCGCTACTGACGAGACCTCGACTTGGTCGGAAAACCTCCACTGATTCTTGGCCAAATCTGGCACTACACCGGCCTTAGACCAAAAGTCTACTCCAAGAATCAATGATTGGGGTAAATCCGGTATTACGAGGCATTCAACGAGGACCGACTTGCCCTCTACCTCGAAAGGGACCGAAACTACCCCCCTAACCGGAACTTCTTCACCATCAGCAAGCGTAACCTTGCTGACCGCAGACGCCAATAAACTTATCCCCCAGGACTTTAATGTGTCCCAGCCTGGCCTACCAATAATCGTCCTGGTGGCCCCCGAATCTAAAAGCCCTAACATACGCACTCCAAAAATCCTAACGCCTAAATATGGCCTATTATCTAAATCTTTTCCCGACAAAGTGAAACTCAAATATACTCCGGACGGACGCCTCTGAGGCCTATCACTATTTTCCCTAGCCAGCTGGTTGCCCGCAGGCAACCTACCTAAACCTCGCGAACTTCTTGCCCTGCCTCCACAAGAGCTCGCTCCCCATTTCCCGACTCTTCGCGGGCCCTCGGAGCCGCTCTCGGGGCCGCCTCCCTTTCCGAGCGCTCCTGTAATTGCCCTGCTCTCGGAGAGCATCGGGGGCAATCACGTTTCATAAAGCCAGGCCGCTCGCAGCCGCGGCAAATAACCGCCTTTCGGCAGTTTACCGAAACATGCCCAAACTTCTTGCAGTTAAAGCACCTGAACGGACGCCTAGCCCGTTGAGGTGCCCTAATTCTCCGCTCCAATCTAAGATTGCGCAGCGGAGCCCTGACTGCAACCACTTCCGGCTCGGCCGAAACGTATGCCAAGTCTGGCTCCAGCAAGTCCTTGGACCGGCTGCTGGGCGGCGGCACGAATGCTTCCACATTCGCCCGCACAGCCTCCAGTTTCCGACCCAAGGAAACCAACTCCGAAAAACTCTCAGGCTCTGCCAAGCCCAGCTGAGTCTGATAAAAAGGACACAAATTAGCCCTGACCAGACCCAACATACGCTTCTCCGGCAAGGACTCGGACAGACGACGGAACAGACCCCTCATAACCGCTACATAAATGCCTATGGACTCAGCCCCACCTTGAGTCCTTTTCCTAATTTCTTCTAACAAGAGGTCATCATAATTATGGGGCAGAAACTCTAACTTCAGCTGAACGACCAATTCTCGCCAGCTGGAAACATACCTTCGGGCATCACGGAACCAAATCAAAGCCCTATCCGAAAATAAATCTACCGCCCCTCTAAACAACTGGTCCTCACTGACCCCACGAGCGCCACAAAGCTCGTCTACTCGCTCCAGGAAGGCATGCAGAGATATATCCTTTCTCTGACCGGTAAACTTTAAATCCCACATGCCCTCAAACAACAAAGCCTGGTCATTTAAAAGAAATTATTAAAAAAACTCAAAAAAAAGCCACAAAAAAAATTTTAAAAAAACCAAACTCAAAATATTTAAAAAAATTCCAAAAAAAAATAATAAAATTAAAACTAATAAAAAAAAATTAAATAAAATAAAATTTAAAACAAACTAGAAATAATAAATAACGAGGTGCAACAAAAAAAATTAAAGCAAAATTTTTAATTAGAAAAAAAAAGAAAATTTAAAAAAATATTTATAACAAAAAAAATTGTATTAAAAAAATTATTTAAAATTTACGTGTTGCACCAAAAAAAGGAACGGACTCACCGAACAACAAAAAAAACCGCTACTCCGCTGCCACTCCAAACGATGAAAAAAAGAATGTAAACCAATTAGTAAAACGGTAAAAAAAAACACAAGGTACAAACAAAAAAAAAATACGATTTTAAAAAAAAAAATGTTTAAATAAAAAAAAAAATTAACAAAAAAAATTATTAAAAACTTTAGTTAAAATAGCCCCACGTTGGCCGCCAGCTTATCGCGCTATTTTTAACTAAACTTTATTTAAAACTCTAAAATCCAAAAATTCCCGCGCAATAATTAAAATCCCTAATTGCCCGAAAGCACAGTCGCGAAGCGTGGGATTAGAGCCGACCCTCGCGGTAGGTATCCCCGGCCGAACGAATAACACAAACACACGAAAACCCGATAAATATACTTTTTTAAAAACTACACCGAAACTGCCGCGATATATATATAAGTATATATATATATATATGTATTAAAAGAAACTGAAACTTTCCCGACACAACGAAAATAATACCGAACACAAACGGAACCCTTTCCAAAATTGACACAAAACGGCAAATAACCAAAGAAATTATTTGTTCACCAAAAACTATAATCTACGATTCTTTGCAGAATCAATTCACAAGCTGGACTTCGATAAAATCGATGTCCAGCAACAACTTGGCTCAGATGCGGGACGACACAAACAAAAAAAAGGAATTCGGAAGAGGGGGAAACGGCAAAAAAAATTCCAAGCAAACTACTTGAAATTACCAGGACGGAAACACTTCACCAAAACAAATCACGACCGAACACAACCTGTCCAAGTCTATTGAATTCCTCAAATTCAAAACACTAAATGGCCGACTGCCACAAATAAAATATAGCAAAAAAAAACACTAGCTGGCAAAACTAAACCAGCGCGCAAAAATACTTTGGAACACTTGTCCTCCAGCCTCAATCCAATGATGGCAACCGCTCCACTTCACCACTCAAAAATACAATTTAGAAAAAAAGAAAATTATCAAAAATTTTCCAAACAAATTATTCAAAATCAAATTAAATTAAAAATCTAAAACTTTAGCACTTTCCTTCTTCCCTGCTCAAAAAGAACTCAAGACCCTGTCTATATGAACGCATATATGGCGCTCACTTTCCATTTCTCCAACATCTTCACTCCCCCCACACATGAGCGCAACCTACGCAGAAATTCGCCACCCGCGAGTTTGTTTTGCTCAACAAATTAAGCAAAACAAAAATATTTATATAAAAAAAAATAACAATTAATAAGATTGTGCAGTGCGTTCCTTCGGTCAGTGCGTGTGTGATTTTGTTCCTCCGATTTTGTTCGCCCGTCGTGACAAAACAAACAAAACAACAACACCAGTCGCAAATTAATGCCGCGACAAGCTCACGTGAACCACAGAATTACTTCCAATCGAATTAGGTTAGGTTCGACATTTGTAATGTAAAAGACTTTATTTTGTACTATCGTATTTTTTTCAAATATGATTATATGACAATATGACTTTAAGATTACTTGTGAACTCCCTTATTAAAATTACGATACCCGAGACTTTCTTCAAAGTGCTGGTAAGTAAAATTTTTTGGGATGCATAAAGTTGCGTTGGTAAAAATAAAATAAGTTTTGTAATAAAAAATTCGCCTGAATTTAAAAAATTTTTGGAAAAATTGAGTTTTTGGCAAATTCACCAATTTGCATTCGCACAACCTTTTACACTGCCTGAATATATGTTCCCAAACAAGCATCGGTAGCCAAAGGTTCATAGCAAATGAAAATGTATGGTCATCGTTGGAAATATTTGAAATCCGTTCTTCAAAATTTCTTGATTTCGCAGAAATTAAAGAATTTGTTAATATATACAGCGTTCATATCGATGTACTCGCCTTGAAATAGCAAATAAGTGTTGCAAGACAACTTTTAATTAACTCGAAAGCCAAAAGTCTAATAGAAATTGTAACGTCGCAAAGGCTGGAGACTCGTCGGATGTCCAGGGCTTTGTACACAGAAATAAATTTATAATTTACAGAGATTATATTCAAACAGAGACTTTATTCAATAATTATCAATATAGGTATTCACAAAATTTCGATTGAACGTTAGGTTGGGCGAACAGTGGCGTTTTCGGCGATGTTGGCAATTCGTTGGGCAATCGCTGGTGGTTCACGATGCGTGGATCCGTAACGGTGGCGATATAGGCGTTGCGTAGCGATGCGTAGCGTGATTTTGGGAGCAATAGGCGGGAGCGTGGCTAATGCGAGCGTAGGCGTAGTAAGGCACGAACGTGGGTGCAGTAGAGCATGGGTGATGATCAGAGAGTTCTCGTAATTCGTGGTGTAGTCCCACACAGGGATTCGATATAGGTGCAGCACCACCAACTGACTTCAGGCGTAGTACCCCTCAAAGGCTTCAATAAAATTCCGGTGTAACACCACACAAAGGCTTCAATACAATTCCGGTGTAACACCACACAAAGGCTTCAACAGTCTTCACAAGATTCGATATTTAACAGCTTTCCATAAATTCCAACTTCCTCGTTGAGCATGCCTTCTGCCTGCTTTTCCTCACGTTGCCTCCACGCTGGTCGATTCGCAATTAGCCTGAAACTGATTCGGAATATAATCGCAATAGCCCATAATTTTATTTACAACAGAAATATTACAGAGAGTATAAAAAGTTTTATAAAACATCAAATGATATTCAAAGTAGGGAATGAAGAAGGTTAATTAATTATTTATAAAAACAATGCTGAAACAATTTTAAGAAATGATTAAAAAATTATAGAATTAAAGTTTGTCAAAAGAATCTGCAAAACAATGATTTTTCTTGATTAGATGTTTTTAAATGATTAAATGTTTTAAATGGAAACTAAAGACTTGAAAATGGATGTAATTTTCTTTGACGTACAGATTTTGGAAGGATGACTGGAGCAGTTTCGCAATGTCTAATAAATCAGACGGCCCCCGGCCCTGCCACCATTCCTCTGACCAAATTTCCTATTTTAGAAAGGATGACTGGAGCAGTGGCGCAATGTCTAATAAATCAGACGGCCCCGGTCCTGCCACCATTTCTCTGACCATGTTTCCTATTTTCGAAAGGATGACTGGAGCAGTGGCGCAATGTCTAATAAATCAGATGGCCCCCGGTCCTGCCACCATTTCCTCGTCCAAATTCCGACTACCTCTTTTCCTATACTGAATGATGACTGGGAAAGTGGCGCATTGTCGGATAAATCTGACGGCCGCCATCCCTGCCATTATTCCAGTTAACAAATTTCCTACTTTAAATTAACAATTGATACCACTCACCTGAATCGCAATAGACCGAAATCAGTGTGAGGGCTCGCTTTTTATACTCTCGCTATTCACCAATTTCTATTGGTGATTTGTTGCATCTAATTTTGTCGCTACGTGTGGGGTATTGTTGCGCAGTGCCTATTGCCATCTCTCTTTTCCCTATGGCATTTCCGGTGTGACCAGGTGGGTGGATTGGTGGTCTGTTTGCTTCGGTGTGACCAGGTGGTTTGATTGGTGGCTTATTTGCCCCGGTGTGACCAGGTGGTCTGATTGGTGATCTTTGTTACCAAGGTGGCCGTTGTGCCGCTGTCCGCCCTAAATTAAGTATTACCATAGGCATTTAGTATTTAAATAATATTATTTCATAGAATTCTTATACATTTATTCCTTATGCAATGAAAATTTACATTTGAGTAATTTTTTTTTTGAGTAATTTATGTTGTGACTGCGCTTTTTTATAGTGGTCGTCGCAAAATGCTGATGCAACTGGAATTATTACCAACAGCGTATTCTGAAGTAATACAAATATTTAGGCGCCCCCCTAAAATGTTGTATTGGGTCTAAAAATTATGTTTCCAAAGTTTCATCCCAATCGGATTGCCCGATTTGTTTCGAAAGTGGCTTACATTATGCAAATACACCCAAAACTCTAGATCAAGAAAAATACGAGAATAAAAACCATAATTAACCATTTTTGGCAAAAACCCCCCTAAAATTAGTAAAAATCATTTTCGTAAAAATAAAAAAAAAAAAATTTTGTAAAAAAAAATCAATTAATTTAAAATGCGTTCCAGAATCAGAAAAATACGCTTAAAAAACCATAATTTTCTATTTTATATATAAAAACGAGAATGTAGAAATAAAATGTCGGCCTTTGTAACTATTTAAAAAACATAAATTCTCTTTTCCAGCAACAAAACAAAGTCGTTATGTACCAGAATTAAAACTTCATGAACTGAGAGCTGAAAAATATAACGGAATGGTTCGTTTACTGAAACCAGGATGTAGAACTATTATATTAGTTACGGACTTACAAACTCGACCGAAACTTATACCTACATTTCATAAATCAGTTTGGCCATATAGGAAATCGAAAACATTAATTTTTGGACACATGCTTATCGAGAAAGGACTTTCATGGTATTCAGAATTATTGCGCCTATCTCTAAGTGAATCGAAAAACTTGCAAATTAACCCAAGAAATTGCATTGGAACAGTAATTGCGTTAAATGGACACAGGAAATACTTTTGCATGTACCATGCCAAACACCCAGAAACAGCTCGTGGCGCCAAGGTAAATAAATGTCATTATTTAAGAACAGTATTCTTTAATTAAGGGACCCTTCATAACACAGTCTTCCGAATTTGTAAAAAGGTTCTTCTCCATGGCTTACTTTTCTTACAGACCTAGAGGTCCTGATCACAATGGTATCGTTGTTTTTTGTCTCTCTCATCGGGATCAATAGTTGTTGGCAAAATGTAAGAAATGCAATAATTTGTATCCATACTTTTTTAAATCAATTTTATATAAGCTTTAATAAATTTGTGACTGAATCCCCATCACTATTTTGTAGATCAATAATTTACCTTTCCGACATGACCAACCTTTGGAACAATTTTATTTATATAAATTTTAAAGTTTTGGTGAGCGGCCATTTTTGACAAATTTTTTCGTGCTTTTTTAGTGCACTGAAGGACTGCATTGGTATGAATTGTCTATACTGATGAATAATATTCACTCATGCTACCTTTTTACGTACCCGAGAAACATATTTTTAATACTATTTAAAAAAATTATACTTTTTGGACATTTTTAGTTTTTACAAATAACTTTTGAACGCGATGAAAGAGACAACCTTCTGTCAACCTTATATCAGTCATGGGGAAATATGGCTGCACACTGTGTAATATTCAAAACCAATATGGTCGTAAATTTCACGAACTGACATTCCTAAGTTCTTGTTGTTTTACATGTAGACAAAGCTGGGCATAGTTAATTGAGAATTTATTTTCGTTAATCCGAAAATAGTTTAAACCAAAATCAAACAAGCAAAAATATTCTATTAATTGAAATCCAAAAATAGTTTTTAAATTATTTTGAAATATGTACTCACCTATGTAGTCCAGTCATTCTGTGATTTTCCTCATACAAAAATTACAAAAATTATCATCTGCGATATTTTTTGCAGAACTCATTCAGGGGCGTGTCCTAAGTTTAATTCCAAAATGGCAGGACTGTCGAGATTGTGCTGCTGCTGCTATAAGGAAAATCGAATATCTCGTAAACAGGAAATCTTTTGGTATCATTTTGAATAGTATTACACCGCCTACTATTTAAACTAAACATGTTTTTAATTTGATAATTAGGTCAAAATTAAAAAATACTTTTTTGTTGTATTTTTTTTTAAATTTTTTTTTATTGTCCAATATTTATCTTCGAATGGACTCTACACATGACAAAAAAGTTTTTTTTACAATATTATTAAAAATTACATTTTTGATTTTACAAGCAAACTTACACAAAATTGAATAAACAAATAACAAAAATTAAAATAGGGTTGTCCTCTGCTATGCCAATTGTCTACTGGTTTGCTTTTTGTTTATGTTTATGTTTTGTTATATTTCTTTGTTGGTGTATCAGGTGTCTCTAAATTTGAGCACAGTTATCGGTGTCTGTTTTGAAGTTTAGTCTCTCCTCGTTTGGTGTATTTATAATATGTAGCATTTCTAGTGTCAGCCTCTTTGCATAGTTTCTCTCCTCCTGTACGATCTCCACATTCTTTAGGTCTGGTGTATGTCGAAGCTTTGAGCAGTGGGCAGCTAATGCTGTTTTTTGTTCAATTGGTTTATTGTTGTTCTTGTGGTCTGATTTGGGGGCTGAAATTCGTGTTCATAGTTTAGATGTTGTAGTTCCAATATATACTTTATTGCATACATCGGATCCGTCACCAATGCAAGTTATTTTGTATACCAAATTAGCTTTGTCGTCCTTGTCCAATCTACTTTTTAGCCTGCTGTATATTTGTTTCATTGTGTTGTTGTTTTTGTGTGTAATCATGTATTTATCGTTGTTGTACACTGCACGAAGTAATGATAAGACCAACATCAAAATGTTAAAAATCTTTTATTGCAATTCTGATACAGGGGATATTTATTGCCAAATATTAAGTTGTACTAACAATTAATTAAATTAACTTAAAGAAGACTAAATTCATGCACTCAAATATTTTTGATAAATAAATAAAAATCATTTCATACGAACAAATGATAAGACCAAACTATAAAAATTTCGGAAATATTATAAATATTATCCGTGGCTGGATCCGAAACAGCTGTACACTCTGCCAGACTGAGTTTTTGCTTAGTTGTTGTACTCCCTTTCCAAAATTAATTTTTTGGAAAATGAGCTAAAACCCATAATTAATACATAATATTATTTTTGTTAAATTGTTAGTAGTTAGTATATGAACCCTTTTGAATTATAGCATGTTAAAGACGCCGTGGCATTGAGTTAATTGAAGACTTAATGCAATTTTCTTTAATTTTGTTCCATTCAGCAGTAATGGCACTTTTAAGGCATTTTACATTGTCAAATTGTCTCCCATTCTTGAAAATCCACTTGGATAATATTGCCCACATGTTCCCAATGGGGTTTAGACCGGAAGTTCTTTTGAGTTTGGGTGATGAAGCGGCTGCAGACGAGTGGAGATAATGCTGTAATTCATTCATCCAAGGCAACAAAACGGTTCTTGAGTACGCGGAACATACCTGTTTTTTGCTGGCCCGCTTGCAGCCCCGGTCTAAACCCCATGGGAACATGTGGGCAATATTATCCAAGTGGATTTTCAAGAATGGGAGACAATTAGACAATGCCTTAAAAGTGCCATTACTGCTGAATGGAACAAAATTGAAGAAAATTGTATTAAGTCTTTAATTAACTCAATGCCACGGCGTCTTCAACATGCTATAATTCAAAAGGGTTCATATACTAACTACTAACAATTTAACAAAAATAACATTTATAATATTTCCGAAATTTTTATAGTTTGGTCTTATCATTTTTTCGTATGAAATGATTTTTATTTATTTATCAAAAATATTTGAGTGCATGAATTTAGTCTTCTTTAAGTTAATTTAATTAATTGTTAGTACAACTTAATATTTGGCAATAAATATGCCCTGTATCAGTAATACAATAAAAGATTTTTAACATTTTGATGTTGGTCTTATTATTACTTCGTGCAGTGTATATATCTGCGCTGGCAAAATTTCTCGGAGTAGTCGGGTATATATGTTATTGATTTGTATATGTTTGGTTTCTTATTCTTCTGCTGTTGTGTTGTTCCTTTTTCCGCTCGCTTTATCAAGTCCGTTATAGTTTTCTTAGGGAAGTTATTGTTGTATAATATTTGTCTGATTCTATTTTTGTTGTGGTTCT
Source organism: Heteromyza rotundicornis (assembly GCA_951394025.1). NCBI lineage: Eukaryota > Metazoa > Arthropoda > Insecta > Diptera > Heleomyzidae > Heteromyza > Heteromyza rotundicornis. The sequence continues at coordinate 34,834,921 of OX596012.1, forward strand.
TAGGTTCTGTGTCACATAAATTTAGAACTCTTCTTATAAAGTTGCATGTCGTGTTCATGATGATACGTTTTGGGTGATTAGAATGAAAATTTATCAGTCGTCCAGAGGCCATTGGTTTTTGGTACCAGTCAAGTTTTAATATGTTTTTGTCATTTAAAATGACTGTGTCCAAATATGTTTTCCATTAAGTTTGTGTTAAATAACGGGTTGTATAAATCTGTTTTTGTGTAATATCTGGTAACCGATCTTGTAGATAATAAAATGCTCCAAATATTTACCTAGAACATTTTCTTGTGGGATCATTGGGCGGATGTGAATAAAGGAATACTTAATGCTATTTGCATTCAAAACTTAACGGAAATAGCATTTAGTATTCCTTTATTCACACCACCCATTGGTTTAAAAGTTATAGCTTGGAAAATGTGAAATATATTTTAGATATGTTAATTTTATTTATTAACTATTGAGTTTATTATTAAATGATTATCAAAAAATTTTCCAAAGTTTGACATTTGAGAAATTCTTTGATATAAAATCATATAACAGAAAGCTTGCTATGCGTTTTTGAATTTTTCAAATGTAAACTCACATAACATTTCAAAGAACAGTTCAAAGCTGCATGGTTTCCCATTAAAGCTGGGCATAGTTAATCTACAATATAACTTAATTACAAAATAAAAAATGTTTTCCAAAAAACACCAAAATTTTAACATTGTTAATTAACGATTAACTAATCAATAGTTACTGCCCAGCTTTGTTTTCCACGCATAAACAACCAAAAATGTCTACTTGTGAAATTCTTTGATAGAAAAACATTTTAAGATCAAACGTATATGTTTTGTCCACATCGAATTCAAATAACAAAGAATTCTTTGCGTTTTTATTTTTCAAATGTAAAAAACACATAACTGTAAAAAAACCAATCAAACAAACCAGCGTTTTTACTCTACTCCTATCGGAGTAGATATACTACTCTCCCTTTGATTTTTAAATTTCTATTCTACTACGGTAGTAGATTTTACGATGCAAAAGTACTACTCTTTCTACAAATCAGACAGAAATTTCTACTACTCTCGTAAAATGTCTACTGCTCTACGCAGAAAACCATATCTACTCCCCTTTCTTGAAATCTACAACTCTGACAGTCATTTCTACTACTCTCATATATATATATATATATATTATTGATATAGCTAAATCAACTGAGGAGGTGACCTCAGTTGATTTAGCTATATCCGTCTGTCTGCCCTCTTTTCTTGTAAACACGATTGTAGAAGCTAGATGAAAGCTAGGGAGCCCAAATTTTAAATTTATCCTTTTTGGGCCCTAGATGGAGTTAATATTGTAAATGGGCGGAATCAGTCTACTGCCACGCCTACCTCCCATATAAGTGATAATCATGTTTTCCCTTATATTCCGCTTAAATAGTTCCAAACTTGGTACAGTTGAACCCGCTTAACTGAAACACGAATTTGTCACAGATTTGGTTTTTCACTTAAGTGATTTCGGATAACTGAAAAATATTTCACTTAAACGAATTTTGCATAACATAAAAATATTTCACTAAAACGAAGTACGGTTTAAGCCAAAATTATCAGTTTTTTCCCAAATTTTGTTCTCTTAAATGCCAAAGGCCAAACCAGGATTTCATTGCATTGTACATAAAATTTATGGCTTAATGAGAGACCGTGGTTTTTTCTTTGACTTACACTCTAATTTTCTTTCATAAACTTCATTTTGTATTGAAAAAATATAAATTTTAATAGAAATAAAATTTTTAGGGCATGTTTCATTTATGTGCAGTTAAATTGGTATAAATTAAAAGGGGTTTTCAGTAAGACGCGTTTCAGAAAAGCGAAATAATTTGTATGAAAAAGGGAAAAAATCATGGGAATCCAATTTTTGTTTCACTTAAGCGGGTTTTCACTTAAACGTGTTTCACTTAAGCGGGCTCGACTGTATCCAGGAGTATTTGGGGTCGCTGATTTCGAATTTGATGTCGGAAATTCATGGTAGTAGACCCAATATGGCGGCCAAAGTTTTAAAATTTAATCAAAGAAATATGAAATTTTACTCACATGTTTAAAAAAATGTTTAGTAGGGGAGGGTTTCCACCTACTGGCACCCTAAGGTTTTGAAGCCATAACGTGCTTTTGAAACATAATTTCGTGGAGATCTCGGGTTCGTTTGAAAGCTGTGTTCAATAGTTAAAAAGAATTTTCAACGGAACTTAAAAATTCCGAAAATTAATTTTTGCAGTGGATCTAGCAAAAGTCTCCAAAATCAACCCTCCAAAAAAGGTGCCCAGCTACTGGCACACCTTTACAATTCGCTGTAAAAAATCGAAAATGATGCATAAACACTAGTTTATTAATTTGCAGGGTGCGGAGAACGATCAGAATAAAATTTTTCTCACAACTAATCCCACCAATAATTCGTTGCTTTCAATAACTCATGAGCAGCGTTGCCATTTTGGTAGTTTTCTACCAAAATTTGTATTTTTTTTGTCCCGAGTTGATTTTGGTAGTTTTTTTTTCATTATGTAGTTTTTTGACTGAACATGCTCAATGCTCCAAATATTTAACCTTGATACGATAAATTGTATTTAGAATTTTATGTATACCTTGTTACAGTACAATTGTACTTTTTTGGTAAAATTTCAAAGACAAAAGTACACGGGTACTACATTGACATTTTTGGTAAAATATATGCGAAGGGTATCAGATTAATAATCAACTTATTTTCCAATTTTTTTTCTGAAATATTTTTGTTGTTTAAGGTTTTTTTTCCAGCTCTAAAGTACTTGTCAAACATTAATAAATAATCATTTGAATAAACTTATTTAAAATTTTTTTATTTTTCAAATATTTATACCCTGCACACTAGTGTCCAAGGGTATATTGGTTTTGTCACACCGTTTGTAACGCCCATAAGGAGGTGTGTCCGGTATGGAAAAGTATATATATTCTTGATCAGCATCACCTCCTGCGTCCATTAGTCCATGTCCGTCTGTCCGTCTGTCAGCCATTTCGCACGATAACTGTCGTAGCTTTTAAGCTATCGACCCCAAAATTTGGGATTCCTCTTATTTTGGCGAATGATTGGACGGTATTGAAAATAGGCAACATCGGATAAGAGCCACGCCTACCTCCCATACAAAATGGCCGTCAATTTTATATTATTTTCGTTTATCTTGAGAAATACTTAACCGATCGCCTCCAAATTTTGGCACTCCTCTTATTTTGGCGAATGATTGGACGGTATTGAAAAAGGGCAACATCGGATAAGAACCACGTCTACCTCCCATACAAAATGGCCGCCAAATTCGTATTATATTCGTTTATCTTGAGAAATACTGAACCGACTTGGATTCGGTTTTTTGCATTGGGTTGGAAATGAGGTCGGGAACGAAATGGGAATGATACTGGAACGAAATGGAATTGGACCGGAACAAAATGGAATTAGAACAACATTTTTAAATGGATGAGGAAAATAAAATTATCGATAAATATTGGAAAATATCGATAAAAAAATCGATAAAAGAGCGATAAATTATCGATAAAAAATCGAAAAATTATCGATAAAATATCAAAAAATTATGAATAAAATATCGAAAAACTATCTATGCAATCCCGGGATTAGTCCCGGGATTTGAATTTTTTTCAATTCAACCAAAAATTAGTATAAAAATGTTATATTACATCGAATTGAATAGCTTTTAATATACCCATACTATAATATTTTTGAAATTGTGCAAACAGTCTAACAATATTTAAGGTTTTTATTGGATATTTTTGAAATTGAATTTTTCACACCTCTGATTCGGAATATTAGAGCAAAGTTTGAATAACTTTAAAATATGTAAAATAAAATACTGATTGGAATCGATTTGGTCTTTGGAATCTTGGGTTTCCGGTCAGAATAAAATTTTTTTTTAAATTTGTCGTTTGTCCACATTTCTCGACCAACTTTTCAATGGAATATTTTGTCATACATTTTAATATACGGAACTGGAACTTATTGGGTATTTAAAACCCAGTCTTTGCAGTTTGAAATAGTAAATTGGAATAATTTTATTTAGTGAAAAAACTTAAAGTAAAACTTAATTGAAATTTTACAGCAATATGTTCTACAATATACAAAAGGTGCAAAGTGTTTTTGTACAGTTATTAACATAATCAACACCCCTTCTCAATAAACATTTTCACCAAATTATAAAACCTACACTCTAAAAAGTGCATGTAAAAATGCTATACTTCAGTGTTTATTTTTCAACAGAAAAGTGTGTAAATATGTGCAAAAAATGTTTGAAATTGGACTTTGAACATTAGGTGTTTAACATTGCAGAATTTTTTGATAAAATTACAAACTTTGGTCGTTTTTAAATACATTTTGTGTAAATTTAAACCAAAAAAGTAAAATTAAACATACATCGCGTAAGTTTCTTTGAAATTTACTATCAGAGTATGTAGCTTCGCAAACAACAACATGTAAAAACTTGAAAAGACGCCACCCGTGAAATCGTGAAAAATTGCAGCAGTCGCATAAATTCTTCATTCGGCATTAATTAAACAATTTAATACATTTCATATAATCCGGAAGATCCTCGTCAGCAGTTAATTATTCTAGTGCAAGTAATAAGTTATTATAACTAATAGCATAAATGCGAAATATGTGGAATAAAATTAAAAAAATTAAAATTGTATTAGAAGCATTTATACAACATGCATAAAAGCAAAAAAAATGTAGATTTTAAGTGTTTGTACGAGTACGAGTGCTCGGCATGCATTTTTCAATCGGAAAATGTACGAAAAATTGGTTGTTTGATTTTTTTCTTCTTTATATATTTTTAAATGTTCACGTATCTATATATAAGATTATGTAAGTTACAAAATGTATAAATTGGAAAAACAAATAAAGACAAAGTCCAAGTACTTAAAAGTAAACTACTTTGAATTTATTTTAACTAGAGTTGGATTTAAAATTACACATCCAAAGAGTACTTCTCAACGTAAATTTAAACATTTGGTTCTTAGCTTTACACACATAACGTTTCGACTATTTAAGCATTTGGTGTGGAAGTTTACACATAACGAATACACATATGATGTGTACAATTAATATGTGTGTAAAATTATTAAACTCATTAAACTAGGTTATTAGTTGCCTAGTTTAATGAGTGCAAAATTACACAAATATTTCTAAGAGTGTAGCCAAGTCCAGCTATAATTCTTAATTTTGAAATTTTAATATTTAACAGTGGCTTTGTTAAAATGTCAGCAATCATTTCATCGGTCGGACAGTATTCAAATGTTATATCCTTTGACTGCTTCATATCTCGAAGAAAATAGTATTTAACATCAATGTGTTTGGTTCGAGGATTGATTTTTCCCCTTCAATAAGTTTCAAACAGCTCTGATTATCTTCATACATAGTTACATCCTTCAGATTTATGACCAAGTCATTGAACAACATTTTCAGCCAAATAAGCTCCTAAGTTGCTTCTGCTAAAGCATCCAGCTCCGCTTCAGTTGAGGATAATGTCACATTCCCTTGTTTTCTGCTTGCGTAGCTTATGACTGCATCGCCATGTTTGAATATATATCCACTTGTGGATCTTCGGCTACCAACATCTCCAGCCCAATCTGCATCAGCGTAACCAGTAAGTTTAACCTCTTTGTCTTTGCAGCCAACACAAAGCATTAGATGCATCGTACCTTTCAGATACTTGAAAATGCGTTTTGTTTCATTCCAATCACGCTGTGTAGGACACGATACTTTTCGGCTTAGAATCGAAACTGCAATATCTGGTCGAGTGTTTCCAGACAAGTACAACAGCGAACCAATAGCCTTCCTATATAATTCATTGCTATCCAAAAGAACATCTAGAGTACTTGAATCATTCGTGTAGCATTCAGAACTAGCTTCGTGAAAAAATTCTTATCACAGCTCATGTGACAAGTTGCAGCTGAGTCAACGTACCACTCCAAATCCATCTTCTTCTCACCAGAACTGAAGCACATTTGCGTTTGATCATGATCCTTAGTCGAATCTTGAGCCGTCTTTTTCGCTTTGAATTCAGACTTCCTCTTCAAATCAGGACAATCTTTCTTGAAGTGACGAAGTTTTCCACAAGAATAACACTTAATCTTGAAGTTTCTTCAATGCAACATCAGAAGTCTCCGTCGAAATTGCACTCTCGACCTTTCGATTATATTCTTGTATCAGCTTCTCCTTGATCGCTATCCGGCCGTACCTCCAGCGCCGTTATTAAAGAGCTATACTCGTCAGGTAAACTACCCAAGAGAAACGCCACCACAAGATGATCTGCTAATTGCTCGCCCAGGCCAAAGTGTGCACTTCTCGTGTGTCTTCTTCAGTGACTCCCAATACTCCCGCGCTGTCGTTAATTTACGTAAATGTCCCAGCTGAGCATCTTCCACTAAAAGACCAATTGTAGACGAGCTTTTCCATCTTTCGACATCCACGCAGCAGGTGCGTTGTCTGGTTTTTCGTTGACCACAACATCCCACAAATCTTCTTTGATGAGCAGAAGCTTAAGCTTATACTTCCAACCAATGAAATCAAATAAAACACAAACACACGTAATCTGACATTTTCCTTCAATAAATTTCTGAACAGCTTGTTTATTTTCCTGAATGCTTATCAATATTTTTTGGATGAAAAATTATGGTCCTTGCTAAAACTAAACTATTCACAAAGGAATTGGTCATGATATAAAAAGTTCCTGAATTTATAAATATTTTTTTAAATAAATAGAATTTAATTGAATAATTTTTTGCCATTATAGACGGCATATTTTTGAAAAAATGGCTTATAAAACTTGTCCCGAAAATTAGTCAGTGCGAATCCCGGGATTTTCGGGACTAACAAAGAGGCGGGATCCCGGGATATGCCTAATGTACAGGGTATTATAGCTTCGGTCAGACCGAAGATAATTCTCTTACTAGTTTTTTTTAAGGTTTGTTTCCAGTTCTAAAGTACTTATCAAACTTCATTTCAAAAAAGCTAAGAAATTGATTTGTAAATTTCCTTTTCATTAACTCGTATCCACTTCGGTACTTCTTGCCTTTTAGCACAAAATGGAACAACCGAATCATCCCTGCCCTGTTATGTTTAACAAAAGAGTTATAGCTAGGGTGCGGATTCTCAAATATGCTCATAAAATATGCACTAAAAACTAAAAAAAAAAGCATAAAAAAAATGTTCACAAAAACCCAGTAGTAAATTATTTCAGAAATCGTTGAGGAATTCAGCCGGAAAAGTGTACACCGGGCACGAAACATGCTGAATTGTTCATACAATTCATTGACGAAAATTGCATACAAATGTCCCAATTTTCATGCACGAACACAAGAGCTAAAGATGGTGGAATTTTCGTGCATGAATTGTTGAGGGAATCATAGAGGAGTATTCATGCATCAAAACAAAAACAAAACATTGAAAAAAATGTTGTTTCTTTTTTTTCTGCTCATCTTTGTAATTGTTTATTTATTTTTTATTTAACTTCTTTTATTTTCCAATTTGATTGCCATAATTTGTAACAACTTTTCCTCAAATTGAGTTTTCCTGGAATTCGAACCGACGTCTCTGGAGTTTGGAGTGCACTCTAACCGATTCGTCTATCTCCGGCATTATTGACAATCGTTTGTATATTTCTCAACTTTATTGCCGCCGGCTACTCTTGAACCTACGACCTGTGGAAATTGGAAATAATAAATTCACACTCATCTATCATAGGCACAATTTTTCTGTGTCTTAACTCAAATATTGTGAGTTTCTATTTTTAGATTCAAAAAAAGTTTACACATAACGAATACACATATGATGTGTACAATTAATATGTGTGTAAAATTACACTCATTAAACTAGGTTATTAGTTGCCTAGTTTAATGAGTGCAAAATTACACAAATATTTCTAAGAGTGTAGCCAAGTCCAGCTATAATTCTTAATTTTGAAATTTTAATATTTAACAGTGGCTTTGTTAAAATGTCAGCAATCATTTCATCGGTCGGACAGTATTCAAATGTTATATCCTTTAACTGCTTCATATCTCGAAGAAAATAGTATTTAACATCAATGTGTTTGGTTCGAGGATTGATTTTTCCCCTTCAATAAGTTTCAAACAGCTCTGATTATCTTCATACATAGTTACATCCTTCAGATTTATGACCAAGTCATTGAACAACATTTTCAGCCAAATAAGCTCCTAAGTTGCTTCTGCTAAAGCATCCAGCTCCGCTTCAGTTGAGGATAATGTCACATTCCCTTGTTTTCTGCTTGCGTAGCTTATGACTGCATCGCCATGTTTGAATATATATCCACTTGTGGATCTTCGGCTACCAACATCTCCAGCCCAATCTGCATCAGCGTAACCAGTAAGTTTAACCTCTTTGTCTTTGCAGCCAACACAAAGCATTAGATGCATCGTACCTTTCAGATACTTGAAAATGCGTTTTGTTTCATTAGAATCACGCTGTGTAGGACACGATACTTTTCGGCTTAGAATCGAAACTGCAATATCTGGTCGAGTGTTTCCAGACAAGTACAACAGCGAACCAATAGCCTTCCTATATAATTCATTGCTATCCAAAAGAACATCTAGAGTACTTGAATCATTCGTGTAGCATTCAGAACTAGCTTCGTGAAAAAATTCTTATCACAGCTCATGTGACAAGTTGCAGCTGAGTCAACGTACCACTCCAAATCCATCTTCTTCTCACCAGAACTGAAGCACATTTGCGTTTGATCATGATCCTTAGTCGAATCTTGAGCCGTCTTTTTCGCTTTGAATTCAGACTTCCTCTTCAAATCAGGACAATCTTTCTTGAAGTGACGAAGTTTTCCACAAGAATAACACTTAATCTTGAAGTTTCTTCAATGCAACATCAGAAGTCTCCGTCGAAATTGCACTCTCGACCTTTCGATTATATTCTTGTATCAGCTTCTCCTTGATCGCTATCCGGCCGTACCTCCAGCGCCGTTATTAAAGAGCTATACTCGTCAGGTAAACTACCCAAGAGAAACGCCACCACAAGATGATCTGCTAATTGCTCGCCCAGGCCAAAGTGTGCACTTCTCGTGTGTCTTCTTCAGTGACTCCCAATACTCCCGCGCTGTCGTTAATTTACGTAAATGTCCCAGCTGAGCATCTTCCACTAAAAGACCAATTGTAGACGAGCTTTTCCATCTTTCGACATCCACGCAGCAGGTGCGTTGTCTGGTTTTTCGTTGACCACAACATCCCACAAATCTTCTTTGATGAGCAGAAGCTTAAGCTTATACTTCCAGATTTGATAATTCGCGTTGTTCAACTTCCTAATTCCAGATCTAACTTCTTCCATCTTAGCCAATTGTGCAAATATCGTACTCTCCTCTACTGCAAGTGAGGGCCCATAACCTATTGGGTATTTATAAACGCAGTCTTTGCAGTTTGAAATAGTAAATTGGAATAATTTTATTTAGTGAAAAAACTTGAAGTAAAACTTAATTGAAATTTTACAGCAATATGTTCTACAATATACAAAAGGTGCAAAGTGTTTTTGTACAGTTATTAATATAATCAACAGAACTTGTATTTCATGTCCCGAACGAAGTTCGATGTGTTTTTTGATCCCATTAAAATTTTTTGATTTCCATTAAAACAAAATGGATTTGAGCGCTTTATAGTCTACTAATGTGCAAACAGTTTGTAACTTTTTTGGCCTAAATTTGTTGATGTAATGAAAGTAGTCTTTAATTTCCTTCATGTATTGATGCTATCTGCAATGCGTATTGTATATTTTTATATATCTCATATAGTTTATGTACTTGTATATCAATCAACCTTTAGCTCATTTTGTTTAAATTTTTTCATTAAAACCAAATGAATAATTTTTTCCAACCAATGAAATCAAATAAAACACAAACACACGTAATCTGACATTTTCCTTCAATAAATTTCTGAACAGCTTGTTTATTTTCCTGAATGCTTATCAATATTTTTTGGATGAAAAATTATGGTCCTTGCTAAAACTAAACTATTCACAAAGGAATTGGTCATGATATAAAAAGTTCCTGAATTTATAAATATTTTTTTAAATAAATAGAATTTAATTGAATAATTTTTTGCCATTATAGACGGCATATTTTTGAAAAAATGGCTTATAAAACTTGTCCCGAAAATTAGTCAGTGCGAATCCCGGGATTTTCGGGACTAACAAAGAGGCGGGATCCCGGGATATGCCTAATGTACAGGGTATTATAGCTTCGGTCAGACCGAAGATAATTCTCTTACTAGTTTTTTTTAAGGTTTGTTTCCAGTTCTAAAGTACTTATCAAACTTCATTTCAAAAAAGCTAAGAAATTGATTTGTAAATTTCCTTTTCATTAACTCGTATCCACTTCGGTACTTCTTGCCTTTTAGCACAAAATGGAACAACCGAATCATCCCTGCCCTGTTATGTTTAACAAAAGAGTTATAGCTAGGGTGCGGATTCTCAAATATGCTCATAAAATATGCACTAAAAACTAAAAAAAAAAGCATAAAAAAAATGTTCACAAAAACCCAGTAGTAAATTATTTCAGAAATCGTTGAGGAATTCAGCCGGAAAAGTGTACACCGGGCACGAAACATGCTGAATTGTTCATACAATTCATTGACGAAAATTGCATACAAATGTCCCAATTTTCATGCACGAACACAAGAGCTAAAGATGGTGGAATTTTCGTGCATGAATTGTTGAGGGAATCATAGAGGAGTATTCATGCATCAAAACAAAAACAAAACATTGAAAAAAATGTTGTTTCTTTTTTTTCTGCTCATCTTTGTAATTGTTTATTTATTTTTTATTTAACTTCTTTTATTTTCCAATTTGATTGCCATAATTTGTAACAACTTTTCCTCAAATTGAGTTTTCCTGGAATTCGAACCGACGTCTCTGGAGTTTGGAGTGCACTCTAACCGATTCGTCTATCTCCGGCATTATTGACAATCGTTTGTATATTTCTCAACTTTATTGCCGCCGGCTACTCTTGAACCTACGACCTGTGGAAATTGGAAATAATAAATTCACACTCATCTATCATAGGCACAATTTTTCTGTGTCTTAACTCAAATATTGTGAGTTTCTATTTTTAGATTCAAAAACTTCAGTTTACATTTTTAGAAGAAAAAAATCAACGCTTCTGAGCAATATATAATTTAAATTTCTATTTTCGGATTTGAAAACTTAAATTTATAAGACTTGCTGAGCAATATACAAACATTTAGACGCTTGTGAAAAATTATTGAAAAAATTTGTTATAAAAGAAGAAACTTGTCTGTTTTTCATTTAAAATATAACAATTATTTGACATAGAGCTCAATAATGAATACAAATAATGATATAACCAAGTGGTCAACAATCAAATTAATTTCAATTCGTGTAACTATTCGAAAGTTTTAGTACTAAAACAACAAAAAGTGCATTTTTTGAGTTAACTGCGAAATAGAGCGTGCTGGAAAAATTGCATAATTTTATTCGGCTTCATCGTATTATCAATTAACAAAAGTACTGTCGAACAGAGTTATGTTTTACGGGACTTAGACCCATTAGACCAAGAGATAGGACAAATTGCTTTCTACAGTAAGGACTGTTCCAAATATTATGAGCAACCAAAATTTATTTGTATACCCTACATGAGGTATGGGTATATTAACTTTGGTCTGATGTTTGTAACACCAAGAAGGAGACGTGTCCGGTATGGAAAAGTATATATATTCTTGATCAGCGTCACCTCCTGAGTTGATTTAGCCCTATCCGTCTGTCCGTCTGTCCGTCCTCTTTTCTTTTAAACACCATTGCAGGAGCTAGAAGAATGCTAGGGATCCCAAATTTTGTATTTATCCTTCTTAGGCCCTAGAAGGAGTTGGTATTGAAAATGGGTGGAATCGGTCGACTGCCACGCCTACCTCTCATATAAGTGAAAATCGAGTTTTTACCGAAATTTTAAGATTTCATCAAAACAGTATGAAATTTTGTATAGTGGGGTTTTCGGGGTCGCTGATTTCGAATTTGATTTCGGAATTTAAAAATTCAAGATAAAACTGTATGAAATTTTGTATAGGGAGTTTTTGGGGTCTCTGATTTCGAATTTGATGTCGCATTTTCAAAATTCAAGATGGCGGATCCAATATGGCCCAGTAGGGTATATATAAGTCGGCTTGCCCGACTGAAACTTACTCACTTGTTTTATATGAAACTGATGTATTTATTGGATTTTCTGGTAAAGGAGGTTAATAAGACAACGCTTCATGACCACTCTCTTCCAGTTGGATTTAAATTTCGACATGGAATCCGCAGGTATGCTAATATTTTTTATTGCGTCCCAAAATTTTTCAATTGGTCGTAGCTCTGTGCAGTTAGGCTGATTCATATCTCTTTTTACATATTCAATGTTTTCTTCCTCGTACCAATTAAATAAATTCCTTGGTTCAAATTCCCGGTTGTGAAGAAAAGCGAAGAAACTTTCCCGCTCTGGCAAATCGCTTGCCAAACCAGCCCTTTTTTGCCAAATTTTTCACAAAAAATTTACTTTTCGGACTTGATGACTACACTATTCAGCTGTGTAAAATTGTGGACCGGGCAAAGTTTTATAATCCATTTTTACGTACGTTTCATTGTCCATCACAACGCATTGAAATTTGTTTTTCAAAATGTGACAATACAAAACAAGAGCCCGTAATCTTGTTTTGGCAAGATACTCTGAATTTGGCTACTTTTGGGGCATTTTTGTTTTTTATATGTTTTTTGAATTATTTCTTTGCTTAGCACGTTGGACTTCTTGGTGTTACATTTGTTCGTGCCATGCACGGGAAAAAACACACTAATTTCAAAAATTAAATGTTTAGTAAATATATTTAGATGCAGAAAATTTTTTTATGTTTTTATATGTAATTTTTTTTAATAGAAATTTGTGAAATATGTGAATTTTTATTAAATTTTGCAGAATAGAAAGAAATATTGATGGTGATGTAATTGTGGCCTTATGTGTGAAGTTGTTACATTAAAAAAGGAAGATAAAAAAAAAAGGAAAAAAAAATATGAAGCAATGGATTTAAAAAAAGAAAAAATAACCGCTGCCGGGCTTGAATCTACGACTGCCTCGGAGAAAGCGGGAGCTCTACCCAACTGACCCAAACCAGTTCAGAAATGTGTTCAGCTAATGGCGATTAAATTCAACAAGCTTTATGGTATGCACTAGAGCCCGACCGATTAATCGGCTTCGGCTTCGGTTTTTCCAAAAAATAGCCGAAGTTTTTCCAATTTTTTTTCTTATTTTTGCGACACCGAAAACCATTGGAATATCCAATGGAACATAAGAGGCCCACAAAACAAAAAATATGATTAAAATTTAACTTAGTAATCATCGAATATTGAGTGAATCTCGCCTCAAATTGCGTGGAACGGGGTTACAGCTGCCACAAAGTACATCCTTGGACATTTTCTGGGTGGATTACTGAATATTTGGAAGCTTAATATTCGCCCTGATGTCTATGTTAAAAGGAGTCCTGGTAAACTGTATGAAATTTCAAATAAAGGGGTATAGGCTCACGGAAGGATTCTACCTTTTAGAAATGCAGCCCAAAATGCTGCGCCAACATATATGGTTCTAGTTCTGGTGCTCAAATCCGGGACCGATTTTGGTAAAATTTTACATTTAAAGTTCAAAGCTTCACAGGTGGTATTTACCATCAACTAGAACATCCTTTGCCCATCACCTGACGGATTTGGGGAGAACAGCTACTTAGATGGATTTATTCTTTGAAGAATTCTCTATACTCTCTCTACATTATTTTATGCTTTACTCCAAATTTTAAAAAATGATTTTAAAAAAATCTCGGTTTTTTGTTTGTGAATTCTTTTGTTTACTTTTATTATTGATTTGAAAAAGGGCCATTCCGCGTCAAGCGGATACTTCAACTCTCAGAAAATTCTGAAACTGTCCACATTAAAAAGCCTGGGTATGCTCTGTTTATGTACCAAAGGGTTCCGTTGGAAATTCAATATTTACCGTTATATTTAAAATTATTAAAAACTAGAGAGTGGACTATCTTCGGCTATACCGAAGTTGAAATACCCCCACACAGTAGAAAGAAGTACCTCGAACATAAAAAAATGTGGTCTCAAGACCCTATGTTGAGCCAATTATAGGTGGTTTTGGAGCCCAAACCATGTCCAAAATCCATTTCTAAAAATTTCCAATCAAATCCAAAAAAAAAAAAAAATTGGTCTCAGGACCCCATTTAGACCCTTATATATGTGGCTTCGGAACCTCGGACCATGTCAAAAATACGTTTCTAAACATTTCCAATGGAATACAACAATAAAAAAGACTTAAAAAATTTTTACCTTTTTTTTCGGTGTATGGGAGCCACGCCCAGTTTTTGTCCGATTTGGCTGATTCTCGAACTTGATCTCAGTATTTACGAGAAAAACATGTAAAAAAAGTTTCAAGTCGATATCTCCAAAACTGCGACCGCTATCGTGCGGACGGACAGACGGACAGACGGACAGACGGACAGACGGACGGACAGACAGACGGACATCGCTAAATCGACTCAGGAGGTGATACTGATCAAGAATATATATACTTTTCCATACCGGACACGCCTCCTTATGGGCGTTACAAACGTTGTGACAAAGTTAGTATACCCTGCCACAGTGAGTGTGGGGGTATAAAAATGGAAAATTTACCCTTTTTTAAAAAATTTATAACTTTTGACCGTGCGCGTTAGAGTTTAAATTTTTTTTTGTTTTACAAAGGAAATAAATAAATTTTAAAAAAATATTAATTCTTTAAAAAAAAAATTTATATAACATTTTTTTTTTTAAATAATTAAAAAAAATTTTTTAAACTTTAAGCGCCACGATTGTAAATTAAAAAAAAAATATGTTTGTATACCCTACAATAGCACTCAGCTTGTGTCAAATTTTAAAGAGAGTGTTTTTCCTTGTTTTTGAGATATTGAAGATATATAATGAAGCAGCCATTTGCTTGAGCGAAAATCGTCCGATCGGAACGCTTGTGGTGTCAAAAGTTGCGTATTGACCTCAGTAGGAAATTTTACCATGTTTGACAAATTTTTAGCTTGTACTTTGTGTCAATTTTGCCCGACCGATAAGCATTTTCAGGCCGAAGCCGATACCGAAGGTCAACTAGCAGCATATTACTCCGGCCAGCGCCGATACTTAATACAAAACGTTGGAGCGTAATTTTTATACGAAATAAAATTGCGAAAATTCAAAAATCCTAATTTTTGGTTCGTTTCAAAAACTTTAAACACGATTTTCTCAAAAATATTTTTTTTACAACGCCTTTCCTGCTTTTTTATTTCCTGCGTAAAACAAAAAATGTGGAAAGTTGAAGTATCCGCTTGACGCGGAATGGCCAAAAATACAGTAAAGCAAGAAAACCTTAAACGACTATATCTTTGAAAAATATGAATACTTTCGACCCACCTTGGCCAGGTCGGAAAAATGTGTTGCACAATGTAGTTCAAAACATTTTTTTTTTCATTTCCCACAATCATTTGAATTTAATTTAAATGTTCGATGTCAATAATCATTACGAAATTAATCAATTACTTTACAAGTCTGATACATGCATACATAATATTCATTAAATTATTTTCTTATATTTTTGTAAAAGAATTGATGTTAAAATGTTAAATTTTTATACTCGTACACGTAAAAAAATATGTATGCTGGCATAATGCAATGCGTTATTTCCTTATACATATAATAAAAGTATATTACAAATTTTCTAAAAATATCGTGCGTGTATGAAAAACCATAAATTGATAGTATCACGTTTTACACTGCATTATCAATTTACAACATCAAACTTGCAGTACTACTTATCAATTAATATCCTATCAATACTACGTAACTCCAGTAATTTTATAGGAAATAATGATAAGAATTCACATACTTCCACATGCGACCGCAGCCGACTCAGCCATGCCACCA
Organism: Heteromyza rotundicornis; assembly: GCA_951394025.1. Taxonomy (NCBI): domain Eukaryota; kingdom Metazoa; phylum Arthropoda; class Insecta; order Diptera; family Heleomyzidae; genus Heteromyza; species Heteromyza rotundicornis. The sequence goes on from OX596012.1 coordinate 34,850,935, forward strand.
TAAAAAACGGGCGTTGAATAATTTAGATGGCTTAGAACTCTAACAATTTTTGTGTGCCAAAACAATTACACAAATACAAAAATTGCGAAAGAAAAAACCCATTTTGTAATGAAACTAATGTGTTTAAGAATGAAAATATTTGATCACTATCCACATTATCCATGGGAAAGTGATTATTTAGTTTTTCGATGTTCAATTTCATCAAATAGTGTAGTGACGTAATTGCAGTGAATTAAAGTTCTGTAAATTCTATTAAATATCCAAAATTATTGAAGGGCGTAAGTTTTACAAGGGGTAGATTGAAATATTAGCCGGTGAAATGCAATTCGCATCTATGTTACTTTCTTTTGCGACATTTCAGGCATCATAATAAGCATCACATATTATATTAATTTTGACATCAAACATAAATTGCAACATCTTTAATTTTTATGTGTTCGTTTTTTTTCGTTTCTAAAACGAATACATTTCTCATTTTCTTTTTCTCCATTTTTGTAATTATTTTTTTGGGGTGAATTATTTTTGTTCTTGTTTTTTCATGTAAATTTACGTTGGATCCTTATCAAAATTAAGTTGGTATCTCATCAATGCCCCACTCTTTCATATGAATGATAAAGATGTAGTATCAAATTTAATATGTATCACTATCGGCCATATTTTGTCAACGAAATTTGAAGATTTAGTGGTACTTTTACAATTTTTTTCGATAAAATTTCATTTCACATAATGAAATGCCGGCATTTTTCTGAATAATTGTAAATTGTGGTTATTACGGTGTGATAGACAACAGATATCGCATATGTATGTTGTGCCTGTGCCGCATTTATGTCGTAAATTACAATGTTGCTAAATTAAAATAAATTGCTATGTTCTTACTGATTGATTGGTAATTTTGTATGCAATTTTATTGGATACGATGTTTTGCCTGTCGATACCTCAGATATATAAATTTAATACAGTTTTTTGGGAAAATTTGATTTGAATAATTCGAGTTTAAGGCGTTTTTTAACCTATGAATTTTTCTTTTTTTCCAGAGAATGGTTAAGATGACTAGACAACTGTTAAAAAGGTCAGATGATCCTGAAGTCGGTACTTTTTTTGAGATCGATAATTCCGAGGAGTCGGAAAGTGAAGCAAATATTTTGCTAGAAAAAAATCTTTTAGATGGCCTTAGTAATTGGCTAGATCGGTTATTCGAAGGTACCACTCACAGATACTACATCAATTACTGGCCAGATTTTCCTACCAAATAATGCTACAAATTATGCATATTGATCAGATAAATTGTAGTTAATTAATAAATAAATAAATTATTAACAACGATTTGAGTTGAGAATTTGATGAATGAAACATGTAGCAGTCGTAAGCAGTGTTTCTAGATATTTTTTTATACCTTTTCGCCATTTTGATTTTGAAGTGGCCAAATTTTTGTTTGGGTTTTTAAATGAAAAAAAATCATTTCATGGATTCAATATTGTACGCTGAATCCAGTACCAATAAAATGATTTGTTATTAATGATTTTGTATAGTTGGGTTCAAGCTTGTTAAATAATTAAAACTATATCAAGTAGAGCACCCATAAATGAAAGAGTGTTTTTTTATTCGCTCCCCGCGCATTTTCGAAAAGGTTGGGGCTCAAAAAAAACATCTGCAAAAAACCGGACTTCGGTAGTGGAAAAAAGCCGGCTGAACTTTTGTCTTAAAAATTGACTAAAAAATAGTATATAGCTTTATCTATCTGTAATTTTTAAAATAGGGGAATTAGGCGATTCGACTATATAATCATTTTTTGCTGAATGAGAGGATAAATATTTTCCCCATAAACACTTTTAGCCTACGTGGAACCATCCATGGTGTTTTAAGCGGTCAACCTATAAATATTTTGTAAAGCATTTTTTTAAATTGATCTCATTCATATTTGGATGGAGGTAAAATGTAGTGCTTATCATCATTTGATAGGGCATTGAATGTAGTTTTTTTCAGCATTTGAAATTTTGGAAAAATTTTGATTTTTAGGGAAAAGATAGATTTTTTAAGAAAAAAAATGTATTTCTTTTTATACCCCCACACTCACTGTGGCAGGGTATAATAACATTGTCACAACGTTTGTAACGCCCATAAGGAGGCGTGTCCGGTATGGAACAGTATAAATATTCTTGATCAGCATCACCGCCGGAGTCAATTAAGCGATGTCCGTCTGTCCGTCCGCACGATAGCGGTCGCAGTTTTGGAGATATCGACTTGAAACTTTGGGTACATGTTTTTCTCGTGCATACTGAGATCAAGTTCTGGGCGTGACTCCCATACACCGAAAAAAAGGTAAACATTTTTCAAGTCTTTTTTATGGTTGTATTCGATTGGAAATGTTTAGAAACGTATTTTTGACATGGTCCGAGGTTCCGAAGTCACGGATACTCGGAGAGTATTTTAAGATCGAATACACAGCAACTATTGATAAATTTATAGTAAATACCTACACTATCCATATGAAGTCTGCGTATAAAGCTATTTCTTGTGCAGTGACTCACAGACACATTTTATAGTATCGATATTCATATCATTGGAAAAGTCTAATCAATACCTTTCGAATGAATACGAGTATCCCTGAAATATTTACATGAAGGAGGAGGAGTATCTTGAATCTGCACATATTTTTCAATACTAATAACAAAAAAAAGAAATCATTTTTATACCCCCACACTCACTGTGGCAGGGTCACAACGTTTGTAATGCCCATAAGGATTCGTGTCCGGTATGGAAAAGTATATATATTCTTGATCAGCATCACCGCCGGAGTCAATTTAGCGATGTCCGTCTGTCTGTCCGTCTGTCCATCCGCACGATAGCGGTCGCAGTTTTGGAGATATCGACTTGATATTTTGGGTACATGTTTTTCTCGTGAATACTGAGATCAAGTTCGAGAATCAGCCAAATCGGATAAAAACTGGGCGTGGCTCCCATACACCGAAAAAAAGGTAAACATTTTTCAAGTCTTTTTTATGGTTTTATTCGACTGGAAATGTTTAGAAACGTATTTTTGACATGGTCCGAGGTTCCGAAACCACATATATAAGAGTCTAAATGGGGTCTTGAAACCAATTTTTTTTTTTGGTGGATTTGATTGGAAATTTTTAGAAATGGATTTTGGACATGGTCCGGGCTCCAAAACCACCTATAATTGGCTCAAAATAGGGTCTTGAGACCACATTTTATGTTAGAGGTACTTCTTCCTACTCTGTGTGGGGGTATTTCAGCTTCGGTATAGCCGAAGATAGTCCACTCTCTAGTTTTTCTTTAATATCGAATAAAACTTTTGACTACTTATCTCTAATACAAAAATTTCAAACTAGGTTTAGACAACAAATATGGATTTAACGACAATTTTTCAAAATTTTAAAAATAGATTCTGCTGTTATCGTTAATTTTAAGTAGGACAAAACTTTTTCAACAAAGTTTCTTTCTTGGATGTTGGAATCCCATCTATTTCACAGAAAAAGAGCACTTATTTATTAAAATCGGTTGGAAAAAATGGAAGTTATAAGCATTCGAGTAAAAAACCTGAAATGAAATTTTTTTCTCTTTTTCACGATTTTTTCAGTTTTAGTGCAAATCATTACGTAAGTTACATTTATAGTTTTGTGTATATTGTCAGTTTCTGGAGTGAGAAATCCAAAATAGTGCCCAACATCATTTCGATTCCAACGTTCTCTTGCCAGCATTTGTTGCTGGAAACTTCACCTGGCTCATCATTTCAATAGTAAAATTGCTCAGGGAAGAAATCTAAATGAGATGAGATGAAAATGAATCCTTAAAGGCAGCACGTCAGACCGAATCCACTTCTTTGAAAGAAAATGTCAAATTCAATCAAGTCGCCAATCAATATAATATCATTCTAACTTGAATTTCTTCCCTAATCACTTTGGCGAGATTGGTGAACTTTTTCACTAGCAAATCCAGGGCTGGGGATCGAAGCACCCAAGGATATTGGAACGAAATGATGTTGGGCATTATTGTGGATTTCTCTCTCTAGAAACTGATATTATACACAAAATAATGATAAATGTAACTTACGTAATGTTTAGTACCTACAATTTGCAATGAAACTGAAAAAATCGTGAAAAGGAGAAAAAAATTCATTTCAGGTTTTGTACTCAAAAGCTTATAACTTCCATTTTTTCCAACCGATTTTAATATATAAGTGCTCTTTTTCTTTGAAATAGATGGACTTTCAACATCCAAGAAGGAAACTGGGATGAACAAATTTTGTTCTACTTAAAATTAACGATAACAGCAGAATTTATTTTTAGAATTTGGAAAAATTGTAATTGGGCAATCGAAACCGGAGATATTTGCAATAATGTGTTTCAAAATGCAAAATATGCAAATAGTGCAATATCTCCAAAACTGTCGTACTTAAAATTTTTTTGACATCATATTCGGGTTCAGCGTGGGTTTTTACATAGGAAATGACTATCAAAAGTCTAGGATACATTTTGCTGTAAACTAGTCTACTTAATGTAGTTTTATTTTATTTCTTTCTAATTAATATTTCTTTTTAATTTTAACATCATAATTATTTATTTATTTTAATTGCAAAGCAACTTTGCAAAAGAAGGTTTAACAATAAAACCATTTCCTAAATTTTGACAATTTTTTTTAGATTTAGTTTTTGGAAAATTTGTTTAAAAGCAAATAAATTTGTATCCAAATTTAAAAAAATTTGACAAAACTCAGAAAATGGTTTTATTATCAAACTTTCTTTTGCAAAGTTGCTTTATTTTGACCAGAGAAGAAGAAGGTGTTTTTAATTGGACAATCGAAACCGGAGATAGTGCAAATAGTGCAATATCTCCAAAACTGTCCTACTTCAAATTTTTCCGACTTCATATTCGGGTTCAGCGTGGGTTTTTGCATAGGAAATGACTATCAAAAGTCGAGGATACATTTTGCTGTAAACTAGTGTACTTAATGTAGTTTTATTTTATTTTATTTTCTTTCTCATTAATATTTCTTTTTAAATTATTTAATTTTTTAATTTTAACATCATAATTATTTATTTATTTTAATTTCTACTTCTTTTTTTTTTTTTTAATTAATTTTTTTTTTTAGTTTATTGTATTTATGTTTTATTTTTAAATTTTACCATTACAATAATTATATAAATTTATTTATTTTAAAAAAATTTAAATATTTAAAATTATGTATATATACCGTACTATCCCATCGTCGGTGCTGATGAAACGACTGACGCCTTTCGCTGTAATTTCACTTTGTCTCTTCCTGTGTCTGTCCTGGTTCTCCTTGGCATCTTAAGGACGACACTGGGGCTGTTTTTTCGCCACATAGCATAACATAAGCTTGTTGCTGGTTTACTCTTTCGGTGTCGTATGCCGATGGCTACTATTCCGATAATCGCGATGATAACCAGGCTTCGAATTCCGAGTGATAGTCCTAACGTTCTGGTCTCATTCTGACGGTAATGGATGCTGTGAGTGAGTCGACTTTTCTCTATTTCAGTCTTCAGGTCGTCAAAATTTCTCTCACCGTTAACAGATGGTGAGAGAAATTTTGACGACCTGAAGACTGTCTCTTATTCTCGTGTGGTCTGCTACCAAACAGCTTTTGGAGTACTTCCTGTGGCGTTAGCGTCCAGCATGCTCGCCCAATTTTGCTTTAGCTCTTCAATTAATGTTGCTGGGGCGGGTACTCATGTTGTATCGGGTTTCATAGCGGTCCTCGTGCCACAGTCGGGTCTGTAGATTGTTCAGGCTACATTTCCCTTTAATTGTTACCTCGCCGAATCCCGATAGTGTTACTGTGCTCACCTCGTCTTCGCAAATAGCGTCAAAAGTCACCGTGTTCCTCAGTTTAAAGATCCACCTATTCGTTGTCTCTGTTTTAATCAATATTTTGTCGCTAGCTGTAATTACTACATGTTCACATCTGCAATACCCGATCGGTGTGTGCTGCATCATGTTGATCTCACAATTTGTGCTCATCTGTGTGAAAATTTGACCAGGATGTTTGCACATCGCGATTTCTGTGGATTCGTCTTCTTCAAGTTGTCGGCAATTCGCCACCTCGGCTAATGAGAGCCCTATGAATTGGCTTCGATCCTTAGACTCTGCCATGTAATCGTACTGGAATTTTGTTATTATATCCCATTGCTTGTTTACAAACAATGATATCGGGTACACTCTGTACAATGTGAATCTCGTTTGGTCAGGTCACGGTATTTTCGCCACGATCACCATGCTGCTGTCTATGGGAAAAACCTTTACTTTAGCTGTTTGATGAACATCGAAATTTCGTGATAGGAACCATTGTGCTTTCTTATCCTCGAAGAGTCGGTCTATTATTGCATCCAGGGTCTTCTTGTCGAATATAGTTGGGTGCAAACTGCCTTTATACAAGTCATCCAATATTGACAATTCGGTTCGCTGTTGCACTTGTATCTCCAGTAGATTCGAGTTCGATTTCGTGGAAATTCTTGTTATGATTTCTCGACTCTTCTAAGTGCTTGTTAACCGTCTCGTTTAACTTGACTTGTAACACCTCAATCTCACGTATCGTTGTCAGTAGTGGTTTTGCTATTTTCTTGTAGTTCGCGGCCATCACCGTTGCTTGCCTTTTCATTATTTCAAAGGTTTCGCTGCCCCTCTCTTCGATGTCGTTTAAGTGCTCGTATATTGCGTTGGCATCGTTTTTATCCTTGACCCCAAATGCGCAATTAAACATTTCTCCAACGAAGTTAAGCGCCCTCCGTGGTCTCCGACTTTTGAAAGTACTCTGAATAGTTTCCTCGGTCTCCTGTAGCTACAATATTATTTCATTTGTCACGTGCTGACATTTTCGCCTCAAGTTCGAGGGCATTTTAACGTCGAACCCGTACAGTGTACTGATCCCAATTGGACCCGTCCTCCCTTGCGAAACTTCTTAAGTATTCCGCTAGCGGTCGATGGGTTCTCTCCAACGAACCGTTTGTTTGTGGATGGTATGGCGTTATATGTAATTTCTTAATGCCTAGCATCTTACACGTTTCGGAGAATAATTTGAAAGTAAAATTACTGCCATTGTCCGTCACTAAAATTTTAAGAGTCGGATATCTCGCTATGATGTCATCAAAAAATACCCTCGCTACAGTACTTGCCTCTCCATCTGGCAGCGCTGCGCAAATCAAATATTTCGAGAAATCGTCTTCAAAGGTTAGTATGTACTTATTACCGGAACTGGTTTCCGGTAAAATTCCTACTATATCCATATATACTTTTCCAAATGCCAATGATTCCGTAAGAATCATTGGCATTTTAGCCAGTCTTAAACTTTTGTTCACCTGACACTTCGGACATTTCTTGACATACTCCCTGATTTGTTTATACACTCCCTTCCATTTATATCGTTGCTTAATTCTCAAAAATGTTCTCAATGTGCCTTGGGGAGTCGTGATAATCCTTCAGAATTGTTTCTATATCCTTCGGTTCAGTCACTTTGTTAATTCGTATTGTCACTTTGTTAATTCGTTCGGTGGGAAGGACGTCATCTTCAACTGTTATTAGCAGTAACTCTTGTTCCGCCTCCCGATTTCTGGTTTTCGAGCGTGTTTGCACTACCCCTACATTTGTATTTTCCACTGGAATCCTACTCAACGCGTCCGCATTTAAATTTTTCTTCCCTGGTTTGTAACTTATCTGGAAATCGTACTCCGACAACTTATGCCGAAATAAAGCTATTCCCGTAGTGGTTGGTGGTCTGTGTAGATAGTAAAATTTCTCCCGAACAGATACGCCCTAACATTTGTTGTTGCGTAAACGATCGCCAAGAAGTCTTTCTGAATGGTCGAACATCTTTTCTCTGAATCGCCTAGCGCCCTGCTAGCGAATGCTATTGGTCTATCTTGTCCCACGTCTCCTTGAGATAAAATTGCCACAATTGCCTCGCAGCTAGCGTCGGTCGTAAGCACAAATGGCTACAAAAAATCGGGATAAATTAAAGCTTATTTTAGACAATAAAACGTATTTTGGCAAGCAGACGTCCATTCGAAGATAACGCCTTTCCTTAATAATCTATTTATTGGCAACGCTTTATGAGCCATATCTTTTATAAATTTTTGATAATAATTTGCCAAACCCAGGAACACTTGAACTTCCTTTTTATTTCTAGTCGCAGGAATCCTCTTTACGCACTCTTCCTTTTGTGGGTCCGGTCAAGCTCAAAACTCGGAGCATTTATGCCCTAAATAAACTACCTAACGGCGCAAAAAATGGCATTTACTTCTATTTAATTTCAAGTTATTTTCTTGCAGCACACTTAGGACTTCGCATAATCTCTCCTCATGCTGTGACAAATATCTACCATACACCACGATATCATCTAGGTATAAGTTAGAGAAATGTGTAAATATTTCTCAAAAAAAACAAATTTTTAATATTTTACGATCCGACTTTATTCATGGTAAATACAGAAGTGATTCTTAACTAATTTTTACTTTAACTTAACACCTACGACTTAACGCCTACGTCTGCTATTGTCATCAATTCTTTTGAAGCAATTGCAAAAGTGCAGACGCTACGCTAGCAATTTTGGTTATTGTAATAAAAGAATCGATGAAACAGCGATTTAGGGTTTGAAGCGTTGACCGCGTTAACTCTTCCCAGGCCCTTGCGCAAGGGGGGGTTTTGGGGGTTCCAACCCCCCCCAGAGATTAATTTTTCAGTACAAAATTATTGAAACGATACTCAAATTTTATTGATTTTATGGAATTGAAATTTCCTTTTGCCAGAAAATTAATTTTTTATGATGAAGCTAATTTTTGTGTGTAAGCTGAAATATTTAGAAAAAATTTCTTAAAATACAGTTTTTATGAGAAAGTTTTTTGTTGTCTGTACAACGCAAATCCGTTTATTTTGAATGTTTTTTTTTTGTTTTTGGATCAAGTTAGTCCCAGAAAAAACATTCTTAGTTACTGAGTATTATGAATATCTCGAACAAAAATATGAATGTTTTTATGTTGAATTGAGCTAGTTTTTTTTATTGGAATACAAATTTTGGTAATTTTCACCAAAATTTAATGGCTCTAAACTAAATCGTTCATATGTTCAAAACAAAAAGTATTAGCACTATACGTATACAGTTTTCAAAAGATTCGATTGGTTTTGATAAATTATTGGGTTTTGCCTATCTACCATTTTTTAACTTCCTGATCCTACATTTCTCAAAAACGTGATAAAAAAATTCCAAGATTCGTCTTCTGTGGATTCGTCTTCTTCAAGTTGTCGGCAATTCGCCACCTCGGCTAATGAGAGCCCTATGAATTGGCTTCGATCCTTAGACTCTGCCATGTAATCGTACTGGAATTTTGTTATTATATCCCATTGCTTGTTTACAAACAATGATATCGGGTACACTCTGTACAATGTGAATCTCGTTTGGTCAGGTCACGGTATTTTCGCCACGATCACCACGCTGCTGTCTATGGGAAAAACCTTTACTTTAGCTGTTTGATGAACATCGAAATTTCGTGATAGGAACCATTGTGCTTTCTTATCCTCGAAGAGTCGGTCTATTATTGCATCCAGGGTCTTCTTGTCGAATATAGTTGGGTGCAAACTGCCTTTATACAAGTCATCCAATATTGACAATTCGGTTCGCTGTTGCAATTTTATCTCCAGTAGATTCGAGTTCGATTTCGTGGAAATTCTTGTTATGATTTCTCGACTCTTCTAAGTGCTTGTTAACCGTCTCGTTTAACTTGACTTGTAACACCTCAATCTCACGTATCGTTGTCAGTAGTGGTTTTGCTATTTTCTTGTAGTTCGCGGCCATCACCGTTGCTTGCCTTTTCATTATTTCAAAGGTTTCGCTGCCCCGCTCTTCGATGTCGTTTAAGTGCTCGTATATTGCGTTGGCATCGTTTTTATCCTTGACCCCAAATGCGCAATTAAACATTTCTCCAACGAAGTTAAGCGCCCTCCGTGGTCTCCGACTTTTGAAAGTACTCTGAATAGTTTCCTCGGTCTCCTGTAGCTACAATATTATTTCATTTGTCACGTGCTGACATTTTCGCCTCAAGTTCGAGGGCATTTTAACGTCGAACCCGTACAGTGTACTGATCCCAATTGGACCCGTCCTCCCTTGCGAAACTTCTTAAGTATTCCGCTAGCGGTCGATGGGTTCTCTCCAACGAACCGTTTGTTTGTGGATGGTATGGCGTTATATGTAATTTCTTAATGCCTAGCATCTTACACGTTTCGGAGAATAATTTGAAAGTAAAATTACTGCCATTGTCCGTCACTAAAATTTTAAGAGTCGGATATCTCGCTATGATGTCGTCAAAAAATACCCTCGCTACAGTACTTGCCTCTCCATCTGGCAGCGCTGCGCAAATCAAATATTTGGAGAAATCGTCTTCAAAGGTTAGTATGTACTTATTACCGGAACTGGTTTCCGGTAAAATTCCTACTATATCCATATATACTTTTCCAAATGCCAATGATTCCGTAAGAATCATTGGCATTTTAGCCAGTCTTGAACTTTTGTTCACCTGACACTTCGGACATTTCTTGACATACTCCCTGATTTGTTTATACATTCCCTTCCATTTATATCGTTGCTTAATTCTCAAAAATGTTCTCAATGTGCCTTGGGGAGTCGTGATAATCCTTCAGAATTGTTTCTATATCCTTCGGTTCAGTCACTTTGTTAATTCGTATTGTCACTTTGTTAATTCGTTCGGTGGGAAGGACGTCATCTTCAACTGTTATTAGCAGTAACTCTTGTTCCGCCTCCCGATTTCTGGTTTTCGAGCGTGTTTGCACTACCCCTACATTTGTATTTTCCACTGGAACCCTACTCAACGCGTCCGCATTTAAATTTTTCTTCCCTGGTTTGTAACTTATCTGGAAATCGTACTCCGACAACTTATGCCGAAATAAAGCTATTCCCGTAGTGGTTGGTGGTCTGTGTAGATAGTAAAATTTCTCCCGAACAGATACGCCCTAACATTTGTTGTTGCGTAAACGATCGCCAAGAAGTCTTTCTGAATGGTCGAACATCTTTTCTCTGAATCGCCTAGCGCCCTGCTAGCGAATGCTATTGGTCTATCTTGTCCCACGTCTCCTTGAGATAAAATTGCCACAATTGCCTCGCAGCTAGCGTCGGTCGTAAGCACAAATGGCTACAAAAAATCGGGATAAATTAAAGCTTATTTTAGACAATAAAACGTATTTTGGCAAGCAGACGTCCATTCGAAGATAACGCCTTTCCTTAATAATCTATTTATTGGCAACGCTTTATGAGCCATATCTTTTATAAATTTTTGATAATAATTTGCCAAACCCAGGAACACTTGAACTTCCTTTTTATTTCTAGTCGCAGGAATCCTCTTTACGCACTCTGCCTTTTGTGGGTCCGGTCAAGCTCAAAACTCGAAGCATTTATGCCCTAAATAAACTACCTAACGGCGCAAAAAATGGCATTTACTTCTATTTAATTTCAAGTTATTTTCTTGCAGCACACTTAGGACTTCGCATAATATCTCCTCATGCTGTGACAAATATCTACCATACACCACGATATCATCTAGGTATAAGTTAGAGAAATGTGTAAATATTTCTCAAAAAAAAACAAATTTTTAATATTTTACGATCCGACTTTATTCATGGTAAATACAGAAGTGATTCTTAACTAATTTTTACTTTAACTTAACACCTACGACTTAACGCCTACGTCTGCTATTGTCATCAATTCTTTTGAAGCAATTGCAAAAGTGCAGACGCTACGCTAGCAATTTTGGTTATTGTAATAAAAGAATCGATGAAACAGCGATTTAGGGTTTGAAGCGTTGACCGCGTTAACTCTTCCCAGGCCCTTGCGCAAGGGGGGGTTTTGGGGGTTCCAACCCCCCCCAGAGATTAATTTTTCAGTACAAAATTATTGAAACGATACTCAAATTTTATTGATTTTATGGAATTGAAATTTCCTTTTGCCAGAAAATTAATTTTTTATGATGAAGCTAATTTTTGTTTGTAAGCTGAAATATTTAGAAAAAATTTCTTAAAATACAGTTTTTATGAGAAAGTTTTTTGTTGTCTGTACAACGCAAATCCGTTTATTTTGAATGTTTTTTTTTTTGTTTTTGGATCAAGTTAGTCCCAGAAAAAACATTCTTAGTTACTGAGTATTATGAATATCTCGAACAAAAATATGAATGTTTTTATGTTGAATTGAGCTAGTTTTTTTTATTGGAATACAAATTTTGGTAATTTTCACCAAAATTTAATGGCTCTAAACTAAATCGTTCATATGTTCAAAACAAAAAGTATTAGCACTATACGTATACAGTTTTCAAAAGATTCGATTGGTTTTGATAAATTATTGGGTTTTGCCTATCTACCATTTTTTAACTTCCTGATCCTACATTTCTCAAAAACGTGATAGAAAAATTCCAAGATCCCCATCTTGTTCGCCATCTTGTTCAGCGTTATAAAATTCAAAATGTTATTTTGGAGCTAAATCCAAAATCCGTTTCTAAAAATTTACAATCGAATCCACCAATAAAAAGATTTGGTCCCAAAACCCAATTTTGTCCCATTATATGTATCCATTTCTTGACATTTTCAATCGAATAGAGCAATAAAACTAGAGTGTGGACTATATTCGGCTATGCCGAAGCTGAAATACCCCCCACATAGTAGGAAAAAGTACCTCGAACATAAAATCCGTTTCTAAAAATTTCCAATCCAATGCAGCAATAAAAAAGACTTGAAAAATGTTGACCTTTTTTTCGGTGTATGTGAGCCACGAACAGTTTTTGTCCGATTTGGCTGATTCTCGAACTTGATCTCAGTATTCACGAGAAAAACATGTACCCAAAGTTTCAAGTCAACTGCGACCGCTATCGTGCGGACGGACAGACGGACGGATTGACAGATGGACAGACAGACGGACATTGCCAAATTGACTCCGGCGGTGATACTGATCCATACCGGACACGCCCCCTTATGGGCGTTACAAACGTTGTATCAAAGTTAGTATACCCTGCCACAGTGAGGGGTATACAAATTTGAAAAATCATCACATTTTTGTTGTATACATATGTTTGTCCGATTTAGCTGAACTTTCAAAAATTAATTTTGTATAAAACCCCTCCCACGGGAAATTAACGTTTAATTAAAAAAAAGGTCGTTGAACTTTGGGTATGTGGTCACATTTTGAAGTGTATGGTTTGCAAAATTTGGTAATTCGTGTTTTTCACTTCTGTCGGTATTGACTTTTGTATTATAATTTCTTTTTTTAATTTACAACATGTTCTTAATGCTATTACAAAGGTGACAAATATGCTTACGAAAATAATTAGTAGATATTTATTCATAGTCGATTCTTTTCTAAGAAGTACAATATGTTTGGTATTATTGATGTGTAATTCGCTTAACATTTCAAGTGATAAAATATTCATAAATTCTTTTTCAAATGGTGTTTGTTGAAAAATGGGTGGTTCATTTAATTGTGGTGCCATGAAATTTTTGTATAATTGTTTTCCTATTTTAATTGTCTCATTATGAAATTTTATCAAAAATGTACCATTTATAGTGTAATTTTTGTTTCCGATAATTACTATATTGTTACAAGCATTAAGTAAAATGATTCCTGGTTTTATTTCATATATTTCATTTATATGGTGATCATTGGTAAATGTGCAAAATGAATTAAGGCCTTTTAGTAAAGGTGGAATGCAAGTGTCGTTGCTAATATTGATTAACTCGTTTTAATTACATATTTTTACAGAATTATAACTGTTACATTCATTAATTACAGCGTACATTTCCTTTTTGTTATTGTAAATAATTTCTTGATATTTAAATTTAATCGTTCTATTGTGCTTTTTTTACAGGTTTTACTATTACATTGGTATAGGTTTGTTCTTTTGTTAATGGTATCTTTATAATATAAAGTAACATTGTTTGGTTATGCAATATATTTATCTTTGATAATTCTAATGCTTCTTATATTGATTGAAAAGGCATATTTTCTTCTTTAAATTTATTTATAGCAATTTTGATTTCCTCTGAATTAAGGAGCATTGAATTTATGATATTATTATTTGCCCATTGAATGGCATATCTAATATTTATAAGTTCTTCTTTTACAATTTTAATCCTTCTAATAGCGTTTATTATATCATTATTTATTTTTGTTAAATTATTTATTCTTTCATTTATCTTATTGGTTGTTATTGTTGTCATTAAGTTCATTTATATTATTTTTGATTAGTTCGAAATCATCGTGGTCGGGACTTCCGGCAATATATTTCCATGCCGTGCCGATTATGTTAATAGCTCTTTTTTGCTTTTTTACTGTTAAGGGTACAATTGAATTCAGGATTTGCTGGGATTGGTGGATGTCGTGGTAAAGGTAGGGAAGGAATATGTTGGTTTTAGGAACGTCCTTATCCACCTTGGTAAGTATGTCGTTAAGAAAGTTTCCGTATTGTTCCAAATCTGTAGAGTGGATTATCTTGAATGTTCCGTCTTGGATTTTTGTTAGTCCATTGTCGATAGCAATCATGTGTGTCGAGGAGTAATTAAATAATTGAAATTCGGCATGACAAGTAGTAAAGATTCTGCGAAATGAAGGACAAGGAAATAAATAAAGAGTGGTTAAAAGTGTTTAGCTTTTGATGTTACTTTTGTGTACGACCTTGCCTGATTCTCTTAGAACGCATGATGATTTGTCCTCTTTAACTATTTCTTTTCTGTATCTTGGGGACATTTTATTGCCTAATCGTTTATTTATTTTTACAAATATTATTTCAGCTGGTCGATATGTCTTAATGGGATATCTTTTTTTATTATGATATTTCAGGTCCATCTGCTGCTTTTCTTCGAGTCTTGCTATGTTTCCAAGTCTTGCCTGTTCGAGTTGTAAACGGTCGGTGCTGACTGTTCTTCCGAAGAACATTTCTATTGGTTTTTTACCAGTGGTGCTATGAATTGAGTAATTGTATTTGTGGACAGAGTTGTCCAAAAGTTCTCCGAAGTTTTGGTAGATATTTTCTACTTTTAAGCAGCGCATGATCTCTGACAGTGTCGAATGGAAACGTTCGACCTGACCGTTAACGGTGCTCGCGTAGGGTGGTGTTTTGATTACTTCGATTCCCAATTGGTCTTTGACCATAAAACTTATTGAGGCTGAGCTTAAGGATTTTTCATTATCTACAACGATGGTGACTGGTACGCCAAATAAGAATAAAAGCTGGCGGAGGGGCTCTTTGATATCCTCTACAGCTCTTGACTTAATTATCTTAGCTGGCGCGTATTTGGAGAATTTGTCTAATGCTGTGAGGACAAGATTGTTATCTGTTTTATAGATATCGATATGAAGAATTTGTCCGGGGTGGTGTGGGATGGGAGTTTTTCCTAGTTCGGGCTTAACTGGGTGTCGGTCATATTTATTTTGATGGCAATTAAGGCACTGCTTAACAATTTTTTTAATTTTGTTGGACATAGCTGGGAAGTAGCATTGTTCAAGAATTTGTAATTTATTTTCCCTTACATTTCTGTGCGCTCTTTTGTGCGTTGTGATAATTATTTGCTCCTGCTCGAGTTCGTTTTTGATGTCCTCAACCTGAGTTGTAGTGAAGCGGATGCGGTATTTGCTAAAGTGGTCTGAGTATAATTTTTGTATGCTACCCATGATTTGCTCGGATGTTTTGATACCGTTGATGACTGATGGATTGAGATATTTTTTTAAGATTTGTGTGAGTTTTGGGACACTGAGATGTTCCTCTGCTATGTGGTGTCGGTGGTATGTTGGAAAAACTATTTCGAATTTGTAATTAGGTATGGGACCTTCGCTTAAAATAATTTGGTTTTTAAATACGTTTATTGGTGTTTCTACGCTGTATATTAATTTTTGTCCTGAACTGTCATCGGAATTAGTTGCTGTTGATAGTGAATTTACTGGGGTGTCTATGGGTAATCTTGAGATGGCGCCAGCAATGACGTTTGTTTTGCCAGGTTTATAGTGAAGTTCGTAATTATATTCCTCTAAAATGGCCTTCCAGCGTTTCATTTTGTTGTTATTATTTTTGTTGCTGAGAGCGTAGATTAGAGGTTGGTGATCAGTGTAGATCTTTACTTTGACTGCACCATATAAATAGTTTCTCAATGCTTTCAAAGCCCATATGATTGCTAGCATTTCTTTTTCGTTTGTTGCATAATGCTCTTCGGCTTTACTTAACGTTCGAGAAATAGATGCAATCGGTTTAACTTCTTGGGACAGTACTGCCCCTAGAGCGAAATCTGATGCGTCTGTTGTTAGTTCAAGATCTTTTTTGAAATTTGGATACGCGAGAATAATGTCTTGCGAAACAAGGGTGTTTTTGATTTTGTTGAAAGATTCTTCGGCTGCGGCTTCTATGGTTATTGGTATTGAAGCTGATTTTCTTTTCGAGATTCTGCCTTATTCTTAGGAGAGATGTCAGAGGTTTAGCTAACTTTGCATAGTCCTTTATAAATCTTCTGTAATACCCTGATAGGCCAAGAAAAGATCGCAATTCTTTTATCGTTTTTGGGAGTGAAAACTGTAATTAGTCCTGAACTTTTTTTTTGTTTGTCTTAATTTCGTTTGATGATATAACAAAACCTAAAAATTTAACTTCCTTTTTGAAAAATTCGCATTTGTCCAGTTGAACTTTTAAATTCGCATTTTGCAAGGTGGTAAAGATTTGGCGGATGTGTTCGAGATGGTCCGCTTCAGTTTTACTGAAGTTGATTATGTCATCTATGTAGACGTAACATATCTTCCCGATGTGATCATGAAGTATGTCGTCTAGAGCGCGTTTGAAGATTGCTGGTGCGTTCTTTAAACCAAAGGGGAGCCGTGTGAATTCGAATTTCCCGTTACATATTGAAAATGCTGTCTTTTCTGAGTCTGAAGGATTGAGTAGGATTTGGTGGAATCCGCTTTTTAAGTCTAGGAATGTAAAGAATTGGTTTTCTCCTAACTGGGAGATGACGTCGTTGATTTCGGGGATTGGGTAACGGTCGGATATTGTAAGTGAATTGTGCTTTCTGTAGTCTATGACTAGTCGATATTGTTTGTTTCCAGATGAATCTGGCTTCTTACTCACTATCCAGACTGGGGAGTTGTAGGGAGAAGGTGAAGGTCTAATTATACCATCGCTTAATAGCTTTTGAACTTGATTTTCAACTTCTGATTTGAGGGAGACTGGATAAGGATAGAATTTAGTGTATACGGGGGTGTCAGTGGAGGTGCGTATTTCGCCAACCACTCGTGTTGTATAAGTCAATTTTTCATCAGGGTCCATGAACAATTTTGGGTGTTTTGCAGTGATGCTGTTCATCCCATTTTTTTGCGAGGGAGACAAATGCTCGTCTCGTATAACTATTGAGTTCACGGATTTGGAGATTAATTGTTGAAGCTTAATTTTTTTATCATCACCTATTTGCATGTAGCTGTTTTAGTGAATATTACTGCGTCTAATTCCTTTAATGTATCGTTATCTAAGATTCCGTCGAAAGATTTTAATGATGGCATAAGATAGAATTTAATTTTGTTTTCTAGATTAAACAGATTCACGAAAGTGTGCTTACTTATTTCGATGTCTCCGGCTATTGATTTTGCAAGGAATGTTTCATTATTTGGAATGGGGTTTTTTACTAAATTGGGTTGGATGAAGTTTTTGCTAGAGCCTGTGTCGACTAAAAACTTGAGGATGTTACCGCTCTTCGTTCGTGCAGCTCTGTTAACTCATCTGCTGAATTTTCGAATTTTTCCGCAGAAGACAGATAGTTTTGAAGGGTTTGATCGCATTTATCGTATTGATCGTATTGATCGTCTTTCGACTGGTATTTGGTCGGCGTATTCGTTTTCTGTTTCAATGTGGAATGCTCGCTGTACCTTTGGTTGGGTGTTAACGCTTGGGGGTCTTGTTGATCGTTTAAATTGGTTCTGTTGTGGTCTGTTCATATAGTCTATTCTCTTAGTATGCAACGTTGAGTCAATATCCATGGGTTCCGGTCTTGGTTGCGGCTTAGGAGCCTGTGGTCTTTGTGGATTACCCGTTTGGGTGTTTGATTTTTGCTGAGGGTATTGAAATTTGAAATGTTTTTGCTGTTGGTATAGATAATTAAAATGTTGTTGCTGTTGGTTGTTGACATAATGTTGCTGTTGGTTATTGAAATTCGGTTGTTGGCGGTACTGATGATTTTGTGGTATATATGCCACTTGTGGATAGAATGGCATGTTCCTAGGTTGTGGGACAGATCTACTCAACCTAGACGGGAGTGGTGGTGGGCGGTTAAATTGAATCTTTTTTCGTGTTGGTTATTATTTTGGGCATATACAGACCTATAGCTTTGGTTTTCAAGCTTAAGACAAAGGTGGAGTGCTTGGGGTAGCCTTCTCTCGTTAAGTTTGGGTCAAAAGGTGTATCGATTCGTTGCTAGCTTCCAAACAGCCTAACTTGTTTAGTATCAATGAAAGGTGTGAGTACACCGCTTGATAAAAATCTTGTATCGAAGAGTTGCCTTGGATAAGAGCAGTCATCTGGTATTCGAGAGTTGAGAGATCCCTTTTGTCGGCGTAGTGAAGGGTTAGACATTTGGAAATCGCACTCCAGTTTAGTGAAGTATTGTATGATTCCAAGGCTATATCAGCGTTGCCTACAATTTTATTTCTTATAATGTTAAGGATGCCATAATATCGAGGCGTTCCTCTTTGCGGTTCGTATATCTTAAGGATCCTTGTTTGCCTGAGAATTCTCGCAAACTTTTCGCGACGTCCGGAACTTTATCTAAGTCCTGTAAGTTATTCGCGTGTCGTTCGTCAATTCCTTGGTCAGTCAAGGTAGAGAGATTACGATTACGGTGGTTTGGACCATGTTTGGGCCTTGACGTTTTAGGATTTCGCTATTTGTCGCTATTTGTGATATGAGTGGCACTAAATCATTTAAATTGACAGTTCTAGGTGAGTCGTTTGAGGCGGAAGGATCTTGGTTGTTGGGGGCAACCAAAACGGGGGGACGGATTAAATTGTTTGGGTTTGCCATTTTAATTAATTATTATGAAAATGTAATATTATAGTTGGAATCAAGTTAATTATCGTTGATTTTATTTAAATTATTGTAAGAGAGAAAGAAACAAAATTATAATTTTTAGTTTTTATTTCTTAGTTTATATTATAGTTTATTTTTTTGAATGGAAAATGTACCTTTCTACTCTGGAGTGTAACTAATTACGATTTCCCTTCTTTTCTTTTACCTTACTTATTTATTTTATATTATTTTTTTTCTTCACCGTATCTTTCCTTATTTATTATTACAATTTTGTCATATCTTATATTCTAGCTTAACTTACGATACAAATATGAATACGGCGAGGTGCTCCATCGTTGTTTGAGGGCGTGACATCAAGGGTTGTTGCAGGATTAATTCTCGTTGTGAACAAAATTTGTTTATTATTTATTAATGTTTTTATTGCGCGTGGAGCGGCTGGTGCGTTACACCTCCCGCTTACCTTGAAAGTTACTAGGGAACCTCTTTTCTCACTGTTCGCTTAGTTGCACTCTTTTAGAGCACTATTTTTATATTTATTTTTTGTTTTCTCCTCTGCACTGATTGAGGGCTTTTATAAGGATATGTTTATAAGGTTTTGTGTTTGTACTACTTGAGGGCTTTTCACTTGCACTACTTGAGGGCTTGTCGCGGAGATATGTTTATTAAGTTTCGCTTTTGCACTACCTGAGGGCTTTTCGCTTGCACTACTTGAGGGCACTGGTAACGCGTGGCTTTGTCGGCACTATTATCCTGTCTACTGTACTACTTGAGGACTTTTGTAGAAGGATACTCGTTTATTTTATATTCGCTCGGGCGCCAGTTAGAGAAATGTGTAAATATTTCTCAAAAAAAAACAAATTTTTAATATTTTACGATCCGACTTTATCCATGGTAAATACAGAAGTGATTCTTAACTAATTTTTACTTTAACTTAACACCTACGACTTAACGCCTACGTCTGCTATTGTCATCAATTATTTTGAAGCAATTGCAAAAGTGCAGACGCTACGCTAGCAATTTTGGTTATTGTAATAAAATAATCGATGAAACAGCGATTTAGGGTTTGAAGCGTTGACCGCGTTAACTTATACAAAACAGTTTATACCCTGTAGCCCTGTTAGGATATGGTTCACAATCCTTTGGAACGTTGCCGTTGCACCCGTTAACCCGAAAGGCATTCTATGAAACTCAAAATGCCCTAGACCTGTACTGAAGGTATCCACTAGCCAAATCTAGGGTCGAGAAATATCTACTGCTGCCTAACTGATCCAATATTTCCTCTATTCGTGGGAAATACGTGTTTTGTAGTGATGACATTTAACTTCCTGAAGTCAATGACCATCCTTCATTACCCCATCTTGTAGCAGTTTATCTACCTGTTTCTCTATTTCTCCCCTATGAGCCATCCTATATTGTTTTTGATTTATTGGCGGGTGTTCCGCTAATGTTGGAATTTCATGTCTCAGAACCGGAGTGTAGGACAACTTGTCCCCTTCTAGAAGAAAAAGCTGCTGCAGCTCATGAGTGTCATTTACATTAAAATTAATTTTCAGCAAGAGAAACACTTTTACGCTTTTTAACAGTTGCTACTGGATAAATACATGAAAATCAAATGCAGATGCTGTTTCAATGTTTATGAAGATTTCCGCAAATTCGATTTAAAATTAGGGGTTTTTGGCGACTTCAAAATCTGCAATGATATTAGGCGGAAAGTAGCCAAAAACCCTTAATTTTAAATCGAATTTGCGGAAATTAATTTAAAGGAAATTTATTTTAGTCGGTTAAAGGGTTATATTTTAAAAAACTTGTTTTTTACTCTTTTTTATGACAACCCATGGCATCAAAGTAATGGTAATTAACTAGCAATAATTCTACTTACAATCAACAATTACCCCCACACTTCGAATACAGCAATAAAGAAATTTTAAAAAGATTTGAAAAATTTGATCGTGGTCTCAGTTTTGAGGAGGAAAACGTGTACCCAACATTTCAACTCGATTTCTCTAAAAATGTTACCGCAATAGTGCGGACAGACAGTCATAGCTAAATCTATTTCGATGCTGATCAAGAATATATATACTTTTCCATACCAATTTTCAACATTAATGTAATATAATTCTAAAGCGGATATACAATTATTTATATCCCGCTGTAATTTCTTTATAGCGGACCACGGAAAGTAGGCCAAGAAATATAATCTCCATAAAACATTTCAGTGTCACACGGAGGCAACCTCATGTTGCCAGTTGACGACCGATTTTCATTTGAACTTAGTAGCATAGTAGAACTGGGAGGGGGCGTTAAATGATGAGCTGTCAGATTGTGAGCAAATTCACCCATCATGGCAGCGCAGGCTACATATGCCTGATAACAGTTTCTGTACCTATCTTTTATTATTCCTAAATCGCCACTTTTCACAATCTGCATTTACTTTCACCCCATTTTGAAATGAATAAAGTGTGCTTATTAGGGAGAACGACTTATGACAATGTCAAAAAGGTTTACGACAATGTCAAAATAACAAGGTTGCTCCTCGAGTACTACGTATTCAGAGTTGCATAACTGAGGTTCACAATGTAAATACTTTTCTAAAAATGTTGATACAGTTAATAATAATTAAAAAAAAATCAGCACAAAAATTTCCACAACAAGCTAGCAAATAAGCACGAAATTCGGACGAAATATGCGTGAAATAAGCACGGGTAAGCACGCTTATTGTGAAATTTTGTAAACAAAAAAACAATGTTATTGCAAAAGTATTTTATTTTAAAGAAGAAAAAAAATAGTAAAAAACAAGTTTTTTAAAATATAACCCTTTAACCGACTAAAAAGCAGAAAATAAATATTCTTTAAATTAATTTCCGCAATTTCGATTTTAAATTAAGGGTTTTTGATTACTTTCTTCCTAATATCATTGCAGATTTTGTCGCGGCATAAATTCGCGGCACAGTTGTTGTTGTTTTGTTTGTTATGTTTTTTATGTTTACCTTTTGTTCGGGGCGACGGGCGAACAAAATCGGAGGAACTAAATCTCACACGCACTAACCGAAAGAACGCACTGCACAATTTTATTGATTCTTAATTTTTTTTATATAAATATATTTGTTTTGCTTAATTTGTTAAGCAAAACAAATTCGCCACTCGCTGGTGAAATGCGACCGGCGAGCGGAAGAAGAAAACTGAATATTTTGTTTGAGCTGTCAAATTTCTCTTGCTTTCTTCTCCTTTCTATCGCTTTTGCTTTCGTTAAGTTAGCTCAGTGAGCGGCGGCGATCCGATGAAGGTATTGCCAGCCTCGCCATTACAATAGCAAAATGTCAGAGCCTGGACTAGAGCTTTTGTACTCTTTGAACCTGTCGACATTTATGCTTTCGCCTATACAGACATGAGTGCCGCCAAAGTGAGTATTTTCATTTTGGTGGGTGCGGGGGGTGTATATGTAAATTTGCCAAACACACTCTAGAAAATCGGAGAAGATCTTTCACATATAGGTGTGGGTAAAGCCCCGACTGCGAATACTGGCCTCTGCGTAGGTCGCGCTCATGTGTGGGGGTGGAGATGTTGGAGAAATGGAAAGTGAGCGCCATATATGCGTCCATATAGACAGGTTCTTTAGTTATTTTTGAACAGGGAAAAAGAAAAGTGAAAAGTGAAGTTTTAGATTTTGAATTTAATTTGGTCTTGAATAATTTGTTTAGAAAATTTTGATAATTTTCTTTCTTGTTTTCTAAATTGTATTTTTGGAGTGGTGAGGTGGAGCGGTGGCCAACGTCGGATTGTGGCTGGAGGACAATTGTTCCAAAGGGAGTATTTTTGCGCGCTGGTTTAGTTTTGCCAGCTAGTGTTTTTTTTACTTTTTTTATTTGTGGCAGTCGGCCATTTAGTGTTTTGAATTTGAGGAATTCAATAGACTTGGACAGGTTGTGTTCGGTCGTGATTTGTTTTGGTGAAGTGTTTCCGTCCTGGGAATTTCAAGTAGTTTGCTTGGAATTCGTTGGCCGTTTCCTCCTCTTCCTTATTCCTTTTTTTGTTTGTGTCGTCCCGCATCAGAGCCAAGTTGTTGCTGGACATCGAATTTTATCGAAGTCCAGCTGGTGAATAGATTCTGCAAAGAATCGTGCGAAAGATTTCAGACTGGTTGGTCTTGTCCCGCAAATCAATTGCATTTAAACAAATATAATTTTTGGTATATAAATAATTTCTTTTGGGTGATTGTCGGTTTGTGTCAATTTTGAAAAAGGGTTTGTGTTCGGTATTATTTTCCTTGTGTCGGGACAATTTCCGTTTCTTTTATATATATATAAATACTTATATATATATATTGCGGCAGTTTCGGTGTAGTTTTTAAAAAAGTTTATTTATCAGGTTTTCGTGTGTTCGTGTTGTTCGTTCGGCCGGGGATACCATACCGCGAGGGTCGTCTTAAATCCCACGCTTCGCGACTGTGGTATTCTGGCAAATAGGGAATTATCGCGTAAGGACTTTTGGTTTTAGAGTTTTAAATAAAGTTTTAGTTAATAATAGCGCGATAAGCTGGCGCCCAACGTGGGGCTATTTTGTTTAAAGTTTTTTTTAAATATTAACTTTTTAAAAAAATTTTTTTTAATAGGTTTAAAATTTTTTTTTAAAAATTGATTTTTTTTGTTATATTTTTTTTTCTATTTTTTGAGTTTTTTTTTAAATTTTTTTTTGTGTGTTGTTTTTGTTTGTATTATTTTTGTTTTTTTTTTTTTTTAATAATTTGTCTTTTTTTAATTTTTATATTTTTTTATAAAAATATTTTTATTGATTTTATTTATTTAAATTTTTTTTTATTCTGTCAGCGTGGTACGCTGGCGTATTTTTATATAGATATTTTTTTTTGTGATTTATTTTTTTTTTAATTTTTGGGTAATTTTTTTTGAGTTTTTTTAATAATTTTTTTTAATGACCAGTTTTAGGCTTTGTTGTTTGAGGGCATGTTAGGGTTTCAGGGAATTGTAAATTTGTCCAAGTGGGTCAGAGAAAGGATATATCTCTGCATGCCTTCCTGGAGCGTGTAGACGAGCTTTGTGGCGCTCGTGGGGTCAGTGATGACCAGTTGTTTAGAGGGGCGGTAGATTTATTTTCGGATAGGGCTTTGATTTGGTTCCGTGATGACCGAAGGTATGTTTCCAGTTGGCGAGAATTGGTCGTTCAGCTGAAGTTAGAGTTTCTGCCCCATAATTATGATGACCTCTTGTTAGACGAAATTAGGAAAAGGACTCAAGGTGGTTGACTAGACGTTTTCCTCCTGTCATAAGCTACCAAATTGAAATATATTATATATACATATATCTATCGTCATCGATATCCAAGTAAGCATCCTTCTGCCTCTACTTCTTAATAAAAAACATACAAAAATCTAAACTACACGACTTTGATTTCCTTTTGCTAACTCTGCCGTTTTTTTCTTATAATCTTTTTTATATCGTTTGGCCACTTTACGAGTGAGCCAAACATTTGGTCCTTCGAACCGGAAAATTGGTTGGTAGTACGAGGGTCGCTGCCTCGCTTTTTCTCTGCGAATCGATAGGAGAATCGAGAGTAATGCAACACTGCTTGCAAGGAGTAGCAGCACCAGATTGAATACTCTCTATAATTCTTGAATCAGTCGGTATCGAAGGAAGTTTCAATAACTTCCTCGTGCGATCAGAAATAAACGTAGTTTCTGACGCAGAGTCTATCAGCGCACTTGCTGAGTAGACGGTGCCCAAGTGGCAAATGTTCACATCGGCTGTACCGAAGAGTACATAAGTAGCGCGAAAAGTGAAGCATTTCTGAATACCAAGAATTGGCTCAGCTTGGAGAGAAGTGGACTGTATTGATTGTCGAAAGGTATGACAGTTTTCAGTAGGGCGGGACCCTGAAGTAAAACTTCCATTGTAGAACGGCAAAGTTGATTGGAAATCATAAATTTCAATAGGGCGTAACCCTGAAGGAAAAGTTCCATTGACTAAAGATTGTGCACATGGAGATAGAATATGTTCAAGAGGGCGGGGCCCTAAAGGAAAAGTTTCATTAGTTGAACTCTGAAATTGTGAAACATTATTTTCTATAGGACGGGGCCCTAAAGGAAAATGTTCACTGAGTGATGGCTGCGGAGCAAGCACATCTCTATGTAGAAGCGTTTGATGGCGTTTTTGACAGCTGGAGCAAACAGAAGTGCTCTTACAACCTTGAACCTCATGATTTTTGCTTAAAAAATTGATGCAATATTTAAGGCGATTTATATTTAAATTACGATCGGCGACACTCATGGTCAGAAAACGCTGACAGGTGCGCAACGAATGTTGTCGTCGGGGACAAAGCCCACAAAGGTTAGAAGAAGCATTGATGTTATATGTGCTAATTGGTTTCAAATCATTGGTAGAAAACTGAAAAGTCGGAGGTGAAGCTGTACTGCCAATATCGTGCAGTAGTTCATTAATTTTAGCCAAAGTCTTCACATAGCGATAATAAGAACGCTTGTATTTTGACTTGACGAAAGCGTTGACATCCGGGCTCTCACCTGCATCAGCATCAGATGCAATGTACGTTAAACACGGCTGATATGAGGCCTTAGCTGCAGCCCAAAGTGATTTTATTTTTTCACTTTGAGTGCTCAAATTGACTTGGATGTGTGTTGCTGGCGGTAAGTCCGCAAAAGCTGCTTCAAATTTGACCAATTGGTCAGCAGCGAGAATAAAAGTCTCAAAAACAGACATGTTTTTAATGAAAAATCAAAAAACTGTAAATAAAAAAGCAATAATTTGCTCGAGTTGAGAGGTGAAAAAATCATCGAAGATGAATACCCGAGACACTTAGGGGTGACACTCAAGGTTTTGAAGAACTTAGATCAAAAGATCACTTGAATAAAAAATGTTAATTCAATAAAAATGTTCAATGCAAAAGTACCCTCGGTATAAGTACTTGAGATTGTGCCCTGATGTGAATATTAAGAATTCAAAAAAGGAATTTGGCGTGTACAGAATGTTTGCACAAATATTAAAAACGTATAAAATCTTCGAAAATTTTCACAGAAGCGATGAAAGTAATTGCACACTAAAGTAGTGCACATGAAATAATACGATCACTTAACCGACAGAAGCGAAATAAACAAAAAATCATTGGCCAAACTTTAGTGGCAAAGTAATTTAAGAGGAGCGTACAATTGCGCGGAGCGCATTGAAAAAGAGCACAAATAAACAAGAAAATGAAATTATTTTAGAAAATATACACTCTAAAAACAATAAAAACTTTAAAAAATAACTCACTTGTTATTGTCGTTTCTCCTTTTGGTTTAGTTGTTTGTATATTCCATTCTGTTTTGTTTAGGTCTTTGTGTTTCACTTTCGATTTTATTTGTGCTTCATCTGTCTAATGTAACTTTTTGTTCCTATGTTTGCTCTCTTTGTTCTTTGTTCTTTTTTCACTTTTTATTTTTATGTATTTAAATATAATTTATATTTATAATTTATGTAGTTAATATTCGGACCAAAAACTAAAAAGCAAAGGAATAATGAATAACTGTCAAACTATGTAGTGGAAGGGCTGAGAGATAAAAGCTTTTGGTTGTGGATCGTATTACAACGAGAAGAGGCAATAAGGGTTGCCAACAAATTTTCCAACTTTAAAGTAAAAGTTATTTTCTAATTGAAAATTAGAGAATTTTAATAGATTTAAACCGATTTAGATCTACTTTTCTACGTTAGGTTCGGTTTTAACAACGAATTAGGGACGATGCACAATCGGAATATTGTGTCGTTTTTGAATTTTATTCTGCTTTTGTTCACTTTGTGGTAATTTTATTTCTCATTGGTGCTTTGGGCCTTTCTTTTGTGGCTTTCCGCACGTTCCACGAAAGTGAACAAATTAACGCAGAGAAAGATTATTGTGTTTTTATTGTTGTTGTATTTCTCGACTAAGTGTCGGAAGAATTGCTCTTATTTTTTGAACATACAAAAAAACTATGCTTTTATACAAACGAAGATGCTGCCAAAATATGCAGAAGTGCTGAAGCTAATTTTTACGACGGATGTCGTTCTCAAAATCCGAATCCGGTTCGATTGGATCAAATGTTTGGCTCACTCGTAAAGTGGCCAAACGATATAAAAAAGATTATAAGAAAAAAACGGCAGAGTTAGCAAAAGGAAATCAAAGTCGTGTAGTTTAGATTTTTGTATGTTTTTTATTAAGAAGTAGAGGCAGAAGGATGCTTACTTGGATATCGATGACGATAGATAGATATATATATAATATATTTCAATTTGGTAGCTTATGACAGGAGGAAAACGTCTAGTCACTTTTCGATCTTATTAAAAGAAGAAGCAAGTTAAAGTTACGGAAATGACAGAAGGCTTCCATATTGAATTAAACCAGTTTTGGGACACAGCTTAACAGAATGTTAAGGGGTGTTCCAGTAGGTTTAATGGTATAAAGTTGGTTGCCGTACAATTCCGTATACAGGGTGGCAAACAGGGTGTTTTGGCATAAACAGTAGTACTGAGTCCATAGGCATTTATGTAGCGGTTATGAGGGGTCTGTTCCGTCGTCTGCCCGAGTCCTTGCCGGAGAAGCGTATGTTGGGTCTGGTCAGGGCTAATTTGTGTCCTTTTTATCAGACTTAGCTGGGCTTGGCTGAGCCTGAGAGTCTTTCGGAGTTGGTTTCCTTGGGTCGGAAACTGGAGGCTATGCGGGCGAATGTGGAAGCATTCGTGCCGCCGCCCAGCAGCCGGTCCAAGGACTTGCTGGAGCCAGACTTGGCATACGTTTCGGCCGAGCCGGGAGTGGTTGCATTCAGGGCTCCGCTGCGCAATCTTAGATTGGAGCGGAGAATTAGGGCACCTCAACGGGCTAGGCGTCCGTTCAGGTGCTTTAACTGCAAGAAGTTTGGGCATGTTTCGGTAAACTGCCGAAAGGCGGTTATTTGCCGCGGCTGCGAGCGGCCTGGCTTTATGAAGCGTGATTGCCCCCGATGCTCTCCGAGAGCAGGGCAATTACAGGAGCGCTCGGACAGGGAGGCGGCCCCGAGAGCGGCTCCGAGGGCCCGCGAAGAGTCGGGAAATGGGGAGCGAGCTCTTGTGGAGGCAGGGCAAGAAGTTCGCGAGGTTTAGGTAGGTTGCCTGCGGGCAACCAGCTGGCTAGGGAAAATAGTGATAGGCCTCAGAGGCGTCCGTCCGGAGTATATTTGAGTTTCACTTTGTCGGGAAAAGATTTAGATAATAGGCCATATTTAGGCGTTAGGATTTTTGGAGTGCGTATGTTGGGGCTTTTAGATTCGGGGGCCACCAGGACGATTCTTGGTAGGCCAGGCTGGGACACATTAAAGTCCTGGGGGATAAGTTTATTGGCGTCTGCGGTCAGCAAGGTTGCGCTTGCTGATGGTGAAGAAGTTCCGGTTAGGGGGGTAGTTTCAGTCCCTTTCGAGGTAGAGGGCAAGTCGGTCCTCGTGGAATGTCTCGTAATACCGGATTTACCCCAATCATTGATTCTTGGAGTAGACTTTTGGTCTAAGGCCGGTGTAGTGCCAGATTTGGCCAAGAATCAGTGGGGGTTTTCCGACCAAGTCGAGGTCTCGTCAGTAGCGGCGATAGTTGATAGGTCTTCGTTGTCAACTAGGGGAAAATCGGTTCTTGAGGAGTTTGTAGCAGATGTTTTTAGGTCTATGCCTGAGGGACTTGGTTGTACACATTTGGTCGAACATCGGATTCGTACAAAGCCAAATGTGGAACCTGTCAAGCAGCGATACTATCCGGTATCAACCTCTATTCAGAGGCGCATAGATGAGAAAATATAGGATATGTTAGAAAAGGGTGTGATTGAGATTTCTCACAGCCCTTGGGCATCACCGGTTGTGATGATTAGGAAAAAGGATGGGAGTTATAGGTTTTGTGTCGACTATAGGACACTGAAACAAAAATACGGATCGAGATAGTTACCCCCTCCCTTATATTTCGGCTACTTTAGATAAGCTGAAGGATGCCAAATATCTCTCTAGCTTGGATATAAAATCCGCTTATTGGCAGATCCCAGTAGAGAAGGAGTCTAGGGCCTGTACGGCATTTACAGTTCCGGGTAGGGGGCTCTACCAGTTCAAGCGCATGACTTATGGCCTGCACAATGCGCCTGCAACTTGGCAGAGATTTATAGATGAGGTCCTTGGGGCTGACTTGGAACCTCATGTTTTCTTGTATTTGGACGATATTGTTATCGTTACAAATACATTTGATAAGCATGTTGAGGTTCTAAAGAAGGTCCTGAGGAGGATTTGTTCGGCAGGGCTTAGATTAAATAGAGAAAAATGTAATTTTTGTCTTTCTTCGCTACGGTATCTAGGTTATGTTGTTGATCGACAGGGCTTGCACGTTGACCCCGAGAAAGTTGAGACAAAGCTGAAAATTCCAGCGCCCAAAAATGTAAGGGAAGTCAGGTCGTTTGTTGGCACCATTTCTTGGTATCGTAGGTTTGTTTCGAATTTTGCTGATTTGGTTAAGCCTCTAACTGATCTTCTAAAGAAGAAGAACAGGTTTAGATGGTCGCCGGAGTGCGAGGACAGCTTTTTGAAGGCCAAGGAGCGCCTAGTGACGGCGCCGGTCCTGAGCTGTCCTGATTTCGAACGACCCTTCGTAGTTCAGACTGATGCTTCCGATTTTGGAATAGGTGCCGTTTTGACACAGCAGTTTGATGAAGGGGAGAAGGTCATTTCCAGAAGTGTCCCAGTCGTAGGGGAGGTAGATGGGCGTGTAGAAGATCCATAGCTTGAGAGCATGGTTCGGAAAGTGGAGGATAAACCCCTCGATTACCCAGCTTAGAGAATTGAAAATGGGGTGTTATATAAACACATAAAGGCAGGGACAAATAGTTTGTTTAGCGCTGGGTACGAGTGGAAGAGAGTTGTTGGCAGGAGTAATAGGCGCAGTATTTTATTCGAGTGTCACGATAATCCATTATCGGGGCACATGGGCGTTAGGAAAACATACGCATGGGTAGTTGAGAAATATTATTGGACAAAAATGAAGGCAGAGATAGCTAGATATATTAAAGGTTGTCAGGTTTGCCAGAGGGTGAAAAAAGGCAATAATAAGCCAGCTGGTTGTATGGTAGAGAGGACAAAGAAGTTAGAACCTTGAGAGATGATCTGCGTAGATCTGGTGGGACCCTTGGTGAAGTCTAGTCGGGGATTTTTTTATATTTTAACGGTGGTTGACTACTTCACCAAGTTCCCCTTGTTGTTTCCGTTGCGAAATGCAACGGCAAAGAGCGTTTGCAAGGAGTTAGAGGACAACGTGTTCTTGCTCTTTGGAGTTCCGAGGTCCATTATATGCGACAATGGGCTACAGTTCTGCATTCGAACAGCGCAGCATGAGGTGTTGGGGGCGTCTCCATACTTCGTGAATTTTGGCCGAAATATGGCGGTCAGGGGTGATAGAGATTATAGACGAGTGGGAGACTCAGACCAACCGGACAGTAGTAGTGAGGACCGGGCCAAGAAAATGGCAGACTTGAGGGAAGACATACGGAAAAAGTTAGAAATGGCAAGTGCCAAGACAGCGAACACGTACAATCTCAGACGTAGAGTTGTACAGTATTTACCACACGAGTTAGTATGGAGACGTAATTTTGTTTTGTCCGATGTTGCAAACTATTTTGCAGCGAAGTTAGCTCCGAAATTTGTTGGACCGTTTAGGGTTAAAAAGAGGGTGTCTCCGTGGACATATGTTTTGGAAGACGAAGACGGACGAGAAAAGGGGACATGGCATGTGCAGGACCTTAGGCCGCACATCGACTCAGGGTGATTTTTCTCCGGTTAGATTCGAAAGTTGGTTGTTCTCAGGAGGTGGGGTTGTCGCGGCATAAATTCGCGGCACAGTTGTTGTTGTTTAGTTTTTTTGTTTGTTATGTTTTTTATGTTTCCCTTTTGTTCGGGGCGACGGGCGAACAAAATCGGAGGAACTAAATCTCACACGCACTAACCGAAAGAACGAACTGCACAATTTTATTGATTCTTAATTTTTTTTATACAAATATAATTGTTTTGCTTAATTTGTTAAGCAAAACAAATTTGCCACTAGCGGGTGAAATGCGACCGGCGCGCAGAAGAAGACAACTGAATATTTTGTTTGAGCTGTCAAAGTTCTCTTGCTTTCTTCTCCTTTCTATCGCTTTTGCTTTCGTTAAGTTAGCTCAGTGAGCGGCGGCGATCCGATGAAGGTATTGCCAGCCTCGCCATTACAATAGTAAAATGTCAGAGCCTGAACTAGAGCTTTTGTACTCTTTGAACTTGTTTGAGGGAGGGGAACCTGTCGACATTTATGCTTTCGCCTATACAGACATGAGTGCCGCCAAAGTGAGTATTTTCATTTAGGTGGGTGCAGGGGGTGTATATGTAAATTTGCCAAACACACTCTAAAAAATCTGAGAAGATCTTTCTCATATAGGTGTGGGTAAAGCCCCGACTGCGAATACTGGCCTCTGCGTAGTTCGCGCTCATGTGTGTGGAGGGGGGGGAGATGTTGGAGAAATGGAAAGTGAGCGCCATATATGCGTCCATATAGACAGGTTCTTTAGTTCTTTTTGAGCAGGGAAAAAGAAAAGTGAAAAGTGAAGTTTTAGATTTTGAATTTAATTTGGTCTTGAATAATTTGTTTAGAAAATTTTGATAATTTTCTTTCTTGTTTTCTAAATTATATTTTTGGAGTGGTGAGGTGGAGCGGTTGCCAACGTCGGATTGTGGCTGGAGGACAAGTGTTCCAAAGGGAGTATTTTTGCGCGCTGGTTTAGTTTTGCCAGCTAGTGTTTTTTTTACTTTTTTTTATTTGTGGCAGTCGGCCATTTAGTGTTTTGAATTTGAGGAATTCAATAGACTTGGACAGGTTGTGTTCGGTCGTGATTTGTTTTGGTGAAGTGTTTCCGTCCTGGGAATTTCAAGTAGTTTGCTTGGAATTCGTTGGCCGTTTCCCCCTCTTCCTTATTCCTTTTTTTGTTTGTGTCGTCCCGCATCAGAGCCAAGTTGTTGCTGGACATGGAATTTTATCGAAGTCCAGCTGGTGAATAGATTCTGCAAAGAATCGTGCGAAAGATTTCAGACAGGTTGGTCTTGTCCCGCAAATCAATTGCATTTAAACAAATATAATTTTTGGTATATAAATAATTTCTTTTGGGTGATTGTCGGTTTGTGTCAATTTTGAAAAAGGGTTTGTGTTCGGTATTATTTTCCTTGTGTCGGGACAATTTCCGTTTCTTTTATATATATATATATATATACTTATATATATATATTGCGGCAGTTTCGGTGTAGTTTTTAAAAAGTTTATTTATCAGGTTTCCGTGTGTTCGTGTTGTTCGTTCGACCGGGGATACCATCCTACGCTTCGCGACTGTGCTATTCGGGCAAATAGGGAATTTAATTATCGCGTGGGGATTATTGGTTTTAGAGTTTTAAATAAAGTTTTAGTTAAAAATAGCGCGATAATTTTAAAGTCGCCAAAAACCCCTAATGTACAAAATTTCAGCTCTCTAGCTTATGTGGAAGTGTATGAAAAAGCTCGCCGCAGATTTGAGGATATATATATATATATATATACCTATAGTCCGCCCAAAGCAAGTTAATGTAAGTTAATATAAGTTATAAAAAGACAACATATCTCGAATATACACGTAACGACTGGTTTTTGACTCATCCTCGTAACTCAAATTTGGGCCAATTTACGTTTTTGATGCCAAAAGTTGTGTTAGTGCTCCAGAAGCTTGCAAATTGGTTTTTTGCATCTCCTGAAAACCTAACATTTTTCCGTTACGAGGTTGAATCAGAAACCAGTCGTTAACGGTTGAACCGAAAAGCTAGGTTTTGAAAAAATCCAAATAATGCTCAAAATATACAATACCTAATTAAATTTTTAAATTTAAATTATTAAAACAATAACAAATATTTGCAAAAAAAAATACTTTTATCAAAAAGTATTGTGTATTTAAAAACATAAAATTAAGTTGACCACTATTACTTAGTGTAATGGTTGATTTCGAATCGAAATGAATTGTCCCAAAATCCGAAATATAATTTGTCCAAAATAACTTGAAACACCCTGCGAGTAGAATTCATTGCTGTTGGTTTTGGTAATTTAGGAGTAATAAGGCCTATATGAATTCAATCTTTTTGTATGAGTAACTTACATCAAGTTAATGCGTTGGTATAAGGAATTTTAAGATTTCTCGGTTTGATGCTTGATATTGAGAAATGCCATATACCCTTGTATTTTGTATTTGTTAAAATAGCTCGAAAACACCTTGTTTCGACAATTTCCACGAGGTTCATACCATTTTTCAATTTCAGACCTTGTACTAGTTATATTCATTCGGCCATTTCAATTAATCATTCAACGAAGGCAGACGTGAGCCAAAAATAGTGCTCCACTTGATTCTTACTTGGAAGGAATAGTCATTTAGACTCCAATTATCTAGCAGCGTTTTCTAACACCAGGTAACAAAATTGTTAATTATTTTGTTACTCCTAAATTCCTAAATTGTACACAAATTTACAGAAATTAAATAAAATTTAATTTTGGAGATTCCCCTGTGGATTCCGACCCTTTAAGGAGAGGAGGTCGTTAAGCGTCACTCCTCCATTTTATTCCCGAATTGATGCTTGAAGGTCATATCAAGGACATTTCAGTTACGCCAAGGTACAAATTCTTGACAAGGTTGTTCTTTGAAATCGGACCAGAAAAGGTAAAAAAAAAATTCGATAAACTGAAATTTTCTATAATCTCCCCCCTAAGACGATTATGTTCTTCTTATTTCTATTATGAAGATATCCCATCGCAGCCGCCTTGTTCGATATTGGCGCGAGCCAAAGCATTGCTACGGGTTCTCCTCTCTTCTTCTTTCCTCCTTATCTTGGCCACCTGCACCCCCAGATGCTTAGTTCTCCCGCTGAATCTTCAACTTTCTACCTGCAATGAGCAGTATCGTCGTAGCCGATATAGTGATTAGTGTAAAAAGTGAAGCCAAAGTCCCAAGATTAAAGGGCCTGTAAATTGCAATTAAATTGCAAGTCAATTGCAAAAAGTCACGAATTCAAAGATGGTAGTGAAATATTGATTAAAGGAATCATAATTTTATGTCTAAAAGGCACTTCCATAGTGTGTGATGTATGAAAGAACCAAACAAAAAAAAAACAAGAAAGAAAAACATTTTAGAATGTAGAAATTGAATACAATAAGTTAAAGAAAAAAAAAGATGGAAGAAATTAGTTTTAAAAGTGATCTTAAAGAAAACTAAAAGATTAAAAATAAATAAATATAGAGTAAAGAGAATTAAATATTTGATAAATGGTGAAATAAAGTTGTGAAAGAACATAATTGAAACAATCTAAATGTAACTAAGGTTAAAAGAAAAGAGAAAAAAAACAATTTGCTTTAAATCTAATTTCGTGAATAAAATTTTAGTACATTAAAAATTTTTGTTTGAAAGAAATCAGAATTAAACTAAATAAAACCTTTTGTCTTTAAGCCTAATGTAAAATATTAATACACGCACAAACACACACTTATGAAATCGCCTTCAAATACGATTTCGGGGAGCCATATTAATTAGCTCACTTATACATTTACATTGCTGAACTTCGTTCTTTAATGATCACTATGTTAATTTAACATGATACGTTTAGCGAGTAATTTTGCCAGTGAGTTAATATCGAATGTACTCTAATGTTTACAGTAACATGATCGTACGGTTTGTTTTGCTAGAATTTTTACGAGATTGAAATGATGTTTACATAGTTATTATGCTAAGAGGTTAACATTGAATGCTTAGGCGGTTAAGCGATTTAACATTTAATTTGGCAATGTTGTCAGAATAATTAACCTTTTGTTTGCGAAATGTTACAATATGCTCTGTTAATAAAATTTATTTTGAAACTCAACCTTCTACTAATGAGAATATCAATGTAAATTTAATATCAACATAATTATGATAATGTTAGCATTATGGAAGACACTGGAATTAATAAAATAAACATTGTAGAATTCAATATGAAGTTTTAAGAATTTATTGAATTGACCTAGTAGCCGTTCATTAGTATTAGGGTATTCTCGCATATGAACACTTCGGGTTTCGAGAATACATGGTTGGGTGGGCATAAGGGATCGTAACATCTGATCCAAGGGCGAACTATTCTGTTGTTGTTGTAGCTGTAGGTTCAGCTTACATTCTATAAGGGGTTTAATTTAACAGATATTTGGTTTGGTTTTTTTTAGAGTTCATTTTGCAGAGCACGTAGATTTTTTGTTAACGATGTTTGGTAGTGGAGTAGCAAAAACTCACCCCAATGCCGGCGAGCTAGACCCATACCAGTACGTGCGAAAGGCTACCACCCACTATTGAGTTTAAAACATCCTGTCGTTACAAATGGCGCCCAACGTGGGGCTATACCTAATGGTTATAGAAGCATTAGCTATTTTCATCTTTGCTAATAGATCCCACAAATTTATATTTTTTATTGTAATTTTGGTCTGATTTTTATGAGAGCTTTTTGGAATTGCTAGAGTAATTGTACAGACATATTACCTTGACCGATCGTTAGTATGGATTTCAGCGAACTTTATTACAACTTCATGCGGTTTTTTTACTTAATTTTCTATTGAGTATTTCGAGGGTCGTGGGTCGATGCAAATATATTTAATTTTTCCTGGAATTACGATTTGTGATCTATTCTGTTGCTTTTCGTCCGATTTATTAAGTTATTTTTGCGATTACGTACCACAGGGACGTAACCAGAAATAAATTTCGGGGGGGGTTTTCATAAATTTTTTTTTACTTATACTGTGAAAAAAACTACGAAATGCAAACCAAATTAAAATCAACAACAGATCGCTTTTTTTCAAAATATATCTTTTGATTTTTCTTAAAAAATGTAGATTAAAAAAATTTGGAAAACACTCGAAGGGGAGTTTATGAAAAAATCGACGTATTGTGTTCATATATTTTGGGGTTTCGGCACCCTAAAGCCCTCCAAACCCCCCCTCCCCTTCATGGGTACGTCCCTGCTTTCATTTTAAAAACAATTTCATTTGATTCACAGCAAAATTTCGAATAACTATAAACTTTAATAAGGTGTTTCACTTAATAACGAATGCTAGAACTGGAATTTTCCAGTTCTTGGTACACAAAAATAAAATATCAAGGAGTATACGGAAGTTTCTCTTAAATTCTGCTGAATTTCATAACAATTCCATACATTTTTCTATTACTTCATAGATTTCGGGGGGGGTTCGAACACCCCAAACCCCCCCCCTGGTTACGTCCCTGACGTACCAACAGAAATAAAATACGACTTATCGAATACTCAACCCATTTGATTTTCTATAACAATAACAAAGAATTAAACCCATTATTATTGCATATGTGTTCGGTTACACATTAGGTCTGATATTATACCAAATCTTTTAATTTTTTCTTCTTATTTTTTTTTCTTCCTCAATTTTGTATGATTTTTATCAATGGCGGTGAGACATAGTAGTGACAATTTACCATTATCAAATCAAATGGATTTTGGAATTTGTACGGTCTGTAGCCAACAAATTGAACAAACTTCAATTGTGGCTATTACGCGTTGTATGCACTATTATCATCGCAATTGCATTCTCGATTGGATTAAGACATCCACAACTTGTCCTCAATGTCGTAAACGTTGTACGGTTAACAATTTAACTGACGTTATGACACAACCAAATTCAAATACTGAAAGATCACAAGGTGCGATTCCAAGACGTATTACTAGAGCTAATACAAGAACTCAAAATCCCCTTGATTGGTCCATTGCTGGTCCTAATTTGAATTCTTCTTCTAGGAACTTATCATTGCCCTTAGGTGCTAATGAAATTAGGCAACCTCCAATATCATCTGCTCCCATACGCGATGATGTTAATCTCAATAATAGAATTTTGAATTTAGAAGCGAAGTTTAACTCTGATCTATCGGCTTTACAAAGTACCATCCTTAATCTTTCTCAGCAAATTAGTCAGTTGTCTGTGCGTCGTACAGTAGAACCTGATTGGCCGCGGGAAGCATTCCCTCCAATAAATAATAGCACTTCGAATTTAGCTTCAAGCCAAAATCGTCCTTCTGCAGGAAATAATACTTCCGCACCACACTTGACTTCCGCTCCAAATTTACATTTTGCTCCAAATGTTGCATCTGGGGAACCGCACTCGGATACTTTCCATACGAATGTTTTCCGTACTCAGAGTTTTCATCCAAATTATCCACCTCTAAATAATTTTCCGGTTCACAATAATACTCAAAGACTTTCTTCAGCATCCACGGTTGTGCATACTAGCGGTAGAATTGCTCAACTTATACAAAGTTGGAATATCACGTTTAATTGTAGTTTGGCTAAAATGCCAGTAGAAAAATTCATATATATGATAAATTCGTTGACTAACGACAGTTTAGGTGGCGACTTTACTACCTTGAGTGAGCACTCTCATATTCTCTTTAAAGAGAAAGGCCTTGACTGGTATTGGAGATATCGTAGGTCCGTTGAAAGGGTTAACTGGGAAAATCTTTGCACATCCTTGCGTGCTCATTTCGTAGATAATCTGTCGGATAGCGATGTTAGAATATTAATTCATGATAGGAAACAAAAAGAAAACGAAAGCTTCGACGAGTATTACAATGCCATTCTTTTCCTTTGTGATCGATTGCATTATGCTATGCAGGATCTCGAACCATTAGAAATTTTGCGTAGGAATTTGCGTCCTAAAATTAGGAATGAGTTATTTTATCAAAATATTACTAAGATTCTTAATTCTTAGACGAGAAACTTTATCAGATGACGTTGAAAAGCCCAATATTCGTCCTAGTCGTCGACAAGTTAGCGAAATAGAAACTGACACTAGTGACTTAAATTGTGATGAAATTTGTGAATTGGTTAAACTGACTTGTTGGAATTGTCGCCAAGAAGGACACCGTTTTTCAGATTGTCTTGAGAACAGATCTATATTCTGCTATGGCTGTGGTGCAGAAAATATTCTAAAGCCTAATTGTAATAACTGCCAAAATCAGAAAAACTCGAGGTCGAGCGTACACAACAACAACCGTCTACGCTCCAATCCAAATTAAATAACGACCCTGGTGAAACTAAAATCAATACCTCCGTGGGTACACAGACACTTAAAGTTCTACAACACATCAATGCAATCCCTTCCTCGAATTTACATTCAAAGTATACCCCAAGTCTACATCCAATTGTCCCATATCATAAAAGATTAGAAAATTATGAATCTGTCCGTTGTCGTCTGTTTTGCGAAAATTTAAGCTTAAAACCCAAATTAAAATTTAATAAGAAGTCTGTCCGTTCAAATTATCGAATGCGTTCCTTTTGGAAAAACATCCGGAAAAAGCGAAATAATTGTTTGAATTTTCTTTCTGCTATTGAAGTATCGGAAAATGACGTTAGGCCGTATATTAAAGAAAGTTTATTCAATATGAAATTATTAGCTCTGTTAGATTCAGGTGCGTCTATATCCTGCTTAAGTGGCAACGCTGCCGAACAATTTTTAAAAAATAATATTCCCTTTAAGTCGCTTCACGAATATGTTGAAACTGCAGGCGGACGGAAATATAAAATTGTTGGATGCGTTAATGCACAAATAACTTTTAAAAATAACACTCAGAATTTGGAAATATATATTATTCCTGAATTACGTCAAGATGTATATCTGGGTGCAGACTTTTTCCACAAATTTATTTTGATTAATAAAATTTTGGAATCGTTTTCGCTCGAGTCAGAAATCTCTAATACGCCTCCAGGTATGCACGAATTGGACCCATGCGAGCAAAATCGTTTGCAAAGCGTAACATCTTTATTTCCGTCATTTGAAAATGAAGGTTTGGGGAAAACAACTCTCCTTAAACATACCATTGAAATTGTTAAAGACTCGAAACCGATTAAGCAGCGTTATTTTTCAGTATTGCCTGCGGTCGAAAGGAAAATTCATTTTGAAATAGATCGTATGTTGGAACTTGGTGTCATTGAACCAGCTCCACAAAATTGTCCATGGAGTAGTCCGGTTGCGATAGTAGAAAGAAAAGGTAAAGTTCGGTTATGTCTCGATTCGCGCAAATTAAATAGCGTTACGGTTAAGGATGCGTTTCCTTTGCCGAAAATAAATGGAATTTTTAGTCGTTTGCCCAAAGCTAGATACATTACGTCCCTAGATTTGAAACACGCTTTCTGGCAAATTGAACTTGACGAAAATTCGCGTGACATGACAGCCTTCACAGTTCCAAACCGTCCCCTGTATCGTTTCCGTGTAATGCCATTCGGGCTATGTAATGCACCAATGACCATGAGCCGCCTCATGGATTTTATTATTCCAGCTCATTTAAATGACAGAGTGTTCGTGTATTTAGACGATCTCCTTTTGCTTTCGGAAAATTTTGATATCCACCTTAAATTGTTAATTGAAGTAGCTCAACTTTTGCGTGAAGCAGGGTTGACGGTAAATATCGCTAAATGTAAATTCTGTATGCGTGAAGTACGATACTTGGGTTATGTTATTGGTGATGGCGTGATGAAGCCAGACCCAGGCAAAGTTTCTGCCATTATAGATTTACAACCACCACGAAGTGTGCGTGAGTTGCGCCGTTTTCTATGCTTGGTATCGACGATTTATTGGAAATTATGCTGCCTTAACTTCTCGATTGACTGACTTAACGTCAAAATCACGTGCATACGAATGGAATGCAGACGCTCAAGCTGCCTTTGACGAGCTCAAAGAAAGGTTGACCTCTGCACCGCTTTTAATTACGCCTGATTTTGGTCGTCCTTTTATAATACAATGTGATGCTTCTATATCTGGTGTAGGAGGAGTTCTTGCGCAAGAAGACGAAGAAGGGGTTGAAAGACCGATTGCATTCTTCTCTCATAAGTTAAATCGTGCTCAAAAGAACTACTCCATCACAGAATTAGAGTGTCTAGCCGCGTTATTAGACATCCAAAAGTTCCGTGAATACGTTGAAGGGCACAATTTCAAGGTCATCACTGATCATGCAAGTTTGCAATGGTTGATGCGTCAAGCCGATCTAAACGGTAGACTTGCGCGTTGGTCTTTGAAATTGCAGGGGTTCGACTTTTCAATAGAACACAGAAGAGGTAGCTTGAACGTTGTTCCAGACGCGTTGTCGCGACTTGAAGAGGTTAATAAAGTTGATTGTGATGCTATACCACTAGTTGACCTAAAATCAAGACATTTTAACTCAGACGAGTATGGTAGATTGCGACACAATATTAAAGAAAATCAAGCCACATTACCCGATGTGAAAATTATTGACCAATACATCTACAAACGAACAAATTTTGCAGATGGTGATGCCATTTCAGAAGCGCTCACTGTCCGCCGACAGCTGGTCATTGTGGCATTACAAAAACGTTAGAGAAAATCCGTAGAAATTTTTATTGGTTAAAATTGGCAATTGAAGTGCGTAACTTTATTTCCAGTTGTGATATTTGCCAGCAATCGAAAGCACCAAATATGATTCTCCGTCCTCCGATGGGTTCGCAGTCCAAATCCTCTCGTCCTTTTCAAAGAATTTATATGGACTTGCTGGGACCTTATCCACGCTCGAGAAATGGTAATACCGCGATTTTCATTGTTCTTGACCATATGTCAAAATTTCCAATTCTAAACCCTTTACGAAAATCTACTTCGACGAAAATTTGTGAGTTTTTGGAAAATGATGTGTTCACTCTGTTTGGCGTTCCTGAAGTCGTTATAACCGACAATGGTTCCCAATTCAAATCTAACATCTTTGAATCCTTCTTGTCTAAGTATGGTGTTTCTCATGTTTGTACTGCGATTTACTCTCCGCAATCGAATGCGTCCGAAAGAGTTAACAGGTCAGTCATTGCCGCAATCCGTTCTTATCTCGGCGAGGATCAGCGTAACTGGGACACAAATTTGAGTAAAATTTGTGCCTCACTACGTTGTTCTGTTCATAGCTCTCTAGGCTATTCGCCATATTTTGTGTTGTTCGGACAACAAATGGTCACTCATGGCGAAACCTATGAATTGCTAAGAAAACTTGACAATCTTGAAGTCGGTGAGGATATCGATCGTCAGGATAAGCTGCAGTTGGTCAGATCGAACGTGCAGGATAATTTACGTAAAGCATATGAAACCAATCGCAAGATTTACAATTTGCGCTCTGCTCCTCTACGTCTATTGCCAGGACAAGAAGTTTATAGACGCAATTTTGCCCAAAGCAACAAAGCCAAGCATTTTAACGCTAAGTTAGCTCCGAAATTTTTAAAATGTACACGGAGAGAAATGTTGGCTCATGATTTACGATTATGGCGTCCATAAAATTATTGTTACTTAATTACAAATTATAATCATTAATTGTGAATATTAGTCACAAATTATGCAAATTCGTACATAAACTGTGCATATGGATTGTGAATACATTATGATAAGGGTTTATGAATTTCGTGATTTATTTTACTATTCTTGAAGAATAATTGATGATTAACTAGGTCATGAAACTGCACGTGTTATCATGAATTATGAGTAACTGGGTTGATTGTCATGAATTGCTGAGCAATATACAATACATTTAGACGCTTTTACAATAATGCCAGGGTAGCCGAATCGGTTAGGCGTCCGGACTGGAGAGGATGATGTCGGTTCGAATTCCGGGAAAACTGAATTTGTGAAAAAGTTATTACAAATTATTCTAAGCAAGTTGGCAAATAGAAAAGTGAAATTAGATAAATAATTAAGTAAAAAATTAGTAAATAAAAAAAATTTTAATTTATTTAATTGGAAATATGTGCTGAAATTATTATTACGAATGATTTATTTATTCTCACTTAAGCCTAAAATTATGATTTTTTAATCATAATTTATGATTTTTGTTTGCACAATTTATTCCATCTGGTCATTGATTATGTCAAAAGGGAAAATAATAATTCATGTTTAAGTGGAACAAAAAAATGCAAACACAAATTACAAACTATGATTTTCACTTTTAACAGTTCTTATGATTAAGAATTCTTGATTATTGACTTCTAATTAATGGATCAATATCGTGACTAATTTTTATTTGATTGATTCCTATAACGCATGATTTCAGCAAGCATTTCCCTCCGTGTAGAGTTTTAAAAAAGGTAGGAAATTGCTACTATGAATTGCAGGATTTGCAAGGGCGAAGTGTAGGTATTTTCCATGGGAAAGACATACAGCGCTTAGTACCTAACAAAGCTTAGACTGTAGTGTAACTCAACCTCTTTCAGCTACTTTTAAATACGTTAAAATTATCTGCTTTGTAATGGTTGATTTCGAATCGAAATGAATTGTCCCAAAATCCGAAATATAATTTGTCCAAAATAACTTGAAACACCCTGCGAGTGGAATTCATTGCTGTTGGTATTGGTAATTTAGGAGTAATAAGGCCTATATGAATTCAATCTTTTTGTGTGAGTAACTTACATCAAGTTAATGCGTTGGTATAAGGAATTTTAAGATTTCTCGGTTTGATGCTTGATATTGAGAAATGCCGTATACCCTTGTATTTTGTATTTGTTAAAATAGCTCGTTTCGACAATTTCCACGAGGTTCATACCATTTTTCAATTTGAGAGGCCCAGACCTTGTACTAGTTATTCATTCGGCCATTTCAATTAATCATTCAACGAAGGCAGACGTGAGCCAAAAATAGTGCTCTACTTGATTCTTACTTGGAAGGAATAGTCATTTAGACTCCTAAAACCAGGTAACAAGATTGTTAATTATTTTGTTACTCCTAAATTCCTAAATTGTACACAAATTT
The DNA here is from genome assembly GCA_951394025.1 of Heteromyza rotundicornis. Lineage (NCBI taxonomy): Eukaryota > Metazoa > Arthropoda > Insecta > Diptera > Heleomyzidae > Heteromyza > Heteromyza rotundicornis. The sequence goes on from OX596012.1 coordinate 34,893,838, forward strand.
ACAGAAATTAAATAAAATTTAATTTTGGAGATTCCCCTGTGGATTCCGACCCTTTAAGGAGAGGAGGTCGTTAAGCGTCACTCCTCCATTTTATTCCCGAATTGATGCTTGAAGGTCATATCAAGGACATTTCAGTTACGCCAAGGTACAAATACTTGACAAGGTTGTTCTTTGAAATCGGACCAGAAAAGGTAAAAAAAAAATTCGATAAACTGAAATTTTCTATAATCTCCCCCCTAAGACGATTATGTTCTTCTTATTTCTATTATAAAGATATCCCATCGCAGCCGCCTTGTTCGATATTGGCGCGAGCCAAAGCATTGCTACGGGTTCTCCTCTCTTCTTCTTTCCTCCTTCTCTTGGCCACCTGCACCCCCAGATGCTTAGTTCTCCCGCTGAATCTTCAACTTTCTACCTGCAATAAGCAGTATCGTCGTAGCCGATATAGTGATTAGTGTAAAAAGTGAAGCCAAAGTCCCAAGATTAAAGGGCCTGTAAATTGCAATTAAATTGCAAGTCAATTGCAAAAAGTCACGAATTCAAAGATGGTAGTGAAATATTGATTAAAGAAATCATAATTTTATGTCTAAAAGGCAATTCCATAGTGTGTGATGTATGAAAGAACCAAACAAAAAAAAAACAAGAAAGAAAAACATTTTAGAATGTAGAAATTGAATACAATAAGTTAAAGAAAAAAAAAGATGGAAGAAATTAGTTTTAAAAGTGATCTTAAAGAAAACTAAAAGATTAAAAATAAATAAATATAGAGTAAAGAGAATTAAATATTTGGTAAATGGTGAAATAAAGTTGTGAAAGAACATAATTGAAACAATCTAAATGTAACTAAGGTTAAAATAAAAGAGAAAAAAAAACAATTATCCTCCCCCCCCCCCCTACCCATAACAACAGTAATTCTCTTGTCACCCGACGACTGGCCAGCTGACGGAGTTTTGAACATGTAAGTGTTTCTATTCTTTCTTTATTATAATTTTATTTTACCACATTTAATTCTCGTGATCAATCCTAATCTTAAATAAAAATGACAAAAATGAAAAGAATTTTACTTTGATATAAAAGGAACTAAAAAAAAATGTAATTTCTTCGATATTAAAATGATTAAAACCATGTAATAATGTGAAATCAAATTATTGCTTTAAATCTAATTTCGTGAATTAAATTTTAGTACATTAAAAATTTTTGTTTGAAAGAAATCAGAATTAAACTAAATAAAACCTTTTGTCTTTAAGCCTAATGTAAAATATTAATACACGCACAGACACACACTTATGGAATCGCCTTCAAATACGATTTCGGGGAGCCATATTAATTAGCTCACTTATACATTTACATAGCTGAACTTCGCTCTTTAATGATCACTATGTTAATTTAACATGATACGTTTAGCGAGTAATTTTGCCAGTTAGTTAATATCGTATGTACTCTAATGTTTACAGTAACATGATCGTACGGTTTGTTTTGCTAGAATTTTTACGAGATTGAAATGATGTTTACATAGTTATTATGCTAAGAGGTTAACATTGAATGCTTAGGCGGTTAAGCGATTTAACATTTAATTTGGCAATGTTGTCAGAATAATTAACCTTTTGTTTGCGAAATGTTACAATATGCTCTGTTAATAAAATTTATTTTGAAACTCAACCTTCTACTAATGAGAATATCAATGTAAATTTAATATCAACATAATTATGATAATGTTAGCATTATGGAAGACACTGGAATTAATAAAATAAACATTGTAGAATTCAATATGAAGTTTTAAGAATTTATTGAATTGACCTAGTAGCCGTTCATTAGTATTAGGGTATTCTCGCATATGGACACTTCGGGTTTCGAGAATACATGGTTGGGTGGGCATAAGGGATCGTAACATCAGATCCAAGGACGAACTATTCTGTTGTTGTTGTAGCTGTAGGTTAAGCTTACATTCTATAAGGGGTTTAATTTAACAGATATTTGGTTTGGTTTTTTTTTTAGAGTTCATTTTGCAGAGCACGTAGATTTTTTGTTAACGATGTTTGGTAGTGGAGTAGCAAAAACTCACCCCCAATGCCGGCGAGCTAGACCCATACCAGTACGTGCGAAATCCTGTCGTTACATTAGTACGATAGAAAATAAATTGGATCAATGTTAATTAACATTGTTTTTAGGAATCCTTTACCCCTATTACTAGGGTTACCAGATTCTCTTGAGTAAAAAAGAGTACAGAGTTGCAGGGGGTCCCAAACTCTTCAGTTTTACACCAAATATTTTTTATAAAACAAAAAAAAAATCCTTAAAAAAAATTTTTTTTCAAAAATTAAATAAATATATGTTTTTAGTATTTACAAAAGTAACAAAATACAATAATTTATGCCCAAAGTTTTTTTTTTTTCTTTAAAAACACTAAAAACATCCATTTAAAATTTTGTAAAACTCACCAAGTACCAACGTATACGCCGATTCAAAATTAAAATTTACTACTTAGGTTTCTTTAGGCGTTAATGAATTCAAATTTAAATTTAAAACCAGGTGACAAACAAATTAAACGGATAAAAGGTATAAAACAAAATTTTAGACTTTGGGTGCTAATGTTCCGATCCTTCTTCAAGAAATTGAAAAATTTAGATATAAATTTGAATTGTTTTCTATAAAGACATTCGAAATTATTTTTAATATTGCGGTTAAAAAAGTGATAGGTTTCATACTAAATTTTTTGTTTTAATCCTAGAATTAGTGTAACTTTTTGAATGCAATGTGACGAAAGATGCTTCAAGCTAATAAACATAATATTTGAAGTTTTTTATTTTAATACTAACAATTCATAAAAATTGGTAACCTTACTGAGTCGATACATTCAGTTGTTATATGGTAAAGTCACAGAAATAAGAAAAAGAGTACTTAATAGTAGAGACCGACCGAAATTCGGTTTCGGTTTTTCTGCTTCTCGGCCAAAAAAAGCTGTTTCGGCCGTGTTTCGGATTCGGCCGAAAAATAAAATATCGTTTTCGGCCAATTTTCGTTTTTGGCCGAAATTTCGATATTTCCGCCGAAAATTTCGGTTTGATACGAAAAATGTAACAAATAAATAACAAAGATTACACTGATCGACAAAACTGAATATTTTGTGTTAAATATACTTGATACACAAATTCTTATGTATTCTACAGTACGCACCAAAAATTCTATTTTTGTGCAATTTTCATTATTATTTTTGGATTTGGCGTGGCAAAATACATAAGCGGTATGTAACACAAATTTAAGTATTGAACATAGTTCCGAAAATCAGAAGCGACAAAGCAGACTAGTCCACAATTTGTATTGAAAAAAGAAAAATAAAAAACTTTGAAACTTATTTTCTTGAAAGAATTTGTATGTTACATACAGCCTTCATCCATTCACCCCTTCACAGCGTTTTCACTCTTCTCCTATCGGAGCAGACCTATTACACTCGCGATGATTTTTAAATTTTTACTCCTCTACTACTATTGTAAGAAATCTTTTCCTCAAAATATTATGTGAGTTTCATACAATGCAAAACTACTACTCTTTCTACACATCTACTACCATGTCAGAAATGTCTACTACTATTGTAGAATCTCTACTACTCTACGCGGAAACCCTAATCTACTCCCCTCTCTTGAAATCTGCTACCTTGACAGTAATTTCTAGTACTCTCGTAGAATTTCTACTACTCTACGTAAAAAAATTAAATCTACTCCCCTTTCTTGAAATCTACTCCCCTAAAATCGAATATCTACAACTCTCGCCTTAGCAAAAAGTGAGAACCCTGCCCCTTCAATTGATTGCCACGCATTTGATAGTTTGCTTCTAAATTCATATAATTCATGATCTGAACTTAAAATGTTTGTTTTCAGCCTACTGATACGTTTAATTATGTACAACTTTATTACATTTAAATTCACAATTTTTTCTTTTTTTTTTCGGTTTCGGCTTCGGTTTTGGCCGAAATTAAAAAAATGTAAATTCGGCCATTTCGGTTTCGGCCGAAAAAAATAATGAAAAATGTCGGCCATTTCGGCCAAAACCGAAATGGCCGAAATTTTTAATTTTTTTTTCGGCCGAAACCGAAATGGCCGAATTTTAATTTTTTTAATTTCGGCCGAAACCGAAGCCGAAACCGAAAAAATAAAAGAAACAATTGTGAGTTTTAATGTAATAAAGTGGTACATAATTAAGCTTATCAGTAGGCTGAAATCGATGGCGCATATTCATAGTCAAATGTAGTAGCTGCTAAACTTTAGAACCAGCTTAGTAGCTGCCAGTTCATTGTATTATCTGTCAACTTAGTAGATTACTAAAGTTAAGTTGGAGCTTAATTTGACTATGGCCGATCATTTTAAATTCAGATCATGAATTAGATGAATTTAGAAGCAAACTATCAAATGCGTGGAAATCAAGAGTAGTACAAATTACTTTCAGGGTAGTAGATATCAAGAGAGGTGAGTAGATATGGGTTTATGCGTAGAATACTAGAAATTCTACGAAAGTAGTAGAAATTTCTGTCGGGGAAGCAGATTTGTAGAAAGTATAGTACTTTTGCATTGTATGAAACTCACATAATATTTTGAGGAGTAGATTTCTTACCATAGTAGTAGAAAATACCTTGAGGGAAGTAGAAAAATTTATAAATCGCTGCGAGAGTATTAGATCTACTCCGATAGGACATGCCTTCTTTGTCGCTTCTGATTCTTCGAAACTATGATCAATGTTTAAATTTGTGTTACATACCGCTTTTATCCACTTGGTTGTTCCTTATGTATTTTGATACGCTAAATCCGAAAATAATAATTTAGTTTTTCCAGCACGCACCGTTTTTCTGCAAACACCACAAAAATTGCATTTTTGGTGCTGTAACAATTTCATTATTATTATTTTCGTATCCAGCATGGCAAAATACATAAGAATTTGTCTATCAAGTATATTTAACACACAAAAAGTTAGTTTTGTCGATCAGTGTAATATTTGTTATTTATTTGTTACACTTTTCTATCAAACCGAAATTTTCGGCGGAAATATAGAAATTTCGGCCGAAAACGAAATTTGGCCGAAAGCGATATTTTATTTTTCGGCCGAATCCGAAACACGGCCGAAACAGCTTTTTTTGGCCGAAAAGCCGAAAAACCGAAACCGAAACCTAATTTCGGTCGGTCTCTACTTAATAGTACTTTCGGAAACAAAGTGAGAGTAAAAAAGAGGAGGGCCTAAAAAAGAGTACTGTACTCTTTGAAAGAGTACGTCTAGTAACCCTACCTATTACCGATGGCAACCGAACTGTCAGATTGTTTGCCACCGCCGAATTCGTATTACGGATGGCAACTCAACCGATCAGCAGTTTTTCTTCAGTTGCCTGTCATTTATTTCTTAAATTATCGATGGCAACTCTTCTTTAGTTCGGTTGCCTGAAGTGTCAAAAACTGACAACCGCAAATTAGCAGTTGCCAATTGGTTTTTTTTTTTGGCGCAAAATAGACAAGGGTTAAGTTGAAAAGTTTGATTTTTCCATATTTAAAAAAAAAATTTAACCATTTCTAGGATCTTGAAAGCGCAACTTTCCCGGCTTTCAGAGCTGATGGATGCCAATCCGGATATCGGACGAGGAAGGGCTGCATTCGGTTCCAGCAAAAGTTTGGTGGCTGAAAAGTGGAAGAAATTTGCGACCTAGCTAAATAGCTTGGGTATGTAAAAAATGTGAAGAAATTTTATACCCCCGCATATTACATTACAGGTGTGGATTCACTATAAAGCAAAGGTGAAAGCGAAAATTTCCAACAATAGACGGAATATTCTGGCGACAGGTGGTGGCTTCATCTAAACTTCATCTAAATGCGGTCGAGGAAAGTGTTGCGAACCTCGTGCAAATGTCGAGGCAAATTGTGCCGCCCGAAATAGACTTTGATGCTGAAGTGGGTCTGCCACCATCGCCGACTACTCCACCAACTATTCCACCACAAACTCCACGCCGTCAAACACGCCGAAATGCAGTTGAGGAGGAGCGCATTCAACTCCTAAGAGACCAGCACGACACACAGAAGGCGCTCTTGGAGGCGATTGTGAAATTGGAAGGCAGCGTATATAAGTGCTACCAAATTAATAAAAAAAATCTGGAGCATAAAATTGCTAAAAAAAAAGCCATGCAGCGTCGCGAAAAAGAGCTGCATATCCTGAAAGTGGAGTGCCAGAATATGAAAATTAACAAAATGCAGCTGGGAATTGAGGCATTTAATATCTCTAAGGACTGAATTTGTTGCAGCACAAAAATACTGTTTTTTTAGTTTTAAAAGCACAAGAAGTGATTTTCATTTTAAATGAATTGAAGGGGTGAGTGGATAAAGGCGGTATGTAACAACAAATTTTTAATTGACTTCTTTATTTTTTGTTATATACTGCCCTCATCCACTCACCCCTTCAGTTCTTTGTTTTTTAGTTATATCTAACTAATTTTTTATAAACCTGTAGTACAAATAAAAATAAATTTATTGAAAAAATTAGATCAGCAATCAGAAATTGGTGTTATACAGTATAATTAGAAAGAATTCATTATATTGATTCGAATGCTTCGTGCCACTTCAGAGTCATCTTCTGGAATATTTGCATTTTCTGGACCATTTTGGACAGATAGTTCCTCTTCGGGAAGCTCCACCTTGAAATGCTGATAAATATTATGTAAAGCACAACAAGCATTGAGGATTTTTGTGGCTTTTTCCGGGGCGTAATGTTGAACTCTCGCAGTATGAATGCAACGAAATCTGCTCTTCATGACTCCAAATGTTCTTTTCACAATATTCCGTGCCTTCGCGTGGATAGTATTGTAACGAGCTTCAGGTGAACCAGCGTCCGTGTCGCGAAAAGGAGTCATCAAATAAGGCAAAAGGGGATACCCAGCATCACCTTAAAAATGTATTTGTTGTTAAATTATTGTCATAATTGGCTGGATGAATCTTACCTAAGATCCACGAATTTTCATGCGTGTTCCGCTGCAAATGTAACTTCAAAGGACTCACATTGAAAATCAATGAATCATGATTCGCTCCAGGATGCCTGGCATCGACATAGCGTACATACATTTTGTAATCACACATCTAAAAGTAAAATCGATTTGAATGTGAACATCATTATTCAATTTTACTTACAATTAGAACATTTAAGCTGAAGTATCCTTTGCGGTTTCGGTAAAGGTGCTAAAGATCCTTTGGTGGCGAAGTAAGGGCAATATGTGTTCCATCTACGTATCCCAATACTCCTGGAAAACCAGTTTCCGTATAAAAAGCTAATTTTGAGGCACTTTGTTCTTCGTCATTCATTGCTGTTTTAATCCATTTTCTGCACACGTGACGTTCCATAACATTAAGGACCTCTTTTAAAAACACAGAAATTGTGGGTTGTGCCAATCCAATATTGAAGCCGTTGCCGCTGCACTTCTGGTAGCTTCCATCACCAAAAAATCTGAGAGCAGAACACAATTTCAATATAGGTGGTACAGCCGTGCCACGCAAAGGTGTATCCAAATGCCCCTTAATTTCATCCAGCAAATAACAAAAAGTTCAGTCGAAAATAACTTTTAAACCTGAAAAACTCATTTAATAAGAACTATTTTATATTTTTAATATAATACCCTTACTTTGTGCTTGGTAGTTTCAAAGGATTCGATGTATCCCAGATTCTTCTCCCACGGTGCCACGGTCACTGATCTCAAAGAGCCTTTATGTGAAAACTACACAACTTTTTTAGAATCGGTTAAAACATATGGAATAAGATATGTCCGATTTATTAAAGAAAAAATGTGAAAAACAAAGCTTGCAATCAGCTACCAGGCAATTTAAAAAAATAAGAAAATTTCGATTTGAACTGCAATTATTGACAAAACCAACAGTGTTAAATTCAAACTTACTTCATATTTGAGATCAGCGACCCCAAATTATCTAATATATAAAGTGTCATCAAAATCCGAGCACTATTTCCAATGTTTCTCAGGTGGTTGGCTCCAAACTGTAACGTTGCTTATGCTGAGGTAAGGGCTCGTCGGATGTGCAGGGCTTCGTACACAGAAAAATTTATAAATTTGCAGAGATTTTTCAAATTTGAACAGAAATTTGTATTTAATAACAAAATAAAGTAAAAGTTACAGAGTTTTTGAGTTTGGGGCGAACAGCGGCGTGTGGTCGTCGTTAGTTGGCGTTACAGCTTCTCGTCGACTCGGATGACTGGAGATTATATGAATTATCAGGCGTTGAGTGGATATTCTGGACGATGGTGATCGGAAGTCACGTCGATGAGTTGGCGATCGAATATTGATAAAAAACTATGCGTATGAAATGATGTGTAATGGTGGGCAATAGGCCTTTGTGGATACGGCGTCGAGGCGTAGTCGTTGTACGCGTGACGCGAGCGTGAGTTGAAGGGGAACTTGTGTAAGTTAGAGAAATGTCAGAACATTTCTCGAAAAAAAACAAATTTCACAATTTTTTTGGTCCGTCTTTATTGGTAGTCAATACAAAAGTGATTCTTATTTAATTTCTACTTTAACTTAACACCTACGACTTAACGGCTACGTCTGCTATTTTCATCAATTCTTTTGAAGTAATTGCAAAAGTGCAGACGCTACGCTAGCAATTTTGGTTATTGTTATAAAAGAATCGATGAAACAGCGATTTAGGGTTTGAAGCGTTGACCGCGTTAACTCTTCCCCTCTTAAAAACGGTTGTCCGCAAACGTTTAATTAAAAAAAATGTATGTCATTGAACTTTGGGTATGTGGTCACATTTTGAAGTGTAGGGTTTGCAAAATTTGGTAATTCGTGTTTTTTCACTTCTGTCAGTATTGACGTTTGTATTATAATTTCAATATGTTTGGTATTATTGATGTGTAATACGCTTAACATTTCAAGTGATAAAATATTCATACATTCTTTTTCAAATGGTGTTTGTTGAAAAATGGATGGTTCAATATTTAATTGTGGTGCCATGAAATTTTTGTATAATTGTTTTCCTATTTTAATTGTCTCATTATGAAATTTTATCAAAAATGTACCATTTATAGTGAAATTTTTGTTTCCGATAATTACTGTATTGTTACAAGCATTAAGTAAAATGATTCCTGGTTTTATTTCGTCTATTTCATTTATATGGTGATCATTGGTAAATGTACAAAATGAATTAAGGCCTTTTAGTAAAGGTGGAATGCAAGTGTCGTTGCTGATATTGATTAACTCGTTTTGATTACATATTTTTACAGAATTATAACTGCTACATTTATTAATTACAGCGTACATTTCCTTTTTGTTATTGTGAATAATTTCTTGATATTTAAATTTAATCGTTCTATTGTGCTTTTTTACAGGTTTTAATATTACATTGGTATAGGTTTGTTCTTTTGTTAATGGTATCTTTATAATATAAAGTAACATTGTTTGGTTATGCAATATATTTACCTTTGATAATTCTAATGCTTCTTCTATTGATTGAAAAGGCATATTTTCTTCTTTAAATTTATTTATAGCAATTTTGATTTCCTCTGAATTAAGGAGCATTGAATTTATGATATTATTATTTGCCCATTGAATGGCATATCTAATATTTATAAGTTCTTCTTTTATAATTTTAATTTTGTTGTGAGCACTTTGGATCATATGGTTATAAAGGTTGTCATCCTTTCTAATAGCGTTTATTATATCATTATTTATTTTTGATAAATTATTTATTCTTTCATTTATCTTATTGTTTATAATTATTTGGTTGTTATTGTTGTCATTAAGTTCATATATATTATTTTTGATTAGTTCGAAATCATCGTGGTCGGGACTTCCGGCAATATATTTCCATGCCGTGCCGATTATTTTAATAGCTCTTTTTTGCTTTTTTACTGTTATGGGTACAATTGAATTCAGGATTTGCTGGGATTGGTGGATGTCGTGGTAAAGGTAGGGAAGGAATATGTTGGTTTTAGGAACGTCCTTATCCACCTTGGTAAGTATGTCGTTAAGAAAGTTTCCGTATTGTGCCAAATCTGTAGAGTGGATTATCTTGAATGTTCGTCTTGGATTTTTGTTAGTCCATTGTCGATAGCAATCATGTGTGTCGAGGAGTATTTAAATAATAATTGAAATTCGGCATGACAAGTAGTAAGGATTCTGCGAAATGAAGGACAAGGAAATAAATAAAGAGTGGTTAACAGTGTTCAGCTTTTGATGTTACTTTTGTGTACGACCTTGCATGATTGTCTTAGAACGCATGAGGATTTGTCCTCTTTAACTATTTCTTTTCTGTATCTTGGGGACATTTTATTGCCTAATCGTTTATTTATTTTTACAAATATTATTTCAGCTGGTCGATATGTCTTAATGGGATATTTTTTTTTATTATGATATTTCAGGTCCATCTGCTGCTTTTCTTCGAGTCTTGCTATGTTTCCAAGTCTTGCCTGTTCGAGTTGTAAACGGTCGGTGCTGACTGTTCTTCCGAAGAACATTTCTATTGGTTTTTTACCAGTGGTGCTATGAATTGAGTAATTGTATTTGTGGACAGTATTTGTCCAAAAGTTCTCCGAAGTTTTGGTAGATATTTTCTACTTTTAAGCAGCGCATGATCACTGGCAGTGTCGAATGGAAACGTTCGACCTGACCGTTAACGGTGCTCGCGTAGGGTGGTGTTTTGATTACTTCGATTCCCAATTGGTCTTTGACCATAAAACTTATTGAGGCTGAGCTTAAGGATTTTTCATTATCTACAACGATGGTGACTGGTACGCCAAATAAGAATAAAAGCTGGCGGAGGGGCTCTTTGATATCCTCTACAGCTCTTGACTTAATTATCTTAGCTGGCGCGTATTTGGAGAATTTGTCTAATGCTGTGAGGACAAGATTGTTATCTGTTTTATAGATATCGATATGAAGAATTTGTCCGGGGTGGTGTGGGATGGGAGTTTTTCCTAGTTCGGGCTTAACTGGGTGTCGGTCATATTTATTTTGATGGCAATTAAGGCACTGCTTAACAATTTTTTTAATTTTGTTGGACATAGCTGGGAAGTAGCATTGTTCAAGAATTTGTAATTTATTTTCCCTTACATTTCTGTGTGCTCTTTTGTGCGTTGTGATAATTATTTGCTCCTGCTCGAGTTCGTTTTTGATGTCCTCAACCTGAGTTGTAGTGAAGCGGATGCGGTATTTGCTAAAGTGGTCTGAGTATAATTTTTGTATGCTACCCATGATTTGCTCGGATGTTTTGATACCGTTGATGACTGATGGATTGAGATATTTTTTTAAGATTTGTGTGAGTTTTGGGACACTGAGATGTTCCTCTGCTATGTGGTGTCGGTGGTATGTTGGAAAAACTATTTCGAATTTGTAATTAGGTATGGGACCTTCGCTTAAAATAATTTGGTTTTTAAATACGTTTATTGGTGTTTCTACGCTGTATATTAATTTTTGTCCTGAACTGTCATCGGAATTAGTTGCTGTTGATAGTGAATTTACTGGGGTGTCTATGGGTAATCTTGAGATGGCGCCAGCAATGACGTTTGTTTTGCCAGGTTTATAGTGAAGTTCGTAATTATATTCCTCTAAAATGGCCTTCCAGCGTTTCATTTTGTTGTTATTATTTTTGTTGCTGAGAGCGTAGATTAGAGGTTGGTGATCAGTGTAGATCTTTACTTTGACTGCACCATATAAATAGTTTCTCAATGCTTTCAAAGCCCATATGATTGCTAGCATTTCTTTTTCGTTTGTTGCATAATGCTCTTCGGCTTTACTTAACGTTCGAGAAATAGATGCAATCGGTTTAACTTCTTGGGACAGTACTGCCCCTAGAGCGAAATCTGATGCGTCTGTTGTTAGTTCAAGATCTTTTTTGAAATTTGGATACGCGAGAATATTGTCTTGCGAAACAAGGGTGTTTTTGATTTTGTTGAAAGATTCTTCGGCTGCGGCTTCTATGGTTATTGGTATTGAAGCTGATTTTCTTTTCGAGATTCTGCCTTATTCTTAGGAGAGATGTCAGAGGTTTAGCTAACTTTGCATAGTCCTTTATAAATCTTCTGTAATACCCTGATAGGCCAAGAAAAGATCGCAATTCTTTTATCGTTTTTGGGAGTGAAAACTGTAATTAGTCCTGAACTTTTTTTTTGTTTGTCTTAATTTCGTTTGATGATATAACAAAACCTAAAAATTTAACTTCCTTTTTGAAAAATTCGCATTTGTCCAGTTGAACTTTTAAATTCGCATTTTGCAAGGTGGTAAAGATTTGGCGGATGTGTTCGAGATGGTCCGCTTCAGTTTTACTGAAGATGATTATGTCATCTATGTAGACGTAACATATGTTCCCGATGTGATCATGAAGTATGTCGTCTAGAGCGCGTTGGAAGATTGCTGGTGCGTTCTTTAAACCAAAGGGGAGCCGTGTGAATTCGAATTTCCCGTTACATATTGAAAATGCTGTCTTTTCTGAGTCTGAAGGATTGAGTAGGATTTGGTAGAATCCGCTTTTTAAGTCTAGGACTATAAAGAATTGGGTTTCTCCTAACTGGGAGATGACGTCGTTGATTTCGGGGATTGGGTAACGGTCGGATATTGTAAGTGAATTGTGCTTACTGTAGTCTATGACTAGTCGATATTGTTTGTTTCCAGATGAATCTGGCTTCTTACTCACTATCCAGACTGGGGAGTTTTAGGGAGAAGGTGAAGGTCTAATTATACCATCGCTTAATAGCTTTTGAACTTGATTTTGAACTTCTGATTTGAGGGAGACTGGATAAGGATAGAATTTAGTGTATACGGGGGTGTCAGTGGAGGTGCGTATTTCGCCAACCACTCGTGTTGTATAAGTCAATTTTTCATCAGGGTCCATGAACAATTTTGGGTGTTTTGCAGTGATGCTGTTCATCCCATTTTTTTGCGAGGGAGACAAATGCTCGTCGCGTATAACTATTGAGTTCACGGATTTGGAGATTAATTGTTGAAGCTTAATTTTTTTATCATCACCTATTTGCATGTAGCTGTTTTAGTGAATATTACTGCGTCTAATTCCTTTAATGTATCGTTATCTAAGATTCCGTCGAAAGATTTTAATGATGGCATAAGATAGAATTTAATTTTGTTTTCTAGATTAAACAGATTCACGAAAGTGTGCTTACTTCTTTCGGTGTCTCCGGCTATTGATTTTGCAAGGAATGTTTCATTATTTGGAATGGGGTTTTTTACTAAATTGGGTTGGATGAAGTTTTTGCTAGAGCCTGTGTCGACTAAAAACTTGAGGATGTTACCGCTCTTCGTTCGTGCAGCTCTGTTAACTCATCTGCTGAATTTTCGAATTTTTCCGCAGAAGACAGATAGTTTTGAAGGGTTTGATCGCATTTATCGTATTGATCGTATTGATCGTCTTTCGACTGGTATTTGGTCGGCGTATTCGTTTTCTGTTTCAATGTGGAATGTTCGCTGTACCTTGGGTTGGGCGTTAACGCTTGGGGGTCGTGTCGATCGTTTAAATTGGTTCTGTTGTGGTCTGTTCATATATAGTCATATATGTTCATCATAGTCTATTCTCTTAGTACGCAACGTTGAGTCAATATCCATGGGTTCCGGTCTTGGTTGCGGTTTAGGAGCCTGTGGTCTTTGTGGATTAACCATTTGGGTGTTTGCTTTTTGCTGAGGGTATTAATAATTAAAATGTTGTTGCTGTTGGTTGTTGACATAATGCTGCTGTTGGTTATTGAAATTCGGTTGTTGGCGGTACTATCCACTTGTGGATAGAATGGCATGTTCCTAGGTTATGGGCCAGATCTACTCAACCTAGACGGGAGTGGTGGTGGGCGGTTAAATTGAATCTTTTTTTCGTGTTGGTGATTATTTTGGACATATACAGACCTATAGCTTTGGTTTTCAAGCTTAAGACAAAGGTGAAGTGCTTGGGGTAGGTCTGCTGGTTCTTTCATTCCCAATAGTTGTGATAGATTCCCGTTCAAGCCTCTAACAAAGGTATCTAGCGCCTTATCTCGGTAAGTTTGGGTCAAAAGGTGTATCGATTCGTTGCTCGCTTCCAAACAGCCTAACTTGTTTAGTATCAATGAAAGGTGTGAGTACACCGCTTGATAAAAATCTTGGATCGAAGAGTTGCCTTGGATAAGAGCAGTCATCTGGTATTCGAGAGTTGAGAGATCCCTTTTGTCGGCGTAGTGAAGGGTTAGACATTTGGAAATCGCACTCCAGTTTAGTGGAGTATTGTATGATTCCTAGGCTATATCGGCGTTGCCTACAATTTTATTTCTTATAATGTTAAGGATGCCATAATATCGAGGCGTTCCTCTTTGCGGTTCGTATATCTTAAGGATTCTTTCTACCAGAGTTGAATTCACCTTGTTTGCCTGAGAATTCTCGCAAACTTTTCACGACGTTCGGAACTTTATCTAAGTCCTGTAAGTTATTCGCGTGTCGTTCGTCAATTCATTGGCCAGTCAAGGTAGAGAGATTACGATTTGGGTTTAAGGTGGTTTGGACCATGTTTGGGCCTTGACGTTCTAGGATTTCGGTCGCTATTTGTGATATGAGTGGCACTAAATCATTTAAATTGACAGTTCTAGGTGGGTGGTTTGAGGCGGAAGGATCTTGGTTGTTGGGGGCAACCAAAACGGGGGACCGGATTAAATTGTTTGGGTTTGCCATTTTAATTAATTATTATGAAAATTTAATGTTAGAATCAAGTTAATTAAGTATCGTTGATGTTATTTAATTTATTGTAAGAGAGAGAGAAAAAAATTATAATTTTTAGTTTTTATTTCTTAGTTTATATTATAGTTTATTTTTTTGAATGGAGTGTAACTAATTACGATTTCCCTGCTTTTCTTTTACCTTACTTATTTATTTTATATGATTTTTTCTTCACCGTATCTTTCCTTATTTATTATTACAATTTTGTCATATCTTATATTCTAGCTTAACTTACGATACAAATATGAATACGGCGAGGTGCTCCATCGTTGTTTGAGGGCGCGACATCAAGGGTTGTTGCAGGATTAATTCTCGTTGTGAACAAAATTTGTTTATTATTTATTAATGTTTTTATTGCGAGTGGAGCGGCTGGTGCTCTTTTCTCACTGTTCGCTTAGTTGCACTCTTTTAGAGCACTGTTTTTATATTTATTTTTTTGTTTTCTCCTCTGCACTGATTGAGGGCTTTTATGAGGATATGTTTATAAGGTTTTGCGTTTGCACTACTTGAGGGCTTTTCACTTGCACTACTTGAGGGCTTGTCGTGGAGATATGTTTATTAAGTTTCGCTCGGGCGCCAGTTAGAGAAATGTCAGAACATTTCTCGAAAAAAACAAATTTTATAATTTGTTTGGTCCGTCTTTATTGGTAGTCAATTCAAAAGTGATTCTTATTTAAATTCTACTTTAACTTAACACCTACGACTTAACGGCTACGTCTGCTATTGTCATCAATTCTTTTGAAGCAATTGCAAAAGTGCAGACGCTACGCTAACAATTTTGGTTATTGTTATAAAAGAATCGATGAAACAGCGATTTAGGGTTTGAAGCGTTGACCGCGTTAACTTGTATGCGATACGTGGACGAGGCTAGTACGAACGCAGGCAAAGTAATGTGTGAATCGTGGGCGTAGCTGAGCGTGAACGAATATAAACGGAACTTGAACGTCCAAAATGACGTGTAAACTGGGGTTAGGCACCCCAGACCCGATGGCGGGGAAATTTAACCGCTCTCTCGTGGAATCGGTGCGTCGTACAGCTTGCAGCTTCAGGAAGGGTGGCGTCTTGCACTCTGCCTCTGAAGGATACGTAGAAACTTGACTTGCTGGTGCACTCGCTGTGCCGACTGATAATTTTGACTCGAGAAATGTGTGACTTGCTGGTTCTGGTGGTTCACTGAAACTGATTCGGAATCCGAGAGAAATGAGCATTAAGTTTTATTTATTTTAATTAAATTTTTTAAATATTCAATGGTCAGTGTTGAAAGATATATTGAAACAACAAAAGTAAAATATTATTGGAAGAGAATAATGATTATTTAATTAAATTTTTCCTGTAACAAAGCTTTGTTTTATTAGCATAAATATTGCGAGTGGGAGTATGACCTGACCGATGATGGCATCAACCCATGCCATGTCATCATCCCAGTCCCTGTCGTAAATCGAACTTTACTCAATTTTCTTTGATGCCGAGAGGCGAAAGGATTTCAGGTAGAAACGTGAGAGCATGACATGACCGATGATGGCATCAACCCTTGCCATGCCATTATCCCAGTCTCTGCGTAAAAATCGAATTTCGTTTAGAATTTAAATTGGAGCCGAAGGGCGAGAGGATTCTCGTCAGAAACGTGAGAGTATGCCATGACCGATGATGGCATCAACCCATGCCATGTCATCATCCCAGTCCCTGTCGTAAATCGAATTTTACTTAATTTTCTTTGATGCCGAGAGGCGAAAGGATTTCTGGTAGAAACGTGAGAGCATGACATGACCGATGATGGCATCAACCCTTGCCATGCCATTATCCTTTTCCCTGTACCAAATCGAATTTCTATGCGATTCAATTTATTCAACTATCTACCAAATTCTACTAAAATTTTACGAGCTACGTGTGACTTACCTGATTCGGAATCCGCGAGAAATGAGACCGAATCAGGGTCGTCCACCGTTTTTATACCCTCAACTTTCAACAAT
Source organism: Heteromyza rotundicornis (assembly GCA_951394025.1). Classification (NCBI taxonomy): domain Eukaryota; kingdom Metazoa; phylum Arthropoda; class Insecta; order Diptera; family Heleomyzidae; genus Heteromyza; species Heteromyza rotundicornis. The sequence goes on from OX596012.1 coordinate 34,910,521, forward strand.
GACCATTGGTGAAATGTAGTTAGGTTTTTGCACGGTGTAGTAAACCAGGTGAGGCAAGTAGCATTTTCCACTGCCAAACGTCAGATTTTCCCCCCTGCAGTTTGTCATTGAAAGAGGAATTGAAATGATTCAGGGCTACCGTTTTTGGCATATTTGATTGGAAATGTTCTGAAAAATTAGTAATATGCTGAAAAAGGCAACGCTGATAACTGATTTTTGAAATGGAAAGAACGTCATTGAAAACAAAGGCAAAGAAAATCATAGAGATGACAGGAATTGAAGTGAGAGCATTATTCCTACTTGCCTCACCTGGTTTACTACACCGTGGGTTTTTGTCGCTCGTCGTGGTGATTTGTTGCCTTGTTCTTCGTGTTGCTCTTTTCGCAATCATATCGTCGTCCTGCTCTTGCGTATGGTTCCCTTATGGCGATAGCTGCGTCATCGTTTGTTTGAGTACCAATTACTCGAACCTGTGGTCGGAGTTGCCACCTTTCCGCTGTTCGCCCTTTACAGATAAGTACATGTCTAAAGGTATGTTCACATTTGTAGGATTTATTTCCGTTTTCTGAGATATTATATAAATCCAATGAAAATCCCCGTAGGGATAAAACTAAAAAATAAGGAAATTCAGGTGTACTTAAAATTACATGAGAAAAAGTAATAATATAAACAAGAAAAGAGATTATAATAAAAAAAATATAGAAAATTCAGGCGTAATTGAAATTAAATAACATAAAAGTAACTGGAAAAAGGCTATAAAGAAAAATATAACTTGGAATGTGATGGCTCATATTTTTGGGTCATCACAAAACTTCACATAAGTCATTTTTATATACAAAGGAACCAAACTAGCCTAATCGGACCATCGAGCACTGATTTTGAAGAAAGCTTCATACGATTCCGAACAGGTCTAGTGTATATATATACAAGAATACCGAAACCGACATTTACCCGACACAAGGCGAAAAATTATTAACACAATATCGCTCATTCCCTGCAATAAAGGTTAGGTTAGGTTAGAGTGGCGGCTATATGCCCCACATAGACCAATATGGTCCATAGTGCTACCACGACGCTCTGTTTTACTCGAAGTCAGCAGTTCTCTCTTCATGGTTCTTATCCAAACCAAAGGTTTTGGTCTGCATCGCGAAGTGTTTCAGTTGAGAAAGTTGCAGAGTAGTTACCCCCATTAACGAATTTAAAAAGGCTATTGCCAGTATCCTGAGCCTGGTTCTAGCTAGGACCGGACAAAAACATAGCAGGTGTTCCAGTGTCTCCTCTTCTTCCGGTTCATTGCAGTTCCGACACCAGTTGTTCAACACTAGACCCATCATAAAGGCGTGATGGCCAATAAGACAGTGTCCCGTTACAACTCCTACTATCAGTCTGCATTCTTCACGTCATAGAGATACGATGTAGATCGATTGTTTTTTGTTGTAGTTGGGCCAGAATTTCTTCGTTATTTTACTGTGGCTTATATTTATGCACCTATTTTGTGAAAGTAGAAGGGTTTTGATATCCTGGTTTATATAAAAGTGTTGTATAGGTGGAAGAATGGACTTAGCTGAAGTATCTAAATGAACACCAACCTCAGCCAACTCATCCGCCTTTTCATTTCCTTCTATGTCGCAGTGACCCGGTACCCACACTAGACTACGTTATCTGTGCCAAGATCATGGAGGGCTTCGTAACAACGATTTACTGTTGTGGATTTTCTAGTTACGTTTTTGAGGGCTTTAAGAGCGGCTTGACTGTCCACGTAGATGTTAATCTCTTTATTTATAACCTTGCCCTGCAATAAAGACACATTTTTAATGTTTTTTAAACGTTTTTAAAATATTTCCAACTACTAAAATTCGTATAAAATACTCAAAGCTAAAATTTTGAATCGTGAAAATAATTCGCTCCAAAGAAATAATTACGAAAAAGGAGAAAAAGAAAATGAGAAATGTATTCGTTTTAGAAACGACCAAAAACGAACACATAAAAATTAAAGATGTTTCAATTTATATATGATGTCAAAATGGATATAATATGATACACAATTATTATGATGCCTGAAAATGTCGCAAAAGAAAGGAAAATATATGAGAATTGCATTTCACCGGCTAATATTTCAATCTACCCCTTGTAAAATTCACTACACTAGAATTTGATGAAATCGAGCATCGAAAAACTAAATAATCACGTTCACATGCATAATTTATCTCAGTGATCATATATTTTCATTCATAAAGGCATTATTTTCATTACAAAATTGGCATAGTTCTAAGCCGTCTAAATTTATTCAACGCCCGTTTTTTATGGTGGCACGGCTGAGCCAGCTGCGGTCGCATGTGGAAGTATGTGAATTGTTATCATTATTTCCTATAAAATTACGGGAGTTACGTAGTATTGATAGGATATTAATTGATAAGTAGTGCTGCAAGTTTGATGTTGTGAATTGATAATGCAGTGTAAAACGTGATACAATCAGTTTATTGTTTTTCATACCAATTTATCACACCAAAGTATCAATATGATATGAAAAACGAATGGAATGATACAATTCTCATCAAATTAACAAATTTTGACATGAAATTAAAATGAAAGGCAGCCAAATTCAATTTTACATGATTTTTTTATTTCAGTGTACTAACAAAAATTAAATTTTTTTTGGAACACTTGAATGGCGGTATTAGGCCAACTGTCTGAATCCCTTGCACGATTCTTTGCAGAATCACTTCATTGGGCTGGACTTCGATAAAATCGACAACCAACTGGCTCAAGTGCGGGACGCTACAACAAAATAGGAATAAGGATGAAAGGAAGATCGAACGAAATTCCGAAACCATTTTAAATTTAAACGATGGAAAACACTTCACAGAAAATCACTATGACACCAAGAACGACCAGCCACAACCTGACCAACTTTATAAAATTTTCCCAAATTTCCAATCAAACTAAATGGCCGACGGCCACAAATAAAAACACTAAAACACCAGCTGGCAAAATACACCAGGCGGAAAAATACTCCCTTCGAAAATTGTCTCCAGACTCGGCTCCAGAAGCCAGCGTCTATTAATTCAACTTTCGAATCTAACCGGAGAAAAATCACCCTGAGTCGATGTGCGGCCTAAGGTCCTGCACATGCCATGTCCCCTTTTCTCGTCCGTCTTCGTCTTCCAAAACATATTTCCACGGAGACACCCTCTTTTTAACCCTAAACGGTCCAACAAATTTCGGAGCTAACTTCGCTGCAAAATAGTGTAGTGCAAAACCCTATATATATTATTTAATCTTTATCTATACGTTATTCTCTCTCATTACACTATGCGACAAAATTTGGAAAAATTTTTGTTTGGCTGGTTTTTTCGATTGATTCTAATAGAACGCATTAAAACTAATACAACGGTATCAAAACTTTCTCAAAAATCGTAAGGTAAACCATTAAAATTATTTTTTTTTAGATTTTACTAGTATTTTAGCATCAACAACAGTTGGAGGTAAATTAAAAATATGGAAAAAAAACTATTTTAAGTTCATTGAATTGCCAACCAAATAGTAGGCAATTAAATGACTTAAACATTAATTTTTTTCCTGATTTTTTTTTGTTTTCCACTGTTATCTTCGATAAATGATGGAAAAAGTTTGGTTGAATGTCTTTTCTTTTTGATTCTAAGAAATCGCATTCCAACGAACACATTCCAACCTTACTTTGCCCGAAATACCAAGTTAAGCCATCTCAAATGCCTTTTTATTTTATGCAATGTTTTTAATATTGCACTTTGCGACAAAAAAATGTTTCAGTGTTTTTTTTTGTATTTTCGGATTGTACTAGTCATAATTAGTGTTACACTAAAAGGTTTTGTCAAAGTTACCAGCATATCAAATTTTTCAACATCAAAAACTTATATGGCAATACAGACAGTTACGACAGTTGAGATAGCGACGCGGTTAACAACCGATCCTCGTAGCCACAGAGTATACAGAGGGGACACTCTGCTTGAGCGAGATGGAATATGCGTGAAGTGACAGCAAATTTGTTTACTGGTGTGCGTGAAAAAGTGAAATTTCTTTATTGGTGTGAAAATTCCCAATTTTTTTCACCACCAGAGCTCAGCTGTTGGCAGAAACTCAACACCAGAGCTCAGCTGTATGAATAACTCCCCACCAATTTTTTTCTTTTGTATTGATTCTTTTTCGTATTCACCACCAGTTTGCAAATAATTTTTCTTGGCGTCTAAATTTTTGGAAAAGTGAAATCGTGAAAAGTGAACTGTGAACTGTGAAAAAAAATTAAAAAAACAATTATAAAATATACCAATATTTTATATTTTTATGCAGTGATCTTCATTAGTGTTTTTTCAATTTGCTGAATACAAATTTGTACACCACCCTTGCCACAGTGAGTGAAAATATTAGTGTAAATAAATTTAACTTTACTAATGGCATTTTGCATTTTGTATTTTATTTCCAGACATAAAAAAATCCATTATGAGAGAATGCGTCATGAAATGTCCAGGAGCAGTTCGACTTTATTCCTTCCCCAATGCTGTGAAAGATGACGAACGGTTAGTGAATCTTTTATATACTTTTATAAAGGGTTTATATGAAGGAATAAAGGGTTTTTCGAACAGTCTGAGTCCTGAGTCTGTCTGATTACAGTCCGTGTTCCTCCTCGTCCGTAAGGTTTGTCGAAAGTAAAATTATTTTCATTGGTTGGTTGTTCAGGGTGCGCCACAGTCCGAGCACACTTCCTCGTTGATCCTAGCCAATAAGCTGGAAGCGGATCAAGAGTGGACCTTGTAGATCTCGGCAAGAGCTTCTTCATCTTAGCCCTCTCAGGTGGAGATCCTCCAACGCCGGGGCTATAATTTTGTGTCGCTGAAACTACTGTCTATTAGTGAAGTTATTTGAGGGCGGTCTCGGTTCAGTGGATGTTTAGTTGGGTGTTCCTTCTGGTAGCTCGCCACAATGATATGAAAAATCCTTGAAACAAAGAAAAAAAAATGAGTTTATGTTGACATATTTTAAAAATTTAAAATGTAGAACATGGTACAGTCATTAGGTTAATACTGCATTACAGTATTAAGCCAAACTTAAGAATGTGTTGGGTCATTGTTTGATTTGGGATAGTCGCTTTCGAGAGGACCTTTAATTTGGGTTAGATTATTAAGGGTATTCACAGCAATATTTGGTCAAAAATTTTGTATGAAAAATTCAATGCTTAATAATAATTTATGGCAAATCATAGTTTGTGACTCTTTATATGACGACATGTGAATATCGTTATGGTTTAATAAATGAGTAATCAATACTTTTTTAATTTTCTTATTCAAAGGACTGCAGTTTTGCTTAGAAGATAAAGGTTTGTTACCCCATTTCAAAGTTTAACATTGGTTTAAATTTTTTGAAATGTTGCATTATATCGGTGTATTTACTTAGTGGCATTAATGTATTTATTACTAGATTCTGCTTTCTGCTTTCGGCTTTCTGAATTTTTCTTTTTGCTCTACAAACATTATATTGATACCTTAATAAACAATCGAGCTAGCTATATCCAATTTTCAAAAGTTGTAGAAAGTTTTAGATTTTTTCATTTTCGAAAATAACGAAAACTATAGTAGTACTTTTTTACTTTCCTACTATTGAGACATTTTCGGTACAATTTAGAAAATTTCTAAATTTAATAAAATACTTAACTAAACATAATGGCCCATATTCATTGTAACAATTTGACCATTTCTGAATTTTGGCAACAATTATATAAATTTCCCAAGAAATTACCACAATTCCACGTAGAAAGAATATTTTTAGCTCAAAAAATAATAAAAAAAAAAACCAAGACATCTACTTCAAGTACATACAATTTCAACTTTAAGAAAATGCAGATGTTTTATAAAAACTACAGATCGATGCTGCCTTAACATAAAATTTCAAAATTTATTGTGAAATGTTTTTACTACAATTGCAATTAACATTCCACAGAATAAAATAAATAAGTTCTTTTCATTTCGGTTTTCCTCCAAAAAATAAATTTTACAAAGTATTTTTCTTGTTTCCCTACAAATTGAACCCTATTTCTTTGGAACCATTAACATTTCATATTGCTTTATTTTAATAATGTTTCAATAAAAATGTATTTTCAAAAAGTTTTGCTTGAGTTCATTATGCGGATAGGGTTCGCAATGTGTGTTTCAGTTTTAAACACAAAACAAAAATTTCCATTTTAAATAGATTTCGAAGTGAATGGAAAATAGTCGTCTTATAATAAACCCCCGCGTCAGTAAATTTTTCCCCAAAAAATGTATAAAATTGGTTTGGAATTCATAAAAAAATTGTTAATTTTCTTTGAAATCGTATCAAAAGTAGTATATAATTGTACGAAATTACATACAATTGTACCGAAATATTTGTATACCGAAAATATAACTATTTCATGCATTTTGAGTGTCAGGCTGTTTTTAGTATATTATTTTATTGTATGCAATGAAAAGATCACTTGAACAAGCAAACAGGAAAGTAGCAACATGAAAAAAGGAAACAGTTCAAGCATGGCTTGAGTCGTATAGCTATTTCAAAATTTGCCAGATTTATCATCAGCGACTGATTTAGTTGACTGCCAATTATGTTATTTTCAAACATACTATATATACTTTCACATATGCGGACGATTACTAGAGAATTGCAGACTTTTCTTTGCAATGAATGTCAAATTCTAAATGTTTGACATTACATTAACAAATCTCAGTCGCTTTCACTAGCCCCTCCCTCGTATGTTTCAGTTTAGCATTTGAAAGAACAACAATAATAGCATTCCGTTAATTTCTTTCATGTGCTCCTGTTACAAGTTGCCATCCCATTTGTTTCATTTGTTTAAAACAATTCTTATATAAAACAGTAAACAATAGTTGAATTTCAAAGAAAATTAGCAATATTTTTGGTGAACTCACGTATAGTGTGTGAAGCAAAGAACGAAAAATCCAAAAAAATTGTCCTTTTTTTGGATCCTGGCATTTATTTATTGCCTCCATGAGTTCATTTTTCTTAATCGCGACAGTACCGGAGTTATTGAGTGGGATTAATGTTGGTAATCGTTCGCTGAATACGGGTTTTAGGTGGTTGGCAAAAGCAGCACATTTTTCTGCATTTTCCGTATGAGAGGCTCTGCCAGTACTGTTTTTTTCATATTTTTAGCAGCTCGCCAGAGAGAGTAGTTTGTTGATTTTGTGGGTGCGAGATGTTCAACAAATTGATGGAAGTCTCTTTCGGATTTCCACTTTAGCTGTTTTTGTAGAGTTCGAGTGATGTCATTGATTTATTTTTTCAGATTTGGGGATCTGTTGTTTTGCCATTCGCGACGTATTTTCCTTTTATTTATTATTAACTGCCCTATGTTCTTTGGGGTACATAGCTGCGAGTTGAGCTATTTCGGATTTGGGCTAGAGTGGCCGCTGTAGCTGCTTGGGAAAGCAAGAGTGTGAAATTACTAAAAGCAGTGTTTATTTCATCTATCGTTTTTAGTGACACATTTGGGTTAATGTGGGAGCTTATATACTACCGATATTTGAGCCAGTTTGTAAATTTACTGGTCAATTTATCTGTTGAATTGGCCTCAGAACTGGGCGAGTACTTTATTGTCGGGAGTTTTTCGACTGTCAGTTGGCCAATAAGGTGCCGTGCCAGAGGAGACTACGTCAAGGCCAAGTCTGTTGATGGTGTTCAACAGGAGCCTGCCCTTTGGTGATATTAGGCGAGAGCCCCAATATGTATGTTTGGCGTTGAAGTCGCCGGCAACGAGAAACTTAGGTCCAAGAGAATGGAAAATAGCTGTTAATGTTAGACCATTTAAGTATTCATCGAGATAAATTCTTGTCGCTTGAATATATTCTATGCAATAATTCTGTAGAGCATAATTCTTTATTCTGCTTTTAATGGGAATGGCGGATCCACCTCTAGCTTTCCGCTTGGATGCTTTGTGTCATAGAGTCTGTACCCTGGTAAGGTAAAAAAGTTTTTTTTAGTGAAGTGAGTTTCAGAAATTAGCATAACGTCTATGCTAGACTCTTTCAAGAACTCGAAAGAGTTGCAGCATGATATGTTTTCTAGCTTCCTCTTTTTGAGTCGAGTTTTGAGTCTTATTTAAAAAACTTTGATAAACAGAGTTTCGCTCGCGTTGATATAGGTGGGGGTTTTTGCGTTTTCTGCTTAAGATCTGAATTTTTTTCTTCAGCAAGAATCGCAAATCGTTTTTGCCCAAGCTCAAGAGACGGAATTTTAGCTGAGTTCTTATTTCCATTAGAGGGGAACGACAGACCTCGCTTTGGAAAGTAAATATCAATACCTTTTTGCTTTGTAGGCAATGTGCTGGATTGATCTGTAGGGCGGGATAGGGATCTATCATTGTCGCCCTGCGGTTAGCGACAATGATAGATCTACTACTTGTATCATTTGCATCAGACACGGGGGTGATGCAAAGGGGGATTTTAATATATTTACTAGGAGTATCAATAATAGAAATAGCTGATACAGAGTTATCTGAGCTTGTGTGAGCAGTGACACTCCGTGATATAACAGGCAGAAGAGAATCCACCTGTTGCTGAATTTGCAGTGTTGGTTGTTGTTGACTAATGTGCTGCTGATGAATGTTCAGTTGTTGTTGATTTGGTGGGTGCTGCTGAAAATTCTGGACTTGTTGCGGTTGTTGCTGTAATGTCATTTGTTGGCGAACTTGTTCTTGTTGCTGCTGTGGCATATATTGTTGTTGTGCAAATTGTTGTTGTAACAATTGCTGTTGTTGTAAAATATTGCAGTTGTTCTAACAATGTTGATTCTGCATATTTGAGTCGTTTATAACTACGTTTGCTGCATTTGTATTTTCATCATGTGTAGGTGAATGACTCACCACCACTGGGTTACGATCGAGTTTGTTTTGTGACTTTGGTAGCCAGCGCCGCAGCTTCTGACCGCAAGAGGGCGCTGGTGTCAAACGGATGACGCGGATGTTGTGTAAAAAGCTTTTTGGGATTTTTTTGTTTTATTTGTAGAGGGAAATATAAACCATACCCGTCACTTTCATTTAATTTTTGTTTGGAGTCTTAATTCCCGTAAACAATTGGTAATTCAAAATAGACTGACACTACACTGCTCTTCGTGCTCTTGCGAATCACACTTTAGATTTTTCTATTTTTTTTTTAAGAACCGAGAGTATTAAAAACATTGAACTTCACTTCGTCGATACTGCGGATGGTGGACTTGGACCTCGTTCGTCTTAGCCATCATGTGAACCGCATAGTAAAAAGTCGAATGGACTTGAGCTTCGTTCGCTTGAGCCATCCTAATACAACAAAAAGATGGATGGACTTGAGCGTCGTTCGTTTGAGCCATCATCAGAAGAACAAGTCTGCAGCACGGATGGAAAAAACTCGCATGCCTGTTAATAAAACATGCCAATATCTTGAATGTGTGTTTTTTTTATTTATCAAAATAAATATACACTTAAAAATGTGTTTTGTGTGTAAAATTACACACCAAAAGATAGGTTCACTTTGCAGTGTACTGCCGCAATTATCGCAGTTATTTTTGTCTACCACGTTCATTTTTGCAAGTGTGCTCTTCGCGAAGGTGTGACCTGCCATTAGTCTATTAATAATTCTGGTGTCATTGGGACCTATGTCACCCTTATGGAACCAAGATTTTTTCCGCGTGATTGGGAAGAGATCGCCGTACTTTTTGCCTTTGTTCGTGATTCGTTGTGAATAATCTTCTTGCCATTCCCGATGAAATGTTTTTGCCATTTCAGAAATGGCATCCTTCAGTGGCCATTTCAGATCCATTAATTGTCCTTCTGCAATAGCATTCTTCGCTGCCACGTCCACAATTTTGTTTTCTTTAATGTTTGTATGTCCAGTTGTATAATGGATTTTCAGGAGGAAATCTGGATTGTTGTTTAGTGTTTGTAAAATATTGTTCCCTATGTAGTTGTTGGGGAATCTCTGCTTAAGTAGCGTGGCCCCCGATTTGCTATCCGTCAGTATTGCTAGCTTTGTGTAGTTGTGATTTAGCGCGTATCGTCGTTTACCGAACCGTCTGTGAAAATTACCTCGAATTCTTTATGCCGTAATTTTTCCATCTTTGCTTGAAACAATTGAGCAATCTGTTCGCTAGTCGCTTCAGTTTTGTTATTGGCTGTTCCTTTGAAAAAATTTACTTCTACCATTAAATTGATTGTTGGCTTCCACGTAGTATTCAGAGTTTCTATATTTTGTAGAATATTTTCAAATTTTTGGTATATTGAATTATCTAAAACATTAAAATTTCCAACAATATAATTTGGAAATATTTTAGGAATATGATTTATTTTATTTTGCAAAATTGATTTATTTTTCTATACAGACATTTTAGAATTCGTTTTTGGAGGCTTGAAAGAATTTTTGTGGATGCCGAAGGTTATTTAATGCAAATCCAATAACTTTACATACACATTTATAACAAAATACCCAAAATTCGTTTCTGGAATTTTTTCTGTATTTTTGTTTTGCAATATTTTTATAAGAGTTCATAAAATTCTCTACATTCAGCGTCAGCCTCCCAAAAAAAATTTCAATAATTTCATTATAGAACATTTGACATTTAATCCGTTCAAAAGTTGTGGTACTAAAACCGAACAACCGTTAACTACCATGAAATCGGCGCATCAATGAATCAGTTATCAACTCACAAACACCAAAAAGTGTATTGTAAAAAGATTTTTTTTAAATAATTAGTAAATAATTATTAATTACGACATCCTTTTATAGAGGAGGAGAAATCTAATTGAATTAACTCTAAACATACAATTTGCTATGCAACCGCATTAATGAGTCGATAATGTGTATGATTTTTTTAATTCGAATTATTACGATAAATTTTTGCAATTTGTATAAAAAACTCAAAGTTTCAAAAAATTAAATTTTTCAATCAAATTTATGTTATGAAGTAAATAAAATGTCGCAAAACAAAAATTTTAAGTCTTGAAACAACAACATTTGCTTCTCAATTCATCAATGTGCCGTTTCAATTCATTAATGGGCAGTTTCAAAAAAATTTTAACGTTTTGTTGTCAAAATCAGAACATTCAGTTTTGGCTGGAAATTGACAACGGTTCGGAACGTTTTGACAACGTTTCGATTTGATTTTTTTCTCAGTGTAGTTATAATGTTTATATTGTGTTTCAAATTCAGAGTCGTAATGCCGATTGCTTCAGCCATGGTATTTATTTTTAGAATTGAAAATTGTATGTGTTTTTTTATGTAAATGCCCACGCCACCATAACCGTCATCACTACATTTGGAGATGAAGTTATAATTAGCGAGACTCGCAGTAGCGTTGTTAGTCAACCATATTTCGTTTAAAATAGCAATATCCACGTTGTGTATGTTTAGCGCTAAGTCTAGTAATTCTTTGTTTCCTGATTTCTTCAAACTTTGTATATTATATTGAAGAATTCTAAGCATTTGAAATGTTTTTTCTGATATTTTTCAATTCGGTTTCCGTACCGTATTTGTTGATCGTATCTTTTATTGTGGTCATTGTCATAAGTAATTTTTGCTTTTGTGTTACCTGAGGTTATGTTTTGTTCATTGTTACGGATTTCTTTGTTCTGCTGGATTTCTTCGCTGAGGTTCGATCGTTTATGGTCCGTTGATGAATCCCTGCTCCTGCTTCTGTTGTTGTTCTTGGCCTCCGCGGCCCCCGATGTCTGCTCCCCCTCCGCGGGGGAACCCATAATAATACTGTCTTTCTTCCTTTTAATATTATTGATTAATAGACAACTATTTATTATTTTTATTACTTTCACCGATGATGGCGATCTTAACAATTATTGTTATAATTGTTTTTTTGTTTTTTAATATAAAATGGAGTCCTGCTTAATTGCTGTTGTAATGCACCTCGAAACAGTATGGAATATTGAAACTATTACAAACAAACGGCAATAACACTAACACGCATCCATCATAAGGAAAAATTTTACCAAAAAATCGGGCGTTTTTTTGTTTCAATTTTCCATGTTTTGATTGATGCGTTTTAGTGTTATTGTTGCTTGTTTATAATAGTTTCAATATTCCACACTGTTTTGGGGGGTTGTTGCAACAAAATTACAACAACCGCATTACTACAACATTTCAACAAAATTACAACAACAACAATGTCCAAAATTGTCCGAAAAGCGTGCCTAACATGATTGAAAATACTTTGACTATGTCACCAAAACAGTGCAGAAAGAAGATCCAATCGAACAGTTTGTTTGGAAATTTCGGAACTTTAAATGCGAAAATATCGGAAACTATAGGCGACCGGGGCAAAATTGGGATTTGTATTTAAAAAAAGTGCAAAAAGTTTCAAGGCCCTAAACTACACTTGTGCCAATTTTTTATATAAAATAATTTTAAATTTAGTTAAACAAGTGTTGTATACAAATTAGACGTATTATCTATATATATAAAACAAAGTCGCGAAATGTGTTACTCATCGCATCAGAAATCCACGGAGCACCCGATTTGGATTTTGTGTTGCCTTCGTCTTGGTGGTACGATTATATGTCGGTCAAGAAAACCCTGAAAATTCACCAGGAAAAGTGTGAAAATTGCATAGTTCTGGGTCGCCTTCATATATTTGTAAGCGAAAGGCTTGCGTGCTTTCAGGATCATCGCTATCAATGCAAGTACTGCCGCACACCATTGCATACTTTCTGGGGTTACCATAATTAATTTTTCAGTTAGCATAGATCAGATCCATAGATTATACGTGGCGCCGTGGTGAGATGTTTGTTGCATACACAACACGTGACACCGCGGTGAGATGTTTCTGGCACCGCCGCACAGTGATTTGTCCCATAGACAAAATTCAGAAAGTTTGATGTCATCAATTATATAAAATATGGTATTTTTGGAAAGGTAATACATTGACTAAAAAGAATATGAACTTCTTTATTTGATTAAAATTTTTTTGACGTCCGTGGAGTATTGTCAAATTAGGGAAATTTGATAACAAATGCTGGAAGAAAAAAATTTATTTTTGATAGCTTGGCGAAAAAAATTACAAACTTTACTTTTTTATAAATGTTATTGTTGTATTAAAAAATGAAAAATAAAATAGTTGTCTTTAAACTTCGATGTAAAAATTTGTGAGTACCATGAAAAAAAAAGTTTTTCAAGTAAAAAACAAAAAAAAACCCAACAAATTATGGATTGTAAAAAAAAAGTGCGTAAAAGTTACTAAAAAATTTTTTTTTTGTTTTAAAGTTTAATGTGTTTTCTTTCAGAAAAAAAAAAGAAATTCACCATTTTTTACCAACTTTTTGAAAAAAATGTTCTTTTGTAAATGCCTAAAATGACAATTTTATATCAAAAAAAAATTTTGAAAAGTTCATAATGTAAATAAAATGGTAAAATGTGATGAATGTATGTATTTTTATTAATATATTATATAGTATAGTAACTAAAAGCTCTATTGAAATATTGTTTATCCAATGTCATTTAATTTTTCTCTATTTTACTCTTCCCTCTTCTTCGTATTGACTAAAGCGGTCAATACCGAATGGTTTTGGCAATCGCGGGTTCTCCAGATTTTTCAGGATTTCTTGGGGTTTGTTACTTTACCAAGCAATGCACATGTTAAACAAATAAAAAAATATAAAAGATATAAAAAAATATATAGTATTTGAAAACGATAATATCAGTGAAGGAATTGAGGATAGTATAAATTTCTTAGTGAGCGAAGATTGTGATAGTTCTAACGATTCTGAATAAATTATTGTGAAATTTAAGAATATAAATTTTTAATTGATTTCTTAGGGATAAACATCAAACTCAATTCGAGAGCAAACGAAATTGATAAACTGTGGAACAGGGTACAATGTGCCAGAATTATTAAAATTGAGAATACAGGTAAAATTTATGGTAAAAGTGAATCCGTCACTTCGATAAAAGTACACTATCAAGTACACCAGACCGTGAATACCCCTAATAGTAGAATATACATAATATAATATAGTAGAATATACATTTTTCTTTACAAAGTATTCAAGATTATAAAAATGTATTGCTCTTTTCAATAGTTATAATATTAAATTTTTTAAAAAGATTTTTTAATGTTTTTGCATTAATGTACCTGCTAAACTACAACTGCTAGCCAAAAACGGTTACCAAATTTGAAATCAGCTAATCAAGAACCACTAGAATCCGTTATTAAAGCTAAGAAACCTTTTGCGAAATATAATTGTAGAGTTGTATTATATGCATAATAATTATACCCCCACACACACTGTGGCAGGGTATACTCACTTTGTCACAACGTTTGTAACGCCCATAAGGAGACGTGTCCGGTATGGAAAAGTATATATATTCTTGATCAGTATCACCTCCTGAGTCGATTTCGCGATGTCCGTCTGTCTGTCCGTCTGTCTGTCCGTCTGTCCGTCTGTCCGTCTGTCCGTCTGTCCGTCTGTCCGTCTGTCCGTCTGTCCGTCTGTCCGTCTGTCCGTCTGTCCGTCTGTCCGTCTGTCCGTCTGTCCGTCTGTCCGTCCGCACGATAGCGGTCGCAGTTTTGGAGATATCGACTTGAAACTTTGGGTACATGTTTTTCTCGTGAATACTGAGATCAAGTTCGAGAATCAGCCAAATCGGACAAAAACTGGGCGTGGCTCCCATACACCGAAAAAAAAGGTAAAAATTTTTTATTGTTGTATTCGATTGGAAATGTTTAGAAACGTATTTTTGACATGGTCCGAGGTTCCGAAGCCACATATATAAGGGTCTAAATGGGGTCTTGAGACCAATTTTTATACCCCCACACACACTGTGGCAGGGTATACTCACTTTGTCACAACGTTTGTAACGCCCATAAGGAGGCGTGTCCGGTATGGAAAAGTATATATATTCTTGATCAGTATCACCTCCTGAGTCGATTTAGCGATGTCCGTCTGTCTGTCCGTCTGTCCGTCTGTCCGTCCGCACGATAGCGGTCGCAGTTTTGGAGATATCGACTTGAAACTTTGGGTACATGTTTTTCTCGTGAATACTGAGATCAAGTTCGAGAATCAGCCAAATCGGACAAAAACTGGGCGTGGCTCCCATACACCGAAAAAAAAGGTAAAAATTTTTTATTGTTGTATTCTATTGGAAATGTTTAGAAACGTATTTTTGACATGGTCCGATGTTCCGAAGCCACATATATAAGGGTCTAAATGGGGTCTTGAGACCAATTTTTTTTTTTTTGTGGATTTAATTGGAAATTTTTAGAAATGGATTTTGGACATGGTCTGGGCTCCAAAACCACCTATAATTGGCTCAAAATAGGGTCTTGAGACCACATCTTTATATGTTCGAGGTACTTCTTCCTACTGTGTGGGGGTATTTCAACTTCGGTATAGCCGAAGATAGTCCACTCTCTAGTTAAATAAGAAAATCAAGCATACAATTCTGGATTTATTCAAAAACTATAAGGGTTACAGAAAAACCGATTACATTTTTGAAATCAGCGGGCCAAAATACATTTAGAAACTTAGTTTCAATTCAGAATACTCCTTCGATTTTTGTCCCAAGCTCATATGGAGACAAATCACTGTGCGCCGTGATGAAAAGATCACAGCTTCACCATTGTGCTAACTGTCGTTTCATTTTTTTGCTTTTCATTTGTTTTCTGTGACTGAACAACAGAGCAGGTGCAGAGGTTTTATTACATTTTCAGCCTTTCCTAACATTAAATTTCAGTGATATTCTCCAGTGAAATTCTGTGACTTTTCTAACTTCGGTGAGTTCCAGAAAACATTTCCACAATAAGTAAGGTTACACATTCTACTTCTTCCAATTCGTTCCCGATAGTGTATTGAGCAGGCGCAACTATTTAATACACTTTTCAATATTAATCGGGCATTTTCTGACATTAAGTTCAATTGCGAACTTTCAACGGCAGATATTCACATATTTTGCTACTTCGTGCAGCAGTCAATAATTACATTCGGCAAACAGCCAAATTCTTTGCTTGCTTCTGGGCCGATTGATCTTCAGCCCAAACTCCCAGGGTCACTTCTTTATTATTTACTAGCTGGGCCCGGTCCGCTTCGCTGGGCCTAAATAATTTTTTGTTGTTGCATTGTCTGCAATGTAATGTATGAATGGATGAAAGTAATTTTTAAATATTTATGTTTAATTGATGTTTATACTGTGGAGTTAATTTTGTACAATTTTATAGGGAGGAAAACTGATGTAGCGATTGGTATTGAAATAGGTTTTAATGAATGAATGAATGACTCGTATTGTATGTATGTATGTAGCGCAGTAAAGTATGTTTGGAAGATTATTGAAATTAAATTAAATGACATGTGGTATAAGTATTTGAAGCACATGCCGTTAATGCGGCCGGTGCAAACGACTGGATTACGATCTTTGAGCTTTGGTACGTAGCCGAATGCTCGCACAAAATGGCCCGTCAGTGTAAACACTTGAAAACGAACAAATCTGTAGATTCCGATGCTGGTGCGGGAGGGAATATTCAATCAGAGTAAACGGTTGCACGAACGGAATTTCGTTTACGATTGGAGTTCGCGACAAATGTTGTGTTCGCTCCTACGGTCTAAGTGCACCTTAAAATTAAGTAAAAATAAGTATCTTTATCCCTTTTCTGTGAGGAGTGTTGCCACATTGTGAGACGTTCTGTTGTCTTTTTGCAAATTTTTCTTGTGGGAAGAAAGTGATTTCTATAACTTGTTGGGACAATTTTGCAGTGCTTATTTGCCGAAAAGGACGTCTTCTCGTAATATTAATGGCGGTTTGCCTGCATTAAGGTCCCCATAAGCCAACGCGAAATTCCGCAGCCGGTACGGAACTTGAACAAAAATGTTGCTTGAATATGCGATACTGCGATAGTGCGCTCTAAAATGATATGCATTTGTTTTTGTGAAATTTTTCAGCACGAAAAAATTTGTCCTTGCAATTTTTGAGCAATTTTAGGAGAAATTTTGCGGCATTGTGTGGGGAGTAAGGCATTCAATCCCGGGATCCCGAATCCAGAAATCCCGGGATCCCGAATCCAGAAATCCCGGGATCCCGGACGTTTTCTCAATCCCGGAAACCCGGGATTTTCAGTCCGGAATCCCGGGATTCAAAAAAGGCTTTTTTTTATGCATTGTTTAAGATATTTTTTACGGTTTTCTACAAAAATACAGCCGTGCATTTACATCCAATCTAATTGGTAAATTAAAAAAATTACTTTTGCAGATTTAGTGCTACACACACACAAAAATTGAAAAAATTTTTGTCAATAACGGTTAACAAACAATTTTTATCGATCTGAATAAAATTTTTTGAATTTAAACAATTTTACAAAAAAGATATATGTTTTAAACAACAATTCTTGTATCCGTTCCAGCTATAATACTAAAACTACTGAAAGTAACTTTTTCGTGTGTAGCATGAATTGGAGCTGATTATATTCAGATTCAGGTGGCAAAAAAATGATATGTTCGATCAATGTAAAAAGAATTACTTTTTGTTAGACTTATTTTAAATATTTTTTGTTTTGTTTAATGTTATATTTAATAAATATTATTTCTTTGTCGAATTATAATGAAACTAAACTTAAAATATTGTTGTAACAATTTTTTCTTTAATTTTATATTAATTATTGTATTTAATTTTAAATTCCTTAAAATCCCGAAGAAATCCCGGGATCCCGGGATTGTAATTTCAAATCCGGAAATCCCGGGATTTCCAAAACCACTTCGGGATTGAATGCCTTAGTGGGGATCTTTAAGTTGGGTATAATTTAATTTCCATTCACAATAGACATTTTTCCGTAGTTATTTGGAATGTAAATGGCAAATGCATTTAAGTGGAAATGAAGTACTGTGAAAGTGGGAGTAAAATCTGCACTGGGAGATTGGGGCAAATTATGGAATTGCGAATTGCATTGCCTTAGGTTTTTTCCATTCTTGAAAACTTACATGCAATCAAATGGAAATAACCTTAATTATTACTCCCTGCTGCATTTAATGTTGAAAATACACGAAGTTGTTGAAATTTGTGATCGGTACATCGACTTGAAATACTTTAGCAAATCGATTTCATACTTTGAAAGAAACCGAAAGGTAAAAACTCCGCAGATATGGTAACACTGCTTGGGTGGGGAAAAATAAAGTCCTAGGTGGCAACCAAGTGGATTGTTGATCATATGGTATTTGCTTTAAAAGATTCACAAATGTGAGAGAAATACGTATTTTCTAACTTGTGGGTGGTAAAAGTGGGCGTGTCAAAACCTATCCTATGTCACGACTCACGACCCCTAGAACACATATATAAATTTTGGTGAGAATCGGTGCTGTAGTTTTCGCGTCTACTGGTGACAAACATACACGTCTCTTTAATATATATATATATAGAATATAGATATAGATATAGATAGATTCACATTTTTATTTGTTTTTATGAAATTGCTCACCTCAAACAAATATATTTTCGCATTTGCAAGAAACATTTTTGAGTAAGTTTCGCAGCGGCTGCGGTACTTCGCGTTGATGTGTGCGGACCTTAATGTTGTACTGGGAATATAAGCAGATATGGTAACACTGCTTGGGTGGGGAAAAATTAAGTCCTAGGTGGCAACGAAGTTGATTGTTGATCATATGGTATTTGCTTTTAAAGATTCACAAATGTGAGAGAAATATGTATTTTCTAACTTGTGGGCTGTAAAAGTTGGCGTGTCAAAACCTATCCTATGTCACGACTCTCGACCCCTAGAACACATATATAAATTTTGGTGAGAATCGGTGCTGTAGTTTTCGCGTCTACTGGTGACAAACATACACGTCTCTTTTATATATATAGATGTCACACAACACTCCATACTTTCTGGAGTTGCCAATATTAATCGTGCATTTTCTGATATTCACTTTAAATGAAGGCATTCAATCCCGGGACGTCGGGATGCTACACGCACAAAGAAATTAACAAAATTTTTGTCAATAACGGTTAACAAAAAATGTTTATCGATCTGAATAAAATTTTTCCAATTTGAACAACATTTTTTTTATTCGACAAAAAAGATAGTTGATAAAATTATTTTTTTGACCGTATATTGACAAAAATTTTATCAATTGGTATAATGGTTTTGCGTGTGTTTTACTTTTGGATGGGCTGATGTGTCCATTCAATTTCAAAAATTTTGAACAACTTTTAACATTGGTGTATTCGCTAAGGGCCGTGAGTCGTGAGGTGGGATAGGTTTTGAAACGCCCATTTTTACCGCCCACAAGTTAGAAAATAAGTATTTCTCTCACATTTTCACAGTAACTGTCTTTTATAGCAAATACCATATGATTAACAATTTAATTGGTTGCGGTTGCTCATCTACGAAGTGTTACCCAAACAATGTTACCATATCTGCGGGTTTCAACTTCGGTGAAATTTTTATCTTTCGGTTTCAGGGAAAAAATTTGCTTATGGGATAAGTTTAACAATGGAATTATAAACGTTTTTTAGGCCCAGCAAATCGTTTCGGACCCAGCAAGTGAAGATATAAATGTTAATTTTTAAATCATAGCAAGTCATATTTTTAATTTTTAGACGCTGTTCTTATTTTGTAAATACTATTCAGCAGATCTCCTCCGCGAGGATTATCCACCTTGTCGTTGTGTGGGGGCTGAGTAGGGTCAATGATTCTCGGAATTATCCCAGAAGAGTCCTGAAACCAAGAGATAATCATGGGCTGGATCAAGGTGTCACACGACCCGTGCCGAGGATCCACCAGGCTGGGGGCCCATTTAAATACCTCAGTCGTTTACGGAGTATCCGAATACCAGGCGCCCTACAGCGAGGTAGCGAAGGCAGTCTCGTTATGGCCGTCATTGACAGGAGCAATGACGATGGGGGATACTTGAAAAATGGAGATGGATTGAGACCGGCCGTCCGGGAGTCTTTATGAGGGTCCTGAGTGGCAATCCTGGACCGATTCCCAGTTTCGAGGACGCCGACTGGTTCCAGGATCGCGTTAAGCTCTTTGCGTCTGCAGACGAGCGAGCCTGCTCAAAGCGCCGCTTGGATGCTGGGTGATGTTTGGCCTGTGGCGCGTCTTGAAGCTGTGGATAAGGACATGATCCATTCACGGCCGAGGGCCCGCGTCTGGTTTCCCGTGCACCCTCCCGATGCCGAGGGCTTCTGACTATTTTGAAAGTCACGAACCCAAATCTTCCGTCCCACAATTGGAAGATAGGAAGGCTGGAAGATCCCAAAGGACCCCGTAGACAGGCCGTTTTGGTGCTGAATGCGGAGTCTCTTGGTCCCCTATCGGCATCTAGGGGGGTAGTCAACTATGGCTTCACTAATGTAGTCCTCAAAGTGTATAAGAAGGACGAGGCTACAGAGGACAAGTGTGCTCCAACCGAATCCACGACTGTAGTCGGTGCTACTGATGTGGTCATGGAGGAGGGGATGGGCACTTCGACGGTACCCGACAGTCTTAACAGTGGCGAGGAATCTTCTGATTCAGACTTGTTGGGGGGGATGTTTGGCCTTTATCAGGAGGAAGAGCTACTGGCTTCCTCTGATACTGAAGACGAGGCCAATAATACTGTGGTGGAGAAGTCTGATTATTTTGAGGATGCTCAGAATACTCCAGATTAATCTTCACCACTCCAAACTGGCTTCAGCCTCACTTCTCCTTCGCCTGGCTACAGGAAGAGAGGATATTGTTCTTATCCAAGAACAGTGGGTCTGTGGGGACCGTATACTTGGACTAAGGGCAAGCAACTACAGACTGTATGCTTCAACGGATAAAGGTACTCCAAGATCTTGTATCCTAGCGAAGAGCAGTCTTAATATTTTTATGCTCTCTAATTACAGCGATCGAGACATTGTCGTGGCAAACCTGGAGCTACTGCACCCCTACAAAGCAAAAACACATTATAGAAAAAATTATGTTTTCGAGAAAAATTAGTTTGTTTGGAAATTGTTGAATTTAAGCAAATTTTACCAATACTGGTAAAAACAAGCATATGAATAGTAAGATCGCTTCATGGGATATATGTACTGCCTTTAAGGAATCAAATTGGTCCATTGTGGCGGAAGAAATTCCATTTTTAGTCTTTTTATTTGTTTTTATGGAAATAAAATTTCAGAATTACAAAGCAAAAACACATTATACGTCTTTGAAATGATTTTGTGAAGCTTTTTCGATTACAAAATATACTACACATTCCAAAATAAAAACGCATTATAAAACCATAATGTGTTTCTTTTTTGTTTTTGATAATGAAAATTTATTGACATACAAATTTCAGAGTGATTATAAAATGATAATGTGTTTCTTTTTTTGTAACATTGGGAAAAAGCATACATATAATGCATTTTCCTATTTTATATCTTCGTGATGGTAACAGATTTTGGAAAAATCTTGATGCAGAACTATCCAATGGACATTGGAGATTCAGAAAATGTATTCAAAGGAAAAACGCATTATATGACTACGATGTGTTTTTTCATAGCAGGGGAGTACTGGGTCCCTCCAGGCCTACTGGGGAGGGTGATCGATGAAGCGAGCAGACTTAGGCGCGGGCTCATACTGGCATGTGATACCAACGCACACCACACTGTCTGGGGTAGCACGAACATTAACGAAAGGGGTGAGTCACTTTTTGATATCAATATATGCACTAATCTACTCATCTTTAATAAGGGTAACGAAGCAACCTTTATTACTTCAAACAGGCAGGAGGTTTTGGACATAACCTTTGTCTCTGACTTCCTGTTTGATAGGGTTACGGATTGGAAGGTGTCCAACGAGCACTCCTTTTCTGATCATCGATATCTGCAATTCGGTTTAAACGACCTTCCCTCAGTCCAAACACCTTTTAGGAATCTTAGAAGAACGAACTGGGAAACATATAAATTAATAGCCTCCCTCTCCACCTATTGAGGAATTGACTAGATCAAATCTTGATAGTATGGTGGATACCTTAACATCGGTCTTAAACATAGCCCTCCATAAATCCTGCCCTGCAGGCAAAACCAGGGGCAAGAGCAGACCACCATGGTGGTCTGAGGATGTCAAAGCTCTTAGGAGTCAGTGTAGGAAGCTTTTCAACAAGGCAACGAAGTCAAGAGCTACTTGTGACTTGGACTTTTACAAGAATAGTCTCAGGATTTTTAATAAAGTAGTAAGGAAAGCTCAGCGCGACATCGAAGACACATCTGAGGCATCTAGGCTTCGGAAAGTTCTTGCTTCGAATCCGTGTCCCCGGGCTATCTGAAAAGGTCAGATGGTTCTTGGACTAGCTCTAGTGAGGAATCTCTCGACTTATTGTTAGACACTCACTTCCCAGGATGCTCTAGGTCAGATCTGAGGAGCATTCCTGATACCCGTATATCGGGTATCTCTAGTGAA
This sequence comes from Heteromyza rotundicornis, assembly GCA_951394025.1. Classification (NCBI taxonomy): domain Eukaryota; kingdom Metazoa; phylum Arthropoda; class Insecta; order Diptera; family Heleomyzidae; genus Heteromyza; species Heteromyza rotundicornis. The sequence continues at coordinate 34,932,919 of OX596012.1, forward strand.
TTAATATCTGAAACCAAAATAAATTGGGCAATTTATAGCTTGAAGCCCTTTAAATCGCCGGGCCGGGATGGGATTATTCCTGCGGAAATGCAGAATGCCTTGGAGATCATCATGCCCTGGCTTAAGATGATCCTCTGTGGCTGCATTGAACTCCCCTACATTCCTTTGAAATGGCAGGAGTTAAAGGTTGTTTTTATCTCGAAGGCGGGCAAAATATCTCATACTGGTCCTAAGGACCTCCGACCAATTAGTCTGTCGTCGTTTCTTCTGAAAACTTTAGAGAGACTCATCGACACTCATCTTCGTCGTAGTATAGACAGTAAACTTCTGTCGGCCTCGCAACATGCTTACTTCAAAGGGAAGTCTGTGGAAACAGCTTTACATTCCTTAGTAGGCACCATTGAACAATCTCTTTTTAATTAGGAATACACCATGGTAGCTTTCCTCGACATAGAAGGAGCTTTCAACAATGTCACCCCCCTAGCTATCACCAGTGCACTAAAAAATCTAGGTGTCGATGCTTCACTCAGAGAATTGATATTTCAGCTACTCACGAGCAGGATTGTCAATGCAAAGCTGGGTGATGCGGAAGCAAGGAGATTTGTCAGTAGAGGCACACCTCAGGGTGGTGTCCTCTCTCCTCTTCTATGGAATGTAGCGGTTAATGAACTACTACTAATACTGGAAGGGGAGGGGTGCAAGGTAGTCGCCTATGCGGATCGCAACATCGATTGCTGTGCGAGGTAAGTTCCTGGCAACCCTGAGAGATTTGTTACAACATGCTCTCTCAAAGCTCTCAACTTGGACCACTGACTGCGGTCTGGACCAGATAGACCCTCCCTCTCTGAATGGTACACAGTTAGTTTTTCTAGATCAAGCCAAATACTTGGGTCTAATTTTGGATAGGAAACTTAGCTGGAAACCTAACATTATCGAACGAGCTAGGAAGGCCACAGTTGCCCTCTACTCATGCAAGAAAGCTATATTGAAAACGTGGGGTATGTCACTCCGGGTAGTTCACGGCTATTGTCAGGCCTATCTTACTATATGCAATTCTTGTATGGTGGCCAGCTTTGGACAAAGTCATATATCGAAAGTTGTTGACGAAAGTAAAGCTTATGGCCTCCATATCTATCAGTGGGGCGTTGAGATCCACTCCCACAGACGCATTAGATATTTTATTACATCTGATACCCTTAGATCTTCTTGCCAAACAAATGGCTGCGATGGCGACGGTTAGGCCCGAAATCTCCTTCACAAGAGACTTACGTACCACTATTCCGTCCCGGTCCAACTGGGAGGAGCAGTGGCCACGGAAGAGTGATCAAATTCACTTTTATACGGACGGCTCCAAGCTCGACAACAAAGTCGGTGGAGGAGTCTTCTCTGACGAAGTTAATGTAGGTCTCTCATTTCGCCTTCCCGACCACTGCAGTGTATTCCAAGCAGAGATGATGGCTATAAAAGAAGTTATGAACTGGCTGCGGCGGAACGTAATATCTGCTCAGGATATTACGATTTTCACAGACAGTCAGGCCGCAATCAAATCCTTGGAATCTGTCCTCCTAACATCAAAGGTAGCCTCGGACTGCCGCACATCTATTAACGAGATGGCTAAGCAGTTTAACATCCACCTCGTCTGGGTGCCGGGGCATAGGGACATTCCAGAGAACTGCAAAGCTGATGAACTCGCAAGGCAGGGCACCACAATACAGCTCCTACCAGATAAGGTAAAGCTAGGTATCCCGCTCAGCACGTGCAAGCTACTTCTCCGTCTTGATTCTATCGCCAAGACTAACAATAGATGGGCCTCTGGAACCACTTGTAACACAACAAGACAGATCTGGCCGGTGCTGGATCTGAAGCGTTCTAAGAGACTCATCGCACTGCCTAGGGCCAGCATCTCAAAGGTGGTAGGTGTGATTACTGGTCCATGTTTGATTGGGCGCCATGCGGTAAGGCTTGGGGTCTTCGCTAATGACCCCAAGCCTCCTCATCCATACAACTGGAGGAGTTGTATGGATGAGGAGGAAAAGGAGAATGTGATGCATCTTCTCTGCTCCTGCCCGGCACTGTCTCGAGCAAGGAGGACCCAGTTGGGGTCATTCTTCCTGGACAGTCTAGGCGATTTCTCTACGGCTAGTATATCAGGCCTTCATAGGTTCATCTTGAACTCCAAATGGTTTGGGGCATAGGGGCAGGGAATATGGATCCTGTGGTATAACAATGGACCGCTTTTGGTCTAAGTGTATCGGCGTGCCGATAGCCACCTTAACCTTACCTAACCTATTCAGCAGATCACTTCCAATTCGATTTCTTTGTTTGCATTTGACATCAGTGACAATAGAAAAAATTCTTTCGGATTCAGCGTTTGAGTGTGGCAATGTCAACACAGTTTCAATTAACTTCTTTAACTTTCTAAATATTAGTTCACCTTTAAAATTTTGTAAATTAGTAATTTCAGTTCACATTACAGCAATCGGTAATGATTTGAAAACATTCTTTTGATCATTAGTCGAAATGATAGCAATATTCTTAAATTCAATTTCAACTTCTTCTAAAGACAAGTTTAATTTTCTGGTTATTGAAGAAATGGAAAAAACGCTACTTTTTTGAACATCAAAAGCCAATTTTGGGTCTAAAAACGAATAATCATTTCGCGAACAGCCACAATATAGAAATTTAGACAATTAGACATTTAGTTTTTATATCTACCTTCTCATAGACACTTAATAAGAAAGTGATGTCATTAGGGAGAGCTGTCAAAAGCTGTGGCTTATAGAAATGAGCACGGTTGTTTTTTTTGGTACATTAAAATAATTTTCAAAAAATATGTATTTTTCTGTGTTTTTTAAGTTTTATTTCCATTTGAAAATGCATAGAGTATGTAAAAAGAATCTACAAAAAAATAAATTACAAATTGACACAAATTTGATCCAAATATTTAATTTTTCTGTTACACTTTTTCAAAAAAAGTACCAAAAATTGTCCGTCTGTCCCTCCGCTCGATAGCGGTCGCAGTTTTGGAGATATCGACTTGAAACTTTGGGTACATGTTTTTTTCGTGAATACTGAGATCAAGTTCGAGAATCAGCCAAATCGGATAAAAACTGGGCGTGGCTCCCATACACCGAAAAAAAAGGTAAACATTTTTCAAGTCTTTTTTATGGTTGTATTCGATTGGAAATGTTTAGAAACGTATTTTTGACATGGTTCGAGGTTCCGAAGCCACATATATAAGGGTCTAAATGGGGTCTTGAGACCCATTTTTTTTTGGTGGATTTGATTGGAAATTTTTAGAAATGGATTTTGGACATGGTCCTGGCTCCAAAACCACCTATAATTGGCTCAAAATAGGGTCTTGAGACCACATTTTATGTTCGAGGTACTTCTTCCCTCTGTGTGGGGGTATTTCAGCTTCGGTATAGCCGAAGATAGTCCACTCTCTAGTTTTTATTTACCTTTAATTTTTCCTTTTTTCACTTTTTTTCTCTTTTTTCCGTTTTTTTATTTAATTTTTTCCCTTCTTTGTCCCTTTTTCCCCTTTTTTTTATTCTCTTTTTTGCACTTTTTTTTAGTTTTTTCTAGAATGCGAACCCAAGTACCAAATTTGGGCGTTGTAGCTTCAAAATTACGAAAGTTAGCCCATCCCGGACTTTAAAAAGACTCCATCCCCCTGCCCTTTACCCCACACCACCCAAAAAATATACACTTTTATTTTGTCAATAAGAACCTTCCTACCAAATTTCATCATTGTAGCTTGAAGGAATCGGAAGTTATGCCATGTGTAAGAGAAAGCGGTTTGAGTCCCCCCATGACCCCCTACGCCTCTGATGGACCCCAAAATTTAATTGCCACCGGAGTTCTACCTGTGTACCAAATTTCAGTTCTCTAGCTTATGTGGAAGTGTATGAAAAAATAGAACCCTTAAACTTCGTTGGATACCAAAAACCTAATACATAATTTGGTATTTAACGACATACCTTTCATCAATTTGTAAACATTTTACATATTTTTGAGACTCTTCTTACCATGCGTTCCGTTCGAATTGAAATCCATCAAAAGATATTCGTCTATGAGCAAATTGAAATTTTTCGCAAAATTACGCCTTATAATTAGACGTATGGCATTGACCTACATGTTGAAATGTAGAAATATTTAATTTTTTGTTGTTTTATAAAAGTTTAGAAGCATATTTACATAAACATCCCCCGAATTCAGCAAAATTTCGACTTTTTCTAATTCCTTCACAGTTGTTATTGGGAATTCAGCTTCAACGGCTGCGATTTCTGTGGATTGGTTCACCAGTTCCAGGTTATTTTTATATTTCTTTTACTCGTTCCTTTTCCAAACATTTTAGATATTTCGAAACACACGCGCTTTGAAATTGAAAAATAATTATTGTAAATACTCAAAATGAGAAAATCAAAAAAGTAAAACTGACAAGTATCGCATGACCCACCTAAGATACAAAGATAAAATGATACTTATTCCACATGGGTATTTGCATAACTGCCTATTTAAGTGACGAAAAGTTTGACTAAGAGTGGATAAGAACTGGGATAATGAAAACGAAATAGACCTATTTTAAAATAGTCACATTTTTAATTCATTGAAACTGGTCCAATTTTAAACTACAGTTGGACCACAATCCGGAAAATGTACTTCAATAAGTTCAAATTTGGACCTATTTCAGATAACTCACATTTCTAATTCATTGAATCTGGTTCAATTTTAAATTACAATTGGACCACAATTCAGCCAATTGGTCTGATTTAACATTTTAATTGGACTAGTCTAAAACCCATCCATTATACAATTTTTCAAACTAGTTTCAATATTCTCAGTATTACTCTCTTCCAGTCAATTGACTCAATATTTCCGACAGGGTTGTTTACGTTTTTGAATATTAATAACTTTTCTGTTCATATCGATACCTTAAAGCACAATCATAAATTTTTTCAAAACTCTAGTAAATGAAAAACAAGTTTTCAAATGGTATATTTTGTATGGAAATGGGTTTTCATTTCCTTATTTCAATTACTTTCATCACGATTCCCATAAACCACTATCGCCTATCTAATGCAGCTTCTTCTCAGGAATCCAAAAATTACAAAAACTCGATTTTCATGGAAATGGACATAGTATGGTTGTGCTTTAAGGTATCGATATTACAAACTATTTTTAATTATAAAATTTGGACATATTTTGTTTGCCCTTTTGTACAAAATGGAAGGACCCAAATATCATCCCTGGTTCTGCTGGTTTAATTGCTAACTATCTGAATGGCAGAATGCAGAGTCAAGGTGGGCAATGATCTCTCAAATTAATGTGATATTAGGTCGGGCGTCCCCAGGGTTCTATTCTTGCGCCTCTGCTCTTTGGTTTATTTATAAACGATATTTTTACTGTGTGCAATAATATGACGATGCATGACTATGCTGATGATATTCAACTATATTTTTCTAACAGAATTGGTTTAATTGTAGATCTTAGCTGCTGATTAAATGATGGTTTGATGGCTATTTCCAAGTGGGCATGGGACAATGATCTTTGGTTAAATGACAAGAAATCTTATATTCTGACCATTTATAAGGATAAACTGGACCATAGCATAATCCCTCCCATATATTTAAATTATAAAAAATTGTGACCAAAGTAAAAAATTTGGGGTTCCATATAAATTCTAGTCTTACATGTACTGACCATGTTAATAATATAATTTAAAAAAAATTTTTTACTTTACGTTGCCTTCGACTATCTGCCAAATATACTCCCATTGATATTTATTTAGTAGTTCCTTTATTTACATACTCTGAACCAAAGCTGGGCATTAACTAGTTAATTAGTTAATTAACGAAGTTAAATTTTTGGTTAACTTTTAACGTTTCAGTTAATTTCGAAAACCATTCACTTTTTCATTTAGTTAAGTTAAATTTCTTCAATTAACTAGCATTAGTTAACTTTGAAACAAAAAACTTTTTTTATTATTATATGTAAAAAAAAAGTAAAATTTAGGAATTCATACTATTTTTGAACTGATAGATTTAATTTAAAAATTTGTTCACAAAACAATTAAATACGCCGATATATTTCGAAGTATTTTATATTCTATTTTTATGTATGAATGAACCATTCTAAACACAATGGCGTTGTGGCCTGTGATATTTGTTCTTAACCAAGCTTCATTTAATATTCTAATAAAATTTGTACGCCTTTATATGAATATAAGTAAATTGTTTCATACACGAAATATCGCTGTTGATAAAAATTTGTATTAAATTATCATTTATCATTTTTTGTTTTGTTTTCTATAGAAAATTTAACTATTTAATAACTTTTAACGAAGTTAACTTTCAACGAAATTACCTTTTTAATTTAACAAAGTTAAATTTTTGATTAACTATTACTGGATTAACGAAGTTAAATTCTCGATTAACTATGCCCAGCTTTGCTCTGAACTAATAAATCTTGGGTTGTAGCTTGCTTGGTGACTTGAACGCAAGAAACTGTATCTTTCTGCATAAGTTGATAGCTGACCTCATACCTGCCTCGTACCTTTATAATAAGCTACGTTTCAGTGTTTCTAAAAGAAGTCATAACCTTATTAAACCGAGATTCAAGTGTCTTAATTCTACAAGATTTTTCTTTGTCAACGCCATTAAACTTTGGGATTCTTTACCAACCAATATAAAAATTATCGAAAAAGCGAATAACTTTATATAATCCCAGCATTGCATATTTGCGAAAGGGCGCGCTTATGACAACAACACATTTAGCCTTGGCTAAAGTCACAGAGCATTGCACTGTGGCGATCACATTTCACGCAATGTGTCGCTAAATGCTTTTGCTGCAGTCTGTATTATTGGCATATGTGCACATTTTGTGGATATATTAAAATCGAAATTTATGTAAATATTAAAAAGAAAAATCAATAAAAAGACCGATTAACGGCAAATCCAATTCAATTGGACAACAACCACTTCCACGTTGAATACATCATTTCAAGGGAAAGTATATCTAGGTTTAAGCACCTAGTTATACAATTTGTGTTTGTTGGAACCCAATTCAAGTAATGTATATCTTGGTTTAAGCACCGAGTCTTTGTCTTTTCTCAGCAGCAGCACGAGTTTTTCAATTTTCAAATAAAAGCTTAATAAAAACTAGCAGAAAATGTTTGGCCAACAACCCATAGTCGTTTTGAGTTCAAACACGAAAAGAGAATCTGGTCGCAAGGTGCAGCTGGAGAACATCAATGCCGGAAAGGCCATTGCCGATGTCATCCGCGCCTGCCTGGGTCCACAGACCATGTTGAAAATGCTGATGGACCCCATGGGCGGCGTTGTCATGACCAACGACGGCAACGCTATACTGCGTGAGATCACCGTACAGCACCCGGTTGCCAAGAGCATGATCGAAATTGCCCGCACCCAGGACGAGGAGGTGGGTGATGGCACCACATCGGTCATTGTTTTGGCTGGCGAGATGCTGGCTGCTGCCGAGCAGTTTTTGCAGCAACAAATCCACCCTACGGTCATCTATCGTGAAGCTCTCGAGGATATCATCAAGCATCTGCAGACAGACTTTAGTGCCTGCGTGGGCACTAAATTCATTGGCAAATGGTTAGCCATGGCTGTCAAGATTGCCATGGATGCGGTGGAGACGGTGACACTGAATGAGAATGGACGCTTGGAAGTCGATATTAAGCGTTACGCTAAAGCTGAGAAAATCCCCGGCGGCTCGATTGAAGATTCGTGCGTCCTCAAGGGTGTCATGCTCAACAAGGATGTCACTCATCCAAAAATGCGTCGCTACATCGAGAACCCTCGCATTGTCTTGCTCGACTGCTTGCTGGAGTACAAGAAGGGCGAGAGCCAGACGAATGTGGAAATCATTGGCGAACAGGACTTCATGCGCATGCTGCAAATCGAAGAGGAATTCGTGCAGCGCATTTGCGCCGACATCATTGCCGTCAAGCCCGACGTTGTGTTCACCGAGAAGGGTGTGTCCGATTTGGCCCAGCACTATCTGCTGAAGGCGGGCATCACCGCCATTCGTCGCTTGCGTAAGACCGACAATTTGCGTGTGGCGCGCGCTTGTGGTGCTACGATTGTCAAACGCACTGAGGAGATCACCGAGAGGGATGTCGGCACCGGGGCCGGACTCTTCGAGATCAAGAAGATCGCCGATTAGTACTTCACATTCGTGACACAGTGCAAGGACCCCAAGGCCTGCACGATTCTATTGCGTGGCGCCTCAAAGGACATTCTAAACGAGACCGAACACAACTTGCAGGATGCCCTGAATGTGGCCAGAAATTTGATCTTGGAGCCGCGTTTAGTCGCTGGTGGCGGTGCCATCGAAATGGCCGTTTCGCAGTTGTTGACACGCAAACAGCTGAAGGGTCCCTATACGGCCGTGGCTCAGGCCTTTGAGATTATTCCACGTACATTGGCTCAGAATTGTGGCGCCAATAGCATTCGTACATTGACCGCTCTGCGGGCCAAGCATGCTTCTCACTCTGGTGATGCCGTCTGTGCCTGGGGCATAGATGGTGAGTCCGGCGAAACTGTCGACATGAATGTGAAGGGCATTTGGGAGCCGTTGGTTGTCAAAATGCAAACATACAAAACTGCCGTCGAGACTGCAATTCTGTTGCTGCGCATCGATGATATTGTGTCCGGTTCGAAGAAACGCGGTGGCAACGAGCCCATTAACCCTGCAGCCGCTGCAATGGGTCAAGAATAAAATTCGTATTAATTAACACTAAATAACATTTTCTATTCATAATTTATACACAAAATAAATGTTTAACATTTGAAAAAAAACAATCCACACACATTTGAAAATCAATAAAAGGGCCGATTAACGGCAAATCCAATTCAATTGGACAACAACCACTTCCACGTTGAATACATCATTTCAAGGGAAAGTATATCTAGGTTTAAGCACCTAGTTATACAATTTGTGTTTGTTGGAACCCAATTCAAGTAAAGTATATCTCGGTTTAAGCACCGAGCTATAAATTTTGGTGACCCCGAACAAAGGACGCAGCAACCAAACGCAACTCGGTTTATGTACCGCTGTTGCGACTGTTCGTCTTTAAATCCAAATACCATAGTACCTTTGTGGCGCACACAAAGGACTCAAAGGCAAAAGCACACCTGTGTGAGCCTACTCATCTCCAGCAAGTAGACAAATCAGCTACGCAAGGTTCTCCCGTGACAGCACGCAACTAGATAACCCCAGCACGCAACTCATAATGTGTTGGTTTGATTCGACACCCAGTCGAATCAAACCAACACATTATGAGTAATCTGGACGACCTAATAAATCAGCAGGATGAAAATGTCACCAACATACAGAGGATCATCAGCAACTATAAAAAGACGTAACAACAGCGGTAGCAGCATCTGCAACCTGCAGTTATTGTACCTGCAAAAATCAGCCCCTATACTTTTGCAAGGAGTTCCTGAAAGTGTCGGCGCAAGATCGACTAAACTGGGCTAAAATGCAAAAAATATGCTTCAATTGTCCCAAAAGCAGTCACACCTCAAAGGATTGTCCGTCCCGAGGTTGCACCAAGTGCAACAAAAAACATAACACATTATTGCATTTGGGAGAAAAGGAACATGCCAACAAAGAAAGCCGACCATCAACAAGCAATGCAAACAAACCATTCGTCAAGGTAGCAGTGACGTCACACGATGCACCATCAACAAGCAATGCAAACAAACAGTTCATCAAGGTAGCAGCGACATCACCCGATGCCCCATCAAGAGCCAATGATGTTCCAGTGTCACTTTCAGCTGTTGGAGAAAGTGTACGACTGTCAAAAACCACATTGCTTAGCACAGCCATCGTGTCCGTTACAAATAATTGGGGCCAACGAATCCATTGTCGAGCTATGTTGGACAGCGGTTCACAAACCAACTTCATCACAAAACGATTTGTGAACAAATTAGGACTACAAAGGGTTCCATGCCTCTTTGGAGTCGAGGGCATCGGCCAGGTAAAAAGCCGTACCGCCGAAAGAGTTAATCTGCAACTCCATTCAAATGTTTCACGAGCCGACTTGAAGCTCACGTTTTGCCAGAAATTGTTTCAAGACAGCCATCAAAAACTATCAACATCAATAATTGGAACATCCCTGATGGTATCCACTTAGCCGACCCGAAGTTCCACGAGTCCAAAAATTTTGGCTACTTGAAGCATGTCACACACGCAAAAACAACTTCACATCTGCCGAACGTCGTTTCTGCAGAATGTTCATCGAGACAACACCGGGCGATTCATAGTAAAATTGCCATTTCAACTCAGTCCGGATCAACTTGGAGAGTCACGGGATATAGCTCTGCAGCGCTTTATGGCTATCGAAAGGAAAATGACCAAAAATCCTGAATTTAAATCCCTATACACAGCCTTCATGCGTGAGTACGTGCAGCTTGGTCACATGGAAGAGATCGATGCCACAGATGTGAATGGGCCAAATTATTTTCTGCCACATCATTTAGTGTTCAAGCCAGACAGCTCAACAACAAAACTAAGAGTTGTTGAACAATCTTCTGGCCACAGGACCCACGATCCAAGAAGATGTCGTTACCATTTTAATTCGTTTTCGTCTCCCTCGATTTGTCTTTACAGCAGATATTGAAAAAATGTACCGACAAGTAAAGTTAGATAAAGACGATCAAAGGTTCCAGCTCATTTGGTGGCGAGAAGACCCATCACATCCCAACAACAATAACATATGGCACAACATCTGCACCTTACTTGGCTATACGCACACTTCAAGCGTTGGCTGAGGGTCAAGCCGACAAATACAAATACACGGCGGATGTTGTGAAATCAAATTTTTATGTCGACGACGTGCTGAGTGGATCTGATCATCTACCCACTGCACGTGAAATGCAGCAACAACTACGCTTCATGTTACAGTCTGCAGGTTTCAAGTTGAGAAAGTGGTGCGCGAACCACCCAAAGTTACTTGAAGACATCCCACTAGCTGATCGCGAAGTCAAAGTGGAAATCGGGGAGACGCACAACGACACCATCAAGACAATGGGATTGACACGGAATCCCTCGAACGACGATTTTAAAATCAAAATTGGAGAAATAAGTACTGGGAAGATCACCAAACGTACAGGCTTAGCCGATATATCCAGAATTTTTGATCCCCTTGGTTTCATCGCTCCAGTCACGACTACTGCGAAAATATTTCTGCAAGAACTATGGAAACTAAAAATCGACTGGGATACGGAACTCGTACCTCGGCATGTCTTTGGCCACACCAAGACCAACAATCCACAAGTCCATATTTTTGCCGATGCATCAGAGCACGCTTGCGGAGCTGTGGCCTACATGAGGACGACGCAATTCGGTTTCTTTGTGCAAAATCACGTGTTGCCCCCACAAAGCAAATAACGTTGCCAAGATTAGAGTTATGCGCTGCAAAACTCGCAGTAGAACTGATGCTGAAGCTCAACGATGGTGCGATATACAAAGGAGTGACCACATATTTTTGGTCCGACTCCACGGCAGTGTTGGGATGGATCCACGCGAATTCATCGAATTATCACACCTTCATTGCCAATCGGATATCCGCAATTCAGCAGGTGACTACTCCACAACAATGGCGCCATGTACCATCTCAAGACAATCCAGCCGACCTCATACCAAGAGGCTTACAACCAGCCAAGCTAGTGGACAATATGTTTTGGCTATTCGGTCAAGTTGGCCACTCCAACCTCCTCGTGACGGATGCCTTTTGGAAGTTATGCAACAGACAACGTCAACTACAGCATCGCAACCTAGATGCCTACAAAAAACTGCGACAAATGGGCCACTCCAACCTCCTAGTGATCAATGTGATGCAGCAGACCAAGTGATGCAGCAGACAACTGCAGCTGCATCATCTACATCTGTATCTGTTGAAAACCGCCAATCCAAAGACATATTTGAAAAAATAAACCACAAAAATTCATTTCGACGGCTCCAAAGAATAATAACATATGTGATTCGCGGCGTGAAACACTTCAAACGCGATGCATCTCACGTCGCAACAGCACCAACCGCAGCAGAAGTAGAGGAGTCATTGATACACATTGTCAAATATTTACAAAAGGATGCCTTTGCTGATGACATTAAACATTTGAAGCGTCATTCAAGTGTGAACAATGGAAGCGTCATTCAAGTGTGAACAATGGAAGCCCCATCAGCAATCTATCGCCATTCATAGATGCCCAAGGCATTTTAAGGGTTGGGGGTTGGCCCTGTGTGGACACATTTCAAAATCCGAGGAAAACAACCAATGAAAGCATATGTAGCCGTATTTTGCTGTTTTGCCACCAAGGCCGTGCACATGGAGCTAGTAAGTGATCTGACAACTGAAGCCTTCATAGGAGCTCTTAAACGTTTCATAGCTCGTCGTGGACATTGCAAGACCCTATACTGCGACAATGCCACCAATTTTGTGGGAGCGAAGAACCAGTTGAGGGAAATTCACCACATAGTTCACGATGACCATGCAACAGCATCAGCTAATCTTACTTACGAAGAAATGGGGACAGTTCTTGCCGAAGCAGAAGGCATTTTAAACTCCAGACCTCTCACGCCCATGTCGTCTGACCCAAATGACCTCCAACATCTTCAATAGGTAGTCATGCTCAACAACCGAACATTAAACTCCCCACGAGGTGGAAGCTTGTGATGCAGCTCAGAACGGAAAATCAGAATGGTCCATGGAATATTTGAATACCTGTAAGGTACCGCTACAAATGGAAGGAAGAATCACAAAATGTCAAGCCAGGAACAATGGTTCTAATAAAGGAAGACAATCTGCCTCCATTAAAATGGCCATTGGGACGAGTAATTAATGTAATTCGAGGTGCGGATGGTCATGTCAGAGTTGCCGACGTCCGTACAGCAAAAAACGTCTCACGAAGGGCAATTCATAGACTGGCACCATTACCAGTCAATGAACATGAGGAAGACAACAATGCAAAAACATCAGCACAACCTCGGACTACTCCCGCCAGACTCAACGACAATCGCCCACATCAGTCAGAAGAAACAGTACGCAAAAGGCGGAAAACGTCATCGTTCAACTTGACTACCGGACTCCTAGTGCTCATGCTGGCATTGCCCATTATAATGGCAACAAATATTGAAAACCTCGAATTCAAACCTGAACCTGGTATACATTTCGAAGGCATCGGTTCAGCATTAATATTTCGCTCAGAATGGAAGTTGATTATCTACTACGAATTAGGCCCATATTGGAATGAACTATCAGCATTTTCTAATGGCACAGCGGCTCTACGACATTTGTGCCTAGAAATAAATCAAAAAAGTACTTGCACGAATGTGGTAACCCACCTTGAACATGTGAGAGATCAACTGAAGCTGGATAATAGTTTTCTAACAGCCAAGCGGGAAAAAAGAGGAGCAATAGACTTGGTGGGAAACATAGCCAATTCGTTATTTGGAATCCTTGACTCAAAATACGCTGATCAACTATCAGATACGATCGACATGGTCAAGGAGAACGAAAGCTACCTTCAACAGTTACTGAAAAATCAAACGTCAGCAATTGATTCGACCATCAATATTATCAAAGGCGATCAATTGTCAATTCAAACCAAATCATCATGGCAAGATCAGTCCAAGTGTGCTATCACCACAGCAATTGCAAGAAGAGTTGGTAAGAATCCGCAATCACCTACCACCACTTCTCCGACTACCAGCTGACTCTTTACATTTGTATCAGATCATGACGATCCAAGGAGGAGTAACTGAAAACCGTATAGTATTTCGAGTAACAATACCGCTATGCAACGAAGAGCGTTTCGAGTTATACAAAATGTTCCCGATACCTACAGTAGTGAACAATAGTATGGTTTCGGTCAAACCCTGTAACGAGATCATAGCAGTCAATACACACAGGGACCAATATTTTCCAATGACTGCCCAACTTCTTCAATCTTGTACGCTGATGAGTATGGATACGTACTTGTGTTACAAAATATAATCAAGATACAACAAAGGTGCCGAGATCTGTTCGTGCGAGATACATCTAATCAATAATGAGGGACGCGATAATTGTGATCTGCAAAAAATAATAAGGAATGAAACATGGACTCAAATGGAAAATAAAAATCATTGGATGTATACGTTAAAGAATCCCACCAGGTTAAATGCAGTCTGTGAACGGGATGTACATCAACTTATCCTCAAGGGCTCAGGTATACTCAAGTTGCAACCACAATGTATTAGTAAACATAATAACATCCTAATCCAAGGATACCAGTCTCACACTAGCAGTGCTCATTTTTCGTACACAAGCATCGGCAATTTAAGCGACGTCACAAAGCCAACCCAATTGCTACCAATCTTGGACGAAACAGATAGTTATCATTATGCCAATCAACTAAAAAATCTGAGCTACTTACAAACCGCACTTGCACATCAACCCAATCTTCCAATGGAAATCCAAAATTTCAAAACTCACCATTTTGCTGTGGATTATACGGCACTCATCTTAGCTGCCGTGGGCATCGTTTATACCATATGGAGGGCAAGGAGTTTGGCTATACTCCACCGCATCGATGTCGGCAGCCCACCACAACCCAGGCCAAGAACAAATGTCCACCAACCAAATCTTGCTGATGACATTCAATTTCAACATCAAGTTCATGAGCACCCACACGAGACATCAGATGAGATCAGCGTTTGTTGAACAACTGTTCAACGCCGGGGAGAATGTATAATCCCAGCATTGTATATTTGCGAAAATGCGCGCTTATGACAACAACACATTTAGCTAGGGTTGCCACACGGTCTGGATTCGTCTGGATTGTCCAGATTTTTTGTCATGTGTCCAGAGTCCAGTTTTTTAATAATTTGTCCAGACAAAATTTTCTTTGATATTTCTCAGTAAAAAAAACCAAAATAAGTCAGAAAACCTAATAGCGTTGTCGTTTTTATTATAAAGATAAAGTTTTCTGTCAAAAAGTTTTTTTTTTTTCAATTACTGCTAATGAGTTTTTAGCCATTTAAATAACTTAGGTTCCTTACCTTAAGCAGAATGATGGCTGACTTCATAAAATCTGAAATATTTCTGCGGCAAAAGACTATATCCTCTTAACCCTCTAACCGTTAAGAGTGCCTCAAAAAGTCAATTTATTTTTTGTTGTAAATGACATTGCTTTTGATAATTGATATAGTGATATTTCTCTCTCATGGTCATACCTGTTCTGACATTTGGTTTAGCTTCTGTGAACAGTTTTGTGTGAAAAGAAAAAAATTGGAGCACGTGAAATTTTGCTCGCGAAATTTTTTTTTCTTCAAATAATTTTATTTACTTTTAATTGTAACATCGAGTTGTAACAGTTTTTTTTGAAAAGGTATGATATTCAACTTTCAATTTATATATTACTGAATGTGGAAAAAAAAATTTGTGTCGAGAACCCAAAAACTGAGGAGTGCAACAGGGCACTGTTGCGGGTTCCAGGCAAATTTCGTTCATTACCTTTAGTTGTATAATTTGTCACTGTTCGTCACCGTTTGTCTATTTCTTTCAAAGAAATATATAGAAATGACCGATAGGAACCGTAGACGGATCAAATTATGTAATTTGACCGATAATCAATTGGTTCAACTTATGGATTCGATAGAAACCGACGAAGAAGAAGATTCGCGACGATGAAAGGAATGATCCAAGTTACTCGCCTGATGAAATCAGTCAAGAAGACGAACGATGCATTTCCCAATGCATTGATGAAATGCAAAATAGTTCAACATTATTTTATTTATTTATTTAATTTAATTACTTAATCTATGAACAGAAATAGTTCTTACAGACTAATTATGAAAACAAGAAAAAGTTAAACTAGTGAAAGTAACATATTTCTTAAAATTAACTTAGAAGAAGAAAAAACTAAAGCATCAGAATTTGTGAAAACATTAAATTCTATTAACGCTCTGATAATTGGGGCATTCAAAGCATAGTTCGTTCTACAAAAAAAAATATCGAAATGTCTAAGATTTCGAGTAGGGATATTGAAACTAATCCGCTCTAGAAGAGCAGGAGAGTCAATATCACCACGAATAATATCGGAAATGAATGACAAAGACAGGAATGATCTTCTAAATTGTAGAGATGGAATAGGGTCCTTAAATTTTAAATAACTAAGCGCAACCCGAGTAAACTTTTTGAAGGCGTTCTAGGCGTTCTAGGCGATGTGACAAACATGATAGGGTCTCCAAATAAAAGCAGCATATTCTAATTTGGACCGGACAAAAGACGTGAACAGTAGTTTAAGCGTGTATTGATCAGTGAAATCAGAACTATTACGACGAACGAAAGTCAACATAGCATAAGATTTAGAGATAGTACTATTTAGGTGATTGGCAAAAGTAAGCTTGGAATCGAAAATTACACCCAAGTCTTTAATTTGGTCAACAGTCTTGTAAATTGAACTAGAAATTGTGTAAGTAGTACGAATCACATTACGAAACTTAGAGAACGACATACGGAAGCATTTATTAATATTTAAGCATAAACGATTTTTACAACACCAACTATGAACTTTATCAAGTTCACTGGAGATTGGAGCAATCAGAAGTATCTCTACACCGAACCAAAAAAATGCTAAAAATACTGTGGTGTATATGCATATACTACAGTGTAGCGCACCAGCCCACAAGAGTACACAAACGAAAAAGTACCGCTAGCAGCGAACACTTGAAACTGCATTAATAGCATACGCTGCTGCCCTGAATAGGAGCGCAGCATAATAGTACGTAAACCAACGTTTGTTTGCTTTTGTCACTTTTCCCTTCGCTTGCATTTCTGTCAGCGCGAGGCAGAATGAAATTTGAATCCTGGCTTTGGCAATAAATGCGATCGGCCAATGCCCTTCTGGCAGCGGTAATAAAATATTGATCAGAATGTAGAAATGATTTTTGTATTATAGAATTGTAGATGTAAGCATATTTTTTAGGAATTGAATGTAATTGAAAGTAAATTGAAAAGAAATTGAAAGGGTCGCCAGGGTATAAAAGCCATGGCGATTCAGAAATAAATCAGAGATACTTTTTGGCTTTTAAACCGAAAACTTCTTTCATTTGACTAATTGCGGCGACTTCGCCAAGCATAACTGTCAGCGGAGGACCGCTTTAAGCATCCAAACAATAGAGTAGGGACTACTGACCAAAACAGATTTTACATAAATATTATATGGCGATCCTGCCAATTTCCAACCTTGGAATTGTTCTTTTGACAAACCGAAATTCAAATTGCGCTATGAGAATAAATACAGGCAGAATTTCATGTAACCAAATACATTTCTTCCAAGGAACTGATTTCGAGTATCGACAATGATCGCATACAACTTGAGTCTGCTAAGCATAACTTTTAATTTGATAAATTCGACAACTATCGTTCAAAGCTGCACCGGTTGCATGATAAAACCCGTCGTCATCGCCCAAACATTGCGCCTTCTCCAATCCTTCGCTACCGAAAGTCCACCATTGGCATACTTCATGAAATTTCAGAGGCCTATTTAATCAATCTATTTGCGGACACCAATTTGTGCGCCATTCATCCATAGCAATAGACAACAACCAAGCAAACAAAAGACAAAAGGAAGCAGAATGGGAAAGCAACAAAGCAAGCCGCAGCTAAATAACAACAACTCAGAGACGATGACATCAACAGCAATCCCGGAGTACTCGATAACGCTGATTATAATAATTATTTTATAATAGCATAAATAAAATTTATTTTTCTTTTAAATAAACCACAATATAAATGGAGAAATTAGTTCAGGAAATAGATAAGATTTCAAGTAATCTAAAAAAGAGTTCAAAAAGAGGTTACAAAGAAGCAACATTGCTGTCAAAATTGGTAGAAAATGAAATAAAAAATCAATTCGACCTTTTAGCTAGCGAAAACGAACAGGACGAAAAAGTAATTTCCCTAAAAATAGAATTCAACTCTTCTTACAAAAATTTAAAAAAAACTAATAAATGAACAAATTGAATTAGCTAAGAGTAAAGACGACAGGGAGGAACCAGAAGAAGAAAAAGACGAACTTTTCGAGCTTTTAGAAGTTTTAGATCAAGGTACATCAAGTATATATTCGAAAATGTCTGCATTTAATATGGAAACAGTGCATCTGTTAGGACAACCTTGGGCGCGGTATCGGTACCAAAAGATTTTGAGACGCTTA
Organism: Heteromyza rotundicornis; assembly: GCA_951394025.1. NCBI lineage: Eukaryota > Metazoa > Arthropoda > Insecta > Diptera > Heleomyzidae > Heteromyza > Heteromyza rotundicornis. The sequence continues at coordinate 34,951,152 of OX596012.1, forward strand.
AGAAAAGGCTGTCGGAGGCGTATAAGAAAATTGTGACTATACAGCAGTTACACACTTCTTTGTCTGGCTTGACACAGATAAGATTGTCAATTACTAACTTTAAAGATAAATTGTTAGGACTTATTAATGACTTAAATGAATTGCAAATAAGTAATATAGGGGTGAACCCAACGGAAGCTCAGCGATTAACGATAGTGAGTTCAAATGATGAGTAGGCACTATCTGTTTTTAAAAATGGGTTAGACGAAAATTATAAACAAACAATTTTTGCGGCACAACCAGATTCTTTAATTAAGGCTATAAACTTATCATTGGAGTTAGAACAGAGCAGGCAAACTGAGCAGGTCTTGATGTTGAATAGGAACAACAACAATTTCAATAATAACAACAATTTTAGGAACAATAACAATGGTTACAGAAACAATAACAATTTTAGGAATTATAATAACAACAACCATTTCAATAACAACAATTATTTAGGGAACAATAATAATGGTTACAGAAACCATAACAACTTTAGAAATTACAATAATAACAATACTTTCAGAAATAATAACAATTTTAGAGGCAACAACTACAGAAATTATAACAATCAAAATAGGAATCAAAATGATAGTTATAATAGAAACCAAAACGATAACAGAAACCGTGGAAACGCAAGGGTAAATGTGTTAAGCAACCAGGGAAACGAAGTCAACCCGGGGGACAGTCAGCAAGGACCTTCGGGGGAAAAAACAATAAAAAAACAGAATTTTTAAAATCTCGGATAATTTGACCAATTATGTCACTTTAAAATGTGTTCAATTTGGTCGTACGCGTACATTTTTAATAGAAACAGGAGCAGATATATCCATCTGCAAAACATCATCTGAGATAGATTTGAATATTAATAGTAATAACAAATGTAAACTGACAGGCATTACTAAAGATGAAATATCTTCGTTGGGTTCTGTGAATTTATCATTATGTTTTGGGAAAGATAGAGCGCACCATGAATTCCATCTGGTGGAAGAGGATTTTCCAATTTTAACTGACGGAATTTTAGGCAGGGATTTTCTAATTCGATTCATGTGTAAAATTGATTACGGGACTTTTACGATGTCGGTAATGTTTATTGAAGATGAATATATAGTCCCAGTGGCTATTAAAATTCCTACACAAAATTGCTATATAATTCCACCTCGGTCTGAAATGATTGTGCCCATAAGGTTGCATTTGGAGGAGGATAGTGTTATTCTGAACCAAGAATTGGCAGAGGGGGTGTTTTTGGCAAATTCTATAGCACCAGCTAAGGGCGTCTGTCACGTAAAAGTAATTAATGTAAATGATAAAGAAGTTACACTGAAAGAAATTTTACCTAAAACAGAATGTTTGAGTGAATATAAAATTTTGAGATATAACGAAAAGGTTAAGGGAACCCATGATGAAGGACGTTATAAGAATTTATTAGCAGAGTTGAAATTAGAAGACTTGGTTGTGCAATCTGCAAAAGAATTAGAAACGATTGTTAGAAATTATCAATACGTATTCCATCTTGAGGGTGAAAATTTGTCTGTTAATAATTTTTATACTCAGAATTTGAGGTTGGATGATGATACTCCTGCATATATTAAAAATTATAGACTACCGCATTCACAGAATGAGGAAATTGACAAACAAGTAAAGAAATTAATTGACGAGGATTTGATAGAGCCATCTGTTAGTGCGTACAATTCACCACTGTTAATAGTACCAAAAAAGAGTGAGGATGGTGAGAAGAAATGGAGGCTAGTTGTTGATTACAGACAGTTAAATAAGAAACTAATTAACGATAAATTTCCGTTGACAAGGTTGGAAGACGTTTTGGACCAATTAGGTAGAGCGAAGTATTTTTCCACTTTGGACATGACTAGTTCCTTTCATCAGATTGGTCTAGATGAAGAATCAAGACCACTGACGGCGTTTTCAGCGTCGAGGGGGCATTTCCAATTTAAAAGATTACCATTTGGGTTGAAAATATCTTCCAATAGCTTTCAACGCATGTTAACTATAGCATTAAGTGGTTTGAGCTCAGGCGCATTTTTGTACGTTGATGATATCATCATTTTTGGGTGTAGTTTGCAACACCACAACAGTAATTTGGTAAAGGTTTTTGACAGACTGAGTAAATACAACCTGAAGTTGAATCCAAAAAAATGTTGTTTTTTGAAACCAGAAGTCATTTACCTTGGTCACCAGATTACTAGTGAGGGTGTAAAAACCGATCCGAATAAACATAAAGCGATACACTCGTATCCTGTACCCAAGAATGCTGATGATGTACGTAGATTCGTCGCTTTCTGCAATTATTACAGAAAGTTCATACGAAATTTCGCGGAAATAGCAAAATGCTTAAATAACCTCCTTAAGAAAAAACAACCCTTTATTTGGACAGATGAATGTCAATTAGCTTTTGAACTTTTGAAAGAAAAATTAATAAACCCACCAATTTTAAAATATCCCGACTTTGACAAACCGTTTGTGTTGACCACAGACGCATCTGATTATGCGTTAGGTGCTGTACTTTCTCAAGGAGAAATCGGAGAAGATTTACCAATTTCAAATGCCAGCTAATCTTTGAATAAGCATGAATTAAATAAGCCAGTTATTGAAAAGGAACTTTTGGCGAAAACATTGGGGGATTAATTTCTTTAGACCATATTTATTTGGACGCAAATTTATTGTGGTTACTGATCACCGACCATTAGTTTCTTTATTCTCGCACAAGAATCCATCTTCAAAGCTGACGAGAATACGAGTAGATCTGTCTGACTATGATTATAAAATTGTTTACAAACAGGGAAAGATCAATACAAACGCTGACGCATTGTCAAGGATAAAAATAGACTCAGATTTGTTAAGAACAATGATTCCGAAAACGGAAGATAAGTCCGCGAAGAAAACATTAGTAATGACAAGGGGCATGACTGCAAAGGACATTGCAGAGAAGAACGTAGATAAGGAGAAATGCGAGTCTCAATCGAAGTCTGATCAACTTCATGGTTGGGACTGAACGTCCATTTCTGACGTTAAAAATGTGAAAAAGTTGAAATTTATTATAGAGAGCGATTTGAATATTAGGGGTCCCCAAAGAATTGAAATATTAAATAATTTAATACTGGTACGAGTAGTGATAATCTGAACAAATTCGATTTGTCTTTAGAGAAGCTATCGTCGAAAATGAATACAGTAAATATTAAAGAGCTAGCGCTAGACGAAAATGACATGATATTTCGGTATATGTCAAAGGAAAAGTTTAAGAATTTATATAATGTGTTGCAACACGATAGATTAAAGAATAAACGCTCAGGAGTCAAGATATTAATATATAAAAGTCCCCAAAGAATAGAAGATGAAGTAACAAAAAATAAATTGATAGAAGAATATCACAATTCGCCTTGCGGAGGGCATTTCGGAATCAGAAAAACCATTTTAAATAAACAAATAAGACATACAAAGGAACAGTTGATAGTCACAAAGACGCCAAGCACAAGTTTTGAAATCGTTCAAATTGATACTGTGGGACCATTGAGAATTTCTAATGGTTATCGCTATATTTTGACAGCCCAATGTGAATTAACAAAATTCGTTCTGGCATTTCCCATGGAAACCAAAGATGCAGACACTGTAGCACACACTCTCGTAAATCAATTTATTCTCAAGTACGGTTGTTTTAAAGTGCTAAGGTCCGACAAAGGAACCGAATTTGTAAATGAGCTCATGGGCAACATTTGTAAACATTTAAAAATGCAACAAGTATTTTCGGCACCATATCATCATGAAACTATCGGTGGTGTAGAAAGAAACCACAGGGTACTTAACGAATATATGCTTGCATTTGCCGATGACCAAGAATGGGACAAGTGGGTTTCATTTTACACTTTTGCGTATAACACTACTCCAAATGTTGATACGGAGTACACGCCGTTTGAATTAGTTTTTGGTAAATTACCGTATTTGCCGAGTGATGACATTATGAAAAGTGAGCCTGTGTATAACATGGAAAATTACGCGAATGAAGTTAGTTTCAGGCTGAAGGCATCTATAGAAAAGGCAAAAGAAATCATTAATAGAGTTAAATTGAAAAGAAGAAATGACAGCGAAACAAAAATAAATCCATTAGTCGTAGATGTAGGAGATTTAGTTATAGTAAAGTTAGGTGGTAGAAGGAAAAACCAGAGTCCTTACCATGGACCTTATAAAGTAGTAGAAGTAGATGGGGTAAATTGCATTGTAGAGATTAAGGGACATATTAAGAAACTTCATAAAAATAACTTGAAAAAATATATCGTAGAAACATAGACTTATATATCCATGTATTAATTACTAAATTTTTTTTTAATTTTAAAGACTATATTTAACAATATTAAATTTTTAACATTATATATAATTTTTAAACCAAATATTATATATCATTATTTTTACAATACTTTTAATTATTCCTAGATGATCATTTTAACTGAATTGATGTTATTAAAATTAAGATTTGAGATTTGTTATATTTTTAAGGAATTCATTTATTTTTAAAATCAATTTTGTTAATTTTAATTAAATTAGTGCAAACATTTACATTATATATTTTTAAATTTCTTTTCATATTAATTAATTCAATCATACTAATATTTTATTTGATAACTTGGTTATCAAATAAAAAATTTCATTTTTCGTTTTTCCAAATAATTTTCATCTAAAGGGTAAGGGTGTGGTGTATATGCATATACTACAGTGTAGCGCACCAGCCCACAAGAGTACACACACGAAAAAGTACCGCTAGCAGCGAACACTTGAAACTGCATTAATAGCAGTCGCTGCTGCCCTGAATAGGAGCGCAGCATAATAGTACGTAAACCAACGTTTGTTTGCTTTTGTCACTTTTCCCTTCGCTTGCATTTCTGTCAGCGCGAGGCAGAATGAAATTTGAATCCTGGCTTTGGCAATAAATGCGATCGGCCAATGCCCTTCTGGCAGCGGTAATAAAATATTGATCAGAATGTAGAAATGATTTTTGTATTATAGAATTGTAGATGTAAGCATATTTTTTAGGAATTGAATGTAATTGAAAGTAAATTGAAAAGAAATTGAAAGGGTCGCCAGGGTATAAAAGCCATGGCGATTCAGAAATAAATCAGAGATACTTTTTGGCTTTTAAACCGAAAACTTCTTTCATTTGACTAATTGCGGCGACTTCGCCAAGCATAACTGTCAGCGGAGGACCGCTTTAAACATCCAAACAATAGAGTAGGGACTACTGACCAAAACAGATTTTACATAAATATTATAATACCATTAAATCTTCAAATTTCGTTGACAAAATATGGCCGATAGTGATACATATCAAATATGATACTACATCGTTATCATTTACATGGAAGAGTGGGGAATTGATGGGATACCAACTTCATTTTGATAAGGATCCAACGTAAATTTACATGAGAAAATTCGCTCCAAAAAAAGGGTTAGGTAATTAAGCATGAATTGAATAAGACCGTATACGTCATTCTAAACATTTTTCGAAGAGTCTTCTGGAATATTTATGGAACTACACCACACCGCACAACCTTTTTTAAAAAGTAGACCATTTTGAAATTTTGTTTCGACTTAAGTGCTTATTGCTTTCGACCACCAAATTGTCAGACTAAACTATAAAACTGTAAAGAGTTCTACACACTTTTAACAGTAAATTGTTACAAGCGGCCAAAATATTTGTGGAAAGAATAGCATTGTACTGTTTTTAAACTGAAGTTGTAAAGCTTTCAACGTCTTTCAAAACTGAAAAAGACAAATTTGCAGGTCTTTTCTGGCGAGAGACAAAAGGTAAAATGTTTCTTGCATGCCAATGAGATGGTACTAAAGGCGGTTACAAACTTCTAACCGCGCCAGAATAGACCTGTAAAGGTGTTTTTTTTTCATAATAAGCTAAGTAATTTAATTGTTTTTTTCAATGTGAGGAGGAACCAATGTATATTCTTGCATATTGCTATCCAATTCCTTCTTTACTATTTCTTAAAAATATGCCATTAAAATACAAAAAAATTTCCGATTTTTTCTTTGTATGTCCAGTTGAAAATAGAAAAGTCCAGATATTGTTTTTTTTAAATCCAGATGAAGATCATTTTGCATGTGGCAACCCTACATTTAGCCTTGGCTAAAGTCACAGAGCATTGCACTGTGGCGATCACATTTCACAAATCAATAAAAGGGCCGATTAACGGCAAATCCAATTCAATTGGACAACAACCACTTCCACGTTGAATACATCATTTCAAGGGAAAGTATATCTAGGTTTAAGCACCTAGTTATACAATTTGTGTTTGTTGGAACCCAATTCAAGTAATGTATATCTCGGTTTAAGCACAGAGTTATACATTTTGGTGACCCCGACGTAATTTGAACACGCAACCTTCTGACCATTGATGGTCTAATCAATTGCTGACGTTTGATTTTTCATTAACTGTTGAAGGTAGCTTTCGTTCTTATTGACCATGTCGATCGTATCTGATAGTTGGTCAGCGTATTTTGAGTCAAGGATTCCAAATAACGAATTGGCTATGTTTCACACCAAGTCTATTGCTCCTCTTTTTTCCCGCTTGGCTGTTAGAAAACTATTATCCAGCTTCAGTTGATCTCTCACATGTTCAAGGTGGGTTACCACATTCGTGCAAGTACTTTTTTGATTTATTTCTAGGCATAAATGTCGTAGAGCCGCTGTGCCATTGGAAAATGCTGATAGTTCATTCCAATCATTCCATCCTTTTGTAAATATTTGACAATGTGTATCAATGACTCCTCTACTTCTGCTGCGGTTGGTGCTGTTGCGACGTGAGAAGCATCGCGTTTGAAGTGTTTCACGCCGCGAATCACATTATTATTATTATTATTATTGAACGGGATATGCACTGCGTCCAATAGTGAACTATTGTGCCCCGTCAAGGACTTATAGCAACTCTTTAAGTCCTATCCCATTGAGAAATTGTGGTATCGGGCCTACTTCTAGGGATTTCAATATGTGTTCTGGTATTTGGTGGTCGCCCAGATATCTTTTCCGTTTTTGCATGAGTGCGGGGCACTCTCCTAAGATATGTTTTGAAGTTTCAGTGTCCTCCGTGCAAAACCTGCATTTGTCGTCCGATACTATTCTCAGTTTTGATAGGTGGTAGTTTAACCTACAATGTCCTGTCAAAATCCCTGTTATTATTCTTATACTCTTTTTTGGTAAGTTCATACATTCTTTATGTCGCTTTAGGTAGTAAGTCCCTAGTAGTGTTTTTGATTGTTTCAGGCCTGGTAGATTGTCCCAGTATAATTTCCGTAGTTTATCTTCTTCTTCTTTTAATATAATAGAGATGGTCCCTTTTCCCATTCCACAGAATGGTTCTGGCCCTACGAAGGGAGTTTCCACTCCTTTCTTTGCTAGTTCGTCTGCCATTTCATTACCTTCTATCCCTCTGTGACCCGGCACCCAGTAGATACAAACCCGATTGTGCAGGCCAAGCGTATTCAACCCGGGGGACAGTCAGCAAGGACCTTCGGGGGAAAAAACAATAAAAAACAGAATTTTTAAAATCTCGGATAATTTGACCAATTATGTCACTTTAAAATGTGTTCAATTTGGTCGTACGCGTACATTTTTAATAGAAACAGGAGCAGATATATCCATCTGCAAAACATCATCTGAGATAGATTTGAATATTAATAGTAATAACAAATGTAAACTGACAGGCATTACTAAAGATGAAATATCTTCGTTGGGTTCTGTGAATTTATCATTATGTTTTGGGAAAGATAGAGCGCACCATGAATTCCATCTGGTGGAAGAGGATTTTCCAATTTTAACTGACGGAATTTTAGGCAGGGATTTTCTAATTCGATTCATGTGTAAAATTGATTACGGGACTTTTACGATGTCGGTAATGTTTATTGAAGATGAATATATAGTCCCAGTGGCTATTAAAATTCCTACACAAAATTGCTATATAATTCCACCTCGGTCTGAAATGATTGTGCCCATAAGGTTGCATTTGGAGGAGGATAGTGTTATTCTGAACCAAGAATTGGCAGAGGGGGTGTTTTTGGCAAATTCTATAGCACCAGCTAAGGGCGTCTGTCACGTAAAAGTAATTAATGTAAATGATAAAGAAGTTACACTGAAAGAAATTTTACCTAAAACAGAATGTTTGAGTGAATATAAAATTTTGAGATATAACGAAAAGGTTAAGGGAACCCATGATGAAGGACGTTATAAGAATTTATTAGCAGAGTTGAAATTAGAAGACTTGGTTGTGCAATCTGCAAAAGAATTAGAAACGATTGTTAGAAATTATCAATACGTATTCCATCTTGAGGGTGAAAATTTGTCTGTTAATAATTTTTATACTCAGAATTTGAGGTTGGATGATGATACTCCTGCATATATTAAAAATTATAGACTACCGCATTCACAGAATGAGGAAATTGACAAACAAGTAAAGAAATTAATTGACGAGGATTTGATAGAGCCATCTGTTAGTGCGTACAATTCACCACTGTTAATAGTACCAAAAAAGAGTGAGGATGGTGAGAAGAAATGGAGGCTAGTTGTTGATTACAGACAGTTAAATAAGAAACTAATTAACGATAAATTTCCGTTGACAAGGTTGGAAGACGTTTTGGACCAATTAGGTAGAGCGAAGTATTTTTCCACTTTGGACATGACTAGTTCCTTTCATCAGATTGGTCTAGATGAAGAATCAAGACCACTGACGGCGTTTTCAGCGTCGAGGGGGCATTTCCAATTTAAAAGATTACCATTTGGGTTGAAAATATCTTCCAATAGCTTTCAACGCATGTTAACTATAGCATTAAGTGGTTTGAGCTCAGGCGCATTTTTGTACGTTGATGATATCATCATTTTTGGGTGTAGTTTGCAACACCACAACAGTAATTTGGTAAAGGTTTTTGACAGACTGAGTAAATACAACCTGAAGTTGAATCCAAAAAAATGTTGTTTTTTGAAACCAGAAGTCATTTACCTTGGTCACCAGATTACTAGTGAGGGTGTAAAAACCGATCCGAATAAACATAAAGCGATACACTCGTATCCTGTACCCAAGAATGCTGATGATGTACGTAGATTCGTCGCTTTCTGCAATTATTACAGAAAGTTCATACGAAATTTCGCGGAAATAGCAAAATGCTTAAATAACCTCCTTAAGAAAAAACAACCCTTTATTTGGACAGATGAATGTCAATTAGCTTTTGAACTTTTGAAAGAAAAATTAATAAACCCACCAATTTTAAAATATCCCGACTTTGACAAACCGTTTGTGTTGACCACAGACGCATCTGATTATGCGTTAGGTGCTGTACTTTCTCAAGGAGAAATCGGAGAAGATTTACCAATTTCAAATGCCAGCTAATCTTTGAATAAGCATGAATTAAATAAGCCAGTTATTGAAAAGGAACTTTTGGCGATACATTGGGGGATTAATTTCTTTAGACCATATTTATTTGGACGCAAATTTATTGTGGTTACTGATCACCGACCATTAGTTTCTTTATTCTCGCACAAGAATCCATCTTCAAAGCTGACGAGAATACGAGTAGATCTGTCTGACTATGATTATAAAATTGTTTACAAACAGGGAAAGATCAATACAAACGCTGACGCATTGTCAAGGATAAAAATAGACTCAGATTTGTTAAGAACAATGATTCCGAAAACGGAAGATAAGTCCGCGAAGAAAACATTAGTAATGACAAGGGGCATGACTGCAAAGGACATTGCAGAGAAGAACGTAGATAAGGAGAAATGCGAGTCTCAATCGAAGTCTGATCAACTTCATGGTTGGGACTGAACGTCCATTTCTGACGTTAAAAATGTGAAAAAGTTGAAATTTATTATAGAGAGCGATTTGAATATTAGGGGTCCCCAAAGAATTGAAATATTAAATAATTTAATACTGGTACGAGTAGTGATAATCTGAACAAATTCGATTTGTCTTTAGAGAAGCTATCGTCGAAAATGAATACAGTAAATATTAAAGAGCTAGCGCTAGACGAAAATGACATGATATTTCGGTATATGTCAAAGGAAAAGTTTAAGAATTTATATAATGTGTTGCAACACGATAGATTAAAGAATAAACGCTCAGGAGTCAAGATATTAATATATAAAAGTCCCCAAAGAATAGAAGATGAAGTAACAAAAAATAAATTGATAGAAGAATATCACAATTCGCCTTGCGGAGGGCATTTCGGAATCAGAAAAACCATTTTAAATAAACAAATAAGACATACAAAGGAACAGTTGATAGTCACAAAGACGCCAAGCACAAGTTTTGAAATCGTTCAAATTGATACTGTGGGACCATTGAGAATTTCTAATGGTTATCGCTATATTTTGACAGCCCAATGTGAATTAACAAAATTCGTTCTGGCATTTCCCATGGAAACCAAAGATGCAGACACTGTAGCACACACTCTCGTAAATCAATTTATTCTCAAGTACGGTTGTTTTAAAGTGCTAAGGTCCGACAAAGGAACCGAATTTGTAAATGAGCTCATGGGCAACATTTGTAAACATTTAAAAATGCAACAAGTATTTTCGGCACCATATCATCATGAAACTATCGGTGGTGTAGAAAGAAACCACAGGGTACTTAACGAATATATGCTTGCATTTGCCGATGACCAAGAATGGGACAAGTGGGTTTCATTTTACACTTTTGCGTATAACACTACTCCAAATGTTAATACGGAGTACACGCCGTTTGAATTAGTTTTTGGTAAATTACCGTATTTGCCGAGTGATGACATTATGAAAAGTGAGCCTGTGTATAACATGGAAAATTACGCGAATGAAGTTAGTTTCAGGCTGAAGGCATCTATAGAAAAGGCAAAAGAAATCATTAATAGAGTTAAATTGAAAAGAAGAAATGACAGCGAAACAAAAATAAATCCATTAGTCGTAGATGTAGGAGATTTAGTTATAGTAAAGTTAGGTGGTAGAAGGAAAAACCAGAGTCCTTACCATGGACCTTATAAAGTAGTAGAAGTAGATGGGGTAAATTGCATTGTAGAGATTAAGGGACATATTAAGAAACTTCATAAAAATAACTTGAAAAAATATATCGTAGAAACATAGACTTATATATCCATGTATTAATTACTAAATTTTTTTTTAATTTTAAAGACTATATTTAACAATATTAAATTTTTAACATTATATATAATTTTTAAACCAAATATTATATATCATTATTTTTACAATACTTTTAATTATTCCTAGATGATCATTTTAACTGAATTGATGTTATTAAAATTAAGATTTGAGATTTGTTATATTTTTAAGGAATTCATTTATTTTTAAAATCAATTTTGTTAATTTTAATTAAATTAGTGCAAACATTTACATTATATATTTTTAAATTTCTTTTCATATTAATTAATTCAATCATACTAATATTTTATTTGATAACTTGGTTATCAAATAAAAAATTTCATTTTTCGTTTTTCCAAATAATTTTCATCTAAAGGGTAAGGGTGTGGTGTATATGCATATACTACAGTGTAGCGCACCAGCCCACAAGAGTACACACACGAAAAAGTACCGCTAGCAGCGAACACTTGAAACTGCATTAATAGCAGTCGCTGCTGCCCTGAATAGGAGCGCAGCATAATAGTACGTAAACCAACGTTTGTTTGCTTTTGTCACTTTTCCCTTCGCTTGCATTTCTGTCAGCGCGAGGCAGAATGAAATTTGAATCCTGGCTTTGGCAATAAATGCGATCGGCCAATGCCCTTCTGGCAGCGGTAATAAAATATTGATCAGAATGTAGAAATGATTTTTGTATTATAGAATTGTAGATGTAAGCATATTTTTTAGGAATTGAATGTAATTGAAAGTAAATTGAAAAGAAATTGAAAGGGTCGCCAGGGTATAAAAGCCATGGCGATTCAGAAATAAATCAGAGATACTTTTTGGCTTTTAAACCGAAAACTTCTTTCATTTGACTAATTGCGGCGACTTCGCCAAGCATAACTGTCAGCGGAGGACCGCTTTAAACATCCAAACAATAGAGTAGGGACTACTGACCAAAACAGATTTTACATAAATATTATAATACCATTAAATCTTCAAATTTCGTTGACAAAATATGGCCAATAGTGATACATATCAAATATGATACTACATCGTTATCATTTACATGGAAGAGTGGGGAATTGATGGGATACCAACTTCATTTTGATAAGGATCCAACGTAAATTTACATGAGAAAATTCGCTCCAAAAAAAGGGTTAGGTAATTAAGCATGAATTGAATAAGACCGTATACGTCATTCTAAACATTTTTCGAAGAGTCTTCTGGAATATTTATGGAACTACACCACACCGCACAACCTTTTTTAAAAAGTAGACCATTTTGAAATTTTGTTTCGACTTAAGTGCTTATTGCTTTCGACCACCAAATTGTCAGACTAAACTATAAAACTGTAAAGAGTTCTACACACTTTTAACAGTAAATTGTTACAAGCGGCCAAAATATTTGTGGAAAGAATAGCATTGTACTGTTTTTAAACTGAAGTTGTAAAGCTTTCAACGTCTTTCAAAACTGAAAAAGACAAATTTGCAGGTCTTTTCTGGCGAGAGACAAAAGGTAAAATGTTTCTTGCATGCCAATGAGATGGTACTAAAGGCGGTTACAAACTTCTAACCGCGCCAGAATAGACCTGTAAAGGTGTTTTTTTTTCATAATAAGCTAAGTAATTTAATTGTTTTTTTCAATGTGAGGAGGAACCAATGTATATTCTTGCATATTGCTATCCAATTCCTTCTTTACTATTTCTTAAAAATATGCCATTAAAATACAAAAAAATTTCCGATTTTTTCTTTGTATGTCCAGTTGAAAATAGAAAAGTCCAGATATTGTTTTTTTTAAATCCAGATGAAGATCATTTTGCATGTGGCAACCCTACATTTAGCCTTGGCTAAAGTCACAGAGCATTGCACTGTGGCGATCACATTTCACAAATCAATAAAAGGGCCGATTAACGGCAAATCCAATTCAATTGGACAACAACCACTTCCACGTTGAATACATCATTTCAAGGGAAAGTATATCTAGGTTTAAGCACCTAGTTATACAATTTGTGTTTGTTGGAACCCAATTCAAGTAATGTATATCTCGGTTTAAGCACAGAGTTATACATTTTGGTGACCCCGACGTAATTTGAACACGCAACCTTCTGACCATTGATGGTCTAATCAATTGCTGACGTTTGATTTTTCATTAACTGTTGAAGGTAGCTTTCGTTCTTATTGACCATGTCGATCGTATCTGATAGTTGGTCAGCGTATTTTGAGTCAAGGATTCCAAATAACGAATTGGCTATGTTTCACACCAAGTCTATTGCTCCTCTTTTTTCCCGCTTGGCTGTTAGAAAACTATTATCCAGCTTCAGTTGATCTCTCACATGTTCAAGGTGGGTTACCACATTCGTGCAAGTACTTTTTTGATTTATTTCTAGGCATAAATGTCGTAGAGCCGCTGTGCCATTGGAAAATGCTGATAGTTCATTCCAATCATTCCATCCTTTTGTAAATATTTGACAATGTGTATCAATGACTCCTCTACTTCTGCTGCGGTTGGTGCTGTTGCGACGTGAGAAGCATCGCGTTTGAAGTGTTTCACGCCGCGAATCACATTATTATTATTATTATTATTGAACGGGATATGCACTGCGTCCAATAGTGAACTATTGTGCCCCGTCAAGGACTTATAGCAACTCTTTAAGTCCTATCCCATTGAGAAATTGTGGTATCGGGCCTACTTCTAGGGATTTCAATATGTGTTCTGGTATTTGGTGGTCGCCCAGATATCTTTTCCGTTTTTGCATGAGTGCGGGGCACTCTCCTAAGATATGTTTTGAAGTTTCAGTGTCCTCCGTGCAAAACCTGCATTTGTCGTCCGATACTATTCTCAGTTTTGATAGGTGGTAGTTTAACCTACAATGTCCTGTCAAAATCCCTGTTATTATTCTTATACTCTTTTTTGGTAAGTTCATACATTCTTTATGTCGCTTTAGGTAGTAAGTCCCTAGTAGTGTTTTTGATTGTTTCAGGCCTGGTAGATTGTCCCAGTATAATTTCCGTAGTTTATCTTCTTCTTCTTTTAATATAATAGAGATGGTCCCTTTTCCCATTCCACAGAATGGTTCTGGCCCTACGAAGGGAGTTTCCACTCCTTTCTTTGCTAGTTCGTCTGCCATTTCATTACCTTCTATCCCTCTGTGACCCGGCACCCAGTAGATACAAACCCGATTGTGCAGGCGAAGCGTATTCAGTTTATCAAAACACTCCCACACCAGTTTAGAGCTTACCTGGTATGATTTTAGTGCTTTGATTGCCGCTTGACTGTCGGATAGGATCGCAATGGTTTGGTTCCGGTATTTCCGTTTGAGGTTGAAGTGAGCGCACCTATCAATGGCATATATTTCCGCCTGAAATATGCTGGTGTATTTACCCATGGGCTCAGAGTATTTTATCCTTGGCCCAAACACTCCTGCTCCTGTACCTTCTTCCGTAAGAGACCCGTCTGTATACCAGGTTATCGTACTTTGGTTTATTGTGTAATTTTCATGTACACCTTCCCACTCCTTTTTATTGCTAAGTTGTACGATTGGTTGTTCATTGGTCGTACGATTGCAGTATACATCCATCGTAGTATTTTTGGTGTACAGCCCCAGTTTTTCCCTGCGATGGACCTGCAAACCATAAGTGCCCTCTTGGCTTTCTATCAACATGCTTTTTCCAGAGTAGTTTCTGATTCAGGGTAATGCCCAGGAATTTTACCTCTTTTTGAAGCTTCACTTCCGTTCCGTCTAACATAATTGGTTTCAGGTGCTTTAGTTTATATTTCCTTGTAAATGGTACAATAGTAGTCTTTGCTGGATTTACATTCAGTCCTACTTTTGTACACCATTTTTTAGTCACCTTCAACCCTTGCTGAATTCTTTCACATAGGGTATATTCAAATTTGCCCCTACAAATAATTACTATATCGTCGGCGTAGCCCTGAATCCATTGCTCGCCAATTCTTCAAGTAGTTCGTCCACACGAAGCTCCACATCAGTGGGGATAGCACTCCCCCTTGTGGACATCCTCTCGTTGTAGTTGCTATTAAGGCCCCAGTGCCTGCTGGTATCTCTATCGTTCTAGTTTTCAGCATATTTTTCATCCATAATGCTCTCACCTCTGCGGATGAGAGCATCTTTTATGGCCTCGTGTGAAGTATTGTCGAAGGCACCTTCAATATCGAGGAATGCACATATAGCTTTGTTTCAAAAGTTTCTTCTAGTACATTTGTCAGTTGGTACAGAGCAGTTTCCGTTGATCTACCTGCCCTATATGCATGCTGACTGGTATGTAGCCGGATGCTTTCTAGAATCGTTGTTCTCACATAATTGTCTACAATTTTCTCTAGAGTTTTCAGTACAAAGGAAGTTAAGCAGATTGGTCTGAAGGATTTCGGGTGAAGAGGATCCTTCTTCCCTACCTTCGGTATAAATACCACTCTTGCTCGCCTCCACATCTTTGGTGGGTAACCCCAAGCGATACTGCCTCTCGCAATTTTCATTAGTGGGCATAGGAGAAGCTCTATGCCTTTCTGAAGTAGTCCTGGAAAAATGTTGTCTGCACCAGGAGATTTGAATGGTTTGAGGGTGCCCACCGCCCATCTTATGCGTGCTTCTGTACATATTCCGTTCGCTACCTTCCAATTCTCTTTCTTCGATCTACCTATGTATTCCATATGGTGTACAGTTGTTGTCCCTGAGGACCCTGGGAAATGAGTGTCTAGAAGTAGTTGGGCCTTATCTTCCTCATTTTCCGTGAATCTTCCATCGTCCTTTTTGAGACTAACCGAAGATATGCTTTTGTTCTTGGCCACCGCTTTATAGAGTCTTGACGCCTCAGTGGTATGCTCAATGTTTTCACAGAAACTTCTGAAACTCGAACGCTTTGCTCTTCTGATTTCGTTACTATAGTTTGTAAGAGTATTCCTATAGTTCGACCAATCTCCTGTCCCTGAGGACCCTGGGAAATGAGTGTCTAGAAGTAGTTGGGCCTTATCTTCCTCATTTTCCGTGAATCTTCCATCGTCCTTTTTGAGGCTAACCGAAGATATGCTTTTGTTCTTGGCCACCGCTTTATAGAGTCTTGACGCCTCAGTGGTATGCTCAATGTTTTCACAGAAACTTCTGAAACTCGAAAGCTTAGCTCTTCTGATTTCGTTACTATAGTTTGTAAGAGTATTCCTATAGTTCGACCAATCTCCCGTTCTTTTTGCCCGATTGAACAACCTGCGAACCTTGGTTCTCAGTTTAGATAAATCTTTGTTCCACCATGGTACGTCTTTTGATGAGTGTATTTTGCTGATTGGACAGCTTGCCTCATATGCATCATTAATAACTTTATTAAAGTTGTCTGCCGCTGTTTCTAATTCTAGCTCATTCTTGATAGTGTTGCCTGCTCCCATGTGGACTGTGTTATTGCTGATGATCTAGATATATATCCCAATTTGTTTTCTTGGGATTTCTTATACGTTTATTGATTGATGGAAAGCCATCTATCTTAGCATCCTGTGATCAGACATCGATGGCTCTTCAGAAACCCTCCAATTGTGAACCAGTCCCCTCATTAGAGTATTTCCTATAGTTATGTCTAGGACCTCTTCTCGTGCACAAAAGTTGGTGTATTTCCAACATTACAAATTTCCAATTCATTACTAAGAATAAATTCAAGAAGGTACTCACTAAGGCATTCAATCCCGGGATCCCGGACGTTTTCTCAATCCCGGAAACCCGGAATTTTGAGTCCTGAATCCCGGGATTCAAAAAATGCATTTTTTATGCATTGTTTAAGATATTTTTGACGTTTTTCCACAAAAATACTTTCGTGCATTTACATTCAATCTAATTGGTAAATTCAATCTAATTTGTAGATTTTGTGCTAAAAACACAAAAAAATTGTCAAAATTTTTGTCAATAACGGTTAACAAAAATTTTTTATCGATCTGAATCAAATTTTTTTTAATATAAACAATTTTTTTTTACAAAAAAGATATATGTTAAAATTATTTTGTTGACCGTATATTGAAAACTTTACGAATTGGATAAATGGTTTTGTGTGGGTTTTACTTTTGAATGGACCCCAATTTCAATAGTTTTAAACAACAATTCGTGTATCTGTTCCCGCTATAATACTAAAACTACTGAAAGTAACTTTTTCGTGTGTAGCATGAAATGGAGCTGGCAGAATTTTATGATTATATTCAGATTCAGGTGACAAAAAAAAATGACTTGTTCGATCAATGTAATTTAAAAATAATTACTTTTCGTTCGACTTATTTATTTTAAATATTATTTGTTTTGTTTAATGTTATATTTAATAAATATTATTTCTTTGTCGAATGAAAATGAAATTAAACTTAAAATATTGTTGCAACAATTTTTTCTTTAATTTTATATTAATTATTGTATTTAATTGGAAAATCCCGAAAATCCCGAATAAATCCCGGGATCCCGGGATTGTAATTTCGAATCCCGAAATCCCGGGCTTTTCAAAAACACTTCGGGATTGAATGCCTTAGTACTAACCCCTTTGGTTGTTGTCTGTGCTGCCCCACGCCTTGTTATGCGCGTTGGCGTCACACCCGAGTGTAAGTGGTAACTTCTTCTCGTTACAGTAGCTCACCAGTCTAGTGACTAAGTCCGGTGGTGCATAGACGTCGTCTCCTGGGAAATACCCTGTCGCTACCACAACGTCGCGTATGATCCCTTTGATGTTGATTGGGATTTGTACCGCTACCAGGTCTCCCGAAAGAAATTCTGTAAGACATATATATTTCAAACCGTTAGTTAGTAACACACAGGCCCTTTGGTTTTTCGCATCGTATGTCCCAAATTACCTGCGTGTCTTTACATGACAGCCTTCGTATCTGCCCCCTGAAGACCCAGGGTTCCAGAACCAGCGCTTTTCCAATATTGTTCTTGGTGATTACCCTTGCGATCGTTGTCGAGGCAGCTTTCGCATGGTGCAGATTTACCTGCGCAACCTTAGTGCTGGTCATGCTTACCATTATAATTGGCCTTCCGCTGTCAGTGTGACATCACTTTCCTCTGACAGTTTCTCATCCTGAGATTCATCATGCGTCCCCATGGTCAACATGGTTAAATCGAGGTGATCCAGTCCCTCAACCTCGTGAGATAGCAGGTTGACTTCCTCAACTTGCTCATTCTGTGCAGCTTCTATTTCCGCCACAACCTCTTCCGGTATAATTCCCGATGAGGCTTCCGCCGTATTCGGTTTAGGATCCCGCGGCTTGTGGAGGTGTACAGAGATGCGGCCGAACCTGTACCGGAAATTACAGTTGTTCGCCTTTATCGCCTCAAGCGAACGATCGTCAACGCCAAGCGTCATAAGCTTCCCCTTATTCTCGTCCTTGCTTCTAAAAATTCTCCAGAGCTCAGTTTGGAGTCCCTCGTTCTGAGCGATGAGGAGGCCCAAGAGTTTCTTGGTGTCCACACCTGCCGCTTTTGGAAGGTATACAGTTGCCATGTGTACATTAGGTATGTTGTCCCCACTGCACGTCGTCAACACCACACCTTTCCAGCTCGGCAGTTTAGGAACCGTCAACCTCAACCATTCCGCCGTTTCTTCGCTTGTGCAGTCCACCAGTATTAGGCCTGGTCGGAAATGGATGCCATCGAATTGGAGTTTGGACCTCCAACCCTTAAACATCTCCTCTACAACAGCTTCCTCAATCTGTCCTTGCTCCTCACGAGTGAGTATGTGCTCAGGATACAGTTTTGGCAGTATGGCCAGTGTTGTAGCCTTGACCGTGCTAGCATAGCTAACATCTGGCTTCCTAGTACCTGCCTTTGGCGCCACGCCCTTCCTGACCTCTTTCTTCTCTACCTGTTCAGGTCTCCTTCTCTTCACTTCGTTGCCATCGTGTTGGCTTAGTTCGTCGGTGCCTCGTTTCTTCGGTTCTGTCGAGTCCTTCGGTCTGTCCAGAGCCTTCTGCTTGGCAGCTTCCGGCGATAAGCCCTCCTTAATGTAGCGCAAATACCATTTGGCACCCGCGCCACTTAAGCCGGTTGACTTCCGTATGTCCCCACGTGTGGCCTGTCCTGATGTCAGTCCAGTACTCGTCGATGGATGTGGTTGATCTCCGGTGGAGCCCACTAACCCACGACTTTCCTTCAGTTTCTGTATAATTGGCAACGGTCCCATTTGTTGTTTGGTACCTCTGCCCTCCTTCCTAAAGTCCGATTTCCTACTTCTCGGTGTCGCAATCGGTCGGTCAGTATTCGTGAAGACACGTTCCGCTCGATCTGCCAGTTGTGATGCGGTATAATCGCCCGCTGATTTGTTAATCTTTTTAAGACTATTCATACTTGTTCCCACGAGTGTAGGGGATAGTAGGTCCGCCGTGTCATAGCCCCCATTAACACGGTAACGCGAATCACATATGTTATTATTCTTTGGAGCCGTCGAAATGAATTTTTGGGGTTTAATTTTTCAAATATGTCTTTGGATTGGCGGTTTTCAACAGATACAGATGCAGATGATGCAGCAGCAGTTGTCTGCTGCATCACTTGGTCTGCTGCATCACATTGATCACTAGGAGGTTGGAGTGGCCCATTTGTCGCAGTTTTGTGTAGGCATGTAGGTTGCGATGCTGTAGTTGACGTTGTCTGTTGCCTAACTTCCAAAAGGCATCCGTCACGAGGAGGTTGGAGTGGCCAACTTGACCGAATAGCCAAAACATATTGTCCACTAGCTTGGCTGGTTGTAAGCCTCTTGATATGAGGTCGGCTGGATTGTCTTGAGATGGTACATGGCGCCATTGTTGTGGAGTAGTCACCTGCTGAATTGCGGATATCCGATTGGCAATGAAGGTGTGAAAATTCGATGAATTCGCGTGGATCCATCCCAACACTGCCGTGGATTCGGTCCAAAAATATGTGGTCACTCCTTTGTATATCGCACCATCGTTGAGCTTCAGCATCAGTTCTACTGCGAGTTTTGCAGCGCATAACTCTAATCTTGGCAACGTTATTTGCTTTGTGGGGGCAACACGTGATTTTGCACAAAGAAACCGAATTGCGTCGTCCTCATGTAGGCCACGGCTCCGCAAGCGTGCTCTGATGCATCGGCAAAAATATGGACTTGTGGATTGTTGGGCTTGGTGTGGCCAAAGACATGCCGAGGTACGCTGATAGTTTGTAACAGTAGTAAGTCTTTCTTGAAGGCCAACCAGGTGTTGTGCAATGGAGATGGGAGTTCCGTATACCAGTCGATTTTTAGTTTCCATAGTTCTTGCAGAAATATTTTCGCAGTAGTCGTGACTGGAGCGATGAAACCAAGGGGATCAAAAATTCTGGATATATCGGCTAACGCTGTACGTTTGGTGATCTTCCCAGTACTTATTTCTCCAATTTTGATTTTAAAATCGTCGTTCGAGGGATTCCGTGTCAATCCCATTGTCTTGATGGTGTCGTTGTGCGTCTCCCCGATTTCCACTTTGACTTCGCGATCAGCTAGTGGGATGTCTTCAAGTAACTTTGGGTGGTTCGCGCACCACTTTCTCAACTTGAAACCTGCAGACTGTAACATGAAGCGTAGTTGTTGCTGCATTTCACGTGCAGTGGGTAGATGATCAGATCCACTCAGCACGTCGTCGACATAAAAATTTGATTTCACAACATCCGCCGTGAATTTGTATTTGTCGGCTTGACCCTCAGCCAACGCTTGAAGTGTGCGTATAGCCAAGTAAGGTGCAGATGTTGTGCCATATGTTATTGTTGTAAGCTTGTCGCACTTCATGTGATGTGATGGGTCTTCTCGCCACCAAATGAGCTGCAACCTTTGATCGTCTTTATCTAACTTTACTTGTCGGTACATTTTTTCAATATCTGCTGTAAAGACAAATCGAGGGAGACGAAAACGAATTAAAATGGTAACGACATCTTCTTGGATCGTGGGTCCTGTCGCCAGAAGATTGTTCAACGATACGTTGGTTGCAGTTTTAGCGGAAGCATCGAAAACAACTCTTAGTTTTGTTGTTGAGCTGTCTGGCTTGAACACTAAATGATGTGGCAGAAAATAATTTGGCCCCTTCACATCTGTGGCATCGATCTCTTCCATGTGACCAAGCTGCACGTACTCACGCATGAAGGCTGTGTATAGGGATTTAAATTCAGGATTTTTGGTCATTTTCCTTTCGATAGCCATAAAGCGCTGCAGAGCTATATCCCGTGACTCTCCAAGTTGATCCGGACTGAGTTGAAATGGCAATTTTACTATGAATCGCCCGGTGTTGTCTCGATGAACATTCTGCAGAAACGACGTTCGGCAGATGTGAAGTTGTTTTTGCGTGTGTGACATGCTTCAAGTAGCCAAAATTTTTCGAGTGTTGTATTAAGGGAATCATCCTCAGTGGAAATTCCGCAGGTGATAGCTGCATTGGGAATGTCTTGATTGTTGTATTCACCCCCAGCTATCCAGCCGAACCGTGTATTCTGTAATATCGGCTGTCCAACTCCAATTGTTAGTTGGCCAGTGCCTAACGATGAATAGAAGATCCCGGCTCCAAGAAGAAGATCGATTTCTTTGGACTCGTGGAACTTCGGGTCGGCTAAGTGGATACCATCAGGGATGTTCCAATTATTGATGTTGATAGTTTTTGATGGTTGTCTTGAAACAATTTCTGGCAAAACGTGAGCTTCAAGTCGGCTCGTGAAATCGGTCACATTTGAATGGAGTTGCAGATTAACTCTTTCGGCGGTACGGCTTTTTACCTGGCCGATGCCCTCGACTCCAATGAGGCATGGAACCCTTTGTAGTCCTAATTTGTTCACAAATCGTTTTGTGATGAAGTTGGTTTGTGAACCGCTGTCCAACATAGCTCGACAATGGATTCGTTGGCCCCAATTTTTTGTAACGGACACGATGGCTGTGCTAAGCAATGTGGTTTTTGACAGTCTTACACTTTCTCCAACAGCTGGAAGTGACACTGGAACATCATTGGCTCTTGATGGGGCATCGGGTGATGTCGCTGCTACCTTGATGAACTGTTTGTTTGCATTGCTTGTTGATGGTGCATCGTGTGACGTCACTGCTACCTTGACGAATGGTTTGTTTGCATTGCTTGTTGATGGTCGGCTTTCTTTGTTGGCATGTTCCTTTTCTCCCAAATGCAATAATGTGTTATGTTTTTTGTTGCACTTGGTGCAACCTCGGGACGGACAATCCTTTGAGGTGTGACTGCTTTTGAGACAATTGAAGCATATTTTTTGCATTTTAGCCCAGTTTAGTCGATCTTGCGCCGACACTTTCAGGAACTCCTTGCAAAAGTATAGGGGCTGATTTTTGCCTGTACAATAACTGCAGGTTGCAGATGCTGCTACCGCTGTTGCTACACTATATGTATTTGTTGTGGCCTTTGGAGTGTTTGTCCGTTCTCGACCACCGAGGACCTCCAGGGATTGGAAACGATTTTCAATGAAGTACAATAAGCTCTTCATTGATTGTAGCTCTTTGGGATTCTTCAATGACTGTTCATAAAGAATGTGGCTCTGCCGATCTAGCTTTTTGATTAACAAATGCAGCAGTAGTGGATCCCAAGATTCCGTCGATATTTCAAGATTCTCCAATGCCAACAGACTTTCACGAATGACGTCGTGTAAGCCTTTTAGAGCAGTTGAAGAAGTTGACTCAGCTGACATTTTTGGATGACCTGTCAATCTTTCGATCAATGTTGATGCCAGCAATCTTCTATTTTGGTATCTGTCTTGCAGCAGCTTCCAAGCCGTCTCGTAGTTCTCTTTGGTTAGAGCTAGATGTCTGATCACTCGCTCAGCTTCACCGGTCAAATTGGCCTTCAAGTACCACAGCTTTTGTACTGCTGCGATTGGCGATTTGTGCACCATTTCGCTGAAGATGTCGAAAAACTAGTTCCACTGCAGATAGTCACCATTGAACATTGGAATAGTTATTTGTGGCAACCGGAACGACGGTGGTGCAGCTGGCGGTGTAGCTTCTTTAGAGTGGCCTTCTCGGGAGTGGACTTCTTCTGCCAGAGTATGCAACTCGATCATCTTGTGGTGGACCTGTTTTTCCATGTCAAGGTATGCATTGAAATCATACCCTTCATCTTCTGGTGATGAAGACTCCTCCCATAATCTGTAGTTCGTGTTCTCAACTTCGCTCCATAGTCGCTGCAGTCTTGCAATATTTCCCTCGAAATATTGCCGTGATTGATCCTTTCCGCTTTCGATACCGTCTAACAGGCGTTTCATGGATGCCATTAATGCTTGTTGCTTGCGCAGCACTGGAGCCACTCCAGTGCTTTTGCCTTTGAGTCCTTTGTGTGCGCCACAAAGTTGCTATGGTATTTGGATTCAAAGACGAACAGTCGCAACAGCGGTACATAAACCGAGTTGCGTTGCTGTATCCTTTTTGCGTTACCAAACTGGTGCTTTTCACCAAATTCTATGGTATTTTAAGTTAAAGACAAACAGTCGCAACAGCGGTACATAAACCGAGTTGCGTTTGGTTGCTGCGTCCTTTGTTCGGGGTCACCAAAACAAAGGACACATTCCATAATTCTATATTTTTCAACCATATGATCTTATTTAGCTAAGACCAAGTATCTTTTTTTTATTTTTATTTTTTTTCCTCTTACCTTTTTATTGATTTATTACTGAAATCTTTCTTTCTCTTTTTATTTATTTATTTTTTTTTTTTTAAACTATAATTTCCTTTAATTGTATTTATGTAAGTCTATTCTTAATATATACTTTCCTCCTACATGTACTATAAAAGATTCAATGTCTTATTGTACTAAGTATATATTAAAAAATAAATTGAAAAATAAATTGAAATCAGTGTAATTAGTCAACACTGAATTTAAAATGAATAACTTGTTGTTTGAATTTATTTTTCGGAATTTCAAAAACATTTCGGGATTCTATACATACTCATGCCCAATGCCTTAATATTGGAAAATTATTTTCACCAATAACATTGAAATGTACAAATAGTGCTGACATAAAATATGGAAATCTGTGGACATTTGAAAAAAAAACTTCTCTCGAGATGACAATTCTCCAGGTTTTTAATCATAAATATAGAATTTTAATACGCTTCTTTTGGTATAATCGTCATATTTTTTCGACTTTTAGTTTAAAAGATATATAGTCTAAAATCAACTTCTTTCCATTTTTTTCAAAATTGCATTTGATAAAACAGCTTCTATCGAAGTTTTAAAAGTTTCACGAATGGAAAAAGCCGTTACATCTATTTGACAAAACAGCCTCTTTTGAAAGAAGTTCTTTTGTCAAATGCGAAATTAAAAATCCCCCCTTAACAAAACCACTTGTCTTGAGATAAGCGAACAAAATTAAATTCTTTTTCATTCAAAACTATTTTGATAAAACCACTTGTGTGGTATAGGTATAAGATGTATTTTTTTCAAAAAATACATTTGATAAAACATCTTGTTAATTTTGTTTACTGTTTAAAAAAAACCATTGCTCTTAGGTGAAAAAAGGAAATTGGGAAATATTTGTTTCACCCTAGTGCACAATATCAAATATGTCAATTCTTTAAATTTCTGTACAACAAATTTTTAGAAGCAGTTTAACCGTTTTTTGGCTCTCCTGAAAAGTTGGCAAATTTGAAAGAGGTTGTTTTGTCAAATGTCCACAGACATGTTCCAATTACAAAATTAAAAGATGCCACATTTTTATACCTTACACCTCATGGGGTATGGGTATATTCACTTTGAATTGATTTAGACCTATCCGTCTGTCCGTCCTCTTTTCTTGTAAACACGATTGCAGGAGCTAGAAGAAAGCTAGCGATCTCAAATTTTGGATTTATCCTTTTTAGTACCTAGAAAGAGTTAGTAATGAAATGGGCGGAATCGGTCGACTGCCAAGCCTACCTCCCATATAAGTTAACATCGTGTTTCACTTATATTCCGCTTAAATACCTCCAAACTTGGTATCTAGGGGTTTTTGGGGTCGCTGATTTCGAATTTGATGTCGGAATTCCCAAATTGAAGATGGCGTAACCAATATGGTGCAGTAGGTGTAGGATATATATAAATCGGCTTTGCCCAACTGAAACTTACTCACTTATTTTATTTCGAAAAATATATATTTCAATGATGAAAAATTATTCTAAAAACTTTTCATTTCAATAATCAAGGCAACATGAACGATGCTCACAGATCACAGATCACCGGGAAACGTCTTCGCAACAACAGAAACAAAATTACACGTCATCGAAATCCGGGCCTGGTAATCACGAATGGCCACTCACGCTCACGTACGAATTTAAATTTCAATCGGGCTCTCGCGTGACACGCCGTGCCACGACAAAATAATGCGTGACTCACGACACGCGCCCATCTCTAGTAGTGAAAGGCTGATTCAGTAGAAAAGAACAATGTGAAAAACAAATTTTTTTACACATATTTTGTATTTATTTTTTTTTGGAAATCAAATTAAAATAAGTAATTAATTATTTATCATAGAAATATTTTTCAATCCAACGAGGAAGAGCAAAAGAAGCGGAATGGACCTCGCTAGAATAGTACATTAGGTTCATAGCATCTATTTCCGAAGATAGAAACTTTTTAACAGGATCTTTTAAATTGTTTGATGCATTAAGGCATCCAATAACGAAACCAATGTGACCGCATGGATATGAAGGAACCGATGTAATTGCATACCCAACCTTTGAAAAATGCTGCCCACATCCGATCATTGTTTTTTTTACGTAATCGTAATCCAACCAAAAACTTCCTCCTTGCGAACAAACTAGACCTCCTTCCCGTAAAGCGTTCTTCATGAGTTCGTAATAGCTCTCCTGAAACAACGATACTGCTGGACCAATAGGATCGGAGCTATCCGTAATTATAACATCAAACTCATGCTTATGATTTTTCATATATTCAAAACCATCACCAATTGTTAATCTCATCTTTGGATTATCAAAACCACAAGCCATATTAGGTAAATATTTCTTTGAGAGTTCCACTACGCGTTCATCTATTTCCACTTGATGAACTTCTTCCACGGATGGATGTTTAACAACTTCACGGGCAACACCACCATCTCCACCACCAACAATTAGAACTTTTTTTGGATTCGGATGACAACATAGTGGAAGAAAAGATATCATTTCTTGATAAGAAAATTCATCTCGAGATGTGCATTGAATTATTCCGTCCAACACTAAGCAAGTTCCATACGTCTCCCTGTAAAAATAAATACGTTTATCGCGATTAAATTTAAGAAATAGCAAGTAAAAGAAGTTGGTCAAAACCGGCTTATATATTGTCCCCTCAATCGCCAATTTAGCGTAAGTGGTACTTTTTCGAACTACTGCATGCCTAAACTAACAACGACTGACTCAAGTGCTGAATTTGCTGTTTCGTAAGAATCTTTTTCGTTTAGAATAAGGGCTCTGCGAAATAAGGCCCAACAACAAAAAATGAAATAAGGCCCCAAAAAAATAGATGGGAAACAACCACAATGATTATTGGGGCGTTTTCTAATTTTTTGGGGGTTTATTTCATTTGTAAAATTGGGGTCATTTTGCATATTGAAAAAGAACTCCAACCCAAACTAATAATGAAATAAGGCCAAAGGTCGGTGAAGTAAATGAGACTTGAATACAGATCAATAAAAGTACCACATGCGTTAAATTGGCGATTAAAAGACAATATTATGCAAAGCTGGGCATAGTTAACTTCGTTAACCCGATAATAGTTAATCAAAAATTCCACTTCGTTAAATTAAAAAGTTAATTTCGTTGAAAAGTTAACTTCGTTAAAAGTTAAATTAAATAGTAAACCTCACGTGATGGCTGAGAATGCCATTGTGTTTAAGATGGTCCATTCATACATTTAAATAGTATATAGAAGTAGTCAACACTTCGAAATATTCGGCCTGTGTATTTAATTGTTTTGTGAAATAACCCCTGCGAAAAATTGTGGACCAATTACTCAAAAATATCAGAATTGGAGTAATCGATGGTGTAGTAACAACTCAAACATGTGGAGTGGTTACAAGACCTGACTACATGTAAAAATGAACGCACATTTGCTGAGAGGGAAATCATCCGTCTTGCTCTTCATTTCAATAAGATGATTCCGTAGAGTTGTCAATACAATTTAATTTATTATAGGTTTCCAATAATATTTTGAAATAATTTATATATCCTCTACCTAGTCTATGGAATGGTCGCCGAACAAATGTAACCAGTGTTTTTCCATATAAATGGACCATTCTCGGTCTAGTATTGGTTACATGCGGACTAGTTAATGTACTAGTTGTAACGGACACGATGGCTGTGCTAAGCAATGTGGTTTTTGACAGTCTTACACTTTCTCCAACAGCTGGAAGTGACACTGGAACATCATTGGCTCTTGATGGGGCATCGGGTGATGTCGCTGCTACCTTGATGAACTGTTTGTTTGCATTGCTTGTTGATGGTGCATCGTGTGACGTCACTGCTACCTTGACGAATGGTTTGTTTGCATTGCTTGTTGATGGTCGGCTTTCTTTGTTGGCATGTTCCTTTTCTCCCAAATGCAATAATGTGTTATGTTTTTTGTTGCACTTGGTGCAACCTCGGGACGGACAATCCTTTGAGGTGTGACTGCTTTTGAGACAATTGAAGCATATTTTTTGCATTTTAGCCCAGTTTAGTCGATCTTGCGCCGACACTTTCAGGAACTCCTTGCAAAAGTATAGGGGCTGATTTTTGCCTGTACAATAACTGCAGGTTGCAGATGCTGCTACCGCTGTTGCTACACTATATGTATTTGTTGTGGCCTTTGGAGTGTTTGTCCGTTCTCGACCACCGAGGACCTCCAGGGATTGGAAACGATTTTCAATGAAGTACAATAAGCTCTTCATTGATTGTAGCTCTTTGGGATTCTTCAATGACTGTTCATAAAGAATGTGGCTCTGCCGATCTAGCTTTTTGATTAACAAATGCAGCAGTAGTGGATCCCAAGATTCCGTCGATATTTCAAGATTCTCCAATGCCAACAGACTTTCACGAATGACGTCGTGTAAGCCTTTTAGAGCAGTTGAAGAAGTTGACTCAGCTGACATTTTTGGATGACCTGTCAATCTTTCGATCAATGTTGATGCCAGCAATCTTCTATTTTGGTATCTGTCTTGCAGCAGCTTCCAAGCCGTCTCGTAGTTCTCTTTGGTTAGAGCTAGATGTCTGATCACTCGCTCAGCTTCACCGGTCAAATTGGCCTTCAAGTACCACAGCTTTTGTACTGCTGCGATTGGCGATTTGTGCACCATTTCGCTGAAGATGTCGAAAAACTAGTTCCACTGCAGATAGTCACCATTGAACATTGGAATAGTTATTTGTGGCAACCGGAACGACGGTGGTGCAGCTGGCGGTGGAGCTTCTTTAGAGTGGCCTTCTCGGGAGTGGACTTCTTCTGCCAGAGTATGCAACTCGATCATCTTGTGGTGGACCTGTTTTTCCATGTCAAGGTATGCATTGAAATCATACCCTTCATCTTCTGGTGATGAAGACTCCTCCCATAATCTGTAGTTCGTGTTCTCAACTTCGCTCCATAGTCGCTGCAGTCTTGCAATATTTCCCTCGAAATATTGCCGTGATTGATCCTTTCCGCTTTCGATACCGTCTAACAGGCGTTTCATGGATGCCATTAATGCTTGTTGCTTGCGCAGCACTGGAGCCACTCCAGTGCTTTTGCCTTTGAGTCCTTTGTGTGCGCCACAAAGTTGCTATGGTATTTGGATTCAAAGACGAACAGTCGCAACAGCGGTACATAAACCGAGTTGCGTTGCTGTATCCTTTTTGCGTTACCAAACTGGTGCTTTTCACCAAATTCTATGGTATTTTAAGTTAAAGACAAACAGTCGCAACAGCGGTACATAAACCGAGTTGCGTTTGGTTGCTGCGTCCTTTGTTCGGGGTCACCAAAACAAAGGACACATTCCATAATTCTATATTTTTCAACCATATGATCTTATTTAGCTAAGACCAAGTATCTTTTTTTTATTTTTATTTTTTTTCCTCTTACCTTTTTATTGATTTATTACTGAAATCTTTCTTTCTCTTTTTATTTATTTATTTTTTTTTTTTTAAACTATAATTTCCTTTAATTGTATTTATGTAAGTCTATTCTTAATATATACTTTCCTCCTACATGTACTATAAAAGATTCAATGTCTTATTGTACTAAGTATATATTAAAAAATAAATTGAAAAATAAATTGAAATCAGTGTAATTAGTCAACACTGAATTTAAAATGAATAACTTGTTGTTTGAATTTATTTTTCGGAATTTCAAAAACATTTCGGGATTCTATACATACTCATGCCCAATGCCTTAATATTGGAAAATTATTTTCACCAATAACATTGAAATGTACAAATAGTGCTGACATAAAATATGGAAATCTGTGGACATTTGAAAAAAAAACTTCTCTCGAGATGACAATTCTCCAGGTTTTTAATCATAAATATAGAATTTTAATACGCTTCTTTTGGTATAATCGTCATATTTTTTCGACTTTTAGTTTAAAAGATATATAGTCTAAAATCAACTTCTTTCCATTTTTTTCAAAATTGCATTTGATAAAACAGCTTCTATCGAAGTTTTAAAAGTTTCACGAATGGAAAAAGCCGTTACATCTATTTGACAAAACAGCCTCTTTTGAAAGAAGTTCTTTTGTCAAATGCGAAATTAAAAATCCCCCCTTAACAAAACCACTTGTCTTGAGATAAGCGAACAAAATTAAATTCTTTTTCATTCAAAACTATTTTGATAAAACCACTTGTGTGGTATAGGTATAAGATGTATTTTTTTCAAAAAATACATTTGATAAAACATCTTGTTAATTTTGTTTACTGTTTAAAAAAAACCATTGCTCTTAGGTGAAAAAAGGAAATTGGGAAATATTTGTTTCACCCTAGTGCACAATATCAAATATGTCAATTCTTTAAATTTCTGTACAACAAATTTTTAGAAGCAGTTTAACCGTTTTTTGGCTCTCCTGAAAAGTTGGCAAATTTGAAAGAGGTTGTTTTGTCAAATGTCCACAGACATGTTCCAATTACAAAATTAAAAGATGCCACATTTTTATACCTTACACCTCATGGGGTATGGGTATATTCACTTTGAATTGATTTAGACCTATCCGTCTGTCCGTCCTCTTTTCTTGTAAACACGATTGCAGGAGCTAGAAGAAAGCTAGCGATCTCAAATTTTGGATTTATCCTTTTTAGTACCTAGAAAGAGTTAGTAATGAAATGGGCGGAATCGGTCGACTGCCAAGCCTACCTCCCATATAAGTTAACATCGTGTTTCACTTATATTCCGCTTAAATACCTCCAAACTTGGTATCTAGGGGTTTTTGGGGTCGCTGATTTCGAATTTGATGTCGGAATTCCCAAATTGAAGATGGCGTAACCAATATGGTGCAGTAGGTGTAGGATATATATAAATCGGCTTTGCCCAACTGAAACTTACTCACTTATTTTATTTCGAAAAATATATATTTCAATGATGAAAAATTATTCTAAAAACTTTTCATTTCAATAATCAAGGCAACATGAACGATGCTCACAGATCACAGATCACCGGGAAACGTCTTCGCAACAACAGAAACAAAATTACACGTCATCGAAATCCGGGCCTGGTAATCACGAATGGCCACTCACGCTCACGTACGAATTTAAATTTCAATCGGGCTCTCGCGTGACACGCCGTGCCACGACAAAAAAATGCGTGACTCACGACACGCGCCCATCTCTAGTAGTGAAAGGCTGATTCAGTAGAAAAGAACAATGTGAAAAACAAATTTTTTTACACATATTTTGTATTTATTTTTTTTTGGAAATCAAATTAAAATAAGTAATTAATTATTTATCATAGAAATATTTTTCAATCCAACGAGGAAGAGCAAAAGAAGCGGAATGGACCTCGCTAGAATAGTACATTAGGTTCATAGCATCTATTTCCGAAGATAGAAACTTTTTAACAGGATCTTTTAAATTGTTTGATGCATTAAGGCATCCAATAACGAAACCAATGTGACCGCATGGATATGAAGGAACCGATGTAATTGCATACCCAACCTTTGAAAAATGCTGCCCACATCCGATCATTGTTTTTTTTACGTAATCGTAATCCAACCAAAAACTTCCTCCTTGCGAACAAACTAGACCTCCTTCCCGTAAAGCGTTCTTCATGAGTTCGTAATAGCTCTCCTGAAACAACGATACTGCTGGACCAATAGGATCGGAGCTATCCGTAATTATAACATCAAACTCATGCTTATGATTTTTCATATATTCAAAACCATCACCAATTGTTAATCTCATCTTTGGATTATCAAAACCACAAGCCATATTAGGTAAATATTTCTTTGAGAGTTCCACTACGCGTTCATCTATTTCCACTTGATGAACTTCTTCCACGGATGGATGTTTAACAACTTCACGGGCAACACCACCATCTCCACCACCAACAATTAGAACTTTTTTTGGATTCGGATGACAACATAGTGGAAGAAAAGATATCATTTCTTGATAAGAAAATTCATCTCGAGATGTGCATTGAATTATTCCGTCCAACACTAAGCAAGTTCCATACGTCTCCCTGTAAAAATAAATACGTTTATCGCGATTAAATTTAAGAAATAGCAAGTAAAAGAAGTTGGTCAAAACCGGCTTATATATTGTCCCCTCAATCGCCAATTTAGCGTAAGTGGTACTTTTTCGAACTACTGCATGCCTAAACTAACAACGACTGACTCAAGTGCTGAATTTGCTGTTTCGTAAGAATCTTTTTCGTTTAGAATAAGGGCTCTGCGAAATAAGGCCCAACAACAAAAAATGAAATAAGGCCCCAAAAAAATAGATGGGAAACAACCACAATGATTATTGGGGCGTTTTCTAATTTTTTGGGGGTTTATTTCATTTGTAAAATTGGGGTCATTTTGCATATTGAAAAAGAACTCCAACCCAAACTAATAATGAAATAAGGCCAAAGGTCGGTGAAGTAAATGAGACTTGAATACAGATCAATAAAAGTACCACATGCGTTAAATTGGCGATTAAAAGACAATATTATGCAAAGCTGGGCATAGTTAACTTCGTTAACCCGATAATAGTTAATCAAAAATTCCACTTCGTTAAATTAAAAAGTTAATTTCGTTGAAAAGTTAACTTCGTTAAAAGTTAAATTAAATAGTAAACCTCACGTGATGGCTGAGAATGCCATTGTGTTTAAGATGGTCCATTCATACATTTAAATAGTATATAGAAGTAGTCAACACTTCGAAATATTCGGCCTGTGTATTTAATTGTTTTGTGAAATAACCCCTGCGAAAAATTGTGGACCAATTACTCAAAAATATCAGAATTGGAGTAATCGATGGTGTAGTAACAACTCAAACATGTGGAGTGGTTACAAGACCTGACTACATGTAAAAATGAACGCACATTTGCTGAGAGGGAAATCATCCGTCTTGCTCTTCATTTCAATAAGATGATTGCGTAGAGTTGTCAATACAATTTAATTTATTATAGGTTTCCAATAATATTTTGAAATAATTTATATATCCTCTACCTAGTCTATGGAATGGTCGCCGAACAAATGTAACCAGTGTTTTTCCATATAAATGGACCATTCTCGGTCTAGTATTGGTTACATGCGGACTAGTTAATGTACTAGTGTTTGGTCTAGAATTATTTTTCGCAGGTAATTTTTAAATTAAATGTCAATATCAGTTCAAAAATAGTATGAATTTTAATTTTTTTTCACATTTAATAATAAAAAATTTAATTAATGCTAGTTAATCGAAGAAATTTAACTTAACTAAAATGAAATATAATTGAAACGTTAAAGGCTAACCAAAAATTGAACTTCGTTAATTAACTATTAACTAATTAACTAGTTGGGCTTTGATATTATGTCGTTTTGTTTTTTAATTTCTTAACCCACTTTTTATTAAAAAGATGTAAGTGAATGGGGTTTTTTGGTTTATTTTCATTCATTTTCATTAAAAATATATAATTTTCATGGTTTTTCAGTCAAAAATGTACAGCAAATTCGCCGCCTACTTCATTTTAAAAATCAGGCAACTTTTTTAATGAAACAAATTTTTGTTTTCAGGTTTTTGTGAATAATTTATCAACCACATAAGATAGAAACTTTCTGTATAACTATGTATATCTCTAATATATATTAATTTTTTCCAAGACAGTATTGTGTTTCAAAATGTAATTTTCTCTGTTTTAAAAACTAAGTTTGACATAAACATTTTTATACCCCCACACTCACTGTGGCAGGGTATACTCACTTTGTCACAACGTTTGTAACGCCCATAAGGAGGCGTGTCCGGTATGGAAAAGTATATATATTCTTGATCAGTATCACCTCCTGAGTCGATTTAGCGATGTCCGTCTGTCTGTCCGTCTGTCCGTCTGTCCGTCCGCACGATAGCGGTCGCAGTTTTGGAGATATCGACTTGAAACTTTGGGTACATGTTTTTCTCGTGAATACTGAGATCAAGTTCGAGAATCAGCCAAATCGGACAAAAACTGGGCGTGGCTCCCATACACCGAAAAAAAAGGTAAACATTTTTTATTGTTGTATTCGATTGGAAATGTTTAGAAACGTATTTTTGACATGGTCCGAGGTTCCGAAGCCACATATATAAGGGTCTAAATGGGGTCTTGAGACCAATTTTTTTTTTTTTGTGGATTTAATTGGAAATTTTTAGAAATGGATTTTGGACATGGTCCGGGCTCCAAAATCACCTATAATTGGCTCAAAATAGGGTCTTGAGACCACATTTTTATATGTTCGAGGTACTTCTTCCTACTGTGTGGGGGTATTTCAACTTCGGTATAGCCGAAGATAGTCCACTCTCTAGTTTTTTCTCCTATTATCATTTCATTAACACTAGTTTATTTTGAAATAGAAATATTGCTTGCGAAATTTCCTTTACTTTGATACCATAGATTATTATAATATGACACTTAGGGAATTTTTAAACAAGAAAACGCTCCCTTAATATTCACTAAAAAATGCCGATTTACAAAAAAATACCAAAAAAAAAATTTTTTCAATTTAAATTTAAGGGTTTTTTTTTCAAGTAATAATACTAACAAGCAATATTTCTATTTAAAAATAAACTAATGTAAATAGGGAGATAATAGAAAATAAAAATTTGTTAAGTCAAACTTAGTTTTTAAAATAGAGAAAATTACATTTTGAATCACAATAGTGCCTTTGAATGGAAATTAGAATTATAATGGACATTTTATTACCTTTCCAATAAGCCCAAGAGTGCAGTTCTATCTTTTATGGTTTTCAAGTTTTTCGGAAACCAATTCTCGTTTGATAACGTTTCAATTCTCAATTGCAGCGGTACGACATTCTTTACATGTCGTTTTCACTTATTTAAAAAATTGTTGAA
Source organism: Heteromyza rotundicornis (assembly GCA_951394025.1). Taxonomy (NCBI): domain Eukaryota; kingdom Metazoa; phylum Arthropoda; class Insecta; order Diptera; family Heleomyzidae; genus Heteromyza; species Heteromyza rotundicornis. The sequence continues at coordinate 34,985,717 of OX596012.1, forward strand.
GCCAAAAAAAGTGATCGCTCCAAAAAATAAATGATGTTACTTACATAAATTATATTTATTTTTGAACTTTGATGCAATAAAATTATTTTTTAGGGTTCAACAAAGCAATAAACTCAAAAAATGTAATGATCGAGTTCACGGAGAAGCATTCGTGGATTGCAAAAAAGCATTGCAAAACAGTGAAAATGGGAAGGCACAAAAACAAAAAAAAATGGAACAAGTTGTCTGCTATGCTAAACAGTAATGGTAAATCCCGGGATTTCGGGATTTTCCAATTAAATACAATAATTAATATAAAATTAAAAAAAAAATTGTTGCAACAATATTTTAAGTTTAATTTCATTTTAATTCAACAAAGAAATAATATTTATTAAATATTGCAGTAAACGAAACAAATAATATTTAAAATAAATATAGTGGAACAAAAAGTAATTCTTTTTAAATTACATTGATCGAACAAGTCATTTTTTTGCCACCTGAATCCGATTATAATCATAAAATTCTGCCAGCTCCATTTCATGCTACACACGAAAAAGTTATTTTCAGTAGTTTTAGTATTATAGCGGGAACAGATACTCGAATTGAAACTATTGAAATTGGGGTCCATTAAAAAGTAAAACACACACAAAACCATTTATCCAATTCGTAAAGTTTTCAATATACGGTCAACAAAATAATTTTAACATATATCTTTTTTGTAAAAAAAAAATTGTTTAAATTGACAAAATTAGGTTCAGATCGATAAAAATTGTTTGTTAACCGTTATTGACAAACATTTTGTGAATTTTTGTGTGTGTGTAGCACTAAATCTGCAAAGTGAGTTTTTTTAATTTACCAATTAGATTGAATGTAAATGCACGGCTGTATTTTTGTGGAAAAACTTCAAAAATATCTTAAGCAATGCAATTTTTGAATCCCGGTATTCCGGACTCAAAATCCCGGGTTTCCGGGATTGAGAAAACGTCCGGGATTGAATGCCTTAATGCAAACACAACCACGCTCTCTTCATGTGCCAGACATTGCTTGAGATGACACCAAATCAGCGTTTGAACTGCATTCAGGAGGCCAAACGCTGTGTCAACTGTCTTAAGGATGGCCACAACGCAAAGGCATGCACATTGGGTACATGTAACAAGTGCAACAAAAGGCATAATACCCTTCTTCACCTGAACAACCGGGAGAAACCTGTGTTTAATAAATGGGAAAAATCCACGACAGTGATGTGCGCTACATCAAACCCTCACCTCTCTGATACTAAAAATGCGCAAAATTGAAAAAAATGGTCTTAGAAACCCGCATCGCGTGCTGACTTACGAAGTCAGTCCTCGACGACACTACTAAGCAATGTGTGTGTTACCGCAACTGATAAATGGTGAAGACAAATACATTATCGCGCACTTTTTGACAATGGATCACAGGCTAACTTTATAACAAGGTCACTGGCAGGAAAGCTTGGACTACAGGCAGGAAAGCTTCGACTACAAAAATGTTCCATTGGAATCGAGGGAATTGAACAGAGCAAAAATTTCGATTTGAATTGCAATTATTGGCAAAACCAACAGTGTTAAATTCAAACTGACTTCATATTTGATATCAGCGACCCCAAATTAACTAATATATAATGTGTCATCAAAATCCGATCAGAGCACTATTTCCAGTGTTTTTCATTTTTGTATGGGGAAAAAGAAGTGCATTCCGCGCCAACTTTTCTTTATCCGATTGGCTCCAAACTTCACATAAGTCATTTTTATATGCAAAGGAAGCAAATTAGACTAATCGGACCATCGAGCACTGATTTTGAAGAAAGCTCCATACGATTCTGAACATGTCTAATGTACATGCGTGTGTATTGTCGTGACCTTTCTGGTCGTCGTACTGCGCACAATGCCTTGCTTGTGCGTATACTAAGGCATTCAATCCCGAAGTGTTTTTGAAAATCCCGGGATTTCGGTATTTGAAATTACAATCCCGGGATCCCGGGATTTGTTTGGGATTTTCCAATTAAATACAATAATTAATATAAAATTAAAGAAAAAATTGTTGCAACAAAGAAATAATATTTATTAAATATAACATTAAACAAAACAAATAATATTTAAAATAAATAAGTCGAACAAAGCGTTATTGACAAAAATTTTGTCAATTTTTGTGTGTGCACTAATTCTGCAAAAGTGGGTTTTTTTAATTTACCAATTAGATTGGATGTAAATGCACGGCTGTATTTTTGTAGAAAACCGTCAAAAATATGAGAAAACGTCCTGGATCCCGGGATTTCGGGATTCGGGATCCCGGGATTGAATGCCTTAATGTGGACTTAACTCCTGGAGAGGCATTAAAATGTATACTTAAGGTTTTATATAGTGAACTAGCGGGGCCCGGTCCGCTTTGCTGGCCCTAAAAAAGTTATTTTTGCCTTTAAGGTACCGAAATCCCTTTTTTTTTATTTCGGCCGAAACCGAAATGGCCGAATATTAATTTTTTTAATTTCGGCCGAAACCGAAGCCGAAACCGAAAAAATAAAAGAAACAATTGTGAGTTTTAATGTAATAAAATGGTACATAATTAAGCTTATCAGTAGGCTGAAATCGATGGCGCATATTCATAGTCAAATTTAGAACCAGCTTAGTAACTGCCAGTTCAGTGTATTATCTGTCAACTTAGTAGATTACTAAAGTTAAGTTGGAGCTTAATTTGGCTATGAATATGGGCCGCTCATTTTAAGTTCAGATCATGAATTAGATGAATTTAGAAGCAAACTATCAAATGCGTGGAAATCAGAAGTAGTAGAAATTACTGTCAGGGTAGTAGATTTCAAGAGAGGGGAGTTGATATGGGTTTATGCGTAGAGTACTAGAAATTCTACGAGAGTAGTAGAAATTTCTGTCGGGGAAGCAGTTTTTTAGAAAGAATAGTACTTTTGCATTGTATGAAACTCACATAATATTTTGAGGAGTAGATTTCTTACCATAGTAGTAGAAAATATCTTGAGGGAAGTAGAAAAATCTGCTACCGTAGTAGAGGAGTAGAAATTTATAAATCATTGCGAGAGTATTAGCTTCTGATTCTTCGAAACTATGATCAATGCTTAAATTTGTGTTACATACCGCTTTTATCCACTTGGTTGTTCCTTATGTATTTTGCCACGCCAAATCCGAAAATAATAATGAAAATTGCACAAAAATTGCATTGTTGCTGCATGCTGTAAAAATTTCATTATTATTTTTGTATTCAGCGTGGCAAAATACATAAGAATTTGTCTATCAAGTATATCACACAAAAAGTTCAGTTTTGTCGATCAGTGTTATCTTTGTTACATTTTTCTATCAAACCGAAATTTTCGGCGGAAATATAGAAATTTCGGCCGAAAACGAAATTTGGCCGAAAGCGATATTTTATTTTTCGGCCGAATCCGAAACACGGTCGAAACAGCTTTTTTTGGCCGAAAAACCGAAACCGAATTTCGGTCGGTCTCTATAATAAATTAATGAAAACAATTGTCAGATATTTTTATTGGGAGCCCAAGTGTAGCATTTTGAAATATTGTTGCATTGAAGGCATAGAACCATTTCCCGTTGAAGAATATTCAATGGGAGCCTAAGAATGGCACTTTTAAGTGGTGCCACGCCCCTTTGTCCAATTACGCCGATATGTTGCCTTTAGCTTAGAGTTGAAACCATGAAGCCATTTGCCAGATTTCGTTGGAAAACATTGTGTGGGAGCGATATTACAGCATTTTCAAATATTGACTTGTTTGGGCGGTGCCACGCCCCATTGTCTAATCCCGGTCATTTGTAGCCCAGATGATGGTTCTAACAGTATGTTCATGGCAAATTTCATTTTCTTGTGGTCAAAAACGTCTGAGATATAGCAGTTTTTACTAACTTGTGGGCGGTAAAAGTGGGCGTGTCAAAACCTATCATTTGTTTAGACTCACGACCGTTAGAACACATAATTAAATTTTGGTGAGAATCGGTGCTGTAGCTTTCGCGTCTATTCGTAACAAACATACACGTCTCTTTTATATATCGTCGCTGGGCTTACAAAAAGAGTTCTGTGATTTTTTCGAATTTTTTTTATGGGCCATCGCCCACCTTCCCTTATCATTGGTTTTTTGATATCTCAATTGGTTCAGAAGTTACCAAATACAGCTATGTATTTTCAGTACTAAAAAGTTTCTAAAAAAAAAGGTTATGTATTCATTTCCACATAATTGTTTTTGATCAAAGCCGAAACTAGAACGCGAGCAATGTTGGGCCCTCCAGATTTCTTCTAGCTCCTGCAATCGTGTTTACATGGACGTACAGGTAGACGGACAGATGGACAGACGTATAGTTCTAAATCAACTCAGGAGGTGACGCTGGTCAAGAATATATAGTTTTCCATACCTATCACTATTCCTTCTTGGCGTTACAAACTTCAGACCAAAGTGAATAAACCCTACCTCATGAGGTGTAGGGTATAAAAAGCGACATTCAAACCGATTTAAAATGTGATACAATATATTCCCGATCAAAATGTATCCATAAATGGTTTTGAATAAAAAAAAAGTCCATTTGGTCAACTTAACATGTTGACCAATAAAACCGATCGTTAAACTTCCACTTGAATTATATGATTTCTAGTATGACCAAGACCCAATTTGCTTCATTATATATCTGATAAGCCCAAGAAAACGTTTTCGCGAAATTCCTTTAATGGGAGGAGCCGCGCCCAGTTAACTAATTAAGCCCACATCTTCTCATATTGTGGCCCTACATATATCTTGGATCTAAATTTCATGCAATTCCATTGTGCCGAAATCGAGTTAAAATTCTTTATCAAAAAGAGTTATGTGATGATTTAAGGCCCTAAAGTGTTGCACGTCAGAATCGGTCAAATAATTTTTGAATTTTTTAAAAATATGACAATTTTAAAATAATGCGTAACGACACAAAGAATTAGTTTTTTTGCTCTCCTCAAAAGTTGATGAAAAATACATAGCTCTTTTTGTAAGCCCAGCGACGATATATATATAGAATGCATATTAGACCGTCTCGAAAAAATAAAGTTGTCCGCACACCATCTGTTTAAGCCAAAAAACACCCTGTATGCCATCCTGTATGCGAATTGTACGGCAACCAACTTTCTGCCATTAAACCTACTGGAACACCGCTTAACATTCTGTTAAGCTGCGTCCCAAAACTGGTGTAATGCAATATGGAGGCCTTCTGCCATATTAAGAATTTTCACTTCCTCCTTCTTCTTCAAGATCCGAAAGTGAAAAGACGTTTTTATATACGCTCCCGAACACAATCATCAAATACTATATAAATTTTATATACATCAACATCGCCTTATAAGTAAGCATCCTCCTGCTTCTACTTTTAAATAAAAACCTATAACAAAACATACTACCCGCCTTTAATTTAATTTTGCTAACATATACTTCTATTTTCCTGTTTATTTCATTCGCACCGTTCTCCTGCTCCCCGAGCACCCGAACATTTGGTCCAGTCGAACCAGATCGGAATCAGGAATTTAATTTGTGCACTCTTTTTTTGGCAGCATCTACGAAGCTCCATCTCTTTCTTCGAAAGAAAGCCACCGGCAACCGACATACGGATCAGCATACATATTCAACAGCATACAAAAATTCCAAGGTACGTGTAGTTTTTTTTTATATAAAAGCATAGTTTCTCGTTTTTTTTGGTGTAATTTCCATACAAACGTTAAAAAGCGTTTGGTTAAAATCCTCTCAACTAAAAATTAGAATCATTTAAATCATTCAATTAGAATCGGTGATAGTTGGTTCGCTTTTGTGGAAAGTGCGGAAGGCCACAAAAGAAAGGCTCAAAGTACCCCAAAGAGAAAAACAAGGTTACCACAAAGCCAACAAATTCTGCATTAAATAAAATAAAATGCAAAAAAACGACACAAAATCTTATATTGTGCTTCGTGCTCAATTCAGTGAAAAAGTGTCGATAAGCTTTACATAAAAAAAGGTTGGAAGCACGGAATTCTTTACATTCCCAAAGTTTTTCTTAAATTAAAAATCTTTCTTTTTTTTTAAGTTGAGAGGAAAAATTAGTTGGCAACCCTCTGCCTCTCACCCATTAAATAGATTCCACAACTAAAAGCTTTTGGCTCTCAGCCGTTCCACTGTTTTAGTTTGACAGTTTCTTTGGTTTACTTTTGCTTTTGTTTACTTTTTTCTTGGTAGTTTGATTAAAAATCAATTAAAAAAGTAAATTAATTCCAAAAATTTATTATCTGTCAACTTAGTAGATTACTAAAGTTAAGTTGGAGCTTAATTTGGCTATGAATATGGGCCGCTCATTTTAAGTTCAGATCATGAATTAGATGAATTTAGAAGCAAACTATCAAATGCGTGGAAATCAGAAGTAGTAGAAATTACTGTCAGGGTAGTAGATTTCAAGAGAGGGGAGTTGATATGGGTTTATGCGTAGAGTACTAGAAATTCAACGAGAGTAGTAGAAATTTCTGTCGGGGAAGCAGATTTTTAGAAAGAATAGTACTTTTGCATTGTATGAAACTCACATAATATTTTGAGGAGTAGATTTCTTACCATAGTAGTAGAAAATATCTTGAGGGAAGTAGAAAAATCTGCTACCGTAGTAGAGGAGTAGAAATTTATAAATCATTGCGAGAGTATTAGCTTCTGATTCTTCGAAACTATGATCAATGCTTAAATTTGTGTTACATACCGCTTTTATCCACTTGGTTGTTCCTTATGTATTTTGCCACGCCAAATCCGAAAATAATAATGAAAATTGCACAAAAATTGCATTGTTGCTGCATGCTGTAAAAATTTCATTATTATTTTTGTATTCAGCGTGGCAAAATACATAAGAATTTGTCTATCAAGTATATCACACAAAAAGTTCAGTTTTGTCGATCAGTGTTATCTTTGTTACATTTTTCTATCAAACCGAAATTTTCGGCGGAAATATAGAAATTTCGGCCGAAAACGAAATTTGGCCGAAAGCGATATTTTATTTTTCGGCCGAATCCGAAACACGGCCGAAACAGCTTTTTTTGGCCGAAAAACCGAAACCGAATTTCGGTCGGTCTCTATAATAAATTAATGAAAACAATTGTCAGATATTTTTATTGGGAGCCCAAGTGTAGCATTTTGAAATATTGTTGCATTGAAGGCATAGAACCATTTCCCGTTGAAGAATATTCAATGGGAGCCTAAGAATGGCACTTTTAAGCGGTGCCACGCCCCTTTGTCCAATTACGCCGATATGTTGCCTTTAGCTTAGAGTTGAAACCATGAAGCCATTTGCCAGATTTCGTTGGAAAACATTGTGTGGGAGCGATATTACAGCATTTTCAAATATTGACTTGTTTGGGCGGTGCCACGCCCCATTGTCTAATCCCGGTCATTTGTAGCCCAGATGATGGTTCTAACAGTATGTTCATGGCAAATTTCATTTTCTTGTGGTCAAAAACGTCTGAGATATAGCAGTTTTTACTAACTTGTGGGCGGTAAAAGTGGGCGTGTCAAAACCTATCATTTGTTGAGACTCACGACCGTTAGAACACATAATTAAATTTTGGTGAGAATCGATGCTGTAGCTTTCGCGTCTATTCGTAACAAACATACACGTCTCTTTTATATATCGTCGCTGGGCTTACAAAAAGAGTTATGTGATTTTTTCGAATTTTTTTTATGGGCCATCGCCCACCTTCCCTTATCATTGGTTTTTTGATATCTCAATTGGTTCAGAAGTTACCAAATACAGCTATGTATTTTCAGTACTAAAAAGTTTCTAAAAAATAAGTTATGTATTCATTTCCACATAATTGTTTTTGATCAAAGCCGAAACTAGAACGCGTGCAATGTTGGGCCCTCTAGATTTCTTCTAGCTCCTGCAATCGTGTTTACATGGACGTACAGGTAGACGGACAGATGGACAGACGTATAGTTCTAAATCAACTTAGGAGGTGACGCTGGTCAAGAATATATAGTTTTCCATACCTATCACTATTCCTTCTTGGCGTTACAAACTTCAGACCAAAGTGAATAAACCCTACCTCATGAGGTGTAGGGTATAAAAAGCGACATTCAAACCGATTTAAAATGTGATACAATATATTCCCGATCAAAATGTATCCATAAATGGTTTTGAATAAAAAAAGTCCATTTGGTCAACTTAACATGTTGACCAATAAAACCGATCGTTAAACTTCCACTTGAATTATATGATTTCTAGTATGACCAAGACCCAATTTGCTTCATTATATATCTGATAAGCCCAAGAAAACGTTTTCGCGAAATTCCATTAATGGGAGGAGCCGTGCCCAGTTAACTAATTAAGCCCACATCTTCTCATATTGTGGCCCTACATATATCTTGGATCTAAATTTCATGCAATTCCATTGTGCCGAAATCGAGTTAAAATTCTTTATCAAAAAGAGTTATGTGATGATTAAAGGCCCTAAAGTGTTGCACGTCAGAATCGGTCAAATAATTTTTGAATTTTTTAAAAATATGACAATTTTAAAATAATGCGTAACGACACAAAGAATTAGTTTTTTTGCTCTCCTCAAAAGTTGATGAAAAATACATAGCTCTTTTTGTAAGCCCAGCGACGATATATATATAGAATGCATATTAGACCGTCTCGAAAAAATAAAGTTGTCCGCACACCATCTGTTTAAGCCAAAACACCCTGTATGCCACCCTGTATGCGAATTGTACGGCAACCAACTTTCTGCCATTAAACCTACTGGAACACCGCTTAACATTCTGTTAAGCTGCGTCCCAAAACTGGTGTAATGCAATATGGAGGCCTTCTGCCATATTAAGAATTTTCACTTCCTCCTTCTTCTTCAAGATCCGAAAGTGAAAAGACGTTTTTATATACGCTCCCGAACACAATCATCAAATACTATACAAATTTTATATACATCAACATCGCCTTATAAGTAAGCATCCTCCTGCTTCTACTTTTAAATAAAAACCTATAACAAAACATACTACCCGCCTTTAATTTCATTTTGCTAACATATACTTCTATTTTCCTGTTTATTTCATTCGCACCGTTCTCCTGCTCCCCGAGCACCCGAACATTTGGTCCAGTCGAACCAGATCGGAATCAGGAATTTAATTTGTGCACTCTTTTTTTGGCAGCATCTACGAAGCTCCATCTCTTTCTCCGAAAGAAAGCCACCGGCAACCGACAGACGGATCAGCATACATATTCAACAGCATACAAAAATTCCAAGGTACGTGTAGTTTTTTTTTATATAAAAGCATAGTTTCTCGTTTTTTTTGGTGTAATTTCCATACAAACGTTAAAAAGCGTTTGGTTAAAATCCTCTCAACTAAAAATTAGAATCATTTAAATCATTCAATTAGAATCGGTGATAGTTTGTTCGCTTTTGTGGAAAGTGCGGAAGGCCACAAAAGAAAGGCTCAAAGTACCCCAAAGAGAAAAACAAGGTTACCACAAAGCCAACAAATTCTGCATTAAATAAAGTAAAATGCAAAAAAACGACACAAAATCTTATATTGTGCTTCGTGCTCAATTCAGTGAAAAAGTGTCGATAAGCTTTACATAAAAAAAGGTTGGAAGCACGGAATTCTTTACATTCCCAAAGTTTTTCTTAAATTAAAAATCTTTCTTTTTTTTTAAGTTGAGAGGAAAAATTAGTTGGCAACCCTCTGCCTCTCACCCATTAAATAGATTCCACAACTAAAAGCTTTTGGCTCTCAGCCGTTCCACTGTTTTAGTTTGACAGTTTCTTTGGTTTACTTTTGCTTTTGTTTACTTTTTTCTTGGTAGTTTGATTAAAAATCAATTAAAAAAGTAAATTAATTCCAAAAATTTATTATCTGTCAACTTAGTAGATTACTAAAGTTAAGTTGGAGCTTAATTTGGCTATGAATATGGGCCGCTCATTTTAAGTTCAGATCATGAATTAGATGAATTTAGAAGCAAACTATCAAATGCGTGGAAATCAGAAGTAGGAGAAATTGCTGTCAGGGTAGTAGATTTCAAGAGAGGGGAGTTGATATGGGTTTATGCGTAGAGTACTAGAAATTCTACGAGAGTAGTAGAAATTTCTGTCGGGGAAGCAGATTTTTAGAAAGAATAGTACTTTTGCATTGTATGAAACTCACATAATATTTTGAGGAGTAGATTTCTTACCATAGTAGTAGAAAATATCTTGAGGGAAGTAGAAAAATCTGCTACCGTAGTAGAGGAGTAGAAATTTATAAATCATTGCGAGAGTATTAGCTTCTGATTCTTCGAAACTATGATCAATGCTTAAATTTGTGTTACATACCGCTTTTATCCACTTGGTTGTTCCTTATGTATTTTGCCACGCCAAATCCGAAAATAATAATGAAAATTTGCACAAAAATTGCATTGTTGCTGCATGCTGTAAAAATTTCATTATTATTTTTGTATTCAGCGTGGCAAAATACATAAGAATTTGTCTATCAAGTATATCACACAAAAAGTTCAGTTTTGTCGATCAGTGTTATCTTTGTTACATTTTTCTATCAAACCGAAATTTTCGGCGGAAATATAGAAATTTCGGCCGAAAACGAAATTTGGCCGAAAGCGATATTTTATTTTTCGGCCGAATCCGAAACACGGCCGAAACAGCTTTTTTTGGCCGAAAAACCGAAACCGAATTTCGGTCGGTCTCTATAATAAATTAATGAAAACAATTGTCAGATATTTTTATTGGGAGCCCAAGTGTAGCATTTTGAAATATTGTTGCATTGAAGGCATAGAACCATTTCCCGTTGAAGAATATTCAATGGGAGCCTAAGAATGGCACTTTTAAGCGGTGCCACGCCCCTTTGTCCAATTACGCCGATATGTTGCCTTTAGCTTAGAGTTGAAACCATGAAGCCATTTGCCAGATTTCGTTGGAAAACATTGTGTGGGAGCGATATTACAGCATTTTCAAATATTGACTTGTTTGGGCGGTGCCACGCCCCATTGTCTAATCCCGGTCATTTGTAGCCCAGATGATGGTTCTAACAGTATGTTCATGGCAAATTTCATTTTCTTGTGGTCAAAAACGTCTGAGATATAGCAGTTTTTACTAACTTGTGGGCGGTAAAAGTGGGCGTGTCAAAACCTATCATTTGTTGAGACTCACGACCGTTAGAACACATAATTAAATTTTGGTGAGAATCGGTGCTGTAGCTTTCGCGTCTATTCGTAACAAACATACACGTCTCTTTTATATATCGTCGCTGGGCTTACAAAAAGAGTTATGTGATTTTTTCGAATTTTTTTTTATGGGCCATCGCCCACCTTTCCTTATCATTGGTTTTTTGATATCTCAATTGGTTCAGAAGTTACCAAATACAGCTATGTATTTTCAGTACTAAAAAGTTTCTAAAAAAATAAGTTATGTATTCATTTCCACATAATTGTTTTTGATCAAAGCCGAAACTAGAACGCGAGCAATGTTGGGCCCTCTAGATTTCTTCTAGCTCCTGCAATCGTGTTTACATGGACGTACAGGTAGACGGACAGATGGACAGACGTATAGTTCTAAATCAACTCAGGAGGTGACGCTGGTCAAGAATATATAGTTTTCCATACCTATCACTATTCCTTCTTGGCATTACAAACTTCAGACCAAAGTGAATAAACCCTACCTCATGAGGTGTAGGGTATAAAAAGCGACATTCAAACCGATTTAAAATGTGATACAATATATTCCCGATCAAAATGTATCCATAAATGGTTTTGAATAAAAAAAAGCCCATTTGGTCAACTTAACATGTTGACCAATAAAACCGATCGTTAAACTTCCACTTGAATTATATGATTTCTAGTATGACCAAGACCCAATTTGCTTCATTATATATCTGATAAGCCCAAGAAAACGTTTTCGCGAAATTCCTTTAATGGGAGGAGCCGCGCCCAGTTAACTAATTAAGCCCACATCTTCTCATATTGTGGCCCTACATATATCTTGGATCTAAATTTCATGCAATTCCATTGTGCCGAAATCGAGTTAAAATTCTTTATCAAAAAGAGTTATGTGATGATTTAAGGCCCTAAAGTGTTGCACGTCAGAATCGGTCAAATAATTTTTGAATTTTTTAAAAATATGACAATTTTAAAATAATGCGTAACGACACAAAGAATTAGTTTTTTTGCTCTCCTCAAAAGTTGATGAAAAATACATAGCTCTTTTTGTAAGCCCAGCGACGATATATATATAGAATGCATATTAGACCGTCTCGAAAAAATAAAGTTGTCCGCACACCATCTGTTTAAGCCAAAAAACACCCTGTATGCCACCCTGTATGCGAATTGTACGGCAACCAACTTTCTGCCATTAAACCTACTGGAACACCGCTTAACATTCTGTTAAGCTACGTCCCAAAACTGGTATAATGCAATATGGAGGCCTTCTGCCATATTAAGAATTTTCACTTCCTCCTTCTTCTTCAAGATCCGAAAGTGAAAAGACGTTTTTATATACGCTCCCGAACACAATCATCAAATACTATACAAATTTTATATACATCAACATCGCCTTATAAGTAAGCATCCTCCTGCTTCTACTTTTAAATAAAAACCTATAACAAAACATACTACCCGCCTTTAATTTCATTTTGCTAACATATACTTCTATTTTCCTGTTTATTTCATTCGCACCGTTCTCCTGCTCCCCGAGCACCCGAACATTTGGTCCAGTCGAACCAGATCGGAATCAGGAATTTAATTTGTGCACTCTTTTTTTGGCAGCATCTACGAAGCTCCATCTCTTTCTCCGAAAGAAAGCCACCGGCAACCGACAGACGGATCAGCATACATATTCAACAGCATACAAAAATTCCAAGGTACGTGTAGTTTTTTTTTATATAAAAGCATAGTTTCTCGTTTTTTTTGGTGTAATTTCCATACAAACGTTAAAAAGCGTTTGGTTAAAATCCTCTCAACTAAAAATTAGAATCATTTAAATCATTCAATTAGAATCGGTGATAGTTTGTTCGCTTTTGTGGAAAGTGCGGAAGGCCACAAAAGAAAGGCTCAAAGTACCCCAAAGAGAAAAACAAGGTTACCACAAAGCCAACAAATTCTGCATTAAATAAAATAAAATGCAAAAAAACGACACAAAATCTTATATTGTGCTTCGTGCTCAATTCAGTGAAAAAGTGTCGATAAGCTTTACATAAAAAAAGGTTGGAAGCACGGAATTCTTTACATTCCCAAAGTTTTTCTTAAATTAAAAATCTTTCTTTTTTTTTAAGTTGAGAGGAAAAATTAGTTGGCAACCCTCTGCCTCTCACCCATTAAATAGATTCCACAACTAAAAGCTTTTGGCTCTCAGCCGTTCCACTGTTTTAGTTCGACAGTTTCTTTGGTTTACTTTTGCTTTTGTTTACTTTTTTCTTGGTAGTTTGATTAAAAATCAATTAAAAAAGTAAATTAATTCCAAAAATTTATTTTTTTTTGGAGGTTTTATTTTTTGAAGTTTTTTTTGTCGATACCTTTGTATATCCTCATGTACTTTGCAATTCAATGGACCTTTTAGCGTTCGTTTAGAATTTATTCTTTTTACGTTATTGTTTTTTTGTAAATTAAAAAAAATATTTTTTATATATTTTTGCGTTTGAAGCATGATCGAATTTGAGGCTACCTTTGCTGAGTTGCTTCCAGCTACTCACAGCAAGTTCACTTTGGACATTCAGAGTGAGGAATTGAAAGGCCTCTGGTCTGCCCTTAAGCCTTCTTATAGGTCATGTCTGTCCTATCTTGAGTCAGATCCAGAGGAGGCGGAGGATGTCAACGCGGATATCGCTGTTGTCAAGGCGAAGTATGCGCATACATACCAGACATATGTAAAATGTTTGGCAAAAATAAATGAGCTTCTTCATGAGTTTGTCCTAAAGTCTTCGAATGCGCCTCCGTCCGATAACATTCCTCCGGTTTTACCACTTGATGCACTTTTTCAGACTTCTCTGAAGCTTCCTCCGTGTGATACAGACATTTTCCGAGGCGACTATCTCGCTTCCGAGGCGACTATCTCGCTTATTCAGCGCCATCTACATTAACAATTCCCGATTAAGCAATGTTGAACGGCTCTACCATCTGATTCAGAAAACCAGGGGAGATGCCCGTGAAATTGTGCAGAAATGCCCTTTGACCAACAATGGTTTTAATATTGCTTGGGAAAATTTAGTTAGCAGATACGAAAATAAGCGAATTTTGGTTCATAACCAAATCAAGCTACTTTTTGAACTTCCAGTGCTTACTACTGAGACCGCTTCGGGAATCAAGTCGCTCCAGAGCGGAGTTGACAATTGTTTAAATAATTTAAAAAGTTTCGGTACTTCAATGTCAAGCGCCTTAATTACTGCGTAAATTGTTTAGTAAAAAGTCACGATGTGAAAAGTTGTAAGAGTAATTACAGCTGCTCCACATGTCAGAAGCGTCATCATACACTTCTGCATCGGCCCGCTCCCCAACCTTCTCAAAATACCATCAATTTCAACCATCAACTAGTGGAGGTTCTTCATCAGGGCCACGCCCTAATGATAGCCATAATTCCCAAACTTTTCACCAGCAATTACAGTCCACTTCTCTCCAAGCTGAGCCTTCTGTTGGTACTCAGAAATGCTTCACCCCTTGCGCTACTAATGTCCTCTTAGGCACAGCCATGGTGAACATTTGCCACTTGGGCACTGTCTACTCAGCACGTTCGTTGATAGACTCTGCGTCAGAAGCTTCTTTTATTTCTGACCGCATGCGGAAGTTATTGAAACTTCCCGCGACTGCAACTCAATCCAGAATTTCTGGAATTAATCAATCGTTTTCTGCTACTTCTAGCAAACAGTGTTGTTTCACGATCGGGTCTCCTTTAGATTTGAATATACAAATCGAGGCAGTGGCTTTTATGTTGCCCCGCATTACGAACAATTTACCCTCAATTACTATCGCATCACTTCGTGATCAAACGCTGCCCAACGTTCCGTTGGCAGATGCCAATTTCTGGCAAAGTTCGCCGGTGGACATGCTCATCGGATGCTGGATGGAATCAAACGCGATATTCTGGGCAGTCTCATTGCTCAACAGAATGTCTTTGGTTGGATCCTTACGGGTCCTGTACCGACTACACAAATTTCTTGTTTTGCTACTAAGGTTTCCTGTCCTACGGATGAAACCTTAGATAAAAACCTCAAAAAATTCTGGGAACTTGAGGAGGTTCCCAAGAAAAAGTTCGCATCTGCGGCCGATAAGTTCTGCGAAGACAATTTCGTCAAGACTACCCGGCGTGACCCATCGGGATGTTACATCGTAACTCTACCTTTTAAGTCGAATTTTCCATCTGAGATTCGACTTGGCTATTCAAGAAATATAGCCCTTAAACAGTTTCTCCGAAACGAAAGCCAGATTTTAAGGCTCTTTACGTTGCCATTATATCAGAGTATGGTGACCATCATATGAAACAAGTCCCTGCTGCCCCTTTTGAATACAGTCCTTCCCACTGTTATTTACTTCATCATCCTGTTATTAAACCTGACAGTCGAACTACAGCGATTCGCGTTGTTTTCAATGCAACTAACTCCACTTCGAATGGATGCAGCTTGATTGACATGCTGTATATTGGTCCTGTCTTGCAGGCTGATTTGCCTTTTTTGATTTTGAGGTGGAGGCTGTACAAGTTCGTATTTATCAGTGACATTCAAAAAATGTACCGTCAAATTCTTGTGGACCCGAAACATAGTCCCTTCCAAAGAATTTTGATTAGACGTTCACCGAATGAGGAGGTTTCCGATTTTGAGCTTCAGACTGTAACTTTTGGGGTTAATTGTGCGCCTTTTCTTGCAATACGCACACTTCTGCAACTCGCTAACGATGTTCAGAGCACTCACCCTTTGGCGGCGCGTATTCTTCGAAAGTCTATGTATGTAGACGATGCGCTCGCTGGTGCCCATGATGTGACCACAGCGGTCAAGGCACGTGATGAATTGACATCAGCCTTGGCGTCAGCGGGTTTTTCATTGCGAAAGTGGACATCCAACTGTAAAGAAATTCTGCGAGATCTGCCTAAAGATCTACTAGATGAAGAATTTTTGGAATTCGATGCAACCAGCAATGTCAAAACTATTGGGGTGCGCTGGAACGCTAGGTTAGATGAGTTCTACTTTATTGCCCCCCCATTAGAACAAAAATCGTCGTATTCTAAGCGGGAAGTACTGTCGCTGATAGCAAAATTATTTGATCCAGTTTGATGGCTTGCGCCAATTGTTGTCGTTGCAAAAATTGTAATGCAGCAAGTTTGGTTGGACAAAATTGAGTGGGACGACGCGTTGCCATTAGCAACAGCGAATACTCGTCCATTAATTTGATTAAAATCCCTAGGTGGGTTCATTACACCCCTCAATCGAAAGTTCAGATTCATGCTTTTTGCGATGCCTTGGAAAAAGCATACGCGGCGGCCATTTATATTCGTGTTCAAAAGTCCCCTTCGGACATTACTACTCATTTGTTGACCTCAAAGACCAAAGTAGCACCTGTAAAAACTATTTTCCTCCCCCGATTGGAACTCTGTGGTGCGGTTTTGTCGTCCGAAATACTTTGTTCCCTTCCAAATGAGTTTGAAATCGAAATCGAAAAAATTTATTGTTGGACCGATTCTACGATTGTCTTATCCTGGTTACAAAAGCCACCTTGTATGTGAACTACTTTTGTCGCCAATCGCGTTTCCAAGATACAGGAATGCGCCTCAATACACACTTGGTCTCACGTGGGTACCCACGAAAACCCTGCCGACTTAGGCAGCAGAGGAGTATCGCCTCAAGATCTCCTTAAAAGTTCTCTTTGGTGGCACGGCCCTCAATGGCTGAGCCTAGACCAATCCCAATGGCCGATTCTTTCGCTAGAAGACCTTGAAACTTCAGTCGAAATGAAGTCCATTAAGTTGCATGCGACGGTTATTGGCAACTACGGGGATATTCTTGATAGGTTCTCGTAGCTTCCGCGTGCACTGCGTGTGATAGCCTACATGCTCCGGTTCTATAATCGGACGCATCCTATTTTAAAAGCTTTTTCTCGCTTTGAATCTTGTTGCCTCTCAGGCTCAGAGATTAGGCAGGTTAAATTACGCCTGTCTATTTTGTGTCAGAAAACGCACTTTACTTCAGATTACGACAATCTGCTCGAGGGACGGCCCTTAAGCGCTAAAAGCCGTGTTTTACCCTTAAACCCGTACTTGGACCGCAATCAGGTCATGCGCGTTAATGGCCGTTTGGCAAATTCACCAGTTTTGTCCTTTTCCGAGCGACACCCAATACTCCTACCGTACAGTTGTAGATTCACACAATTAGTGGTGGATTTTACTCACAAAATGACCTTACATGGTGGCAATCAGCTGGTCTTACGACAGCTTCGCCAAGAGTATTCGGTCCCTAAATTAAAAAGTTTAATAAAAACAACAATACATAAATGTAAGACGTGTCTTTTGCAGAAAAAGACGCAGAAAGCGCAAATAATGGCGGCGTTGCCGCCTGAAAGAACCACCTTAGACCGTCCTTATCAGAATACGTGAGTGGATTTCGCGGGTCCTTTCGACATCAAAACATACACTGGTTACGAAAGGTTGTCGCGGTATAAAATCGCGACACGAATGTTGTTGTTTTTTTTGTTTGTTTTGTTTTTTTATGTTTCCCTTTTGTTCGGGGCGACGGGCGAACAAAATCGGAGGAACAAAATCACACACGCACTGACCGAATTAACGCACTGCACAATTTTATTGATTGTCACTTTTTATTTAAATATATTTGTTTTGCTTAATTTGTTAAGCAAAACAAATTCGACACTCGCGGGCGAAATGCGGCCGGCGCGCGGAAGAAGAAAACTGAATATTTCGTTTGAGCTGTCAAAGTTCTCTTGCTTTCTTCTCCTTTCTTTCGCTTTTGCTTTCGTTAAGTTAGCTCAGTGAGCGGCGGCGATCCGATGAGGGTATTGCCAGCCTCGCCATTACAATAGTAAATTGTCAAAACCTGGACTAAAGCTTTTGTACTTTTTAAACCTGTTTGAGGGAGAGGAATTTGAGAACATTTATGCTTTCGCCTATACGTACATGAGTGCCGCCAAAATGTATATTTCATTTTGGTGGGTGCAGGGGGGTATATGTAAATTTGCCAAACACACCTAGAAAAATCTGAAGAGATTTTTCGCATATAGGTATGGGTAAAGCCCCGACTGCGGACACTGGTTTCTGCGTAAGCCGCACTCTATGTATGTGGGAAGATAAATGGAAAGTGAGCGTCATAGGCGCTCATATATTCTAATTTCGGGTAGTTCTTTTTGAGCAGGGTAGAAGGATAGTGGCAAAAGCTTTGGTTTTTTCTTAAATTTAATTAAATTATTTGTTTCCAAAATTTGGATAATTTTCTTTCCTTTTTTTAAATTGTGTTTTTTTGAGTGGTGAAGTGGAGCTGTTGCCATCGTCGGACTGTGCTTTTCGGGCAAATAGGGAATTTAATTATCGCGTGGGGATTTTCGATTATAGAGTTTTAAATAAAGTTTTAGTTCAAAATAGCGCGATAAGCTGGCGCCCAACGTGGGGCTATTTTGTTTTTTTAATAACAATTTTTTTGTTTTTTTTTCAATAAGTTTTTTTTGATTTTTAAAAAAAAAAAAGTTTTTTTAGTTTTCGGGTTTTTTTTTTTTAAATTAAATTTTTTTTTGATTTTAATAAATAATTTTTTTTGGTGGTGTTTTTAGTGTTTTGTATATTTTTTTTTTATATTTTGACTAAATAATTTTTATTATTTATTTAGCTTTTTTTGAATTGGTCGGAGCAGCGGAGATCGCGATAGTTCGGTGAGTCCGTTCCATTTTATTTTTTTTAAATTTTTTTTTGTTAATTTTGGTGTTTGGTGGTGTTGTCCGCCTTTTTGCCAATTACTGTTTTGTTTTTTTAATTTTTTTTTCAATTTGATTTTATTTATTTAAATTTTTTTTTTAATTCTGTGAGCGTGGTACGCTGGTTTATTTTTATATATGAATTTTTTTTTGGATTAATGTTTTTAAATTTTGGTAATTTTTTTTTAAATGACCAGTTTTAGGCTTTGTTGTTTGAGGGCATGTTAGGGTTTCAGGGAGTTGTAAATTTGTCCAAGTGGGATTTAAAGTTTACCGGTCAGAGAAAGGATATATCTCTGCATGCCTTCCTGGAGCGAGTAGACGAGCTTTGTGGCGCTCGTGGGGTCAGTGAGGACCAGTTGTTTAGAGGGGCGGTAGATTTATTTTCGGATAGGGCTTTGATTTGGTTCCGTGATGCCCGAAGGTATGTTTGCAGCTGGCGAGAATTGGTCGTTCAGCTGAAGTTAGAGTTTCTGCCCCATAATTATGATGACCTCTTGTTAGACGAAATTAGGAAAAGGACTCAAGGTGGGGCTGAGTCTATAGGCGTTTATGTAGCGGTTATGAGGGGTCTGTTCCGTCGTCTGTCCGAGTCCTTGCCGGAGAAGCGTATGTTGGGTCTGGTCAGGGCTAATTTGTGTCCTTTTTATCAGACTCAGCTGGGCTTGGCTGAGCCTGAGAGTCTTTCGGAGTTGGTTTCCTTGGGTCGGAAACTGGAGGCTGTGCGGGCGAATGTGGAAGCATTCGTGCCGCCGCCCAGCAGCCGGTCCAAGGACTTGCTGGAGCCAGACTTGGCATACGTTTCGGCCGAGCCGGAAGTGGTTGCAGTCAGGGCTCCGCTGCGCAATCTTAGATTGGAGCGGAGAATTAGGGCACCTCAACGGGCTAGGCGTCCGTTCAGGTGCTTTAACTGCAAGAAGTTTGGGACTGTTTCGGTAAACTGCCGAAAGGCGGTTATTTGCCGCGGCTGCGGGCGGCCTGGCGTGATGAAGCGTGATTGCCCCCGATGCTCTCAGAGAGCAGGGCAATTACAGGAGCGCTCGGACAGGGAGGCGGCCCCGAGAGCGGCTCCGAGGGCCCGCGAAGAGTCGGGAAATGGGGAGCGAGCTCTTGTGGAAGCAGGGCAAGAAGTTCGCGAGGGTTAGGTAGGTTGCCTGCGGGCAACCAGCTGGCTAGGGAAAATAGTGGTAGGCCTCAGAGGCAACGTCCGTCCGAAATTTGTTTGAGTTTTACTCTTTCAGGTAGAGAATTGGATAATAGGCCATATTTAGGTGTTAAAATTTTTGGAGTGCGTATGTTAGGGCTTTTAGATTCGGGGGCCACCAGGACGATTCTTGGTAGGCCAGGCTGGGACACATTAAAGTCCTGGGGGATAAGTTTATTGGCGTCTGCGGTCAGCAAGGTTGCGCTTGCTGATGGTGAAGAAGTTCCGGTTAGGGGGGTAGTTTCGGTCCCTTTCGAGGTAGAGGGCAAGTCGGTCCTCGTGGAATGCCTCGTAATACCGGATTTACCCCAACCATTGATTCTTGGAGTAGACTTTTGGTCTAAGGCCGGTGTAGTGCCAGATTTGGCCAAGAATCAGTGGAGGTTTTCCGACCAAGTCGAGGTCTCGTCAGTAGCGGCGATAGTTGATAGGTCTTCGTTGTCAACTAGGGAAAAATCGGTTCTTGAGGAGTTTGTAGCAGATGTTTTTAGGTCTATGCCTGAGGGACTTGGTTGTACACATTTGGTCGAACATCGGATTCGTACAAAGCCAAATGTGGAACCAGTCAAGCAGCGATACTATCCGGTATCGCCCGCTATTCAGAGGCGCATAGATGAGGAAATAGAGGATATGTTAGAAAAGGGTGTGATTGAGATTTCTAACAGCCCTTGGGCATCACCGGTTGTGATGATTAGGAAAAAGGATGGCAGTTATAGGTTTTGTGTCGACTATAGGACACTGAATAAAAATACGGATCGAGATAGTTACCCCCTCCCTTATATTTCGGCTACTTTAGATAAGCTAAAGGACGCCAAATATCCCTCTAGTTTGGATATAAAATCCGCTTATTGGCAGATCCCAGTAGAGAAGGAGTCTAGGGCCTGCACGGCATTTACAGTTCCGGGTAGGGGGCTCTACCAGTTCAAGCGCATGCCTTATGGCCTGCACAATGCGCCTGCAACTTGGCAGAGATTTATAGATGAGGTCCTTGGGGCTGACTTGGAACCCCATGTTCTCGTGTATTTGGACGATATTATTATTGTTACAAATACATTTGATAATCATGTTGAGGTTCTGAAGGAGGTCCTGAGGAGGATTTGTTCGGCAGGGCTTAGATTGAATAGGGAAAAATGTAATTTTTGTCTTTCTTCGCTACGGTATCTAGGTTATGTTGTTGATCGACAGGGCTTGCATGTTGACCCCGAAAAAGTTGAGGCAATGCTGAAAATTCCAGCGCCCAAAAATGTAAGGGAAGTCAGGTCGTTTGTTGGCACCATTTCTTGGTATCGTAGGTTTGTTTCGAATTTCGCAGATTTGGTTAAACCTCTAACTGATCTTCTAAAGAAGAAGAACAGGTTTAGATGGTCGCCGGAGTGCGAGGACAGCTTTTTGAAGGCCAAGGAGCGCCTAGTAACGGCGCCGGTCCTGAGCTGTCCTGATTTCGAACGACCCTTCGTAGTTCAAACTGATGCTTCCGATTTTGGAATAGGTGCCGTTTTGACACAGCAGTTTGATGAAGGGGAGAAGGTCATTTCATATTTGAGCAGGTCGTTGAGTAGGTGCGAGAGGAATTATTCCACTACCGAGAAGGAGTGTTTGGCTGTTTTGTGGGCAGTTGAGAAGTTGAGGCCATACATCGAAGGGGTTAGGTTCACAGTGGTGACAGACCATTATTCGTTGGTATGGCTCAACAATTTGAAAGATCCTTGCGGTAGGTTGGCTAGGTGGGCTTTAAAGCTCCAGCAATACGATTATGAAATCATACATCGTAAGGGGAAAGATCATGTTGTGCCCGACATGCTTTCTAGAGGTGTCCCAGTCGTAGGGGAGGTAGATGGGCGTGTTAGAGATCCATGGGTGGATTCCATGGTTAGGAATGTGGAGGATAAACCACTCGATTACCCAGCTTGGAGAATTGAAAATGGGGTGTTATATAAACACATAAAGGCAGGGACAAATAGTTTGTTTAGTGCTGGGTACGAGTGGAAGAGAGTTGTGGGCAAGAGTGATAGGCGCAGTATTTTATTTGAGTGTCACGATAATCCATTATCGGGGCACATGGGCGTTAGGAAAACATACGCAATGGTAATTGAGAAATATTATTGGCCGAAAATGAAGGCAGAGATAGCTAGATATATTAAAGGTTGTCAGGTTTGCCAGAGGGTGAAACCTGACAACAATAAGCCAGCTGGTTGTATGGTAGAGAGGACAAAGAAGTTAGAACCTTGGGAAATGATCTGCGTAGATCTGGTGGGACCCTTGGTGAAGTCTAGTCGGGGATTTTGTTATATTTTAACGGTGGTTGACTACTTCACCAAATTCCCATTGTTGTTTCCGTTGCGAAATGCAACGGCAAAGAGTGTTTGCAAGGAGTTGGAAGATAATGTCTTCCTGCTCTTTGGAGTTCCGAGGTCCATTGTATGCGACAATGGGACACAGTTTCGCAGCAAGGAGCTGCAGAGTTTATGCGCGTCGTATGGTGTGCAGATGCGGTACACTGCACACTATCATCCGCAGGCCAATCCGGCCGAGCGGATCAACCAAATAATTAAGACCACTTTGAGAGCATATATTTCAGAAAACCATCGGACATGGGATTCTCATCTCTCAAAGGTGGCGTGCTGCATTCGAACATCGCAGCATGAGGTTTTGGGAGCGTCTCCATACTTCGTGAATTTTGGCCGAAATATGGCGGTCAGGGGTGATAGAGATTATAGACGAGTGGGAGACTCAGACCAACCGGACAGTAGTAGTGAGGACCGGGCCAAGTTAATGGCAGACTTGAGGGAAGACATACGGAAGAAGTTAGAAATGGCAAGTGCCAAGACAGCAAAGACTTACAATCTCAGACGTAGAGATGTACAGTATTTACCGCACGAGTTAGTATGGAGACGTAATTTTGTTTTGTCCGATGCTGCAAACTATTTTGCAGCGAAGTTAGCTCCGAAATCATGTTGAGGTTCTGAAGGAGGTCCTGAGGAGGATTTGTTCGGCAGGGCTTAGATTGAATAGGGAAAAATGTAATTTTTGTCTTTCTTCGCTACGGTATCTAGGTTATGTTGTTGATCGACAGGGCTTGCATGTTGACCCCGAAAAAGTTGAGGCAATGCTGAAAATTCCAGCGCCCAAAAATGTAAGGGAAGTCAGGTCGTTTGTTGGCACCATTTCTTGGTATCGTAGGTTTGTTTCGAATTTCGCAGATTTGGTTAAACCTCTAACTGATCTTCTAAAGAAGAAGAACAGGTTTAGATGGTCGCCGGAGTGCGAGGACAGCTTTTTGAAGGCCAAGGAGCGCCTAGTAACGGCGCCGGTCCTGAGCTGTCCTGATTTCGAACGACCCTTCGTAGTTCAAACTGATGCTTCCGATTTTGGAATAGGTGCCGTTTTGACACAGCAGTTTGATGAAGGGGAGAAGGTCATTTCATATTTGAGCAGGTCGTTGAGTAGGTGCGAGAGGAATTATTCCACTACCGAGAAGGAGTGTTTGGCTGTTTTGTGGGCAGTTGAGAAGTTGAGGCCATACATCGAAGGGGTTAGGTTCACAGTGGTGACAGACCATTATTCGTTGGTATGGCTCAACAATTTGAAAGATCCTTGCGGTAGGTTGGCTAGGTGGGCTTTAAAGCTCCAGCAATACGATTATGAAATCATACATCGTAAGGGGAAAGATCATGTTGTGCCCGACATGCTTTCTAGAGGTGTCCCAGTCGTAGGGGAGGTAGATGGGCGTGTTAGAGATCCATGGGTGGATTCCATGGTTAGGAATGTGGAGGATAAACCACTCGATTACCCAGCTTGGAGAATTGAAAATGGGGTGTTATATAAACACATAAAGGCAGGGACAAATAGTTTGTTTAGTGCTGGGTACGAGTGGAAGAGAGTTGTGGGCAAGAGTGATAGGCGCAGTATTTTATTTGAGTGTCACGATAATCCATTATCGGGGCACATGGGCGTTAGGAAAACATACGCAATGGTAATTGAGAAATATTATTGGCCGAAAATGAAGGCAGAGATAGCTAGATATATTAAAGGTTGTCAGGTTTGCCAGAGGGTGAAACCTGACAACAATAAGCCAGCTGGTTGTATGGTAGAGAGGACAAAGAAGTTAGAACCTTGGGAAATGATCTGCGTAGATCTGGTGGGACCCTTGGTGAAGTCTAGTCGGGGATTTTGTTATATTTTAACGGTGGTTGACTACTTCACCAAATTTTTTTGCTTAATTTGTTAAGCAAAACAAATTCGACACTCGCGGGCGAAATGCGGCCGGCGCGCGGAAGAAGAAAACTGAATATTTCGTTTGAGCTGTCAAAGTTCTCTTGCTTTCTTCTCCTTTCTTTCGCTTTTGCTTTCGTTAAGTTAGCTCAGTGAGCGGCGGCGATCCGATGAGGGTATTGCCAGCCTCGCCATTACAATAGTAAATTGTCAAAACCTGGACTAAAGCTTTTGTACTTTTTAAACCTGTTTGAGGGAGAGGAATTTGAGAACATTTATGCTTTCGCCTATACGTACATGAGTGCCGCCAAAATGTATATTTCATTTTGGTGGGTGCAGGGGGGTATATGTAAATTTGCCAAACACACCTAGAAAAATCTGAAGAGATTTTTCGCATATAGGTATGGGTAAAGCCCCGACTGCGGACACTGGTTTCTGCGTAAGCCGCACTCTATGTATGTGGGAAGATAAATGGAAAGTGAGCGTCATAGGCGCTCATATATTCTAATTTCGGGTAGTTCTTTTTGAGCAGGGTAGAAGGAGAGTGGCAAAAGCTTTGGTTTTTTCTTAAATTTAATTAAATTATTTGTTTCCAAAATTTGGATAATTTTCTTTCCTTTTTTTAAATTGTGTTTTTTTGAGTGGTGAAGTGGAGCTGTTGCCATCCGAACTGTGGCTGGAGGACAAGTGATCCAAAGGGAGTATTTTTGCGCGCTGGTTTAGTTTTGCCAGCTAGTGTTTATTTTGCTTTGTTTTATTTGTGGCAGTCGGCCATTTAGTGTTTTGAAATTGAGGAATTGGATGGAGTTGGACAGGTTGTGTT
This sequence comes from Heteromyza rotundicornis, assembly GCA_951394025.1. NCBI lineage: Eukaryota > Metazoa > Arthropoda > Insecta > Diptera > Heleomyzidae > Heteromyza > Heteromyza rotundicornis. Next base: position 35,010,825 of record OX596012.1, read on the forward strand.
CGGTCGTGATTTGTTTTGGTGAAGTGTTTCCGTCCAAGTAGTTTGCTTGGAATTTGTTTGGCCGTTTTCCCCCCTCTTCCTTATTCCTTTTTTTTTGTTTGTGTTGTCCCGCATCAGAGCCAAGTTGTTGCTGGACATCGAATTTTATCGAAGTCCAGCTGGTGAATAGATTCTGCAAAGAATCGTGCGAGGGATTTCAGACAGGTTGGTCTGGTCCCGCAAATCAATTGCGTTTAAAGAAATATAATTTTTGGTGTACGAATAATTTCTTTTGGGTGATTGTCGGTTTGTGTTGATTTTGAAAAAGGGTTTGTGTTCGGTATTATTTTCCTTGTGTCGGGAAAATTTCCGTTTCTTTTATATATAGTTATATATATACCTATATATATATCTATTGCGGCAGTTTCCGTGTAGTTTTAAAAGAAGTTTATTTATCAGGTTTTCGTGTGTTCGTGTTGTTCGTTCGTCCGGGGATACCATACCGCGAGGGTCGTCTTAAATCCCACGCTTCGCGACTGTGCTTTTCGGGCAAATAGGGAATTTAATTATCGCGTGGGGATTTTCGATTATAGAGTTTTAAATAAAGTTTTAGTTCAAAATAGCGCGATAAGGTTATGTCTGTGTTTTTGTTTGCTTCTCGACAAAGGTTATTCACTTAGAGGTCACTAGTGATCTATCAACTCCAGCCTTTCTTGCGGCTTTTTACCGGTTTACTTCTCGTCGGGCCACACAAATATACGTTTGAGGAGTTTTCTACCCTTCTCACACGTATTGAGGCGTGCCTGAATTCGCTTCCGCTTAGTCCTTTGTCCGAAAACGCCGCAGAGCTTTCCGCCCTAACACCCGGTCACTTTCTTATTGGTGGTTCCCTACTGGCTCCAGCTGAACCCTGTCTAACTGATAACCCGATCAGTATCGTCAACAGGTGGCAGAAAATTAAGGCCATAAGCCAACAATTCAGCTTGAGATGGAAGGAGGAATATCTGAAGGAACTCCACAAACGTTACAAGTGGAAGTTTTCTACGCGTGACCTAGCGGTAGACGATTTAGTAGTAGTTCGGCACGAAAACCTAACTCCTACCGACTGGCGGTTAGGACGAGTAACCAAAATTTATCTCGGTCAAGATCGACGAGTCCGAGTTGCGGACATCTGCACCGAACGCGGCACTATAACGCGTCCGCTAGTAAAATTAATTGTCCTTCCGAATCAATTCTATGTTAATTTCTTTTAACTAGTTCTCCGCTACATTTTCCTCCGCTACATTATCCTCCGCTACATTTCCTTAACTTCTACAGCTTAATTATGGACAAATCCAGAACCAGATCCGACGCGGCCAAGAAGTAAGTCTGTGCGTTGTGTCAGCGCAATCACTCCTTGTGCTTCTGCAAGCGATTCCGCGCATTGAATGTGGAAAAACGACTACGTGCTGTTGTCAAGCACCACTACTGCGCACGGTGTTTCTCCCAGTCGAATACCACCAAGCACTGCCACAGTACTTCGCGCTGTCACTACTGCGGTGGGGATCACCACACGATGCTTCACACGAGCTCACGATTGGACGTCCGGGGTCCTGGTACCAAGAAGCCTCCCACCGAGAGGGCCCTCACCAAGAAGCCTCGCACCCCGAAGCCTCGCATTGAGCCGAATATCCGAGTCGCTGGTCACCGAATTCCAGATCCCCACGAGCAATGTGGACCGTAGCAAGGTCGCAGTGTTGACATTGATGTCACAGCACAACTCCGCATCGCGAGTGACCGTCCACTGCAAGGTCGTACCTCCGTTCGCGTTTCGAACTCCGGTCAGTGACGTGGCGAGCCCGGCTCTGGCATGTTTTTCCAACATGAGCATGGCGGATCCAAGCTTCTACATATCGTAAAGCTGTCTCAGTGGTTCTGGGTTCGGATGTCTACCCGAAGGTCGTGCAGCCTGGATTGATTTGCAATCCTGGGGTGCCTCTAGCCCAAAACACGATCTTCGGCTGGGTCCTTTCTGGCCCGTGCTATTCGTAAAGACCTCCGGACCCGGGGTCGTAGGGTCCCTTTATGGCCCATGCTAACCTACTAGCATTCTTTTTTTTGTTAAATACTTTTTATGAATTGATACTTTAATGAATTTCTAGTTTTTAATTTTTTTGGAAATATACTATGTTTTTATATTGCTTAAAACTACATGTACTTAATTTACACCTTTTTTGCAGCTTTGGTTTCTGCAAGGTGGCCGGCAATGTTTAAGCCAAAAAACACCCTGTATGCCACCCTGTATGCGGATTGTACGGCAACCAACTTTCTGCCATTAAACCAACTGGAACACCGCTTAACATTCTGTTTTTTTTTTGGCCGATCGTAGAGGTAGCCGATCGTAGAGGTAGTCGAATCGAATAAAGTGTTTTAAGGCGATGCCCAGCAACTCGAAGGACCTCCACTTTAATTAATTTATTAATCTAGTTCTAATGGAATAATCGGTATACTTCCTTTGCAAGAGGTTAATGATTTGTCGAGAGCTTTAATTTTCTGCAATTGGAATGGTACATTAGGGTGGTACTAACTGAGATCTGGTGGGTAAGTACTAGAAGGGTGTACTTAAGAGCATAGGTCTCCTCGAGACAAAAATTTTGATATATTATTCTTTAAAATCGGATAAATGGTGACAATATGAAGAAATATGTCGATGCGCTACATCTACGATCGGCCAAAAAAAAAAGAAAATTTTTTTCGGAATCTCCTTTCAAATTTGCTTCAAATTAGATGGTGGCGGTTAACTTTTTTTTCCCCCTATAAGGTGATACGGTCTAATGCACATTCCAGGTATATTTCTAACGAAAAGGCAATGTTCTTTTTCAAAATTTTTAATGATGTACCGACGAAGCCATGGTTTTAGAAATTAAAATGGAATCCACATGATATCAAAATTATTAATCGGTTGATGACAAATCATATGTATTGTAAATCGTATCTGCATTTGATAAATGCTACGGAGTCAAATTTATGTGATACCTGCAATGTGGTTGAAAATTGTGAGCAGGGTTCGGACTGAGGAAATTCAATTCTGGAGTAAATGAAAAGCGTAGTAGAAGCTATTTTTGCGGAGTAGATTTATAATTTTGACTTTTGACATGTCAAAAAATCTGCTCTAATACAATTTTACAGCATAATAAATGTTGCCAAAATTTTTCTTGAGTCGCTCCTTTGGAGTTGCAAATGAAGCTTTAAGCCCATTACGCAGATTTTGCGGAATTCCGTTTTGGAGAAATAACATATTTCTCGTTTTGTGTAGAGCAACATATTTTTCAACAATTTAGTTTTTGAATTTTGTAAATACAATTGAATGAAAATGTTAACAAAATTTTGTGAGTGAGTGTGCGACTGATAGAAATTGTTTTCAAAGCAACATAAAGACCATTCTAACATAAAAGCAACTATTTTTTTCGCTTTTCTGCATATTCTAGCACGTTTGTTTTTTGATTCGTTTTTTTTACATAGGTTTGCTTATGGGGGCGGAATTTTTTTGTATCCGCATACCGGCATTTAAAGAATAAAATCGAAATATTACAGATGGCATTGCCAATTGAGAAAACATACTTTAACTGACATATGACTTGCTCATTTTCGCACTTAAAGTGCATTTTTGCATAAATATAAGTATTGTCCAAGATACATAGAATACTAGATAACGACATGAGGCCGTTTACCGTTATCTAGCATGACGTCAGCAGACGTTGCCACAAGTTTAGCTTGATTGGTTTCGCAATAGTGCTACCAGATTAATGAATTTTCTACTGTAGAAGTTAGTCGTTAGTAGAAATACGATTCGAAATTATTAAAATTAGGCAAACAAATCAAAATTATTGACTTATGAATTTGAGTTGCTTAATAAAGGATACAATTTAATGAGTTGAAGAGGTTTTTTAACCTTCGGCCAAAGTTTCGGCTTCGAAGTTTATTAATAAAATCTTTCTGGCAACGTTGGCTGCCAGATAAACAACGTTGGCTGCCAGGATACAATTTAATGAGTTGAAGAGGTTTTTTAACCTTCGGCCAAAGTTTCGGCTTCGAAGTTTATTAATAAAATCTTTCTGGCAACGTTGGCTGCCAGATAAACGTAAACAAAGAACAGCTGTTGTTGTGACAAGAAGTATCTGCTGACGTCACGACAAAATGACGATCCTAACAGTAAACGTCATGTCGTCATCTGTGTTTATATCCTTCTTGAGTATTGACACTTTCATGCAATGATTCAGTGTAGCCTCGTTATTTTGGTCTGGAAAAAAATCGTAGTAGATCTTAGCTCGAGTGGGGTGACGGAGTAGATTTGAATTTAATCATATTTTCATTTATCAATGAAGTATAATATATAGAGAGCGGATTTTTATGCATATTTTACTGGAACGTCGGATTGACTCCGGACCAAGACAGAAATGTTTTTTTTTAATATTACGATTTGACCACATATATTTGCAAATTTTGCGAGAACCAAACATTGGCGAGTTTCTTTATTCGTTCCTCAAGCTCGTAGGGAGATTTATTGTATTCCAATTGAAAAACTAGTAAGAGAATTATCTTCGGTCTGACCGAAGCTATAATACCCTGCACATGCGAGTACGATACATTCTGAGACCATATGTTAGTAATTTTATCGAAAATCGGTATTTTATTGATAGTTTTTCGATATTATATTCATAATTTTTCGATTTTTTATCAATAATTTTACGTGTTATTATCGATAATTTTTCGATATTTTATCGATAGTTTTATCGATAATTTTTCGATTTTTTATCGATAATTTTTCGATAATTTATCAATTTTTTATCGATAATTTTCCAATATTTATCGATAATTTTCCAATATTTATCGATAATTTTAGTTTCCTGATCCATTTAAAAATATTGTTCCAGTTCCATTTTGTTCCGGTCCAATTCCATTTCGTTCCGGTTTCATTCCCATTTCGTTCCCGACCTCATTTCCAACCCAATGCAAAAAACCGCATCAAGATAAAATTGGCGGCCATTTTGTATGGGAGGTAGGCGTGGCTCTTATGAACTAATGGACTCAGGAGGTGATGCTGATCAAGAATATATATACTTTTCCATACCGGACACACCTCCTTATGGGCGTTACAAACGGTGTGACAAAATTATATACCCTTGGATACTAGTGTGCAGGGTATAATAAACTTCGTTTTGTCTAACCAACAGCTCTTGACCAGGAGCTAAAGGTGTCTTCGACCACTTTTTTGACAAAGTGGTGGTCAACAGCTCTTGACCAGGAGTTAAAAGTGTCATCGAAAACATTTTTGACAGGACCTAAATGTGTTGTTGACCACTACTTTGTCAAAAATGTTGTCGCGGACACATTTAGCTCCTGTCGAAGGGCACATTTAATATACAACTGCAAGCTCATAAACTGCAAGCTCATACTGCTGGAAGTAGTTTATTATTTCGACTCGTAAAATCAATGTGGGACACCCTAGCAATCCGCCATTCATTTTTAATGAAATTGTTTAAAAATTATCCTAAAAAGTATGCACAAGAAAATACCGGGTTGTATCGAAACAAAAAAAACCGAATTTTGTTTACATTTTTGATATTTCGAAAACAATTGAAGGGGTATGTAACTAGAGCCCGACCGATTAAGCCAAAAATGCACATTCGGCTTCGGCTTCGGTTTTTCCATTAAATGGCCAAAGTTTTGGCCGAAGCTTTTAAAATTTTTTTTCTAATTTTTGCGACACCGAAAACTAAAACTAATTTTTTACGATACGATTTTCTAGCCCACATTACATCTAAACGGCCTTACTGATTTCTTTGAGACTTGAATGCAAAATTGTGTAATTGATGGAATTTCCAATGGGACATAAGCGGCCCACAAAACAAAAAATATGATTAAAATTTAGCTTAGTAATCATCGAATATTGAGTGAATCTCGCCTCAAATTGCGTGGCACGGGGTTACAGCTGCCACAAATTACATCCTTGGACATTTTCAGGGTGGATTACTGAATTTTAAATATAGATTTGTAAGCTTAATATTCGCCCTGATGTCTATGTTAAAAGGAGTACTGGTAAACTGTATGAAATTTAAAATATAGGGGTAGGATGCTCACGGAAAGAAATGTAGCCCAAATTGCTGCGCCAACATATATGAAAAGTAGTTCTGGTGCTCAAATCCGGGACCGATTTTGGTAAAATTTTACATTTAAAGTTCAAAGCTTCACAGGTGGTATTTACCATCATTTAAAACATCCTTTGCCCAGCACCTGATAGATTTGGAGAGTCCTTAAAAACTGCTACTTAGATGGAATTATTCTTTGAAGAATTCTCTACCATTTCTATTAAATTCCCATTATTTTATGCTTTACTTCAAATTTTTAAAAATGATTTTAAAAAAATCTAATTTTTTTCACGGGATATATGGGATAATCCGAGGCTCCTGTTAGTTTTGACCAAGGAGGCCGAAATTTGTTTGTGAATTCTTTTGGTTACTTTTATTATTTGTTTAAATAAAATTTTAGTTCCTTAAAAAACTAAATGTGTATTCACTCGAATTTGAATAAAAATACACAAAAAAACAAGTTTTTAATGGTTTTTTATTTAAATATCGGCTTCGGCTTCGGTATAGGCCTTCGGCGTCGGCCGAAGTAATAGGCTGGCAATTGACCTTCGGCATCGGCTTCGGCCTGAAAATTCTTATCGGTCGGGCTCTATATGTAACACAATTTTCAAAATGGGTTTTATTACATAAATGAAAATGTTAGGTCCATCTCTTGCCCTGTGTTCTTCCCAAATTTTAGTATTCACGATGTATTCGGAGATTCGGAAGTTCTGAAGGCGGTATGTACACATTTTTAAATATTTTAAAATGGAAGAAGGCGGTATGTACGTTCATGAATTTATTATATGCACAAACCAAAAAAAATATTATATGCGCAAACCAAAAAAACATTTTTGATGGATAATGCAGGCATTTGACATTTGATTAAAAAAAAAAATATTGTCTTTATTCACCCTTTTCAAAAGGGAAAATTGCTATATAAAATTGACAGAATATTATTTTTCAATATTATTGAAATAGTTTTTTTCAAAGAATTTTGTCCACTTCCTTTTCAGCCGTCGAGCGAGTCAGTTGTGTTTATGTTTTTTGCGCATCATTTCTCTCCTCAATACATAAACATTAGGGCTTTCAATCCCGAAGGCTTTTCGCAATTCCGGGATTTTCGGGACTGAAAATTTCAATCCCGGGATTTTTCGGGATTTGATACTTTCACAAGCAAAAGCATTTTAGCATTTTAAAAAAATAAAAAAATGTTTTTTATGTTTTATTGCAAAACTGATAGTTTTAGCTTAAATAAATAAACATAAACATTAATTTCAATTTATTAAAGGTACAAATTAATGAATTTTTGTATTTTCAGTATCTGAGTTTCCGTATCTGAGTATCTGAGTTTCCGACCCAATTCAATTCACAATATGCTTAAGTAAGGTTTCTGAAATTACTTTTGTATCAGTTTTAAGTTTTACTTAATTATTTTTACTAAGTAATTCATTTTTGTGCGTTCGCTTAGACTAAAAATACCAATTTTCTTCTGAAATAAATATAAATTAATTTTTTCTTAAAGAAAAAATTTCAAACACAAACAATTTTATACGTAATTTTTTTTAATAAATTAAAAATTTTTAAGTTTTGTGTTTTTTAACTAACTTTTTTTCATTTTGGGGTTGTCCAAATGTTGTCAAAAACTATTTTTCTGCTTACACGATTTTTTTTTATATTTTATGAGCGATGAAAAGTCGTATTTTTCTTGTATTAAACTTTTTTTATGGACTAATTTATTTAAAATGTAGTCCCGACTAAAAATGGACCCTAATATACATACAGAATTTCCTGGTGTTCTGATTTATGGTTTTTTCGCGTTACTTTTTATTTGTTCTTAAGTTTTGTTTCTGAATTTTTTAGATTGGTGATTTAATTTTTTATTTTTGTGGAAGAGAGACTCCAGAAGGGAGTCCAGGCTTTGAAGGCTGATTTTGATCAGTTTGCGAACCAAGATTCTTTGATTGGAAAAAGAAAGTCTGGTTCTGATTTTCAAAATGGCGAACGTTCTAAGAAGTTTCTAGAAAATTGAGTTTGTTCTGATGTAGGTACGAGCAATGTGAGTATGTTGTCGTCATCAACTGTTTCCAGTGAAAAAATTGCTTTGTCGTGTACAGTTGCTACGGAAAAAAATATGATGTCGCTAACGCTTTATCCTATCTCTCATACAGGGGAATTTCATGTACTTGTCGATTCTTCTAATGGCAATCGTGATGGAAAATTCCGTTTAAAAAATTGACTTTTTCTGTATAGAAAATTATATAATTTGAGCGTGTGTGGTGCTAGTACTCATTGTGCTAAGAGCCAAAATGTTTGTCCTAAATGGAAACAAGAATATGACATTGATGTCTTTAAAAAATATTTCTCGAAAGGAGATTGTGGAGAATTTCTACTCCAATAGCTTTGATCTCTTGCGAGACTATGATAGAGAGTTTCCTGCTGGTGCTGTGGGTTTGAGTCCGGAAATGAAAAGTAAGGACAAAGAAGTGAGCAATATTGTTGTGAAGAATAAATATAGTAAAGTAGTTCAGAGAATTGTAGGTGTAGGTAAAAAAATATTTTTAAAAAAATGATTTTTTTTTTCGAAAACGTATGGAATTGTTATGACATTTAACAGAATTTAAGAGAAACTTCCGTGAAACACCTTGTGAAAGTTTACAGTTATTCGAAATGTTTCGTGAATCAAATGAAAATGTTTTTAAAGTGAACACAATACGTCAATTTTAGAATAAATCCTTTTTTCGGTTTTTTTTCCAAATTTTTTTTAGTCTACCTTTTTTCTGAAAAATCAAAAGATTTCTTTTGAAAAAAAGCGATCTGTTGTTGATTTTTATTTGGTTTGCATTTTCTACTATTTTCTTCAGTATAAGTAAAAAAAAATTTTATAAAACCCCCCCGAAATTTTTTTCTGGTTACGTCGCTGTTTTTGAGTTTTAAGTGAAATAATTCACTCTAGCAGAAAATGTTTCAATTCAGATCTTTCTGGCAACGTTCGCTGCCAGAAAAACGTAAACAAAGAACTGTTCGAGTGACAAGAAGTATCTGCTGACGTCACGAGAAAATGGCGATCCTAACAGTAAACGTCATGTCGTCATACCTTCATCCAACCACCTCTTCAATTTTTAAAATCCAATTCAGATTTTGATTTTAAAAAATGTGCAGAATGTTTTTCAGCTCGTTTTTTCCCAGGAAAACATTAATTTCAATATTACAATATAATTGTAGACTTCATGAAATATTGTAATATTGGTTTTTGTGTAACACTAAATCTACAAAAGTAGGCTTTTGGTGTTTACCACTTAGATTGAAAGTAAATTAACTGCAGTATTTTTGTGGAAAAACGTCAAAAAGATCATAAACAATACATAAAAAATAAATTTTTTGAATCCCGGGACTCCGAACTCAAAACCCCGGGTTTCCGGGATTTAGAAAACGTCCGGGATCCGGGGATTGATTGCCTTAGTATATATCTCTTTACCACGTCACTTCACGCGGCGTTACGCGTCGACTAACCATAACTATACAATATTTTATTTCATGTCGAGTATCGAATACAAAGCATTCTACGAGTACTTTTTGGCGCATTACTAAAGTTAAATTATATTCTCAATCAACTGCATATGCATATACACTCACGTTTCGATTATTTTAATGTCCTGGTAAAGCGATTTCTCTTCGTGCAATATTTTTTTAATTTTTAAAGAAAACGATTGTCCAGGCCACAAATCATTTTGAACTTCGCTGAACCAACCTCTAGCAATAGCGTCCATGGTTTTGTAAAAAACAAGAGCAACTAAAATATTGGAGCTGATAAGAGTGCTAACAAGGGTTCTCACTTTGAGTGACGATGAAATTAGTAGTAATTGGTTTTTTGGTAGTAGATTAGAAGAAACTGTAGTAGATATTATATTCCGCGTATTTCTGCAAATAAATTTCGTTTTGGCCAAATGACATATTTTTCATTTTGTGAAGTGTGAAATATTTTCTGCCAATTTTAATTTTATAAATAATGCGATGTAAAAAAAAAACGAATCGAAAACCAAATGGCATTTCCATTTCGACTGGCATATTAGAATGGTATTGCTTTGAAAAAAAACCTACCGACACATTGCATTCATGTTAGGGTGCTTGAAATTGTGATACTATCGCTCATTCCCTGCAATAAAGACACAACTCAAAAAATCAAATTGTTGGGAAGACACGATTCAAAATTTTAACATTGAGTTTTTTATATGACTTTTAGCAGTTGGAAAGTTTTTTAAAACGTTTAAAATACATTAAAAACTGAAGATATGAATTTTGTCAGCATGTAGATTGATATCTGAGATTCCTAGTGACATTCATAACTCCAAATACCCGAATTTAGAGTGGTGTCTTTATTGCAGGGAATTAGCGATATGATTCCAATTGAATCCAAAAAAGAACACTAATATTTAAAATTCATAGACCGAAAAACAGCTTTAAGCCCGAAATACAATATCGCGTCAACAGAAGCAGTAACTGTTTCCAAATATTAGAATACACTATTTTGAATAGAAGTATTCACAATACGGCAGCGGAAGTAAACATACAATTCAGAAAAAAGCGAACAGTTTTACTGCTACTGCTTCTGTCGACGCGATATTGTATTTCGGGCTTAAGTATAGAGTCGATTTATTGCGATAGTAGTAGAAATAACATTGAAAGAAAATTTTCACTAAGGGTATTCATCTAAAGTGGGAAACCCCTCGAAAACACGCGGTTGCTTAAAAGAACTGTCAAATTTCGTATGTTTTGAGTGCTCATCTGCACAACTGTATCGTTTTCCAGGGATTTCCCACTTTAAATGAATCGCCCTACTATTCTAGTAGAGTAGTTGAAATCTGAAAATCATACGAGAGTAGTAGATCAACTCCGATACTAGTACAATGAAAACCCTGGTACATCCATGCTGCCAAAACAAACATGTGCCATGTGCTCAGCGTGGTTGCGATTGTGGGAACTACCCTGCAAGAACGTGCTGATGGAAAGTCCAACACATCAACCAATTTTTTCTGGGTTACTACATATATGTAACTAGCGTGACCGTTGAAAAATTTCAAAAGGTCTCCCAAAAAGGTGATTATGGATCAAAAAGGGGCCCACCCGAAATTCGTTCGAAATTTGACCCCAATATTCCAGAATTGTGAAGTTTTTATTATTTCTGGTTTATGATAACGAAAAAGCATTTCTTAAGTAATGATAAATAATTCATTTATTTATTTGACCACATTAGGTGGAATTTTGAGAAAGTCGGGGCCTGGGGGATTGCAATCACAAAGGTGGCCAAATGGGGTCGAGTTTTTGAAAAGAGTCGCTTAATGTATTGTTTGACAAGGTGCGCTTAGGCTAAACCATTAACATTTCAATTATGAAATAGCTGAGTTATTGTCATGGACGGTCAATAAAATACTACAAAAAAATTGTTTTTTTTTTTTAATATAAAAAAAGAGATTTATTTATTTCATATTTAACAATGCAAGTACATTTTCAAGGTTTTCTTGTGTAGTGCCAGGGACGTAACCAGGAAAAAATTTCATAAAATTTTACTTACTACTACCGAAGAAAAAAACTATCAAGTGCAAACAAAATTAAACATCGTTTTACTTTTTTTCAAAACTAATCTTTAAATTTTTCGTTAAAAAAAGGTAAATCAAAAAAACATAAAAAAAGGGTATTCATTTAAAGTGGGAAACCCCTCGAAAATGCGCAGTTGCTTAAAAGAACTGTCAAATTTCATATGTTTTGACTGCTCATCCGCACAACTGAATGGTTTCCCAGGGGTTTCCCACTTTAAATGAATCGCCCTAAAAAAAAGTTTGCAAAGAAAACTCGAAGGTGACTTTATCAAAAAAGGATTCATTCTAAAATCGACGTATTGTGTTCATATATATTTGGTTTTATTGCATATCAAATTACTAAAGAACATTTTTTAAAAACTACACCGAAGTATTTACATATTGTTTTTCAAATAAACCTCAAACTGTATTGAAATATATTATTCAGATACATATTGCTTTTACTTCTATTGCTAGTAAAGTGAAAGTACATTCACTCATATATACTATATAAAATATATGAAAGTGTACATTCGCAGCTCGGATTTCTCTGTCAAACTAATACAAAATTCAATTCTTGTTGTTCACTGTTACAGTGAGCTCAAAACACATTGTAGAGATAGGTTACTGGCAATATAGAAGTTTACATATATGTTCAGATACATGTCTTTTTGGATTTGAGAACGACCTAATCTGACTGATACCTAATTGAGGAAAAAAATTTTATGAATGAATTAAAGTCATATTTTTTTTTTGGCACACGAAAGCTTTTAATTAAAAAATACATACTGAAGTTTCTCTTCAGTTCTGTCAAATTTCATAACTTTTTTGTATATTTTGATTTAGGGGGTTCGACACCCACGTCCCTGATTTTATTTTAAAAACATTTACATTCGAATAATTATGAACTTTCACAAGATGTTTCGCTTTGATGTAAATGTCAACCGTGATATTCGAAGATTTATAGAATGCCCGAACTGCAATTTTCCATTTGTTTTGGTACACGGAAGTTTTTAATAAAATAAAAAATCAAGGAGATACGGAGATTTCTCTTGAATTTTGTTAAATTTCATAACAAATCCCTACATTTATCTATTACTTCATAGATTTCAAAAGAATTGCAAAAAATCATATTTCCCAATATTTGAGGTCAGTTTTCTCAGAAACTATAAAATTCGTAAACTTGAGACCCAAGAGGGTCTCACTCATGTGCACAAAAGAGCCATCAATGACATTGTTACCACACTTGTGAGCAGCGCTATTGCTTTTTAAAAATTATCCAGAAAACGGAATACACTCTTAAAAACAAAATTCAAGTAACTACAGAGGCAAACATATTTCGAAATATTGACTACTTCTACATTATCGTATACTTAGTATTATGTGATTAGAAATTTCTTGGCTTGACTATATATATATATATATATATATCGGTATATATATCCTCAAATCTGCGGCGGGCTTTTTCATACACTTCCACATGAGCTAGACAGCTGAAATCTGGAACACTGATAGAACTCCGGTGACAATGCACTCTATTAAATGTTGGGGTCCATCAGAGACGTAGGGGGCCGTGGGGGGACTCAAACCCCTTTTTCTTAAACATGGCATAACTTCCGATTCTTCGAGCTACAATGATGGTAGGTGGGTTCTTATTGACAAACTAAAATTATACATCCTTTGATGGGGGTGTGCGGATAAAGGGGAGGGAGATGGAGCCTTTTTAAAGTTCGGGATGGACTAACTTTCGTATTTCGTTACAGGGCCCAAATTTTCTACTTAGGTTCGCATTCGGAAGAAGAGTAAAAAAAGGGAAAAAGGGGAAAGGGGGAAAGGAAAAAAAGTGGGGAACATTTTTTTTAAAAAAAGAGAAAAATAAAAACGAATAAAAAACAAGTTTTTTAAAATATGACCCTTTAACCGACTAAAAAGCAGAAAAAAATTTCATTTAAATTAATTTCAGCAATTTCGATTTAAAATTAAGGGTTTTTGGCGACTTCAAAATCTGCAATGGCATTAGGAACGAACCAGCCAAAACCCCTTAATTATACCCCCACACTCACTGTGGCAGGGTATACTCACTTTGTCACAACGTTTGTAACGCCCATAAGGAGACGTGTCCGGTATGGAAAAGTATATATATTCTTGATCAGTATCACCTCCTGAGTCGATTTCGCGATGTCCGTCTGTCTGTCCGTCTGTCCGTCTGTCCGTCTGTCCGTCTGTCCGTCTGTCCGTCCGCACGATAGCGGTCGCAGTTTTGGAGATATCGACTTGAAACTTTGGGTACATGTTTTTCTCGTGAATACTGAGATCAAGTTCGAGAATCAGCCAAATCGGACAAAAACTGGGCGTGGCTCCCATACACCGAAAAAAAAGGTAAAAATTTTTTATTGTTGTATTCGATTGGAAATGTTTAGAAACGTATTTTTGACATGGTCCGAGGTTCCGAAGCCACATATATAAGGGTCTAAATGGGGTCTTGAGACCAATTTTTTTTTTTTTGTGGATTTAATTGGAAATTTTTAGAAATGGATTTTGGACATGGTCCGGGCTCCAAAATCACCTATAATTGGCTCAAAATAGGGTCTTGAGACCACATTTTTATATGTTCGAGGTACTTCTTCCTACTGTGTGGGGGTATTTCAACTTCGGTATAGCCGAAGATAGTCCACTCTCTAGTTTTAAATCGAAATTGCGGAAATTAATTTAAATGAAATTTATTTTCTGCGTTTTAGTTGGTTAAAGGGTTTTATTTTAAAAAACTTGTTTTTTACTCTTTTTTTAAATTTTTTTTCTATCATCTAAATGACGACAACGTTGTCCATCTGGCAACGCTGAGAATACTAGATAGCGCCATAAAGCCGTTTACCGTTACCCCCCGTCTATATTAGCTATCGTTCCTTGCATGCGATCTGTCACTTTTCATAGTACCCAAAACCGTTATCGCTGATTTTTTTTTGTGGGTGTTTGTAAAGATTTTTTAGACTTATGATTTCGGCCATATTTCACTACATTTGTATAATTACTATATCATCAATAATGTATTTTCACTTAAATTCTTATTTTTCGCGCGTCTGTGTGAAAAAATCATTTTACAGCTAAAAATGGTATGCAATAACTCGCACACGATATTTCGTACCTGTATGGCATACTATGTACCATAAGTCTACACTTAAGATCTATCGCATGCGATGTATAGTATGCGAGAATTTATCGCTAATATAGACGGGGGTTATGTAGCGTGACAGGCTGGAACCTAATCCTTCAAAATATAAAATTCGTCCATCTTTTTGTACGCTGTACGTTTCACAGTGAGCAGATACTTGTTACTTTGACAGAAAAATGGAAACGTTGTCACAAATTTAGCTGAATTGGTTTAGTGCTACTAGCTTAATGGATTTTCTACTGTATTTATTAGACTTTTGCATTATAATACAGGTATAATGGACTGTGACGGGACGGCGACGGCAGCAAGAACTATCACATAAGCATCTGTTGTGTGAAAAACAATGGAGGCAGTTTTAGTGGTCGGGACCTGTCGTTGTCGTTCCGTTAGTATATGTTGATATTAGATTTTTCCGTATGCAGGTTACAGTTTGACAACCCAAAACTTGTCAAACTGTTAGTTCTCCAACAAATCTTTGAAAAAAAATTCAAATAAAAAACAAAATTTAAAACGAAAATATTGAGAATTTTTAATAAAGCTTGTGCGGCTACATCCCGTGCAGTATTGCACTCCATCTGGAGAATAAATTTCAATTGTAAACAGAAAACAGATGTTCGTTTGAACGTGGCGGAACGTAGCATTAAGGCTGATTTACATTGTATGAATTGGTTGATACAGCGTATGAATTGTGACACATGAAAAAGAGACCGGAATATTTTGCATTGAAAAATATATTAGTATGACTGAAACAGAGTTGTCAAATTTTTATAGGACGATTGATACCAAATTCTGTTAACCTCCTCTGTTAAGTGTATGCAATTATAGGAGGAGATATGTTAAATACAACATGCTTTAAGGCTGATTTACATTGTATGAATTGGTTGATACAGTGTATGAATCTTCCCATAAAAGAGAAGATCCGCTCTATGCCCAAAGAAGAGTGCAGATAGTCAAAGTTTGTTTGCTTTTTTTGTAAACAAAGATCAGCTGTTCCAAATTGAAAAATAAATATTTTTTGGAAATATTTACATCTTTCATGATTATTGCGTTATTTTCTAGCTCGGTAACAGTTTTAAGACTTCCACCGATAGGAATATATTGTTTGGGTTGTTTGGAAACATTTTCATTGATTCCCTGAGTCCCAAGCAAAGTCAAACATGTAAATCGTATTCGTGGCCACCGCGGCCGTTCCCAGATTTTTATAGGAAATTTTAAAAACGAAAACAAGTTGATAACAATAAATAAATTTTATTTTCAACTTTGGAAAACGTTTCAAAAATCGAATGGGGGGACGTGCATTTTTACCCGTGGCCGTTTGCTAATTGCCTTTGTGGACGATGGATGATCGAATGCATTTTTTTAAATTCACATTTGCTAGTGGCTCTTCAATAGCCAATTTTAAAAATGAATTTTCGGGTAAAATATTATTAAAAAAATCCAGTTACACCTGGTTGTCTTCGGTAAAATTTGGATTTTGCGGCGGAGCGACGCTTGTGCCAATGGCTGTAGAACTTTTGTTGGAAGTGCTTAGACCGGAGGAAGGGCCGTGAAGAACTATTTCGCTATCGAGAATTTTAATTTTTAAAACAATTTCCCAATTTGAAAATAAAAACGTTGACATTTCTATGGACACTTCAGAAATTTGTTATGGAATTTTTATAGTAGACGATACGGTTCATACAGAAAGATCAAGCATGTTGTATTTAACATGTCTCCTCCTATAAAGAAGAGGTTAACAGAATTTGGTATCAATCGTCCTATAAAAATTTGACAACTCTGTTTCAGTCATACTAATATATTTTTCAATGCAAAATATTCCCATCTCTTTTTCATGTGTCACAATTCATACGCTGTATCAACCAATTCATACAATGTAAATCAGCCTTTATCTTTCTGTATGAACCGTATCGTCTCCTATGAAAATACCATAACAAATTTCTGAAGTGTCAATAGAAATGACAACGTTTTTTTTTTTTCAAATTTTGAAATTGTTTTGAAAATTAAAATTCTTGATAGCGAAATAGTTCTTCACGGCCCTTCCTCCGGTCTACGCACTTCCAACAAAAGTTCTACAGCCATTGGCACAAGCGTCGCTCCGCCGCCAAATCTAAATTTACCGAAGACAACCAAGTGTAATTAGATTATTTGGATATTTTTCCAGAAAATTCATTTTTAAAAATGGCCATTTCGTTTCCATTTTCAGTTACCTGGACTCGCGTCTAACCAAGAGTACCAAGCCCCTCATCTAGCCCTTCGAGGTGAAATTATTTAACTCGCAATTACCACCCGCCCTACAATCGCAATGTTATTGAAGAGCCATCAGCAAATGTGAATTTAAAAAAATGCATTCGATCATCCATCGTCCACAATGGCAATTAGCAAACTGCCACGGGTAAAAATGTACGTCCCCCATTCGATTTGTAAAACGTTTTCCAAAGTTGAAAATAAAATTTATTTATTTTTATCAACCTGTTTTCGTTTTTAAAATTTCCTATAAAAAACTGGGAACTGCCACGAATACGATTTAAATTTTTGACTTTGCTTGGGGACGGCCACGAATACGATTTAAATTTTTGACTTTGCTTGAGACTCAGGGAATCAATGAAAATGTTTCCAAACAACCCATACAATATATTCTTATCGGTGGAAGTCTTAAAACTGCTCCCGAGCTAGAAAATAACGCAATAATCATAAAAGATGTAAATATTTCAAAAAAATATTTATTTTTCAATTTTGAACAGCTGAAATTTGTTTACAAAAAAAGCAAACAAACTTTGACTATCTGCACTCTTCTTTGGGCATAGAGCAGATCTTCTCTTTTATGGGAAGATTCATACGCTGCACACTGGGAACGCTCCATACGTTTGGTGCCAAAAAATAGAAGGAGTTGTCGTAGAACTTAAATTTTTTGCAAGTCTAATTGTTGTGTGCAAATCAAGAAAAAAGCCTACCTCCCATACAAAAAAAAATTCAAATCACCATAAAATGTGTTCCAAATAACATATGAACTTAAAATTTTGATGGCGTATACTAGCAAATATGACAAGCTGAATTATCAAAACTGGGCGTAGTGGGTTGCTTTTTTCGCCCAGCTGATTATACAAATCCCAATAAATCAACTGTAAAAATGTTATTTGAAATGTTATATGCCCAACATTTTTAATATAATAAGCGTTGAATAGGTCTGCGTCGGATATGTCGAGATGAATGTTTTAAGATGAAAGCAAACATTTTTTTTTTATTTTTTAAACGTAAATTGTGTTAAAGTTTTCAGTATTAATAATAAAACTATGAAGTGTGCTTTTTGGCAGCAAAAATTTTGAGTTGGTGCAAAAATTTGTATATTAAACTATTTTGTGACTCAAAAGAGCACACATCCTAAAAGTATGCACCAAATAACAACCAATTTGAGCTGTATCAACCAATTCATACAATGTAAATCGGCCTTATTTCTATTTTTTTGGTCGACTGCTGGCGGTATAATTGAGTAAACAGAATTGCAGCAGTTGACGGTTGGGCGGACGACGGCTATGCTACCGTCGCACATTGCGGCACAGCTGCCAAAAAATACCTTTTTCGACTTTGTTTTCTCGAAAATGTAAAAATGCAGTTCTATAGCCTAATATCCAAATAGTAATGTTTTAAAAAGATTTGGTTCAAATATTGCGTGTACTCGCTGCAGCAATAACTTTTAGCCAACTGTTTTAAATTTTACGATTTTATGCTGCAAAAAGTGGACGTAATAAAAAATTTTTAAAAAGAACCGTCTAAGTTTTCAAATCTTTAGGTTCGGATATTTAGTAAGTATGGTTCTTTTTTCATAGCTATTTAGATGTAAATTTTCACATTTGCTTGAATGTTTCAAACAAAATTTTTCAAAATTTCATAATGGCATTTATTTAGGTGATTGCCATTTATTTCACCTTAATCTTTGATATCAAATCAAAGGTAAACATGTCCCGCATTTTAATTCATAATTATGTCTCACCTTCTTCAAAAAAATCTCAAATTGGTTGTTATTTCAAAAAATATTTGGTGCATACTTTTAGGATGTGTGCTCTTTTGAGACACAAAATAGTTTAATATACAAAGCTTTGCACCAACTCAAAATTTTTGCTGCCAAAAAGCACACTTCATAGTTTTATTATTAATACTGAAAACTTTAACATAATTTACGTTTAAAAAATAAAATAAAATGTTTCTTTCATCTTAAAACATTCATCTCGACATATACGACGCAGAACTATTTAACGCATATTATATTAAAAATTTTGGGCATATTCAAATACCATTTTTGCAGTTGCTTTATCGGGATTTGTATAATCACCTGGGCGAAAAAGCAACCCACCACGCCCAGTTTTGATAATTAAGTTTGTCATATTTGCTAGTATACGCGACCAAAATTTTAAGTTCATATGTTATTTGGAACACATTTTATGGTGATTTGAATTTTTTTTGTATGGGAGGTAGGCGTTAGAATTGACCGACCACGCCTTCTTTTTGGTTTTTTTCTTGATTTGCACACAACAATTAGACTTGCAAAAAATTTAAGTTCTACGACAACTCGTCGTTTCAAAATCCGCCCTGAGTGAACAGAATTGAGGCGGTGGCAGATTCAAATCAATGGCAGAGGTGTCAGCCGGTGAAAAATCGTCGGCGGCGACTAGCCGATCGGTTATTTGACTAATCCGATTTTCCTTTAAATGGATATGCTAAAAATTTTTAAAATATAAGTTTTTTACTGCTAAAATTGCTTAGCAATTTCATTTATGGGTGAAAATAAGTGGTTTGAATATTTACATATTGACTTTTTAATTAATTTTTATCTCTTGAAAAACTTGTCGATCTGCGTCCTTTTTATTTTGATTTTTTTCGTTAGAAATCGTACAAAAAAATTAGATTCGAATAAAAAAATCGAGATTTTCGGCTTAGCAGCAAGCCGTTTTTTAGCCGTGGTCATCGGCGGCGGCTAACATTTAGTGAAATCGTCGGCGGCGGCTAGCCGACCGACTCAGCATTTTTCAGGGCATTTTCAAAAACACAATAGGCCTGTTTTATTTGTGTTGTGTATACAATTAGCGGTAGTTGACAAACAAAACTCGCATAAACAATTAACTATGTTGATCGCTAACTATAACTTTACCAACCTCTTTGCACTTATCAACACTTTTTTTTACCAATAAGACCGCCATACAAAATTTTAGATACTTGTAAACCACAGAGAATAAAGAGGTCGTGGTTCTCAGGCCACACATGTGACCACAGAGGCACACTTATCGTAGATCAAGGAGTCCAATTTCGACATCGCAAACGAAGATCGTCCCACAAGAGTATTTGGAACACACACCAACTCACCTGACTTGACTGTTGTCAGCTCGTCGCTCCTGCCTACCACCTCATGGGACACTGTGATCACTTTCGGCTCCGATCATCTTCCAATCATTGTTTCCATAGGCAGCCAAACTGTTTTCGCTGAACGTGATAGAAGGACATTCATCAACCACAACAAAGCAAACTGGGCTGGCTTTGAATCTCTCTGCCACCAGGAGTTTATGAATCTGCCTCTGCCCCCCTGCGTAGTCAAAGGGGAAAAAATCTTCAGGCGAACAATCCTAAAAGCCGCTGCGCAGTTCATTCCAGAAGGAAACTACGCCACCCTGCGCCCAAATTTTCCAGCAGAAGCAGCCCGGATTGCAGTAGAACGTGACGCCATCAGGGCATCAGACCCCAATGACCAGAGGCTGCCTGAGATGAACAAAGAAATCTCGCGATTGGTCAATGAGCACTATAGGAAAAAATGGCTGGATCATCTGGATAACTGCGATTTTGCGACTAACCCCCAGAAGCTCTGGGCAACGATTAAAGCGCTGTCGAAACCTGACACTTCTCGCCAGGACAATGTTGCTATCAAATTCAATGACAGCCCCCCATTTTCCGAGGACAAGAAATGTGCTGATGCATTTTGTCGTCAATTTATCGATCACCCTACCCGCTCTAACACATCCAAAAGAGCAACGATGAGAAAACTCAAAGCGCTGCAGCCTGATGCTCAACTGGTTTCGTTCACGGCTTCACAGGTAGCGGAAGCAATCCATTCAGCGAAATCCTCAAAGGCGTTTGGTCCTGATGGACTATCCATGATTATGCTAAAGCATTTAGACGACCTAGGCCTGCAGTACCTCACCGAATTGTTTAACCTATCGATCAGGTCAAAGTCCATTCCGGACATTTGGAAATCTGGCAGGGTCATTCCTATCATTAAACCTGGCAAACCTGCTGATAAAGGGTCATCATATCGACCGATAACAATTTTATCTCCGGTGGTCAAGGTTATGGAGTCATTAATCCTCCCGGAATTGTGTGCGGCTCTTCCATTAGCTAACCATCAACATGGTTTCCGGACAGGCAGAAGCACCACCTCAGCCCTGAATGAGATTGTCTGTCAAATAACGAATGGTCTCAACCAAGATAAACCGTGTAAACGTTCCATTCTTGTAGCGCTGGACCTAAGCAAAGCATTTGACTCCGTGGACCATAGCGTTTTACTTGAGGACCTTCTCCAATCGAGTCTTCCATCAAGAATAAAAAGATGGTTAGGTAACTACCTAAACAACAGGCAGTCATTTGTAGAGTTCAGAGGCAAAAAGTCTAAATACAGGAAAGTAAAAAAAGGAGTCCCGCAAGGCGGTGTGCTTTCCCCACTCCTCTTCAATTTTTACATTTCCTTGTTGCCCGAACCCCCAGCAGGGACAAACTTGGTGTCGTATGCAGACGACTGCTTCATTCTCACTACAGGGAACGACATTGCTCAGATGACTGCTAACATCAACATCTACCTGCAAGCGGTTGAAAATTTCTTCGCTTTCAGAGCTCTCAAGCTGTCACCGGAGAAGTCTTCAAGCACGCTGTACACTACGTGGACGCAAGAGGTGGAAAAGAGGCTTGCTATAGTAGTGGAAGGAAGAGTGATTCCTAGTAGAGACCGACCGAAATCGCTTTTTTTAATTTCGGCCAAAACCGAAATGGCCGAAATTTTTTATTTTTTTTTTCGGCCGAAACCGAAATGGCCGAATTTTCATTTTTTTAATTTCGGCCGAAACCGAAGCCGAAACCGAAAAAATAAAAGAAACAATTGTGAGATTTAATGTAATAAAGTGGGACATAATTAAGATTATCAGTAGGCTGAAATCGATCGCATATTCATAGTCAAATTTAGTAGCTGCTAAACTTTAGAACCAGCTTAGTAGCTGCCAGTTCAGTGTATTATCTGTCAACTTAGTAGATTACTAAAGTTAAGTTGGAGCTTAATTTGACTATGAATATGGGCAAATTTAGAAGCAAACTATCAAATGCGTGGAAATCAAGAGTAGTACAAATTACTGTCAGGGTAGTAGATTTCAAGAGAGGGGAGTAGATATGGGTTTATGCGTAGAGTACTAGAAATTCTACGAGTTGTAGAAATTTCTGTCGGGGAAGCAGATTTGTAGAAAGAATAGTACTTTTGCATTGTATGAAACTCACATAATATTTTGAGGAGTAGATTTCTTACCATAGTAGTAGGAAATATCTTGAGGGAATTAGAAAAATCTGCTACCGTAGTAGAGGAGTAGAAATTTATAAATCATTGCGAGAGTATTAGATCTACTCCGATAGGACATGTCTTCTTTGTCGCTTCTGATTCTTCGAAACTATGATCAATGCTTAAATTTGTGTTACATACCGCTTTTATCCACTTGGTTGTTCCTTATGTATTTTGATACGCTAAATCCGAAAATAAACTTTAAATTTTTGGTGCTGTAAAAATTTCATTATTATTATTTTCGTATCCAGCATGGCAAAGTACATAAGAATTTGTCTATAAAGTATATTTAACACACAAAACGTTCAGTTTTGTCGATCAGTGTAACCTTTGTTATTTATTTGTTACTTTTTCTATCAAACCGAAATTTTCGGCGGAAATATAGGAATTTCGGCCGAAAACGAAATTTGGCCGAAAGCGATATTTTATTTTTCGGCCGAATCCGAAACACGGCCGAAACAGCTTTTTTTTGGCCGAAAAGCCGAAAAACCGAAACCGAAACCGAATTTCGGTCGGTCTCTAATTCCTACTATAAAAAAAACCCAGGATCCTTGGTGTCATCCTGGACAATCTCATCAACTTTGCATCTCACGCCGCAAACATAAGAAACCGCGTTAGAGGAAAAAACAATGTCCTTAAATCGATTGCCGGTTCCACATGGGGCAAGGATCGTGAAACTTTGCTCGTCACTTACAGGGCGATCGGCAGATCGCTACTTGATTATGCGGCCCCGGTCTGGTCCACGCAACTCAGCGAAACACAATGGCGACAGCTTCAGATAGCACAAAACCGTGCGCTCCGCATAGTCACAGGGTGTCATCTGATGGCTCATGAACATCACCTCCACGATGAGACCAGCCTACTTATGGTCAAGGAACACAATCTCCTCTTAAAAAATCAGTTCCTTCTTGCTGCACATCAAGCCGACCACCCCAATCACTGGCTGTTGAGTTGTTCGTCACCTCCACGCTGCATCAGAGAAAACTTCGCCTCGCATCGTGAAGCAGTTGAACCTTTTATTGAAGGTGGCTCAATTTCTAGGCCCAATTACCTGATCGCACTGGACAGCATACATCAGGGAGCTGTGTCAGAAGCAATCGCGTCTCGCCGTCACAATGTAGTCCTGGATGGTCGTCCTCCGCCCGTCAGTGAAGACGAAAGACAACTCCCTCGCTCGACACGAACAACTCTGGCACAGCTACGCTCAGGCCACTGCAGACTGCTCAACAGTTACATGGCAAGGGTGAATAGCAACTACTTCACCAACAACTGTCCAGTCTGTCAAGCAACACCCCACGACACTGTTCACCTTTTTAACTGTCCAAGACGCCCCACTACATTGAAACCCATTGACTTATGGTCCAACCCTTTAGATGCAGCAAGGTTTTTGGACCTGGAACTCTAACCGCTGCTCTACAATTATAAACAACATACAAAAACAACAACAATAACAATAACCACCGGTACTCGGTCCTTTTGTTTTGATTCTTGTTCGTATTCACCACCAGTTTCATATAGTTTTTACATAATTTTGAGCGCCAACACATTTGTAAAGTAAAATCCGGAACGTTTTTAGAGATAAAAAATTATAACGTGGACTAATATTTTCAATATTTGCACAATTTCTTCGTTAGAAATTCTACAATCAGCGTGAATACAAATTTTCTTTACCCCCCGTGAAAATATCGGCGTGCAATAATTTCATTTTACTAATTGTATTTTAAAACCGTTTATGATATGAAATTACTTGGCGTTCCGGAACAAGTTTACTTTAGGGCCTGAAAACTTTTTGCCCCGGACGCTTATAGTTTCCGAAATATTTGCGTTTAAAGTTCCGATTTTTCCCATATAAAATAATCACTTTTTCTTGTTTATGAATTCTTCTTCTTCTTGAAAAAGTCATTCGGAATGAAAGTGGTAGTCGGTGGAAGTATTATGTTCATGTGCTATGGAAGCATAAAGTAATAAATTTTTATAAATTTATTGCAATGAAGTATTTAGTTACTTATTTTAAAGAATTTATGGAAATATAGTTTTTGGAAATAGGCAAATGAATTTAAAGGAGGAGCGAAACAATGGAGTTTGGTAGATGTGATATAATGCAGTGGTAGCAAGCGCCGCAGGCGAAAAATTGGAACAAAAAATCGCGCGATTTTTTGTTAAAATTTTTTCATTTTTAGAGTTATGTAATGTTGATGTATTTGTAATAGTTGCAATGTTTTTAAGGGCTGTTCCAACAACAAATTAAAACAACAAAGGGAGAACAACAAATTACGAAGTCAACATTACAACAACAGCAATAACATGAAGCGCCGCTGGCGAAAAATTTTAACAAAAAATCGCCCGATTTTTTGTTAAAATTTTTTATTTTTTGAGTTAATGTTGATGTGTTTGTAATAGTTGCAATGTTTTTAACGGCTGTTCCAACAACAAATTACAACAACAAGGTGAGAACAACAAATTACAAAACAACGACAACAGCATTACGATGACAACAACATTGTCATAACAATATTACAACAACAAGAACCATACAACAGCATTGCAATAACATTATTACAACAAAAAAACAAAATTAACAAAATTACTGCAATAGCAATAATACAACTGTATTGTTGTAGTTGTGGTGTTGTTGTAGTGTTTGAAAATTGCAAATGACAAAAATTGTGCCTAAAACGAATGAACAAATACATTCAAGGAAGAAGAAGAATTCATTCAATAACGAAGAAGTGAATATTTTATATGGGAAAATTCGGAACTTTAAATGCAAATATCTCGGAAACTATAAGCGTCCGGGGCAAAACGGATGAAAATACATAGGAATAAAAAAAAAAAAGTTTCCAGGCCCTAAAGTAAACTTATGCCAATAATAGTGGCATCAAAATCGGACCTCGTGATTACTAATGTTCGACGACTAATGTCAAGAGTCCACCGCCTGTGGCTGTGCTGCGTTTTCTACTACTAGACGATGATATACGCGTTGAGTGCAGCTGGTGATTGCTAATGAGGTGATTTGATCTGACAAAGACGTTGGGCGGTGGGTGTACTTGTGTATTTTTGGAGTTATAACTTTAGAAATTACAAATTTTATAATTTGCAATTTCAGGTTATGAAGATTTGACCATCTTGGCGGACTTGGTGCTGAACATTGCCACTCCGGCAGTGCGCCGCTACGTTGATTATGGTTTGTCCGAAAAAACTTATGTAATCCGAATTGGTACTGTAATTTAATAAAAAATAAAATACAAATACAAAAAAGCATTTCCTTTTGATTTTCAATATACCGATTGCACAATTCGAAGCAGTGATATTCGCATAAATCTGTCCTCGTCTGTTTATGTGGCAATTCTCTGAATACATACTTACACTTACTGTAACTCGATGACCATTTAAAAGTAATTCATAAAACTACGAGATTAGTTGCATAAATCTAAATTTTATCGTAAACTTGACTGTTTTAAACAAAAAATGTCTAGCAATTAGAGAATATACTTATTGCTTGTGCATAACAAGTTGACTAATTTTCGCCAACAATTCAAAGGGACCTGTGCCATTTTCCATCCAACGAGATGAACTCAACGACACCGCCATTTTAAAAAATTGCAGACAAGATTCAGAGGACATTTGATGCAGTGACGAAGACTCCATTTGCGTTACAATGTCTGGATCGCGATCCACACAAATGCCGTTGCCTTTGCACACGTTATAGGTGGACCGCAAGAATAACAGCATTTTGTGCAATGTTAAATTGCCGGAACTGCACTCCGTCTTCAGTTGGGCCAGGAGCATCTGCAAGTATTCATTTGTATTAATTTTTTTTTTCTAATGTAACCACGACTTTCATGCACTTAGTTCTTCAGAGCCTTACTGAGCGCGCTTCTGCTTAATGCGAAAATCCCAAATCCTCGTAGGTGCGTGAATTGACTGCATAGAGCCGGCCCGAAACTGACCTGCGACCTGCCCTCAATTGTGTTGCTCAGTTCGATTTTATTCCCTGTCCTCGGCTTTGAATAATTTAACTGCATAAATGTTATATGCGCAAGAGCCACCAACTCTTTTGAGCCGTAGAAATTCACATTTCCATAAAATTAATTGCAATTTGCAAATTGTTTACATTTTTTACTTCACCACCTTTTTAACATTTTTACCAAATTTTGTACACTATTTTATTCGTTTTGTCTCATACTTCTTCGCATTACACGCGAAAAAAAACAATTCGTGGTGAACTCACATATACAGTGTGAAGCAAACACAAAAAATCAAAAAAAAATGGTCGGCCATATTGGATTTCAGTCCATTTACAGAGAGTGTCGGCTCTGTATACTCTGTGTTGTAAACTTCTATCGAAACACATTCGACACCATATTAGCTGTCGACGCCAAGTCGAAAAACATGATTGCACCTCTGAATTAAACCACAAATTGCATTTTTTTTACATCTTTCTTACTTTACAACATTTTAAATACTATTGGGATTAATTAAATAACAAAGAATAACAAACAAAACAAAAAAATATAATAAGGGTATTCATTTAAAGTGGGAAACCCCTCGGAAACGCGAAGTTGCTTAAAAGAACTTTCAAATTTCATATATTTTGACTGCTCATCTGCACAACTAAATCGTTTCCGAGGGGTTTCCCACTTTAAATGAATCGCCCTAATATTTTTAAATTATCAGGGAATTATGGATTTAGCTCGACCTATTTTTCGGACGCTTCAGCGAATTTCAAAAATATTGGCATTACTGATACCTCAGCCGTCTACCAGAAAATAGAAATATGTAATGGTCTCCATACACCAACGTAAAATTTCGCAGTCGCCGCGAAACTTGCTCAAAAATGTTTCTTGAAAATGCGATATTGCGTTCCTTCTAACAAAATTTATAAAAAATATTGATTTTTATTTGTTTTTATGAAATTTTTCACCACAAACAAGTCGTTTTTATTCGAATATCGCCTTTTCAAGAACATTTTTTGAGCAAGTTTTGCTGCGTCTGCGAAATTTCGCGTTGTTCCATTTTCATCTTTAAAAAAAGTTTAAATTCCTATATAATAACATCAGAGGAATGTTCACAAAATTGTTTATGATTTCATTAATTCCAGACTGTAGTATTCACCATTTATATAATATTAAAAAAAATTGTTGTGTAATGAAATTTGTATTATTTTGTGGCGGAATTATTTGTGGGTACAGTGAAATTCCTCTGTACGGACAGATATTTTTAAAATCAACTAAAATATATGAAAAAGTACATTCGCAGTTCGGATTTCTTTGTCAAACTAATACAAAATTCAATGCTTGCTATTTCGCTCTTACAGTGAGCTCAAAACACATTGCAGAGATAGGATACTGGCAATATGGAAGTATTACATATATGTGAAATATCAACCATGAATGTCGGGTCTCAAGGCAAGTTCATATAAATCAACTAAATATTGCCACCGTATAATTTTGCCGTTGTCCAATTTCAAAATTTGTTTGTCTCCCAAACAATTTCCGATTAATTTGATCGCATGACAAAAATCCAAGAAAATGTAGCATGTTTCGTTCGTTGCAGGATTCTTAAAGTACGGTTTAAATTTCGGCCCGTAAGTGAAATTAGCTCCCAGCTTAGTGCACATCGTCAAATTCGATGGAGCACCGTCGAATGTAATTGAGTAAACATGCACACCACAGTTCTTGAATGCATGTAATGCTTCCGTCAACAAATTGCTACGTTCTTCTCCACTAAGGGACCGAATTTAGAAATATCCGATTGGAATTTTGCAGTGATCGTTCAAAGCAACAGCCATTAGCATTAAAGCGTTATTGGCAACTGGAACCGATTCATTCTCCATGTTGCAATCCGTAGTACCCAAATCGACATCACCTTCAAACCCATTCCGATTGTATATCTTTTGTTCTCGTACAGATATCTCGTCCGAAACAAGATTCACTATAACCGGCTTAGGGCCTTTAGAACGCAGAGTGATTACGGCCAATGCTTGTTGAGTGAAACCTGGGGAGCCATTGACATGTTGATACCATTTTCTCAACGTATAAGGATGAGGCAGCATATTCTTCCAAGTCTGCCGTACGTATCGATATGTTTTCGGCGAGTAGAAATGCAGTGTCAAGGTAAAACTTCTAATATTCTTAGTGTACCACTTCGCGGCCTTCAATTTTCTTGATAACATCGCTTTGATATTTTCGGGAGTCTTATGAGATCCTATGTGAAGACTTACATTTTTTTATTTTAGATCCAAATATTGCAGTAGACGCTTTACCATCATCTCTGCTGCGTCGGCGTTTATCAAATTGTTTTCCCGCAAGTTAATTATTAACTCTTCCAAACAAGTGACCCGTCTTCGCAAAAAACGTCTCTTGTCATGAAGAGCCTTGATCTTCTTTTTTTTCTTTTCAAATGTGTTTTTTACAAATCTTTTAACGCGGCTGGCACGTCTGGGTGTAGCAACATCATTTGGAGTAATTTCTGAAATATATCGTGGCGCAGCAAAGCGTATTTTCTTTAGTGTATTGAATTCTTGATCGTCGACTTCATAGACTGCTTTAGACTGCGAGGATACCTTCTGTCCATTCTGAATTCGCTGGCTCACTATTTAAACGCGTCGTTAGAATAAATTAGAATAATTAACGCATCACCGCTGCATCCATTTATTTTCATTTAGTTTATCGTCCATTTTTACAATATCAACGCAGAGAAAACTGTATAATTCTATGAATGCAACGGTAATGCAACACTTCTACACACACATACATTCCATTACTGCTGCGTTTTGGGATGGTACTTTTGATGGGATTGGTACCTTTATAGTTGGAACTGCTTCTCCAATTAAGTATTTAGACACCAATCCATTTTTGTTGTTGTTGGGTTTGTAATCTTGAGGTTCGAAGTGACTATTACAAATTCTTACATTTTTCACGTCTTCATTAGATTTCAAAGCCCTCATCCACTTATGTCGTACTATTTCATCCTTTGGGAAACTATATAAAATAAAAATATATTTGTCCAAATCTGTCTGTCTGTCTGTCAGTCTTTCTTTCTGTCTTTCTGTCTGTCTATCTGTCTGTCTGTCTGTCTGTCCCTAACGCTAACCGATTCAAAATTTACAACTTCACTTAAAAAATTTTTTTAAGTTGTTAACCTTTTTTTCTTTAATGTTAGCCATTTTGGTGGTTTGTCCATACGACGTTGCGGTCGTGAGAAGGAACCAGAGCCACTTACAATATATTCACACATATATTTTGTTTTTATAAATGTTAGCAGCCCTGGTGAGGTATCGAACCCACAACGCAGCGATTGTAAGTAAGATGAAGTAGCGAACTAAGCGCCTTCTCACCAGAGCCATTAATCCTCATAGAGCCTATTTACACTATCAGTTCCATGACGAAAAATCTGACAAAGAGCTAATAAGAACTGCGGTAGTAAAAACGGGATAGAACATTTTGCACCGAAAATCCATACAAAAAACATAAAAGGTGGCAGCTCCATGCTTCGTTTATTTACATTTTTATATAAAAACTGTCAAATTTCGTCATGCCCATGTCAGTGTAAATTCTAAAAACGGCATGCCCATGCGTCATGGGAATGACTGCGTAAATAGACTCTTAGAGCCTATTTACACTATCAGTTCCATGACGAAAAATCCGACAAAGAGCTAATAAGAACTGCTGCAGTGAAAACGGGATAGAACATTTTGCACCGAAAATCCATACAAAAAACGTAAAAGGTGGCAACTCCATGCTTCGATTATTTACATTTTCATATAAAAACTGTCAAATTTCGTCATGCCCATGTCAGTGTAAATTCTAAAAACGGCATGCCCATGCGTCATGGGAATGACTGTGTAAATAGGCTCTTAGAGCCTGTTTACACTATCATTTCCATGACGAAAAAACTGACAAAGAGCTAATAAGAACTGCGGTAGTGAAAACGGGATAGAAAATTTTGCACCGAAAATCCATACAAAAAACTTAAAAGGTGGCATCTCCATGCTTCGTTTATTTACATTTTCATATAAAAACTGTCAAATTTCGTCATGCCCATGTCAGTGTAAATTCTTAAAACGGCATGCCCATGCGTCATGGGAATGACTGTGTAAATAGGCTCTTAGAAGTCACTCAAGAAATTGTAAAAGGGAAAATCAAAACTTAAAAAAATTCATATCTCGGAAAGCAGATTTTTGCTACAATAAAAGATTCAGATTCGGTTTTAGTACGTGAAAATACATAATACGAAAAATACGACAAAATCCAATGATTAACTCGCTTTGCAATAAAAATAATCGACAATCGGAAATAATGTTTAGCCGTAACAGGTGAAAACATTGTTAGGTGGCAACGCTAGTCTTTTGGTAGTATTATTTCCTTAAAGGTGGCAATGATAAATCAAAGCTATATTTGTTACTTTTTGTGTGTACATACTAGGCATGTCAATCCCGGGATCCCGCTTCTTTGTTAGCCCCGAAAATCCCGGGATTCGCACTGACTAATCCCGGGATTTTCGGGACAAGTTTTATGAGCAATTTTTTCAAAAATATACCTTTTATATTGGGAAAAAATTAATCAATTAAATTCTATCAGTTTGGAAAAAATTTCTAAATTCAGGAACTTTTTCTATCATAAATAATTTCTTTCTGAATGGTTTAGTTTTAGCAAGGACCATAGTTTTTCATCCAAAAAATGTTGATAAGCATTCAGGAAAAAACTTCGAAAAGTCGGATATTTTTGGAAATTTAATGTGTTTCATTTGATTTTATTGGTTTCGAAAAATTATTTATTTTGTTTTAAAGAAAAAAATTAAATAAAATTGGCGAAAGGTTTATTGATATACTCGTACATAAACTATATGAGTTATACATATAAAAATATGCAATACGCATTGCAGAAACTTGTTCCAATGCGTGAAGGCAATTTAGGCATATTTTCATTACGTCAACAAATTTAAGCAAAAAATAGTTCCAAACTGTTTGCAAATTAGTAGACTATAAAGCACTCAAATCCATTTTGTTTAATTGGAAATCGGATCAAAAAATACATCGAACATCGTTCGGGACATGAAATACCAATTCCAATTCCGTATATTGAAATGTTCTACAAAATGTTCAGGTCAAGAGTTGTTTGAGAAATGTGGATCAAACGACTCTGTTTTAAAATGATCTTATTCTGACCGGAAACCCAAGATTCCAAAGACCAAATCGATTCCAACTAGTATTTTATTCTACATATTTTAAAGTTATTCAAACTATTTTGTAATATTCCAAATCTTAGGTGTGATAAATTCAATTTAAAAAAAAATCCAATAAAAACATTGAATATTGTTAGATTATTTGCGCAATTTCCAAAATATTATAGTATTGGTATATTAAAAGCAATTCAATTCGATTTAATATAACATTTTTTTACTGAATTTTATTTGAATTGAAAAAAATCCAAATCCCGGATTGCATTTTTCAATCGCGAAAATCCCGGGATTGGCAAAGGTCTCGAAAATTGACATCCCTAGTATATACACATTCACCATACAGCTTGATGAACTATATCGCCATTAGCTGAAGTTTTTTTTATAGTTGGCTGTGGTCTGTTGGTTAGAGCTTCGACCTATGACTGCGGCAGTCATAGGTTCAAGCCCGCCGCCGGATTTAGTTTTTGTTTTTTAATTCCATTGCTTCATATTTTTATACCCCCACACTCACTGTGGCAGGGTATACTAACTTTGTCACAACGTTTGTAACGCCCATAAGGAGGCGTGTCCGGTATGGAAAAGTATATATATTCTTGATCAGCATCACCGCCGGAGTCAATTTAGGGATGTCCGTCTGTCCGTCCGCACGATAGCGGTCGCAGTTTTGGAGATAACCACTTGAAACTTTTGGTACATGTTTTTCTCGTGAATACTGAGATCAAATTCGAGAATCAGCCAAATCGGATAAAAACTGGGCGTGGCTCCCATTCATGGAAAAAAAAGGTAAAAATTTTGCAAGTCTTTTTTATGGTTGTATTCGATTGGAAATGTTTCGAAACGTATTTTTGACATGGTCCGATGTTCCGAAGCCACATATATAAGGGTCTAAATGGGGTCTTGAGAGCAAAATTTTTTTTTTTGGTGGATTTGATTGGAAATTTTTAGAAGTGTATTTTGGACATGGTCCGGGCTCCAAAACCACCTATAATTGGCTTAAAATAGGGTCTTGAGACCACATTTTATGTTCGAGGTACTTCTTCCTACTGTGTGGGGTATTTCAGCTTCGGTATAGCCGAAGATAGTTCACTCTCTAGTTTTCTTTTTTTTAATCTTTCTACCCCCACACTCACTGTAGCAGGGTATACTAACTTTGTCACAACGTTTGTAACGCCCATAAGGAGGCGTGTCCGGTATGGAAAAGTATATATATTTTTGATCAGCATCACCGCCGGAGCCAATTTAGCGATGTCCGTCTGACCGTCTGTCCGTCCGCACGATAGCGGTCGCAGTTTTGGAGATATCGACTTGGAACTTTGGGTACATGTTTTTCTCGTGAATACTGAGATCAAGTTCGAGAATCATCCAAATCGGATAAAAACTGGGCGTGGCTCCCATACACCGAAAAAAAAGTTAAACATTTTTCAAGTCTTTTTTATGGTTGTATTCAATTGGAAATGTTTAGAAACGTATTTTTGACATGGTCCGATGTTCCGAAGCTACATATATAAGGGTCTAAATGGGGTCTTGAGACCAATTTTTTTTTTTTTTGTGGATTTGATTTGAAAATTTTTAGAAATGGATTTTGGACATGGTCGGGCTCCAAAACCACCTATAATTGGCTCAAAATGTGGTCTTGAGACCACATTTTATGTTCGAGGTACTTCTTCCTACTTTGTGGGGGTATTTCAGCTTCGGTATAGATAGTCAACTCTCTAGTTTAATTCATTTTTAATGTAACAGTTACACTTTACACATTAGGCGACAATTAAGGACGGAGTGAGCAAAAATTAAATAACTTTAAACCACTGTAGCTTTGAAACCCCTTATTCGAATCAAAAAATATAAACTGTTTTGAAAAGTAAATTAAATTTCTGATCAAATGGTGTGGTGTTTATTTACATTTTATTTATTTTTACAGAATTCGTGCAGATTTACCGGAACTTCTGCCATTAGCACTTTTACGGTGGTTTCCGAGACCTTCTTGGTGGCAGCTTTCCACTTATTTCTAAAATGTTGCATGTCTTTGGCTTCTTTTTTTGTTGCCTTTAATTATTTTTTCACTAGAGCCCAGTATCTCTCGATAGACCGAATTGGGCAATTTGGTGAGTTGGCCATTTTAAGGCCATTTTTGGTACCAATTTGATGTTTTTGTCTTCGAACCATTCCAGGGACACTTTGCTGTAATGACAGGAAGGTAAATCAGACCAAAAGAAAGTAGGCACATTGTGCTTTCTAACGAAGGGCAGCAATCACTTTTGGAGGCACTCCTTCACGTAAATTTCGCTATTGACAGTGCCTCGCTTTCGAAACTTTCACTCCTTAGCCCACAACTGCAAATCGCTTGCCACACGAGAAACTTCTTCGGTAACTTAGACTTTGTTATTGTTCTAAATTTTTCCTCAACTCCTCCTCGTTTCTTTGCGGTGTAAAACTCCTGCCCTGTCAATTGAGAAAATTTAGACAAAACGTGTGTTTCATCGTCCATAACACAACAATCAAATTTAAAAAAAAAATCCGTTTTCAACTTTCTTGCCCGACATTGGGCTTTCAAGGTTTTTTGTTGCGTTCCTGTCGGGTACTGGCTGTACTTTATATGTTCTAAGGCCCGCATCTTTTTTAATTTTGCGAACTGTAGCCTCACTGCAACTCACTTTTTCTGACAATTTTCGACTCGACAACCCCGGATTCTTCTCCAAAAGAACAACGACTTTCTTCGCCTTCTGTGGGCTTGCAACACCTTTTTTCCTTCCAGAACCTTCTTTTCTAGTAGCTGTTAGATCTCTATTGAATCTTTTGAGAATTGTCGATACACTTCGCTGTCCAACTTTTGCCTTATTTGCAATGGTATTCTGGCTCCAACGCGGATTTTCTCGAAATAGTCGAATAATTAAATTGGGTCTTTCCATTTCCGATGCCATAACTCATATAAAAATGCACATATCATCAAAATTTTACCTGCATTTAATCAGAATTTCTTCAACGCAAAGTCTACTACAGTGGTTTAAAGTTATTGAATTTTTTCTCACTCAGTCCTTACATCATCAAACAAAATTTCTTTCTATTCTTTACAAAATTTAATAAAAGTTCACATATTTTACAAATGATTTTTATATGTATATATAATTCTTTTTTAATGTAACAGTTCAACTTTACACATTAGGCGACAATTACATCATCAAACAAAGAAAATATTTTTGCATCTAAATATACACAATAAAGTAAACATTTAATTTTTCAAATTGGTGTTTTATTTTCCCTTGCATGTCACGGGCATTTGGCTAACATTTTTTAATTTTTTGTAGTCTGTTAGAAATGTTTTTGTTGTTGTTTCGCTTTTGTTTTTGCTTTTCTTAACATTTGTGTTTTTGTCCCTTTCCTTATTTCGATCGTTTTCTTTGACTAGATCTTGATTCGTTTGTTTTGATTCTTTTTGGTTTTTTTTCTATCATATTGCATTAAAAAGACAATCACCCCTATTTTCTAAAATATTTGAACATTTTTAATATTTGAAAACAAAAGCGAAACAACAACAAAAACATTTCTAACAGACTACAAAAAATTAAAAAATGTTAGCCAAATGCCGCAGTCTGTACACTCACTGTCCAAACTCCGCATTCTGCTTACTCCCCAGAATTGCACGAGCTCCAAGTTAGCAAAAAGCTTATGACGCTTCTCTATGAATATAAGTTCTCTGCATATATGTACAAATATGATATTGCAACTGTTACACAAAACTATCTTTTGTGGCTGCTGGATAACAGCCCGGGTTTGAACTCTGATCGAAAACAAAGTTATTATCGATTAGTTATCGATAACTTATACCGAATCATTATGGGTTTGCTATTGCCAACTTCATAGCCATCCGTTCTTTCGTAATTTGCTTCTGGTGAAAGGTAGGTGTCTGGATTTTTTATCGGCTGAAATCCAAACTTTCATTGTACTTTGCTCATTACAGTTTTTGGATTATTGTTGAACTAATATTATCTATTTTAACCTTTCAGGCGTTAAACAGGTAATTTAAATATTTGTAAAAATTCTTGAATTTTTTAAATTTGAATATTGCAAAAATTCTTGAATTTTTTTGGTTTCTATGATGATTTATAATTTGGCCTTGCACCATTCTGAAGCTTCACCAAAGCTTGAAAAATATGTGGATACGGCTTATCTGAATAAAACGAAACGACAAGCATCGAGACACCAAATGTTGTTCGTAATTAATATTACTTTTCTTTTAGAAATCGCAATGTTAAACGAGCTGTCTGGCGGTCACTTGCTATCTTCGCTGATAGACCGATGATGTGACAGTTATTTAAAATCAAATAACATTTAATTACATTTGTTACTAGGTCTGTCACCATCCGATCAATTCAAAATGGGCGCATACCGCTATATGCAAGAGTTGTACAGGAAGAAACAGAGTGATGTTATGCGATATTTATTGCGCATCCGCGTTTGGCAGTATCGCCAATTGACCAAGTTGCACCGTTCGCCGAGACCAACTCGCCCCGATAAGGCTCGTCGTCTTGGATATCGTGCCAAGCAGGGTTATGTTATCTACAGGATCCGAGTACGTCGCGGTAATCGCAAACGCCCTGTTCCTAAGGGCTGCACTTACGGCAAACCAAAGAGCCACGGTGTCAATGAATTGAAGCCTTATCGTGGATTACAATCGATTGCTGAGGTAGGTTTAATGTAGCTTGTTAATACTGATCTCTTTAGAGTGATGATATTACGAATCAATAATATGTATTATGTTGACAATTTTTCCTTCCTTAGATGTCTGATTGCTTTACTATGAAGTCTATCATCTTAATGTTTTTCAACTTAATAATTGTATTGTTATTAATTACTTTGCAGGAACGCGTCGGCCGTAGATTGGGTGGACTGAGAGTTTTGAACTCGTACTGGGTGGCACAAGATGCATCCTACAAATACTTCGAAGTAATCTTGATTGACACACATCACAATGCAATTCGTCGTGATCCAAAAATCAATTGGATATGCAAACATGTTCACAAGCATCGGGAATTGCGTGGCCTTACTTCTGCAGGCAAAAGCTCTCGTGGAATCGGAAAAGGTTACAGATATTCACAAACAGTTGGTGGCTCTCGTCGCGCTGCTTGGAAACGCAAAAATCGTCTACATATGCACAGGAAGCGATAAAGTGTATGTGCTGCATTTCATTTATGATTACTTTGTGTTATCAAATATATTGAAGTAACAAAAAAAAAGTTTCAGATTGACTTTTTTACTTAAATTAGTTTGGAGCATGTGTACAAGTTGGCCTGGACCAGTGTTGCCCATATACTCCTATATTGCTAGTATCCTATCTCTGCAATGCAGTGATGCCTAATTGAGGGTAATTTCCCTTTTTGAGGGTTTTTTGGTCGGATTTTACCTAAAAGGGAAAAAGGTACTTTTTGTAGCCATTTGAAGGGATTTTTTAACTTTCTGTTTTATATATTTATTCTTGTATATAAGTTTTTTTTATTATAAATGATGCTGTTTTGTTCCTTGAAAGTACCTTTCAATAATTTTTTATCTATGATGAACATTTTTTCCTATAAATCCGATTTTGTGAACTGATTTTCTCATACAAAAATTCATTCATGAAATCATATATGTAATACTTCTATATTGCCAGTATCCTATCTCTGTAATGTGTTTTGAGCTCACTGTAAGAGCAAAATAGCAAGCATTGAATTTTCTATTAGTTTGACAGAGAAATCCGAACTGCGAATGTACTTTTTCATATATTTTGTCTATTGATATCAGTGAATGTACTTTCACTATACTGGCAATATAGAAATATTACATTGATGTGTGGGACACACCAATGCGAAATTTCGCAGACAGTGTGAAACTTGCTAAAAAATTTTTTTTGAAAAGGTGATATTCGAATAAAAGATTTGTTTGTGATGAAAAATTTTATAAAACCAAATAAAACTGTATATCCTTTAGAGTCTATTTACACTATCAGTTCCATGACGAAAAATCTGACAAAGAGCTAATAAGAACTGCGGTAGTGAAAACGCGATAGAACTTTTTGCACCGAAAATCCATACAAAAAACGTAAAAGGTGGCAACTTCATGCTTCATTTATTTTCATTTTCATATAAAAACTGTCAAATTTCGTCATGCCCATGTCAGTGTTAATTCTAAAAACGGCATGCTCATGCGTCATGGGAATGACTGTGTAAATAGGCTCTTAGAAGTCACTCAAGAAATTGTAAAAGGGAAAATCAAAACTTAAAAAAATTCATATCTCGGAAAGCAGATTTTTGCTACAATAAAAGATTCAGATTCGGTTTTAGTACGTGAAAATACATAATACGAAAAATACGAAAAAATCCAATGATTAACTCGCTTTGCAATAAAAATAATCGACAATCGGAAATAATGTTTAGCCGTAACAGGTGACGCCAACTTTTCAATTTTTTTTGCCGATTTGTTCTTTGCACTTTTCCTTCATTCGTAAAATACACATACGAGCGATTCAGTGGGGCAATTGATTTCGATCGTTTTCAAAAATTTAAACATTACTTTTGCATTCAATAGTTTTGTAATTTTGAGTCTTATTCTAGCAATAGTAGACAATGACAAGTCTTGTCACCTTCTATTTAGTTTATAAAAATTGTTGTTGTCACTTTTGTTGGTAGAATTAGACTATTAGTGATGTTCTGAAGCGCACGTATTTTTAAAATTATTGATTATGATTATGAATATGAATATTTATTTTTTCTGCAATAAATAATTTTAAAATGCATTATAGTATAAAAAATGTTTGACTATGGAAAAAAAAAACAGATGCGTAGTTTGTTGTAAACGCGGCAGTATACCATCCCAAATTTGCGCGTAGACTTGTGTTAGCTACAATGTGCATTGCACTGCTTTGTTTTGTTTTTTGTCCTGCTTCACTTTCTGTTTGTGCGTTGTTGTTAGAAAATTGGAGCCCACTTCTCTGTTCTACATGCAAACAGGTCGTCTACGCACGCACGCGACATGATCACCGAGATCAAGTCGCGCCGCTGTAAGAAAGTACCTCCTACTTGCACACAAAAATAAGGGTGGTTTTCAGACACCACACATTTTTGGTTCGCGCATTGTTTTCGTTCTGAAATATCTCACGATCATTCGCTGCACCGCGGCGCCAACATTGACCATCGACTGGAAAATAGGAATTGGGTCGGGTTCGGCAGTGCGACGCACATTGTAGCTAACACAAGTGTAAACGCATATTTTGAAGGGTATACTGTCGCGCTTACAACAAACTATGCATCAACATTTTTTATACTATAATGCATTTTTTAATTATTTATTGCAGAAAAAATAAATATTCATAATCAATAATTTGAGAAATACATGCGCTTCAGAACATCAAAAATTGTCTTATTCTACCAACAAAAGTGACAACAAAAATTTGTTATAAACTAAATAGAAGGTGACAAGACTTGTCACTAATTTGTCATTGTTTCTTATTGCTAGAATAATACAAAGATCAAAAAATTTCCCAAAAAAAAATCCAAGCAGAATGCACAAAACGAAAAAAAAAATCGTTGAATGCAAAAGTAAAGTTAAAATTTATTAAAACGAGCGAAATTAATTGCCCCGCTGAATCGCTAGTATGTGTATTTTACGAATGAAGAAAAAGTGCAAAGAACAAATCGGCAAAAAAAATTGAAAAGTTTATTTGCCTTTGGTGTAGCGATATTGTAGAACTCAGTAACTTTTCCCACCCTGGCGTTGAGTTTGCCTCCAGAGTAACGTTTCAGCTTGTTTAAAGTCATTCTGAGACTGAGTGGCAGAGCGCACTTATAGTGCTTTTACAGGCTAATACGGTACGCGAACCAGTCCAGAAAATCTTCTTTGCGATGTTAAGTTCTATTAAGTTCAATGCGATGCGCTTCGCTAATGTAGGCGGATTGGCGTTTTGCGATTTTTCAAAAACGAAGGCGCTTTCCAGTTGACGTTTCATATGTCAAAAGCGATAGGTATTTGCTGGCGGATATCAAAAACGATTGTTATTTTTTAATATTTTCGTAGCAAGTGCTTCTTATTTCGAAAAATGTAAGTAAAATTTAATAAAATATATAACAAATCTTAGAGAATTACTTCATAACAACAATTGGCTACTTTACTCGTTTTCCGAAATATCAAGTGGAGATGAACCACTTCTAATCAGTCGCCTGTCCACCCTCAAATTTGTGTCGCCTGCAACTTCAGCATACAAAAAAAACACTTGGTGAATCCATTTAATTTATTTTTTTACGTAAATGTTGTTAAAATACAACAAAATAAAGAAATTTAATTCGAAATTTCTACAATTTATTTAGTTTGTTACAAATTTGTTTACAACAAACATATGATTTGGACAACTGATTATTGGAACGCTACTGTCAAATTCATTCGAAATGTTGGAAATGAAATTTTCGCTTTGTTCGCATTTCATAATAGCATAAAGCGAATCGAAAAGGCGGTTTAAAAGCGATGCGCATCGCATTGCATAATTGGCCCTCTGCGACAGACGTAGGCCTGTTTATTTGTCCCGTTTCATATAAAAAATAAGTAAAGGTTGGAAGCGGGGAGGGAAGGCATCCGAACTCCTAAAGAGGCATACTGGCATGCCTGCAGACACCTTCCACCACTGGGCAACTCCGCTTTTACGACCATGCCTGCCAGCAGGCATACGCATGGAAGCGAAAGACGTAGGCCTGTTCATTTGTCCCATTTCATAAAAAAAATAAGTAAAGGTTGGAAGCGGGGAGGGAAGGCATCCGAACTCCTAAAGAGGCATACTGGCATGCCTGCAGACACCTTCTTTTGACCACTGGGTTGTTGAATAAGATCGCCAATTTTGAATGTGAAAGCCTCCGTGAGCATGTATGGCGGAAACATCCCGTACCAGCTGAATAGCCTCCTCCTCTGAGTCTACGCTATCAAGCATGTCATCAACATAATGGTTGTCGATGATACACTGTACAACACGGGGAAGCCGATCACGAAACTCTTCAGCGTTCACATTCTTAATGTACTGAGCGCAGCTGGGCAAACAAGTGGCGCCGAAGGTCATGGCAGTCATTGCAAGTATAGTAGGTTGAGTTTCTCCTGGCTCAAACCACAGGAAGCGCTGGTAGTCCTGCTCTTCCCCACGAATTTTGACCCAATGAAACATTTCCTCTATGTCACCACTTATCACCACCAGCTTTTGACGGGTCCTTTAAGTAGCATTGTGTTTAACGAGACGCCGTTGCTTTTAGCGGCCGCATCCCATGCCTGTAAGAAACATTACTATGTTCAGGGGGGATAGTAGGAGGGAGTAAATTAAAACATTGATTATTAAGACAATACAATACGGTACAAACAAACAATATATTTAGAAGAGAGAAAGTGAGAGAAAAGAGGGGGTGAGCATTGAGTCTACTCCGCCAGGTCCAAATCCAGGAACCTGGCTGCCTCCACCGGGTTCGTCCAAAGGGGACTCCGGGGTGAGGGACGTTGGTCGCAGAGGGCACTCAAAGAGATGTCTGGTGGTATGGGGTGAGGAGCTACATGACGGGCACGTATCCGCGATTTGCGGGTTGACCCTGGCCAGGTAACTGTTTAGGTATTTAGAGTAACCTGACCTGAGCTGGGCCAACGTGACTTTTGTCGGGCGCGGGAGCGTTTTTTCCGCCTCCGAAATTTTCGGGGGGCGTCCGCCAAGAACCACGTTGGATCCCCTGTCCTGTAAGGATCCGGATACCGCTTGGGTGTGGACACATGACAGCGCCTCCTTTATTGTCATCTGGCCCCACCTAATCATGACGATTGGGTGATTAATTGGCGCCGCTTAGGTCCGATAATCACGATTAATCTGCCTTGCCCAGTCCGTGTTTACCGGTCTTATGCTACCAAGGTTTGGAGGGCTGGAATCCTCACACTTAATCAAATGTTGGCGGGTGAGCAAATATCGCGCAAGTTTGGTGCCCATACTGGTGAGGCGAAATCGATAAGGGGACGACCTATGGCTTTATAAGAGTCTAGTATCGTCTCCTTATCTTTACCCCAAGTACTGCCCGTTATTGCTCTGAGGGTTCTAGTTCGGCCCTTTACTCTAGCAACCACGCCTTCCACGTGTTTCGAGAAGGTATGCATGGTATCGAAAGTAACCCCAAGGATCTTGGGGCTCCAATGCGTGGGGACTCTGGTGTTGGCATCAATATATACCTCCAGAGTCCTCCTTACCTGTCGATTTTTGTGCGGAAAGTTTGAGGTTCTGTTCTGCCAAGAAATTACAGAGCGTGGCAGATAAGCATTTAACCTCACTTCCAGTTCTTCGATTTTCTCACCAGATGTTAGCACAGTGCAGTCATCGGCGTAAGAAATTAGTTTCAGATCTGGTGGAGGGACCGGGACGGAGGAGAGATAAGTGTTGAACAGCAGGGGGGCATAATACTCCTCCCTGCGGTAGCCCTTGCTTATTTCTCCTCAGCCCCGATTTGGAACCCCTAAACTCCACATAGGATTGTCGTCCAGCCATATAAACTGCCAACCATCTTTTGTAGACGTTTGGAAGAGAAGAGTCATACACATCTTGCAATAACTTGCTGTGGCAGACTGTATCAAATGCCTTCGGTGATGGCTGAAGTAACCTCACACAGGGCAGTGGTAGTGCTGTGGCCCGAGCGGAAGCCGTGTTGATGATCTGCCACTGGGAGGCACTCCCCAAGAGTAGGGAGTAGCAGAGATTCCAGCACCTTCACAACTGGTGAGAGCAGTGTGATGGGCCTGTAGGAGCTGCCCTTGTCTTGTGGCTTCTCAGCTTTGGGAAGGGGAATAACCTTCCCCAGCTTCCACTTTTGTGGTATCTCCAGGGAGATAACACATCGGTTGAAGACCTTTCGAGTTTTTTGCAGATTTGATGGCTATGGAGACATCGTCGGAGGAGAACTTGGCCTCCTCATCTTTGGGATGTGGAGGGCACGAATTCTTCTTTTGATGCCCCTTCGGTTTTTATCGGGTTTAGGAGGGTGTTCCACAAACTGCTTGTTCAAAGCAGCGCAACAGCTGACGGGGTCAAGCGGCGTATACCCATCCTCAAAAGAGAGTATCGTCCACAGATTTTTGGAACCTCTCTCCGACTCCTTCAGGTGATTACGCCATTTCTCCCGACAATGATCACTGACAAGTTTACCAATCTCAGTGGTCATTTCCTTCAGGCGGGGGTCCGCTGCATTCTGTCTCCTGAGTGCATCTCTTTGGTTGGCAAGGAGAGATGCTTCTCGAGGGAAGTTAGGACGCATATTGGCTATGCGTCCGGCAGGAATTCAGCGTTTCCCAGCCTTCACTAGGATGTCTCTAAAAGTCTTTTCGCCCGCATATGTGTTGGCGGGTGCGGGCTGCTGACTGAATTGCGCCTCACATATCTCCTCGAATTTCTCCCAGTCCGCCTTTCTGTAGTTGACAAAGGTACGGTTTTCGGAAGTTATGAAATCCGTACTCTTTGTCAACTCCAGAACGATTGGGACATGGTCGGAACTCAGGGCGATATGTGTCCTCCACGAGGTAAGGACAATTAAGCCAGCACTGACTATGGAGACATCGGGAGAGCTTTAACAGTCTGCTGTGATACGGGTCTGGTACTGTTCGTTGGCGATACCTGGCGTCATCCGGATTGTACTGGGCTGGATTATGGTGTCATACGACCCGTGTTGAAAATCAACCTGGCTGAGGGCCCAGTCAAAAAACTAGCTCAGTCTCAAACGGAGTATCCGGATACCTGGCGTCCTCCGGATTAACTAGCCTTGTCTGTATATTGCGGATCTCTGTGCAGATGGACCACCCTTTCTCCGCCACTCGTGGGATCTAATATGTCTTCTCTAATATGTCTAAACCAAAAAAAATGGTGCAAACGATTGCGGACAATCTCCGAATTTGGCAAATGTGTCAAT
This sequence comes from Heteromyza rotundicornis, assembly GCA_951394025.1. NCBI lineage: Eukaryota > Metazoa > Arthropoda > Insecta > Diptera > Heleomyzidae > Heteromyza > Heteromyza rotundicornis. The sequence continues at coordinate 35,054,348 of OX596012.1, forward strand.
AGGCCAAACATCGTTTTGGAAGCTTGGCGAGCAGATCAGGAATCTAATAGACATGCTCGGGGATGGAAAAAGGCGCTCAATCCATGGTTCACACGTCGCCATGGTTCAAACTTGGCGCTGAAAACAAGAGAAGGCAGGAGCCTAATCTTGAAACGCCACCAACGAAGCGCACGAGTGCAGCACCGAAACTCGGTAGGCAGAGGAAAGAAAACGCCACCGTGATAACGCATGCAGAGTCAAAGAAGAAAACGAGCGCAAGCAACTCTGCAACACCCGTACAAGGAGCCGACTTCCAATCACAGCCAAAGCAGAGGCAAGAGTGGTCGAAAGTGCAGCATAGGAAGCAAAGTACTCGTCCTAGAACGGACGCTCTGATCATCGCGGCTACAGCTGATCGGTCGTACGCAGACATCCTAAGGGACATAAATGGCAACGAGGCCCTCAAATCACTTGGGGAAAATGTTAAGGCAGTGCGTCGTACAGCTAAAAATGAGTTGTTGCTTGAACTGAAGCGGTCACCGGAGAGCAATGCCGCTACGTACCAATCGGCAATAAAGGGAGTACTAGATGCTCTACACACGCAGGGTGACATAAGTCGACCGGACGAGGCATCGATACGCATGCGTCAAAGTCATCAAGGCACACAAACGGCATACGTCGTCCTGCCATTTGATGATGCAGCGAAGGTGATAAAGATGCAGCTGTTTCGCATTGGATGGGTGTCCTGCCGAGTTCGCGAGAGCGTTTCGCCGAAGAGATGTTTCAAATGTTGGGGGTTCAACCACATCGCACAAAATTGCAAAGAACGGGTAGACCGCAGCAATCTTTGTAGGAAGTGTGGCGAAGAGGGTCACTTCGCAGCGGCATGCACAAACAAAGCAAAATGCGCTCTGTGCGATGGAAGCCACGCGGCTGGAAGCTTTCGCTGTCCGGCACGTCAGAAGGCGGTGCAGAAAGGTGGACGATGAAAATCATCCAATTAAACCTCAACCATTGTATTGCGGCCCAGGACATGTTGCAGCAGAACATCTTCGAGCAACAATTCGACCTGGCCATTCTGTGCAAGCAACATCACAATGTGAAAGGATGCGAATGGACTTCGGACGCACCCAGTAAAGCGGCGATATGGACACTTGGTGACAAAGTGTGCCAGAACGGAGCACCAGTAGCAAACAATGGCTTCACCTGGGTAAAATTCAATGGAGTTTACGTCTTCTCGTGCTATGCTCCACCTAGTATGGACATATGGCAATATGAACGGATGCTAACGGAGTTGGTGATGGAAGCACAAACAAAGTCCCCGGTAATTATTGCTGGTGACTTCAATGCGTGGTCTACAACATGGGGCAGTAGAAGCACAAACCGCAGGGGTACGATTCTGATGGAGTGTTTTGCGTCATTGGATGTCGAGCTCCTAAACAACGGTCAGCACACGTTCGAGGCGGGGACGAAGCGGTCTGCAGTGGACCTTACCTTCGCGCACAACTCGATAGCACATCACAGTACATGGAGCATAGGCGATTTTTATACGCACAGCGACCATCGAGCCATTGTCATAGATGTACAAAGCATCGTCCTGCCGCGGAAAATACCAATATCGCAGACTAAGGGTTGGAAGCAACATGCCTTTGATGCTGAAGTATTTTAGATGGTGTGGAGCGAAATGGAGACGGCTGACGACGAAGCCACCAAAATGGCGATAGGCATCACGAAACGATTAAGCGTAGCATGCGACGCAGCAATGCCGAGGAGGACTCACGTGCCAACCAGAAAACCTGTCTACTGGTGGAATGAAGACATCGCCGAATGTAGAAGATGCTGTAATCGGGCTCGCAGGAAAGCGCAACGCGCTTGAAACCGCATTCTGCCGCTGTGGCAATTACTGCACGCGGACTATAAAGAATGCCGGCAACGGTTCAAGAAGGCTATCCGTGCCAGCAAAGACTCCTGCTTCAAGGATCTGCGTGAAGGCGCTGACATCGATCCCTGGGGCAAAGCCTATAAAGTGGTGATGAGCAAGGGGCTAGGGCCTAGGGCTCCACAACCTTCGGATCCTACACTCATGGACAACGTGGTAGCTGCACTCTATCACCTGCCTGTGGGTGTAGGACGCATCCCGGCGGTGACGTTGTACGAAGTACTCCTCACGCTTCGGAAAATGTCCGATAAAAAGACACCAGGATTGGACGGCATCCCCAACGTGGCGATGAAAACGGCAATCAGGGCGAGCCCTGAGACATTTGCAAAAATGTATACCGCATGCCTCAACGAAGGAACGTTCCCTACTTTCTGGAAGTGCCAAAGATTGGTGCTACTATTGAAACCCGGAAAACAACCCGACCAGCCATCTGCGTATCGACCACTCTGCATGCTCGACTCGATAGGAAAGGTACTAGAGAGCATAATCGTGAACCGACTTCACGATTCGCTAGAAAATCCTGGCGGTGATGAGGATTGCTCGTGAGGCGACTAGCGGAGACAGGTGGAAAGGGGGCGACAAGAAGTACTGCGCAGTAGTAACGCTGGACATCAAAAACGCCTTCAACTCAGAGTGCTGGACGCGAATAATGCAAGCGCTAGGCAATTTCGGAGTACCGGGGTACTTGCAGCGAATCATCGCCAACTGCTTCGAGGGCAGAGTGTTGCTATATGACACCGACGACGGCGTAAAAACGTACGAGGTCACTAGAGGCGTCCCTCAAGGTTCGGTGCTTGGGCCAACATTGTGGAATGTGATGTACAATGGCGTTCTGACTGTCGATCTTCCCACGGATACCAATCTGATCGGCTATGCGGATGACATCGCACTGGTGGTAGCAGCGAATCACATCCACACGCTGGAGACGAGGTGTAGCGACGCTGCGTCGAGAGTGATGAGGTGGTTGGACGGTGCGGATTTGAATCTGGCAGCGCAAAAAACTGAGGCGGTTCTCTTGAGCACCCGGAAAAAGCGTGAGGTCTTCACCTTCAGAGTGGAGGACCACGAAATAATATCGCAACCGTATCTTCGGTATCTTGGCGTGCTGATAGACACACGAATGGCCTTTAAGCGAAAAGGCTTCAAGGGTGAACGGTGCATTGTCACGCATCATGGCGAACATTGGAGGACCACGCTCCAGCAGGCGGAAACTCTTGGCAAGAGTGACAAGCTCTATTATGCTCTACGCTGCACCAGTGTGGGCAAACGCCACGCAGACGGCTTCATACATAGCTAGCATAAGTGCGACATATCGGCATAGCGCATTGAGAGTCGCCAGTGCCTTCCGCACAGTGTCGGACGATGCCATCGGTGTGATCGCGGCAATGCCACCGGTAGATATTCTGGCTTGTGAACTCCAACGCATCTACGCAGCAGGCAAGAACGCAACAAGGGAGGACGAGCGAAGACGCAGCATCAGTGAATGGCAACGACGGTGGGAAAGGTCGGAAAATGGAAGATGGACATTTGCCCTGATTCCAGATGTCACCTTTTGAATGGAACGCAAACACGGAGAGGTTGACTACTACATGACACAGTTGCTCAGTGGCCATGGTTGCTTCAAGCAATATCTTCATCGCTTCAAGCATGAAGATGACCCGTTTTGTACCAACTGTCCCAATGAGATCGAAGATGCCAGGCACATCCTGCTGTATTGTCCACGCTTCTGTAAGGAGAGATCAGATTTGACGGTGGCATTCGGCGAGGTCCCGACTCTAACGAATACGGTGTCCCATATTTGCGAAACATCAGAAAAATGTGAATCCTTGAAGGAAACACCAGCGAAAATCATGATCGAGCTTCGACGCATTGAACGCAGTAGACATACTGAACGAACACGTTCACGCCACGCAGGCAACACTCCCGATGCAACGAGAACTGTGGACTGATGACCCAAAACTGACGATTGAGTAATAAAGCTCCTACGGCCTTCCGACGAAATACCTGACGGTGGTACCGGGAGGACCCACCCGTACGCGAGAGGAGATATTTAGTGAGTTGAAGTATCACACTGACTTAAGCTTTTGACGCTTTTACTCCTCATTAAAAAAAAAAAAAAAAAAAACGGTCCTTTATTTGTAGGTCCCTTTGAAGCTCGTCGTCCATAAGCGTGAGTGATGAATCATCGTCAAAGAAGGCGAATGTGGTCAGCTGCACTCCGTTGCCGTAAAGGGTAACAGGCAGCACTCTTAAGAGAATCGAATCAATGGTATCGCAGTGAGTGTTACACGTCACACCCACAGAAGGTGTAGTGATGGTGGCAATAATCTGTTTGTGTAATAGGGGATGATATGTAAAACGACATCCGTCAATGTTGCGTATCTCTGAAGACGAGCATCATCCCGCATAATGGGCTCTTAAGCACCTTCGACACAAATTTAGAGTGTGTACCAGTTTCCACCTTCCGGCTCTATCAGCTTTCTTAAATGCCTCACAACTGCTCACGTTGACACATGTACCTTTGCATACCACACATTGCTTCTCAAAGTTAGCCGCAGCAGTGGGTGCAAGTATGTCAGAATGCACCATAGAAACGTTTGGCGTGGATGCGTCATGTGTGGCGGGTGGTGGCGACGTATCAGCGATATCGTATGTCGAACACGAAACGACTGGTGGTGGCGATGCATCGTGTGCGTTAAGGACACCACGCCTAGGTCCAATCTTTGTGGATGTATTAAGTACAATGACACAATTGGCGCCCTGTGCAAATTGGAAAACCCAAGTGTTGAAGCTCTTTAAATTGCAGGTAAACAGCGTGACCTTGTGAATTCCCCAAAAGGCTGCCAACATTCCTGGAAGCTTGCCGACCAGCTGTTGTTCCAACTCAGCATTGTTAAGGTAGTTATGTAGACCAGAAGCCTTCATCGTGGCGCAGACATTTTGTACTTCCAAAGCGAAGTCCACAAGAGCCTCGGTGATTTTATTTAACCGAAGGCATATCGCGTAGACAAAACTGAACTTTTTGTGTGTTAAATGGACTTGATGGACAAATTCTTATGTATTTTGTCACGCTGAATCCGAAAAAACCACGAAATTCGTTCAGCACACACCATTTTTCCGCAAATGCCCATACTAACCTTTTTATGGTTTTCATACTGTAACTTTCAAATAGATACATTGATTCTAAATAAGATTTTTAAAGAAAATTGTCAGCCATACGACTATGTCGAACATAACTTCTTTGTATCTTTTATGGTTTTCAAGATACGAGAACTCAAACGCAGAAAACACGAAAAATGTTAAAATTTGTACCCTTTTAAAATTACGGAATTTTCCTTCTAATGGAAATTTATTTTGTTAAATGAGAAACTACAACCTTTTCTTATGTATTTTTTCACGCTGAATTTGCATATAGCAATTAGAAATTCACAGCACTCATAGTTTTGAAGTTATTCTCAGTTATTTAGAGCTTCAATTATATTTAATTTTAAAGCAAAGGTATTTTTTCAAAAAAAAGTTAATTTACATCAATAAAAAAGAAAGAGTAAGTTTTTTAAAATATAACCCTTTAACCGACTAAAAAGAAGAGGAAAAATTTCCTTTAAATTAATTTCCGCAATTTCGATTTAAAATTAAGGGTGTTTGGCGAATTCAAAATATGCACTGATATTAGGAACAAAGTAGCCAAAAACCCTTAATTTTAAATCGAAATTGCGGTAATTAATTTAAAGGAAATTTATTTTCTGCTTTTTAGTCGGTTAAAGGGTTATATTTTAAAAAACTTGTTTTTTACTCTTTTTTTATTTTTCTCTTTTTTAAAAAACTAGCTCAGTCTCAAACGGAGTATCCGGATACCTGGCGTCCTCCGGATTAACTAGCCTTGTCTGTATATTGCGGATCTCTGTGCAGATGGACCACCCTTTCTCCGCCACTCGTGGGATCTAATATGTCTTCTCTAATATGTCTAAACCAAAAAAAATGGTGCAAACGATTGCGGACAATCTCCGAATTTGGCAAATGTGTCAATAGGCCAAACATCGTTTTGGAAGCTTGGCGAGCAGATCAGGAATCTAATAGACATGCTCGGGGATGGAAAAAGGCGCTCAATCCATCAACCAATGAGCGACGCCATTGAGAGCATTAAGGCGTTCTACGAGCTTGCTGCAATCGAGACGCACGATGACGCAGCCAAAGAGGTGATAAGGAGCCATACTGCGTCACAGACGTCGCCATGGTTCAAACTTGGCGCTGAAAACAAGAGAAGGCAGGAGCCTAATCTTGAAACGCCACCAACGAAGCGCACGAGTGCAGCACCGAAACTCGGTAGGCAGAGGAAAGAAAACGCCACCGTGATAACGCATGCAGAGTCAAAGAAGAAAACGAGCGCAAGCAACTCTGCAACACCCGTACAAGGAGCCGACTTCCAATCACAGCCAAAGCAGAGGCAAGAGTGGTCGAAAGTGCAGCATAGGAAGCAAAGGACTCGTCCTAGAACGGACGCTCTGATCATCGCGGCTACAGCTGATCGGTCGTACGCAGACATCCTAAGGGACATAAATGGCAACGAGGCCCTCAAATCACTTGGGGAAAATGTTAAGGCAGTGCGTCGTACAGCTAAAAATGAGTTGTTGCTTGAACTGAAGCGGTCACCGGAGAGCAATGCCGCTACGTACCAATCGGCAATAAAGGGAGTACTAGATGCTCTACACACGCAGGGTGACATAAGTCGACCGGACGAGGCATCGATACGCATGCGTCAAAGTCATCAAGGCACACAAACGGCATACGTCGTCCTGCCATTTGATGATGCAGCGAAGGTGATAAAGATGCAGCTGTTTCGCATTGGATGGGTGTCCTGCCGAGTTCGCGAGAGCGTTTCGCCGAAGAGATGTTTCAAATGTTGGGGGTTCAACCACATCGCACAAAATTGCAAAGAACGGGTAGACCGCAGCAATCTTTGTAGGAAGTGTGGCGAAGAGGGTCACTTCGCAGCGGCATGCACAAACAAAGCAAAATGCGCTCTGTGCGATGGAAGCCACGCGGCTGGAAGCTTTCGCTGTCCGGCACGTCAGAAGGCGGTGCAGAAAGGTGGACGATGAAAATCATCCAATTAAACCTCAACCATTGTATTGCGGCCCAGGACATGTTGCAGCAGAACATCTTCGAGCAACAATTCGACCTGGCCATTCTGTGCAAGCAACATCACAATGTGAAAGGATGCGAATGGACTTCGGACGCACCCAGTAAAGCGGCGATATGGACACTTGGTGACAAAGTGTGCCAGAACGGAGCACCAGTAGCAAACAATGGCTTCACCTGGGTAAAATTCAATGGAGTTTACGTCTTCTCGTGCTATGCTCCACCTAGTATGGACATATGGCAATATGAACGGATGCTAACGGAGTTGGTGATGGAAGCACAAACAAAGTCCCCGGTAATTATTGCTGGTGACTTCAATGCGTGGTCTACAACATGGGGCAGTAGAAGCACAAACCGCAGGGGTACGATTCTGATGGAGTGTTTTGCGTCATTGGATGTCGAGCTCCTAAACAACGGTCAGCACACGTTCGAGGCGGGGACGAAGCGGTCTGCAGTGGACCTTACCTTCGCGCACAACTCGATAGCACATCACAGTACATGGAGCATAGGCGATTTTTATACGCACAGCGACCATCGAGCCATTGTCATAGATGTACAAAGCATCGTCCTGCCGCGGAAAATACCAATATCGCAGACTAAGGGTTGGAAGCAACATGCCTTTGATGCTGAAGTATTTTAGATGGTGTGGAGCGAAATGGAGACGGCTGACGACGAAGCCACCAAAATGGCGATAGGCATCACGAAACGATTAAGCGTAGCATGCGACGCAGCAATGCCGAGGAGGACACACGTGCCAACCAGAAAACCTGTCTACTGGTGGAATGAAGACATCGCCGAATGTAGAAGATGCTGTAATCGGGCTCGCAGGAAAGCGCAACGCGCTTGAAACCGCATTCTGCCGCTGTGGCAATTACTGCACGCGGACTATAAAGAATGCCGGCAACGGTTCAAGAAGGCTATCCGTGCCAGCAAAGACTCCTGCTTCAAGGATCTGCGTGAAGGCGCTGACATCGATCCCTGGGGCAAAGCCTATAAAGTGGTGATGAGCAAGGGGCTAGGGCCTAGGGCTCCACAACCTTCGGATCCTACACTCATGGACAACGTGGTAGCTGCACTCTATCACCTGCCTGTGGGTGTAGGACGCATCCCGGCGGTGACGTTGTACGAAGTACTCCTCACGCTTCGGAAAATGTCCGATAAAAAGACACCAGGATTGGACGGCATCCCCAACGTGGCGATGAAAACGGCAATCAGGGCGAGCCCGGAGACATTTGCAAAAATGTATACCGCATGCCTCAACGAAGGAACGTTCCCTACTTTCTGGAAGTGCCAAAGATTGGTGCTACTATTGAAACCCGGAAAACAACCCGACCAGCCATCTGCGTATCGACCACTCTGCATGCTCGACTCGATAGGAAAGGTACTAGAGAGCATAATCGTGAACCGACTTCACGATTCGCTAGAAAATCCTGGCGGTGATGAGGATTGCTCGTGAGGCGACTAGCGGAGACAGGTGGAAAGGGGGCGACAAGAAGTACTGCGCAGTAGTAACGCTGGACATCAAAAACGCCTTCAACTCAGAGTGCTGGACGCGAATAATGCAAGCGCTAGGCAATTTCGGAGTACCGGGGTACTTGCAGCGAATCATCGCCAACTGCTTCGAGGGCAGAGTGTTGCTATATGACACCGACGACGGCGTAAAAACGTACGAGGTCACTAGAGGCGTCCCTCAAGGTTCGGTGCTTGGGCCAACATTGTGGAATGTGATGTACAATGGCGTTCTGACTGTCGATCTTCCCACGGATACCAATCTGATCGGCTATGCGGATGACATCGCACTGGTGGTAGCAGCGAATCACATCCACACGCTGGAGACGAGGTGTAGCGACGCTGCGTCGAGAGTGATGAGGTGGTTGGACGGTGCGGATTTGAATCTGGCAGCGCAAAAAACTGAGGCGGTTCTCTTGAGCACCCGGAAAAAGCGTGAGGTCTTCACCTTCAGAGTGGAGGACCACGAAATAATATCGCAACCGTATCTTCGGTATCTTGGCGTGCTGATAGACACACGAATGGCCTTTAAGCGAAAAGGCTTCAAGGGTGAACGGTGCATTGTCACGCATCATGGCGAACATTGGAGGACCACGCTCCAGCAGGCGGAAACTCTTGGCAAGAGTGACAAGCTCTATTATGCTCTACGCTGCACCAGTGTGGGCAAACGCCACGCAGACGGCTTCATACATAGCTAGCATAAGTGCGACATATCGGCATAGCGCATTGAGAGTCGCCAGTGCCTTCCGCACAGTGTCGGACGATGCCATCGGTGTGATCGCGGCAATGCCACCGGTAGATATTCTGGCTTGTGAACTCCAACGCATCTACGCAGCAGGCAAGAACGCAACAAGGGAGGACGAGCGAAGACGCAGCATCAGTGAATGGCAACGACGGTGGGAAAGGTCGGAAAATGGAAGATGGACATTTGCCCTGATTCCAGATGTCACCTTTTGAATGGAACGCAAACACGGAGAGGTTGACTACTACATGACACAGTTGCTCAGTGGCCATGGTTGCTTCAAGCAATATCTTCATCGCTTCAAGCATGAAGATGACCCGTTTTGTACCAACTGTCCCAATGAGATCGAAGATGCCAGGCACATCCTGCTGTATTGTCCACGCTTCTGTAAGGAGAGATCAGATTTGACGGTGGCATTCGGCGAGGTCCCGACTCTAACGAATACGGTGTCCCATATTTGCGAAACATCAGAAAAATGTGAATCCTTGAAGGAAACACCAGCGAAAATCATGATCGAGCTTCGACGCATTGAACGCAGTAGACATACTGAACGAACACGTTCACGCCACGCAGGCAACACTCCCGATGCAACGAGAACTGTGGACTGATGACCCAAAACTGACGATTGAGTAATAAAGCTCCTACGGCCTTCCGACGAAATACCTGACGGTGGTACCGGGAGGACCCACCCGTACGCGAGAGGAGATATTTAGTGAGTTGAAGTATCACACTGACTTAAGCTTTTGACGCTTTTACTCCTCATTAAAAAAAAAAAAAAAAAAACGGTCCTTTATTTGTAGGTCCCTTTGAAGCTCGTCGTCCATAAGCGTGAGTGATGAATCATCGTCAAAGAAGGCGAATGTGGTCAGCTGCACTCCGTTGCCGTAAAGGGTAACAGGCAGCACTCTTAAGAGAATCGAATCAATGGTATCGCAGTGAGTGTTACACGTCACACCCACAGAAGGTGTAGTGATGGTGGCAATAATCTGTTTGTGTAATAGGGGATGATATGTAAAACGACATCCGTCAATGTTGCGTATCTCTGAAGACGAGCATCATCCCGCATAATGGGCTCTTAAGCACCTTCGACACAAATTTAGAGTGTGTACCAGTTTCCACCTTCCGGCTCTATCAGCTTTCTTAAATGCCTCACAACTGCTCACGTTGACACATGTACCTTTGCATACCACACATTGCTTCTCAAAGTTAGCCGCAGCAGTGGGTGCAAGTATGTCAGAATGCACCATAGAAACGTTTGGCGTGGATGCGTCATGTGTGGCGGGTGGTGGCGACGTATCAGCGATATCGTATGTCGAACACGAAACGACTGGTGGTGGCGATGCATCGTGTGCGTTAAGGACACCACGCCTAGGTCCAATCTTTGTGGATGTATTAAGTACAATGACACAATTGGCGCCCTGTGCAAATTGGAAAACCCAAGTGTTGAAGCTCTTTAAATTGCAGGTAAACAGCGTGACCTTGTGAATTCCCCAAAAGGCTGCCAACATTCCTGGAAGCTTGCCGACCAGCTGTTGTTCCAACTCAGCATTGTTAAGGTAGTTATGTAGACCAGAAGCCTTCATCGTGGCGCAGACATTTTGTACTTCCAAAGCGAAGTCCACAAGAGCCTCGGTGATTTTATTTAACCGAAGGCATATCGCGTAGACAAAACTGAACTTTTTGTGTGTTAAATGGACTTGATGGACAAATTCTTATGTATTTTGTCACGCTGAATCCGAAAAAACCACGAAATTCGTTCAGCACACACCATTTTTCCGCAAATGCCCATACTAACCTTTTTATGGTTTTCATACTGTAACTTTCAAATAGATACATTGATTCTAAATAAGATTTTTAAAGAAAATTGTCAGCCATACGACTATGTCGAACATAACTTCTTTGTATCTTTTATGGTTTTCAAGATACGAGAACTCAAACGCAGAAAACACGAAAAATGTTAAAATTTGTACCCTTTTAAAATTACGGAATTTTCCTTCTAATGGAAATTTATTTTGTTAAATGAGAAACTACAACCTTTTCTTATGTATTTTTTCACGCTGAATTTGCATATAGCAATTAGAAATTCACAGCACTCATAGTTTTGAAGTTATTCTCAGTTATTTAGAGCTTCAATTATATTTAATTTTAAAGCAAAGGTATTTTTTCAAAAAAAAGTTAATTTACATCAATAAAAAAGAAAGAGTAAGTTTTTTAAAATATAACCCTTTAACCGACTAAAAAGAAGAGGAAAAATTTCCTTTAAATTAATTTCCGCAATTTCGATTTAAAATTAAGGGTGTTTGGCGAATTCAAAATATGCACTGATATTAGGAACAAAGTAGCCAAAAACCCTTAATTTTAAATCGAAATTGCGGTAATTAATTTAAAGGAAATTTATTTTCTGCTTTTTAGTCGGTTAAAGGGTTATATTTTAAAAAACTTGTTTTTTACTCTTTTTTTATTTTTCTCTTTTTTAAAAAAAATTTTTTTCTCACCCCTTTTCCCCCCTTTTTCCCTTTTTTACTCTTTTTCCCGAATGCGAACCTAAGTAAAATAATTTCAGCCTTGTAGCGTACAAAATACGAAAGTTAGAACTTTAAATTGGCTCCATCCCGCCCCCCTTTGCCCCCACACCCCCCTTTCCAAAGGGTCCAAAATTTCATTTTGTCAATAAGAACTCACATACCAAATCCATCATTGTAGCTTGAAGGAATTGGAAGTTATGCCATGTTTAAAAAAAGGGGTTTGAGTCCCCCCACGCCGCCTACGCCTCTGATGGAGCCCAAAATTTAATAGAATGCATTGTCACCGGAGTTCTATCAGTTTTCCAAATTTCAGCTCTCTAGCTCATGTGGAAGTGTATGAAAAAGCTCGCCGCAGATTTGAGGATATATATATATATATAGTCCACCAAAAGCAAGTTAATATAAGGGTTATAAAAATACTTCGAACAATACACTGCACGAAGTAATGATAAGACCAACATCAAAATGTTAAAAATCTTTTATTACATTACAGATACATTGCATATTTATTGCCAAATATTCAGTTGTACTAACAATTAATTAAATTAACTTCAGCAGTAATGGCAATTTTAAGGCATTTTACATTGTCAAATTGTCTCCCATTCTTGAAAATCCACTTGGATAATATTGCCCACATGTTTCCAATGGGGTTTAAACCGGGGCTGCAAGCGGGCCAGCCCAAAACAGGTATGTTCCGCGTACTCAAGAACCGTTTTGTTGCCTTGGATGAATGAATTGCAGCATTATCTCCACTCGTCTGCAGCCGTTTCGTCAACCAAACTCAAAAGAACTTCATCAAGTAGCTCTATGTACATAGGGCTGTCCATTTTGGTCGAAAAAAAAACTTTTCAACTACCCACCCCCATATGGTGTGGGATCCCACACCGCCAAAGTTACGCTTATCGTGAAAAGATTAACATTCGCTGAAAAGTGACAGTTTTGGGAAGAAGAGTAGTCCAACATTATTTTTTCTGATGAGCAAAAATTTAATTTGGATGGTCCTGATGGTTTTCAAATGTACTGGCACGATAAGCGGCAAAATAAGAAATAAAAAAAGAATGGCTCGTAACTTTGGCGGTGGATCCCATATGGTTTTGTGAGGAGTAAAGTCTTGCCATCGTTTTCCACCCACATCCGACGGCAGCACCAGCTATTTTTCTTTTCTTTTCTTATCTTTATAATTGATACTTTTCTTTTTACTTTTGATTTATTTTTTTTTATTATTATTCTGAACTCTCCATTTATTCTGGCTCCTGAATTCCCGGCCAACAGAATAAATTAAACTTACGAGCTCAAAACAATAGTATTAAGTAAAATGTCCGTGTGGCACCCACTCGGTAGGTTTAGATTTCCCGAGTACTGGCAACACCGGTCACACTAAGTGTGGTGAGTGGTGAAAGCACAAGTTTCGAACGGCGCAGGAGTTTGCGCTGAGGTTAGTTAGAAATTTAGAAATCAGAAAAGTTCAGTTCTTCGCCAGCGGTCAAACCGAATAGTCGCACCTCGACTAGACCAAGGAAACGGCACACCGAGATTCGGTGATAATTCGACAGCGGCATTGGGTGAGTGTTTCCGATATTTTAGTAGGCAAGCCTGAGTAGAAATAGCGTAGAATTGTCCCTCTCTCACCAGCGCATTTATCGCTCGTGATGCATAGCTCCCGCATAGTAGACCTAGTTTAGTTTTCTCTTGTCAGCGCACTTATTGCTCGTGGCACATAGCTCTCCGTAGAGGACATAGCATAGCATTTTCCCCTCTCACCAGCGCATTTATCGCTCGTGAGGTATAGCTCCCGCATAGTAGACCTAGTTAAGTTTTATCATAGCGAAGAATTGCCCCTCTCTCACCAGCGCATTTATCGCTCGTGATGCATAGCTCCCGCATAGTAGACCTAGTTTAGTTTTCTGTTGTCAGCGCACTTATTGCTCGTGGCACATAGCTCTCCGTAGAGGACATAGCATAGGATTTTCCCCTCTCACTAGCGCATTTATCGCTCGTGAGGTATAGCTCCCGCATAGTAGACCCAGTTTAATTTCTCTTGTCAGCGCACTTATTGCTCGTGGCACATAGCTCTCCGTAGAGGACATAGCATAGGATTTTCCCCTCTCACCAGCGCATTTATCGCTCGTGATGTATAGCTCCCGCATAGTAGACCTAGCTTAGTTCTCTCTTGTCAGCGCACTTATTGCCCGTGGCGTACAGCTTTCTTGTAGTAGAAACGCCATACCAGCGATCCGTCCCATTTATCGACCCTCTCCCCTCATAACCCCTTTCCCCTGTAAAACTTCTGTTAGCTCTTCTCCTGCGCACGGACGCATGGTTGCAACCCCCCCTCTCGTTTGATTCTCCTCTGACTGGTGAAACGGACCCCCAACAGTCGCACCGCGGCCAGTACTCTGGGTAGGCAGGCGATTTTGAACGTGAAGGGAGCAGAAGAATTATAATAGATAATAAACTCAAGAAAATATAATTAATTAATATAAATAATTAGATGTACATTAATTAAGAAATGAATTAAAAATTAAATTAAATTAAGTGAATTTCCAATGAATTAAGAAAATTAAATTAAATAAAGTGAATTTCCAAGTAAAATCCTGTTTACAATCAATTTGACGGAATTTTGGCCATCGCGCGGTCCCAAAACATACAAATTTTTGCAACGAACCTTGGACGCCGACGGCTTCACCCCGGCTCCAAAATTACCTCGTTACAATGGCGCCCGAGCAGGGACCCTGGCGCATAAGTCCTTAAAACAAAAAAAAAAAACAGGATATAATTTAAAAAAAAAAAAAAAATCATAAATCGGGAAAAAAATTTAATTCAAATCAAATTCTACGAACAAAGTGCGAAAAGACAAGAAAAAAATTAACAGTTAATTCCATGTAGAAACGGTGAGCGAAAACCACGTGGAAAAGCAAAAGCGCCGGTGCATAGTGCGAAACGGGAAATACGGAACGGTACCGCGAATCAAGTGCTTTAAAATCGAACCAAGTGACGCGCGAAATAAACCCGTTGAACAACGAAAACGGTAAAGCGGCAAAGCCGAGAAGTACCGCGTGGCGACAAGCAGGCACCGACAACTAACGGGCCAAGTGACGCGACTAGCGACAAAAGTGTTTGAAGAGCAAAAATATCCAAGGATTTGATTATTTTAAATTTTAGTGCTAAAGAAATAAATTTTGGGAAAAATTATTCATCGTAAAATTTCATGATAACTAAATGAAATGAGAAAATCTATTAATTAAAAATTTTGTGCGATATAGAAATAACCATGAGAATTCAGTGATTACAATCAAAAACGAAAATCGAAGAGTGACCGTTAGCCGCGAAACAAAGTGATAACAAGATTATCAGGAATAAAAAAAATAAAAAAAAGATTAATTTGGGAAAAGTGAAAATAGAAAGGCCACCTTACTATATCCCCGCCACGAGGCTAGTTATTGTGCATTAACGCGGCCATGGAAGGCAAGGTGTATACCAGTTGGGTGTATAGCCTCAAACAAGCCGACCTGGTAGCTTACGCGAACGAATTTGAACTTGATCCCTCCGGTACGCTGAGTGTGCTCCGGCAGAGATTCGCCGCGTTCATCGGGCAATCCGATCACACCCCCGAAAGGGTGCAGCGATTCCTTCTGCTACAAGAAAAACACAAACGCGTGTTGGCAGTCGCGACCGAGAAAATCATCGATAGTGCGGGTAGTGACGCCCTCGGTTCGGGGTCAGATGATAGTGTGAATAAAGAGCGCAAATTTGCGCCAACTAGTGAAAGTGACGCCGAAATCGACGACAAAGCCGCAACTGGCGGGGCCCTGCCTACAATCATCATACAGCCCGCCGACAGCGGGCCCTGAGAACAGCATCAGCAGACCAGCGGTGCCCACTGCCACAATGGGTGTTACACCGGCTGAGATACCAGAGGCTGGCCACTAAGGCATTCAATCCCGAAGTGTTTTTGAAAATCCCGGGATTTCGGGATTTGAAATTACAATCCCGGGATCCCGGGATTTGTTCGGGATTTTCGGGATTTTCCAATTAAATACAATAATTAATATAAAATTAAAGAAAAAATTGTTGCAACAATATTTTAAGTTTAATTTCATTTTAATTCGACAAAGAAATAATATTTATTAAATACAGCATTAAACAAAACAAATAATATTTAAAATTAATAAGTCGAACAAGAAGTAATTCTTTTTTTAAATTACATTGATCGAACAATTTTTTTTTGCCACCTGAATCTGAATATTATCATAAAATTCAGCCAGCTCCATTTCATGCTACACACGAAAAAGTTACTTTCAGTAGTTGTAGTATTATAGCATCATTGTAGCTTGAAGGAATTGGAAGTTATGCCATGTTTAAAAAAAGGGGTTTGAGTCCCCCCACGCCGCCTACGCCTCTGATGGAGCCCAAAATTTAATAGAATGCATTGTCACCGGAGTTCTATCAGTTTTCCAAATTTCAGCTCTCTAGCTCATGTGGAAGTGTATGAAAAAGCTCGCCGCAGATTTGAGGATATATATATATATATAGTCCACCAAAAGCAAGTTAATATAAGGGTTATAAAAATACTTCGAACAACACTGCACGAAGTAATGATAAGACCAACATCAAAATGTTAAAAATCTTTTATTACATTACAGATACATTGCATATTTATTGCCAAATATTCAGTTGTACTAACAATTAATTAAATTAACTTCAGCAGTAATGGCAATTTTAAGGCATTTTACATTGTCAAATTGTCTCCCATTCTTGAAAATCCACTTGGATAATATTGCCCACATGTTTCCAATGGGGTTTAAACCGGGGCTGCAAGCGGGCCAGCCCAAAACAGGTATGTTCCGCGTACTCAAGAACCGTTTTGTTGCCTTGGATGAATGAATTGCAGCATTATCTCCACTCGTCTGCAGCCGTTTCGTCAACCAAACTCAAAAGAACTTCATCAAGTAGCTCTATGTACATAGGGCTGTCCATTTTGGTCGAAAAAAAAACTTTTCAACTACCCACCCCCATATGGTGTGGGATCCCACACCGCCAAAGTTACGCTTATCGTGAAAAGATTAACATTCGCTGAAAAGTGACAGTTTTGGGAAGAAGAGTAGTCCAACATTATTTTTTCTGATGAGCAAAAATTTAATTTGGATGGTCCTGATGGTTTTCAAATGTACTGGCACGATAAGCGGCAAAATAAGAAATAAAAAAAGAATGGCTCGTAACTTTGGCGGTGGATCCCATATGGTTTTGTGAGGAGTAAAGTCTTGCCATCGTTTTCCACCCACATCCGACGGCAGCACCAGCTATTTTTCTTTTCTTTTCTTATCTTTATAATTGATACTTTTCTTTTTACTTTTGATTTATTTTTTTTTATTATTATTCTGAACTCTCCATTTATTCTGGCTCCTGAATTCCCGGCCAACAGAATAAATTAAACTTACGAGCTCAAAACAATAGTATTAAGTAAAATGTCCGTGTGGCACCCACTCGGTAGGTTTAGATTTCCCGAGTACTGGCAACACCGGTCACACTAAGTGTGGTGAGTGGTGAAAGCACAAGTTTCGAACGGCGCAGGAGTTTGCGCTGAGGTTAGTTAGAAATTTAGAAATCAGAAAAGTTCAGTTCTTCGCCAGCGGTCAAACCGAATAGTCGCACCTCGACTAGACCAAGGAAACGGCACACCGAGATTCGGTGATAATTCGACAGCGGCATTGGGTGAGTGTTTCCGATATTTTAGTAGGCAAGCCTGAGTAGAAATAGCGTAGAATTGTCCCTCTCTCACCAGCTCATTTATCGCTCGTGATGCATAGCTCCCGCATAGTAGACCTAGTTTAGTTTTCTCTTGTCAGCGCACTTATTGCTCGTGGCACATAGCTCTCCGTAGAGGACATAGCATAGCATTTTCCCCTCTCACCAGCGCATTTATCGCTCGTGAGGTATAGCTCCCGCATAGTAGACCTAGTTAAGTTTTATCATAGCGAAGAATTGCCCCTCTCTCACCAGCGCATTTATCGCTCGTGATGCATAGCTCCCGCATAGTAGACCTAGTTTAGTTTTCTGTTGTCAGCGCACTTATTGCTCGTGGCACATAGCTCTCCGTAGAGGACATAGCATAGGATTTTCCCCTCTCACTAGCGCATTTATCGCTCGTGAGGTATAGCTCCCGCATAGTAGACCCAGTTTAATTTCTCTTGTCAGCGCACTTATTGCTCGTGGCACATAGCTCTCCGTAGAGGACATAGCATAGGATTTTCCCCTCTCACCAGCGCATTTATCGCTCGTGATGTATAGCTCCCGCATAGTAGACCTAGCTTAGTTCTCTCTTGTCAGCGCACTTATTGCCCGTGGCGTACAGCTTTCTTGTAGTAGAAACGCCATACCAGCGATCCGTCCCATTTATCGACCCTCTCCCCTCATAACCCCTTTCCCCTGTAAAACTTCTGTTAGCTCTTCTCCTGCGCACGGACGCATGGTTGCAACCCCCCCTCTCGTTTGATTCTCCTCTGACTGGTGAAACGGACCCCCAACAGTCGCACCGCGGCCAGTACTCTGGGTAGGCAGGCGATTTTGAACGTGAAGGGAGCAGAAGAATTATAATAGATAATAAACTCAAGAAAATATAATTAATTAATATAAATAATTAGATGTACATTAATTAAGAAATGAATTAAAAATTAAATTAAATTAAGTGAATTTCCAATGAATTAAGAAAATTAAATTAAATAAAGTGAATTTCCAAGTAAAATCCTGTTTACAATCAATTTGACGGAATTTTGGCCATCGCGCGGTCCCAAAACATACAAATTTTTGCAACGAACCTTGGACGCCGACGGCTTCACCCCGGCTCCAAAATTACCTCGTTACAATGGCGCCCGAGCAGGGACCCTGGCGCATAAGTCCTTAAAACAAAAAAAAAAAACAGGATATAATTTAAAAAAAAAAAAAAAATCATAAATCGGGAAAAAAATTTAATTCAAATCAAATTCTACGAACAAAGTGCGAAAAGACAAGAAAAAAATTAACAGTTAATTCCATGTAGAAACGGTGAGCGAAAACCACGTGGAAAAGCAAAAGCGCCGGTGCATAGTGCGAAACGGGAAATACGGAACGGTACCGCGAATCAAGTGCTTTAAAATCGAACCAAGTGACGCGCGAAATAAACCCGTTGAACAACGAAAACGGTAAAGCGGCAAAGCCGAGAAGTACCGCGTGGCGACAAGCAGGCACCGACAACTAACGGGCCAAGTGACGCGACTAGCGACAAAAGTGTTTGAAGAGCAAAAATATCCAAGGATTTGATTATTTTAAATTTTAGTGCTAAAGAAATAAATTTTGGGAAAAATTATTCATCGTAAAATTTCATGATAACTAAATGAAATGAGAAAATCTATTAATTAAAAATTTTGTGCGATATAGAAATAACCATGAGAATTCAGTGATTACAATCAAAAACGAAAATCGAAGAGTGACCGTTAGCCGCGAAACAAAGTGATAACAAGATTATCAGGAATAAAAAAAATAAAAAAAAGATTAATTTGGGAAAAGTGAAAATAGAAAGGCCACCTTACTATATCCCCGCCACGAGGCTAGTTATTGTGCATTAACGCGGCCATGGAAGGCAAGGTGTATACCAGTTGGGTGTATAGCCTCAAACAAGCCGACCTGGTAGCTTACGCGAACGAATTTGAACTTGATCCCTCCGGTACGCTGAGTGTGCTCCGGCAGAGATTCGCCGCGTTCATCGGGCAATCCGATCACACCCCCGAAAGGGTGCAGCGATTCCTTCTGCTACAAGAAAAACACAAACGCGTGTTGGCAGTCGCGACCGAGAAAATCATCGATAGTGCGGGTAGTGACACCCTCGGTTCGGGGTCAGATGATAGGGATTTTCCAATTAAATACAATAATTAATATAAAATTAAAGAAAAAATTGTTGCAACAATATTTTAAGTTTAATTTCATTTTAATTCGACAAAGAAATAATATTTATTAAATACAGCATTAAACAAAACAAATAATATTTAAAATTAATAAGTCGAACAAGAAGTAATTCTTTTTTTAAATTACATTGATCGAACAATTTTTTTTTGCCACCTGAATCTGAATATTATCATAAAATTCAGCCAGCTCCATTTCATGCTACACACGAAAAAGTTACTTTCAGTAGTTGTAGTATTATAGCTAGAACGGATACACAAATTGTTGTTTAAAACATATATCTTTTTTGTAAAAAAAAAAATTTTTTAAATTCACAAAATTTTATTCAGATCGATAAAAATTGTTTGTTAACCGTTATTGACAAAAATGTTGTCAATTTTTATGTGTGTGTAGCACTAAATCTGCAAAAGTGGGTTTTTTTAATTTACCAATTAGATTGGATGTAAATGCACGGCTGTATTTTTGTAGAAAACCGTCAAAAATATCTTAAACAATGCATAAAAAAATGCATTTTTGAATCCCGGGATTCCGGACTCAAAATCCCGGGATTCCGGGATTGAGAAAACTTCCGGGATCCCGGGATTTCGGGATTCGGGATCCCGGGATTGAATGCCTTACTGGCCACCAATCAACAGCAACTACAGACAGCACGACCCAACCCTCATACCATTTCACCAGCAACCAGGTAAGACCACCCGCCACAGGCGCGGGGGTCATGGACAAGGTACGTAAATGGTTTTGTTACTATGATGGGGGGCCCGACCCACTCGCGTTTATCGAGCGGGCGGAAGAGCTGTGCGCTATGGACGGGCTAAAAGTGGACCTATTGCCACGATTCTTGCCCGAAGTGCTAAGGGGCAAAGCGCTCGTCTGGTTCCGGACCTGTAACCGGCAGTGGGAAACTTGGGCATTATTTAAGAAAGATTTCCTCACCTTTTTCTTGCCGGCTCGCTACTACGAGCGTATTGACGACACTATTCGAGGCCGCTTACAACAGGGCCACGAATCTTTCAGCGACTACGCGCTTTCCCTCCTCTACTTGATGCGTCAAGGGACGTACAATGAAGAGCAACGCCTCGAGCGAGTGTTTCGAAACGCCCGCCCCGAGTACCACTGGTACATTCGGCGCAAAGATTTTAACACCCTCGCCGAGCTTTTTGCCCTGGCTCAAGATATGGAATGTATCCAGGAGCGGGAGTCAGGCAGAGCTGCTCCAACACAAAGGGGTGGCGTATCGTTGCCACCATCTGGGGGTGGCGTCCAACATCGTTTATTTACTCAGCCACTGCAAGCCATAACCGACGCCTCGGTCTCAGCTCAGGACGATCGCATTGACCCTCGGGGTTGTCGCCGATGTGGGCAGAGCGGACATTTTATACGAAATTGTACAAACCGCCAGGTAGATTTTTGTTGGCAGTACGGTCGACGCGGCCGCAAGACCATCGAGTGTTGCCGCCAGCCGGGAAACACCAGCGGAGGCCACCCCGATCGAGGGGGGGTGGTGGCTCCGCGCTCCACCCTCAACACCAGTAATATTTGAACACGACGCCAGGCACATCCTCGCCCACGCAATCGTGGGGGGACAGCAGGTGCAGGGGGGCGACGCGAAGTTTTATCAGCGGGGCGTTTGCTCACAAAATTCGACAAAAGAGTAAGACAGAAACTTTTAATGGGGAGGTTAAACTGGCAGATGGGTCCAGTCGTAGTTTAGATCAGGTCGTCGAAGCGCGAGTCAAGCTGGGCAATAGCAATGTTTTGCTCAAATTTATCGTCATGCCCGACGCATACGAGGACGTCGTTCTGGGGCTAGATTTTCTTATTTTTACAGAAGCGAGTTTCACCTGCGCTGGTGCAACTTTACGATTGAAACCTGCCACGACCACGACGCAGTCTCTGCTGGCCGCGGAGACAACAACAAGTCAGCAGGAGAAAATCGATAAATTTCTGCGGGCAGAGTTGTCCCTCTTCACCGACTTAAAAGGGCCCACGAACATCACTGAACATCGCATCGTCATGGCGGATGATCGCCCCATCAAGCAACGCTACTTTCCACGTAACCCAGCTATGCAGGCCATCATCGACGACGAGATAAACAAACTTCTGGAAAAGGGATGTATAGAACCGTCTTACAGCCCGTACAGCGCGCCCATCGTGCTGGTGCGGAAAAAGACGGGGGCCTGGCGACTCTGTATCGACTATCGGCAGTTAAACAGCCGCTCTGTTCCGGACGCGTATCCCCTGCCGCGCATCCACCACATCCTTGATCGATTGAGGAACGCCAAATTTATCAGCAGCCTCGATTTGAAGGATGGATACCGGCAGATTCCGATGGCCAAGGGTAGTAAACAATTTACTGCATTCACCGTGCCAGGTCGTGGACTCTACCAATCGCGCGTCATGCCGTTTGGACTGCACTCGGCACCCGCTACGTTTCAACGCGCCCTTGATCAGATAATAGGGCCAGAACTGGAGCCCATTGCTTTCGCGTATCTAGACGACATCATAGTCACCGGCGCTACCCTGGAGGAGCATTTACACAACTTACAAGAGGTTTTCCGGCGGCTGAGGGCCGCAAATCTGCGCATCAACCCGGAGAAGTGTGAGTTTTTCCAAACACAGGTGAAATATTTAGGACATATTGTAAGCGGCGAAGGCATCCATACGGACCCTGACAAAGTGGCCGCCATACGCGAGCTGGCGCCACCTGAAAATATTCGAGGCGTTAGGAGTTTCCTGGGTGTCGCGTCGTGGTATCGACGGTTCGTGCCCGACTTCGCTGCAATCGTTCAACCCCTGACAGCCATGCTGAAGAAGGGTAAGCACTGGAAGTGGGCCGACGAACAACAACAGGCGTTTGAAACGTTGAAGAAGAAACTGACAGAAGCCCCGGTGTTAGCCTGCCCTGACTTCACCCAGACATTTACGCTGCAAACCGACGCCAGCGATTTCGGCCTCGGTGCAGTGTTGACGCAGACGATCGATGGCACAGAGCGCGTTATCGCCTATGCTAGTCGCCACTTGAACCAGGCGGAGAAGAATTACTCGCCCACAGAAAAGGAGTGTCTAGCCATTGTATGGGGCATTCGCAAGATGCGGCCCTACCTGGAGGGCTACCAATTCATCGTTATCACGGACCACTTATCGCTCAAATGGCTCAACTCCATCGAAAGCCCCTCCGGCCAAATCGCGCGGTGGGCACTAGAGTTGCAGCAGTACAAATTTTCCGTGCAATATCGAAAGGGTAAGCTAAATGTAGTGGCCGACGCACTCTCGAGGCAACCACTAGAGGCGTGCCAGCAAGCAACATTTACCACCGATCAGACAGATTGCCCGTGGTTACGGAAACGACGGGCCGAGGTCCAACAGCAGCCGGAAAAATATTCAGACTACGCATTCGTTGACGACAAACTATATCGACACTTAGTAAGGCACGCGGGCGACGAAGATTGCGCCCCGTGGAAACTCTGTGTCTCTACGCCTCTCCGTAAACGTGTGATGGAAGAAAACCACGACAGCCCGAGTGCTGGCCATCTGGGGATTCGGAAAACCATCGCACGCATCACCAACAGGTATTACTGGCCAGGAATGTTCCGCGACATCAGCAGGTATGTGCGCCAATGTGAACTATGTCAGCAATACAAAGTGAGTCAGCAGGCCCCAGCAGGAGAAATGCTTATTTCCGTTCCAGAGGAGCCGTGGGCAACAGTGTGCGCCGATTTCGTCGGGCCGCTGCCACGCTCGAAACACGGAAATACCACATTACTTGTGTTCGTCGACCGATTTTCTAAATGGACCGAGCTGGTGCCCCTGCGCAGCGCTAATGCCGAGGGACTACGCAAGGCATTCAGGGAACGGATACTCGCCCGCTATGGTGTGCCCAAGATTTTTCTCTCGGATAATGGCACGCAATTTAGCAGCAGACTCATGAAAACGTACTTGGAAGAAATCGGGGTGCGCCAACGATTCACGTCGCCATACACCCCCCAAGAAAACCCTACAGAGAGAAGCAACAGAACGGTGAAGACGATGATAGCACAGTTTGCGGGGAAAAACCAAAAGACGTAGGACGAGCACCTCCCCGAACTGTCATTAGCCATTAACACCTGCGCTTCCGAGAGCACAGGGTACAGCCCCGCCTTCCTCACGCAAGGGAGGGAACCGCGATTGCCGAACGCACTCTACGACAGGGTTACAACAGGTTCGGGAAACGTGCCCATAACACCCACAGAACGAGCTACGCAACTACAGGAAATTTTCGACATTGTCCGGCACAACCTAGCCAAAGCAGCCCAGGACCAGGCGCGACACTACAACCTGCGGCGAAGACCATGGAAGCCGAAAATAGGGCAGCTGGTGATGGTGAGGCAGCATCCGCTGTCCAAAGCCATCGACAGTTTCGCAGCCAAGCTCGCCCCAAAATACGCGGGGCCATATACCATAATCAGTTTCCCTTCACCCGTCATCGCTCGTTTGAAACGGGAGGGGGAGACCAGAGTTCGCACTGCGCATCTGAGCGAACTTAAACCCTTCCATGGCTCTGACCATGAGCATGAGTTAGGGCACCACCATCTAAACAATAATAATAACTGTTTGTTTTCCTCTCCCACAGATCAACGTGTACCAGCGATCACACAACAACACGACGCCACCGAAATGAGCGACAACGAACAAAAGCGGTTTGACGCCGCCAAGCAACGCTACCGACTGCGATTCGCCACGGAAGCCAACCGTGGACGCTGCACAGCACGACTACACAAAGGAGCAGAAGAGGTTTTGATTGACCACTCGCCGAGTCCGACTCCAGAACCCCTGTTCGAGGGCGCTTCCACAAGCCAGGCCGCCAGAGGGTGCGCCAATCAACGACCGGCGAGAGGGTCCCTCCGCCAACGAGGCGGACGAGCCGGAATAAATTATCAATCACGCGCATACCCAGTCCCAGCAGCGGAATACTGCAGCGCATTTCGCGCAGTATGCACCGACAATCCCGACGAAGTCGCGGTCCGACGTGACGATCAATCACCCACTCCACCCGACGACAACAGAGGCGAAGCACCCGCACCCACACTCACCGAGCTGTCGCCAGGTTATACAGGCTCTGCAGAGCTGGTGGCCGACGAGCCAAGCCCACCGAGCCGCTGTGCATGCCAAGCACACCTACGATTTCCACGGCTCACCGAAACTAAGTCACAAGCACTTGCACTTCCGCATCATACAATCTGTCGGACAACGCCCGACGTCAGCGAGGCGAACATGTTGACAGACCAGCCATCACCGCCGCCAACCTAATCCTTCCACTCGGAAGTCTGTACCACCACAGCACCAGAGCGCTTTTAGCAGCTCAAGTCAACTACGGAATCAGCCGCCACATACCATGCCGGCAAATAGCATGCATAAGCACCTTCAGCGGCCAATACTTCCGCATCGGACCGACCAAACGTTACACGGTCACACGAACTGGACCCCCCCGGAAGTAGAGGGGAAATGTGAGGAGTAAAGTCTTGCCATCGTTTTCCACCCACATCCGACGGCAGCACCAGCTATTTCTTTTCTTTTCTTATCTTTATAATTGATACTTTTCTTTTTACTTTTGATTTATTTTTTTTTATTATTATTCCGAACTCTCCATTTATTCTGGCTCCTGAATTCCCGGCCAACAGAATAAATTAAACTTACGAGCTCAAAACGATAGTATTAAGTAAAATGTCCGTGTTGCACCCACTAGGTAGGTTTAGATTTCCCGAGTACTGGCAACACCGGTCACACTAAGTGTGGTGAGTGGTGAAAGCACAAGTTTCGAACGGCGCAGGAGTTTGCGCTGAGGTTAGTTAGAAATTTAGAAATCAGAAAAGTTCAGTTCTTCGCCAGCGGTCAAACCGAATAGTCGCACCTCGACTAGACCAAGGAAACGGCACACCGAGATTCGGTGATAATTCGACAGCGGCATTGGGTGAGTGTTTCCGATATTTTAGTAGGCAAGCCTGAGTAGAAATAGCGTAGAATTGTCCCTCTCTCACCAGCTCATTTATCGCTCGTGATGCATAGCTCCCGCATAGTAGACCTAGTTTAGTTTTATCATAGCGTAGAAGTGCCCCTCTCTCACCAGCGCATTTATCGCTCGTGATGCATAGCTCCCGCATAGTAGACCTAGTTTAGTTTTCTCTTGTCAGCGCACTTATTGCTCGTGGCACATAGCTCTCCGTAGAGGACATAGCATAGGATTGTCCCCGCTCACCAGCGCATTTATCGCTCGTGATGCATAGCTCCCGCATAGTAGACCTAGTTTAGTTTTCTCTTGTCAGCGCACTTATTGCTCGTGGCACATAGCTCTCCGTAGAGGACAGAGCATAGGATTTTCCCCTCTCACCAGCGCATTTATCGCTCGTGAGATATAGCTCCCGCATAGTAGACCTAGTTTAGTTTTATCATAGCGTAGAATTGCCCCTCTTATTGCTCGTGGCACATAGCTCTCCGTAGAGGACATAGCATAGGATTTTCCCCTCTCACTAGCGCATTTATCGCTCGTGAGGTATAGCTCCCGCATAGTAGACCCAGTTTAATTTCTCTTGTCAGCGCACTTATTGCTCGTGGCACATAGCTCTCCGTAGAGGACATAGCATAGGATTTTCCCCTCTCACCAGCGCATTTATCGCTCGTGATGTATAGCTCCCGCATAGTAGACCTAGCTTAGTTCTCTCTTGTCAGCGCACTTATTGCCCGTGGCGTACAGCTTTCTTGTAGTAGAAACGCCATACCAGCGATCCGTCCCATTTATCGACCCTCTCCCCTCATAACCCCTTTCCCCTGTAAAACTTCTGTTAGCTCTTCTCCTGCGCACGGACGCATGGTTGCAACCCCCCCTCTCGTTTGATTCTCCTCTGACTGGTGAAACGGACCCCCAACAGTCGCACCGCGGCCAGTACTCTGGGTAGGCAGGCGATTTTGAACGTGAAGGGAGCAGAAGAATTATAATAGATAATAAACTTAAGAAAATATAATTAATTAATATAAATAATTAGATGTACATTAATTAGGAAATGAATTAAAAATTAAATTAAATTAAGTGAATTTCCAATGAATTAAGAAAATTAAATTAAATAAAGTGAATTTCCAAGTTAAATCCTGTTTACAATCAATTTGACGGAATTTTGGCCACCGCGCGGTCCCAAAACATACAAATTTTTGCAACGAACCTTGGACGCCGACGGCTTCACCCCGGCTCCAAAATTACCTCGTTACAGTTTGGATTGTTGGAAAGACAGCGATTTGTTTTTTTTGCTTCTTGATGAAGTTCTTTTGAGTTTGGGTGATGAAGCGGCTGCAGGCGAGTGGAGATAATGCTGCAATTCATTCATCCAAGGCAACAAAACGGTTCTTGTGTACTCGGAACATAACTGTTTTGGGCTGGTGTTACAATCTTAACTGCCTTTATTAACTCACTTTATTAACTAACAATGTTACAATCTGAACTCACTTTATTAACTAACAATGTTACAATCTGAACTCACTTTATTAACTAACAATGTTACAATATGAACTCACTTTATTAACTAACACATAGTATTTTATTTCGGTTGCTGCCAACCAAGCAAAAGTGCTGACCCAACAATCTCGCAAGTGCATTGCACCTCGATCGAGTCAAAGCCCTCAATCGCTCATTTTGCAATGGAGACTTAATTGTGTCAGGTCTTGCTTGGCTGACAAACATGCTACAGGGTGATGTTGAAATGCGTGGCTCATGTGTTTAATGGGCCACAACATTCCTCACCACCCGCAGAAAAGAAAAGATTATTTTGGAAACGACAATAATCCTTTCTTGACACCATGTTAGCAAATTTTAACTAGGTATATATTATATATTACATATTTTAATGAAACTTATTATCAACTACTATAACATTCGCATAACATTCGCATTAATGATTTATTTATTTATCTACTATTTATTTATTTAACTACTATAAAATTCACATAACTCTTAGTATATATGTAGCTTATCAATTTTAATGATTTATTTATTTATTTATTACAATTTGGCACTTAATTTTAAAATTCTGAGAAAACACAATTTAAGCAAAATATTCATAAATCTTCTAATTTATTTTATAGATACCTACACTACTCCCATTGTCGGTCCTGATGATATTACTGATGCCTTCCGCTGTAGTTGTATTGTATGTTTTCCTGGTTCTATATTTGTTGTTGTTTCAATCTGTCGCCTCGATCTTTCTTGAACTATCCTAGGACTGTTTCTCCGCCACGTTGCGTTTGGTAAGGACGGCATGTGCACAGATAATTTCGTAGGCTTAGTTCTCCTGTGCTGTATGGTGCATATTACTATCCCTATAATTGCAATAAGTAATATACTTGAGAGTCCGAAAGATAGACTTAATGTTCTGGCCTCAGTCTGATGGTAATGGATGCTGTTAGTTAGTTGTCGTTGTTCCATTTCCGACTTCAGGTCGTCGAAATTTCTCTCGCCATCTGATAACATTTCCTTTATTCTCGTGTGATCTGATACCAAGATGGCGGTAGGAATAGTTCTTGTTGCGTTGGCGTCCAACAACTTCGTCCAGTTTGCTTTCAAGCCTTGAATTAGTGTTGTTTGGTCGAGTACTTATGTTGTGCCTGCTCTCGTGATGGTACTCGTACAGCAATCGAGTCTGTAAATTATTCAAACTGCATTTTCCCTTTATCGTTAACTCTTCGAATCCCGAAAGTGTAACTGTATGCACATCGTCCTCACAAACAGCATCACAAGTCTCCCTGTTCCGCAATTTGAAGATCCATCTATTCGCTGTTTCTGTCTTTATAAGGATCCCGTTGATTGCTGGAACCACCACATGTTTGCATCTGTCATCTCCGACTGGGGTGTGCTGCATCATGTTGACCTCACCATTTGTGTTCATCCGCGTGAGGATTTTACCAGGGTGCTTGCACATTGTGATTTCCGTTGTTTCGTCCACTTCCAGTTGTCGACAATTTGAAACCTCGTGTAACGAGAGGCCGATAAACTCTCTACGATCTTTGGACTCTGCCACGTGAATTTTGTTTGGTCTGGTAGCGGTATTTTGGCCACAATCACCATGCCGCCATCTATTGGAAATACCTTAACTTTCGCGGTCCGGTGAACATCGAAATTTCGGGATAGCAACCATTTTGATTTATTATCCACGGAGAGTCGGGCTATCATCGCATCCACGTCCTCCTTGTCAAGTATGGTTGGGTGTAGACTTCCTTTATATAAGTAATCCAGTATCGCTAATTCTACTTGCTGTTGACTTTGGATATCAAGCAGGTTTGAGTTTAATGTCACGTCCATCCTTTGAATCTGCAACGATAGTTCGATTTCGTGAAACTTCTTGTTGTGGCTATTGGACTCTGCCGCTTGTTTAGTGACTGTCTCGTTCAGCTTGGTTTGCAACACCTCAATTTCACGTATTTTTGTCAGCAAAGGCTTCGATAAACTTTTGTAATTTGTGGCCATTACCGTTACTTGTATTTCATGGCTTCAAACGTTTCGCTGCCTCTCTCTTCGATATCATTCAGGTGGCCGTATATTCTATTGGCGTCGTTTTGATCCGTGACTCCGAATGCCCAATTGAACATTTCTCCCATGAAGTTTAATGACCGTCTAGGTCGCCGAATTTTGAACGTGCTTTGAATAATCTCTTCATTATCGCGGAGCTTCGATATTATGGAGTTTGTCACTTGCAGCGGTGCCAAACAGGATGCTGTAAAGTCGACGTTTGGAAAAAACAAGCTTGGTTGTAGCCTCTCGCACATGTCTTGTATTTTATGCTGGAAGCTGGTTATCTGCTCCAAGAATTCCTTCAGCTCAATTGGCTTTAACTTTGTCATAATTGTCCACTCGTCCATGTAGAATATCGTGGTGCCCACATTATCAAAGAATAGCGGCGTTTCCGATAGTTCGGAGATCTCAACCGACGCCGCTCCGCTACCTGCTACCCAGCTTAGGATCAGGACCACGATAAATCTCATCATAATCTACGTATAGAAATAAGAGTACTACTAGTTATGTATAATGATTAATGCAAAAATAAAATTGAAGTAGTATCTTTATAAAAATAAAATAACTATAGTTTGTGTGCATATATATGAATTTATATTACAAAATATTATAATTAGTACTTATCATTTTACTTTTATTTCAATATTATTTTGTCATAAGCTTATTTAGAATCTTGTAAATACAAGATTAAAACCATACTATTTTCTGTAAATCTATATAAAATTGTATTCTCTTTTTATTTATTTATTTAATTATTTATTTTTTTCTTTTTTTTTTTCATTGTCCGTAATTTTGAGTTCGTCGGTACCAATAGCTCAGTCATGTCTTCGCCTTAAGAGTATGTCCCCTTCCGACAGTTGTAAAGTTTCAACCAATTGTTGTGAATTTTCTTTTTCTTTCCCTCATCAAAAGCACTGTTGTCACCGGACTAAGTACTTCAATTACCTCGTATGGCCCTGACCAAATTGGTGAAAACTTATTTTTTCTTATCTGATTCTTCATCACAACCTTTTCCCCCACCTTAAACACGATAGAATGTGTTGTATTATCGTAAGTTTTCTTTGACACCCGCTTAGCATTCTCTTGGTTTTCCCTAGCTATTTCATGAGTCCTCTGTATCTGATATTTCAGAACCTTAGGATAATCATCTGCGTTGTAAACCGGCTGACATTTTCGGCCCAAGCTAGTGGGCATTTCAACATCGAACCCGTAGAGTGTTCGGAATGGTGTTTGTTTCGTAGAGGCTGGGTGTAATTGTGGACATGCATTGCTGCTGAAAGCCACTGGTCTCAATTAGACCCGTCCTCCTTTGCGAAACTCCTTAAATATTCCGCTAACGGTCGATGGCTTCTTTCTATCGAACCATTTGCCTGTGGATGATATGGTGTTATGTGGAATTTCTTAATACCAAGCATCTTACATGTATTGGAGAATAATTTTGATGTAAAATTACTGCCTTTATCTGTCACTAAAATTTTGGGGACCGGATATCTCGTTATAATTTCGTCAAAGAAAACTTTCGCAACTGTGCTTGCCTCTCCATCTGGCAGGGCAGCACAAACAAAATATTTCGAGAAATCGTCTTGGATGGTAAGTATGTACTTATTTCCCGATACGATCTCGGGCAAAATTCCTACGATATCCATATATACCTTTTCAAATGGCCGATAAGGGGTGTCTGTAAGAATCATCGGCATTTTAGTTAGCTTTGAACTTTTGTTCACCTGACACTTTTTTTCCTCATTCCCTTCCATTTATATTGTTGCATAATCCTGCTCAGTATAAATGTATTCAGATTGTATCAATGTAACAAGTCAAAGCCCTCAATCGCTCATTTTGCAATTGGAGACTTAATTGTGTCAGGTCTTGCTTGGCTGACAAATATGCTACAGGGTGATGTTGAAATGCGTGGCTCATGTGTTTAATGGGCCACAACACTGGCCCGCTTGCAGCCCCGGTCTGAACCCCATTGGAAACATGTGGGCAATATTATCCAAGTGGATTTTCAAGAATGGGAGACAATTTGACAATGTAAAATGCTTTAAAAGTGCTATTACTTCTGAATGGAACAAAATTGAAGAAAATTAAGTTTTAAATTAACTCAATACCACGGCGTCTTAAACATGCTATAATTAAAAGGGTTTACATACTAACTACTTACAATTAAACAAAAATAATATTTATAATATTTCCGAAATTTTTATAGTTTGGTCTTATCATTTCTTCGTATGAAATGATTTTTATTTATTTTTCAAAAATATTTGAGTGCATGAATTTTAAGTTCTTCTTCTTTAAGTTAATTTAATTAATTAGTACAACTTAATAGTTGGCAATAAATATGCCCTGTATCAGTAATGAAAGATTTTTAACATTTTGATGTTGGTCTTATCATTACTTCGTGCAGTGTATATGACGGCGATGCCATTGGCCACCGATCTATGTCCAAATGTACTTAAACCTGGGTGGGAAAAGTTACTGAGTTCTACAATATCGCTATGCTACATGCAAATAAACATTTCAAATTTTTTTGCTTATTTCTCCATTGCACTTTTGTCTCATTCTTAAAATACACACAGGGACGATTCAGCGGGACTATTCATAACGCTCAATTTGAAATATTTAAACTTTAATATTGCTTTCAATAGTTTTGATCACGGACAAAACAAAACGAAAATTTTATTTCGTTTTGAGCATTCTGCTTGAATTTTTTTTGGAAAATTTGTTGATATTTGTAATTTAGAGCCTTATTCTAGCAATAATAGACATGACAAGTCTTGTCACCTTCTATTTAGTTTATAACTTTTTTTGTTGTCACTTTTGTTGGTAGAATAAGACTATTAGTGATGTTCTGAAGCGCACGTATTTTTCAAATGATTGATTATGAATATTTATTTTTCTGCAATAAATAATTAAAAAATGCATTATAGTAAAAAAATGTTTGACTATGCAAAAAAAAAACAGATGCGTAGTTTGTTGTAAGCGCGGCGTATACCCTCCCAAATTTGCATGTACACTTGTGTTAGCTACAATGTGCGTTGCACTGCTTTGTTTTGTTTTTTGTCCTGCATCACATTCTGTTTGTGTGTTGTTGTTAAGTCTTGGTGGCAGCACGTGGTGCCAAATCAATTTCAAATTGTGATAATGTGGTTATCACATTATAGAAAGTTATGTAAATGACTAAATAAGCCTGAATCTGAAACCAATATCTCTCCTGAAACTAAAAACGCAACTTCTTGCATACAAAATATTTTGTAATCACCAGGGAAAAAGTGTTAAAAAGTAGATTATTTTAGATTAAATAATCTACTTATAATATAAAATGTTAGTGTTGGTTTTTTGCAAATTACGAAATTGTACGCAGCTTTGTACATTACCACAATATCATAATTTGAAATTGATTTGGCAGCATGTGCTGCCACCGAGACCTCGCATCCCACCCAAGATACATAGAATACTAGATGAGGCCGTTTACCGTTATCTAGCATGACGTCAGCAGATACTTCTTGTCACTTTGGCTGCCACAAATTTAGCTTAATTGGTTTCGCAATAGTGCTACCAGATTAATGGATTTTATACTGTACTAGCAGGGCCCGGTCAGCTTTGCTGGCCCTAAAAATGTTCTTTTTGCCTTTAAGGTGATAATAAATTAATGAAAACATTGAAATATTGAATTGTATGAAAAGTGCCACGCCCCGTTGTCCAATTCCAACCATATGTAACATTGAACTTAGAATTGAAAGCATAAAATCATTTCCCGTTGAAAAATGTTCATTAGGAGCCCAAGTGTAACATTTTTTTAAATATTGAATTGTATGGGAAGTGCCACGCCCCGCTGTTCAATTCCAATATGTTGCATTGAAGGCATAGAACCATTTCCCGTTGAAGAATATTAAATGGGAGCCCAATAATGGCACTTAGTAGTATTGAATTGTATGGGCGGTACCACGCCCCTTCGCCCAATTACGCCAATATGTTGCATTTAGCTTAGAGTTGAAACCATGAAACCATTTGCCAAATTTTGTTGGAAAACATAAAATGAGAGGCCAGTTGCAGCAATTTTAAATATTGGTTTGTATGGGCGGTGCTACGCCCCTTTGTCCAATTACGCCGATGTGTTGCATTTAGCTTGGAGTTGAAATCATGAAGCCATTTACCGAATTTCGTTGGAAAACATTGTGTGGGAGCGCTATTACAGCATTTTTAAATATTGACTTGTATGGGCGGTGCCACGCCCCATTGTCTAATCCCGGACATTTATAGCCCAGATTATGGCTGGGGTCTTATAGTATGTTCATGGCAAATTTCATTTTCTTGTGATCAAAAACGTCTGAGATATAGAAGTTTTTACTAACTTGTGGGCGGTAAAAGTGGGCGTGTCAGAACCTATCCTATGTCACGACTCACGAGCCCTAGAACACATATATAAATTTTGGTGAGAATCGGTGCTGCAATTTTCGCGTCTACTGGTGACAAACATACACGTCTTTTTTATATATTTGTACTAGCGTTGCACAGGTTGTATAAAATTTTAAAATAATTATATATAGGAATTTTCGACAACTTCAATGGCGCTGTAGTAGATGGTTTATTCCCCCAGTGAAACTTGGTGGCAGTTGTAATCCCACCCGGCATGATTCACCCAAAAAATGTCCAAGGAAGCATTTGGTTCCAGTTGTAATCCCACCAGGTATGATCCACCCAAAAAATTTCCAAGGACGCTCTTGGTTCCAGTTGTAATCCCACTCGGTATGATTCACCCAAAAAATGTCCAAGGAAGCACTTGGTGTCAGGTTGTAATCCCACCCGGCATGAGCCACCCAAAAAATATCCAAGGACGCACTTGGTGGCAGCTGTAATCCCACCCGGTATGATTCAGCCCAAAAAAGTCCAATGACGCACTTGGTGGCAGTTGTAATCCCACCCGGTATGATTCACCCAAAAAATGTCCAAGGACGCACTTGGTGGCAGCTGCAATCCCACCCGGCATGATTTAGCCAAAAAAAGTCCAAGGACGCACTTGGTGGCAGTTGTAATCCCACCTAGTTTGATTCACCCAAAAAATGTCCAAGGACGCACTTGGTGGCAGCTGTAATCCCACCCGCTATGATTCAGCCAAAAAAAGTCCAAGGACGCACTTGGTGGCAGTTATAATCCCACCCGGTATGATTCACCCAAAAAATGTGCAAGGGCGCAGTTGGTGGCATGGACCACTTAATATTCGATAGTTACTATGTTACATTTTAATATTATTTTTTGTTGTATGAGAGGTGCCACGCCCCGTTGTCCAAATCCAACCTGTTATGTCCTATTGCAAATTCCATTACTAACACAATTTTTCCTTAAAATTTCAATAAAATCAGTAAAGCCGTGATATGGGGTAGAAAATTGTATGGGCGGTGCCACGCCCCTTGTCCAATTATTCCCATTTTCGAGACATAGCTTTGAAAACATAATATACAGCTCCATTCCAAATCAAAACTATTGACTTATAAATTTGAGTTGCTTAATAAAGGAAACAATTTAATAAGTTGAAGCGTTTTTTTTAGCATTCGGCAAAAGTTTCTGTTAGAGATTTTTGCGCGGTGAAAGAAAATGCGACCGTTCCTTATAATAGTATTTAATCGAGTAATATAGAATAGAGTAAATCTAAGTACAAGAGTAATAACTGTTATGTATCGCATTAGAATTACCAATGCGTAAAGCTGAATATAGTAGTACGAATGATTTACATACACTGAGAGGAAAATGTTTTAAAATTGAACGATTTGGTTTTTAAAATAGAGCTTTGTACAGATATGTTCAATTTCAAAACACGTGCGCTAAAAACAAGTTTTAAAAAGTAGTGTTGTAGCGTTGCTAATACCTATTTACTAACCAGTTCCGCCTCAAGTCTAATGCATTAAGAACTCAATTTCCAACCTCAAAAATGATTGAATCAAATATTTTAAAGATTTTACAATAACAAATTTTTAAGTTTCAAAATCTATTTTTAACATTTGACAAAAATAGTTGTCGAATCTGAACCCCATTCAACGTCTGCGAAGCAAAGCAAACCATTTGTATTTCTGTATGACAACTAAGGCATTCAATTTTTGAAAATCCCGGGATTTCGGGATTTGAAATTACAATCCCGGGATCCCGGGATTTTTTCGGGATTTTCCAATTTAATACAATAATTAATATAAAATTAAAGAAAAAATTGTTGCAACAATATTTTAAGTTTAATTTCATTTTAATTCGACAAAGAAATAATATTTATTAAATATTACATTAAACAAAACAAATAATATTTAATATAAATATAGTGGAACTAAAAGTAATTCTTTTTAAATTACATTGATCGAACAAGTCATTTTTTTTGCCACCTGAATCCGATTATAATCATAAAATTCTGCCAGCTCTATTTCATGCTACACACGAAAAACTTATGTTCAGTAGTTTTAGTATTATAGCGGGAACACATACACGAATTATTGTTTAAAACTATAGAAAATGGTGTCCATTCAAAAGTAAAACACACACAAAACCATTTATCCAATTCGTAAAGTTTTCAATATACGGTCAACAAAATAATTTTAACATATATGTAAAGGCGGCAAGGCTAAAAAATCGCTGGCGACGAGGCAAACCCGAAATTCCAAAGGAAAATCAAGTTGTTTTTATTTTGTAGTAGAATATTTAATTGATATTCAAAAATTTCAGTTGTCTGTAAGTAAAAATAGTAAGGGTTGTTTTTTAATTGTTTTTGCGTGTGCTCGCTTGTGCTGCTGCTCGACTACTGACGTTCGTTGACCAAAGCAAAGACGATCGTGTCGAAAGGGCTCAAGGAAATTTAGGATAATTGAAGTTGGTTGACGTTGTCTCTTTTGCTATGGCACAGGGTGTATATGGCGAGTACACTCCTCCCTCCGTGAATCCGTCTGGGATTCACCATCAATACATAGAACGGCTAATCTGGTAGTTGGGCGACGTAGAACTCCTGTGGAGGTTTTCACCTCAGCAAAACTTATTTGTCCATCTTTGCGTGGAATAATTTGGTTATTCGGCCCTTCTGCCAACGGCTTCGTGGTTGATTATTTTCACATATGATGACCAGGTCGTCGATTTTCAGCGGCGGAGTCTTTTCGTGCCACTTAGGACGATGAATAAGTTGTGGTAGGTATTCACATACCCAGCGCTTCCACAGGCGATCCTTAAGATTTTGGGCGATGCGCCATTGTTTGCGCAGGCAGATTTTGACGTCGACTGGATGAGGCGTTTGCGTCGAGTTTACGCATCCCAGTAAAAAATGGTTAGGCGTCAATGGTTCGTCGTCTTCTGTTGAAAGTGGGATATCGGTGAGTGGCCTTGAGTTGAGGATATTCTCAGCCTCTATCAAGACACTTTGTAGAGTTTCCACACGCGGAGCAACTTCTCGCAGTGTTTTCTTGAGCAAAAGTTTGATGATTTTAATCAGGCGCTCCCAGCATCCACCTGAGCTAGGATTGGCAGGGCAATTGAAGATCCACTCCATGTTGTGTTTTGCGGCTTCGTCGCTTAAGCGATCTATATCGAATACTTGCTCTGCTGCCTTCAATTCCTTCTGTGCGCCAATAAAGTTGGTGCCATTGTCGCTCCTCATTCTCGTTGGGGTTCCTCTTCGATTTATGAAATTTCGAAGGCATATTATAAAGGCATCCGTAGACAGGTTTTCGGCTAATTCAAGGTGAGCTGCACGTGTAGTCAGGCAGGTAAAAATTACTGCCCATCTTTTTTCTCGGCGGCGACCAATGTTGACGTTAAATGGACCAAACAAATCCACCCCAGTGTAGGTGAAAGGGCGTACAAACGGTGTCACTCGGTCGGCTGGAACTGGGCCCATTAGTGGGGGTACGGGCTTTGCTCTTTCATACTTGCATTGTTGGCAACTGTGCTGTACATGTTTCAGCAGAGCTTTGGCGTGAGGGATCCAAAATTTTTGACGAGCAGCGTTGATCGTCACAGCTGAGTTTTGATGATGACAATTTACGTGAAAGTGGCGCATAATGAGTTCAGATACTATATGTTTTTGAGGCAACAATAAAGGGCGCCTGGCGTCAAAAGGCAGGTATACGGCTTCGTCGATGCGGCCTTGAACTCTCAAGAGGCCGTCTTCGTCAAGATAAGGCGAGAGTGTGTACAGCGAACTTCGTTTTGGAACAGGTTCCTTGATTTTTAATTTGGCGATGTCTTCGGCGAAACGTTCCTCTTGAACCATTCGACAGATTAACTTTTCGGCGGTGCTGATTT
Organism: Heteromyza rotundicornis; assembly: GCA_951394025.1. NCBI lineage: Eukaryota > Metazoa > Arthropoda > Insecta > Diptera > Heleomyzidae > Heteromyza > Heteromyza rotundicornis. Next base: position 35,091,913 of record OX596012.1, read on the forward strand.
CAGTTGCTGTCAGTGGACCTCTGATTACGCTATCAGGTTGTTGTATTTTTCGCCATATTTTTATGGCACGTAGCACATAGGCCATTGTTCTTTTTAGCTTCAAAAATTAAGAAAAATTTTTAAATTTGATTATAGAATCACTTGCTTGCTGCTGCAGAAGTAAACATGACTTGACTTCTTCTTCGGGCGATTCAGTGTACGGATCTGTATGTGCGACTGCCCACTTGTCTTCAGTGTACTTCAGAAATTCAGGGCCATTCACCCAAGGGCTGTCAATTCGAAATTTTGGTGGGAACACCGGGCGAGTTGCGACGTCGGCAGAGTTTTGACTTGTAGGCACCCAACGCCACTGAGCTGGTTGCGTACAACTGAGTATTTCAGCGATGCGATGACCGACAAAAGGCTTATATTTTCGTGTAGAAGAATGAATCCAATACAGGACTGTTTGCGAATCACTCCAAAACGTGACTATAGAAATTTTCTTGTCGTGGCTGTGTAATATCATTCGGCTGAGGCGTGCTCCTAGCAAGGCAGCTTGGAGCTCAAGTAGAGAGTAGTTTTTGTGGCGCGTTCCGCGTTTTCCCAGCGACGAAGGCCACATCAACTCCATCGGCGTGTACGATGCGGAAATATGCCACCGCGGCAAATGCGATTTGGCTGGCGTCGACGAATAAATGTAGTTCAATAGCATTCGAGTTAAATTCGCGTACTCTAGCGAACTCCTTCCACCAATCAATCCATTTTGTATGCATTTCGACGGGAATTGTGCATCCCAATCGATGTTGTATTTCCAAGTTTCTTGCATTAGCACCTTCGAAAAAATCAGGAAGTCTGCCGTATGGATCGAAGACTGCCATAACAATTCCAAGCAGTTCCCTTTTCGTCGGCATGCGCGATCCTTCCAGCACTGCCGTTGGAACTCGATAAAATTGTGTTTTGAACTGAAATGTGTCATCCTCATTACTCCAGTACATTCCCAGTACTTTTTCGGTTGTTGCTTGGCGTTCCATGTTGACTGCACAAATTGATTTTTCGGCGTTTTTATTTAAGGCGTTCTGGATGACATGTGAGTTCGAAACGAAATTTCGCAATTCGAATCCACCCTCGGAGTGAATGTGTACCACTTGTTGACACATTATTTCGGCTTCAGTCTCGTTACGAAAGCTGCACACAAAATCATCAACATAATGTTTATCAATGACTGCTGAGGCAGCTGCTGGAAACTGCTCTCGGTACTTTTCGGCGTTGTGATTCTTGATGTACTCCGCACAGCATGGCGAACAGATGGCTCCAAAAATTAGCGACGTCATGGCGTAATGTTGTATGGTTTGCGTTGAGTCTCCGTTGCGCCACAGGAATCTCTGTGCGTTTTGGTCAGTCTGGCGTATACGTATTTGGGAAAACATTTCCCGTATGTCGGCTGCAACTCCGACGGATCCTTGTCGGAACTTAAAGAGAATTTCTAAAAGCGGCTTTGCTTGCTCCGGGCCCTTAAGCAGCATTGCATTTAGTGATGTCTTTGATGCCACTGCGGCGGCGTCGAACACGATGCGTAATTTTCCCGGTTTGTGTGGATTTTGTACCTCGAAATGTGGCAAGTACCAAATCGGTTGCTCGATGCTGGTCACTTCCTCTGCAGCGAGTTTACGGGCGTATCCTTTCTCGAAATATTTATTCATCTCATTTTTGTACCTTTCGGCGAACTGTTGATCACTTTTCATCTTTCTTTCGATGGTGAAAAGACGTTTTTCAGCCATATTGTAGCTTATTGGAAGAGTTGGTTGGCACCTTTTCCACAACAAACCCGTCTCGTAGCTCTTCCGATGTACGTTGTTGTCTTCTCCATTATTTGGCGTGCTCTCTTGTTGTCTTCTGATTCTACTACCGTAGGCGTAGCACTCACTCCAAAGTACTCGGCGGCGAAATATTCAGCGACGACTTGTTGCAGCTCGTTTAACTCTCTTTTCTCGCGTACATGAAGAATTACACTAGATGGACAAGTCGGCTCCTTTGTTGGGCCAAAGGCAACCCAACCAAGGCTTGGCGTTGGCGTAGCTATCCAATGGCAAAAATTGAAAATGTTCAAAATTCTCTTTGGCGAATGATTGCGTAGGCAGGCAAAGATTTTGAATCGTACGAACATTCTTGATAGTAAACTTGTTTCGATCGTCGGCCCCTTCAATCTCCATGCTGACTTTCGACGAATTTTCGGTGACTTCATTTTCGCCGTACCACTGCAGCGTCAGTTGTTGTGGCTGACCTTTCAGCCCCAGGCGATTGGCGACGGCTTCCTCAATAATCGATATGGCAGACCCATCGTCAAACATTGCATAGATACTCTCCTTACCATTCGGTCCAAAGAGGGTAACTGGCAAAATTCTGAACAGCTGATTTGCATTTGCTGCTATGTTACAATTGAGCACAGGCTGACTCTCATTTGTTGTTGTTGTCAAACTCTGCTCTTCATGGAGGCTGGCGTGATGGTGGCGGCGGCACCCGTCGATACCACAAATCTTTTTTGAAAAACAATTGGCGGTGTTGTGCATGAAAAGCAAAGTTGAATGTCTTTCACTTTGCGCCAGCGCCCCCGTATATTAAGTGACATAAATGTTTTGCAGTTGGCGATGACGTGGTCTTCTCCACACTGTGTGCACTTAACCTCCTTCTTCTGTGTGTTTTCGTTTACATGAATTACTCGGCGAGGCTGTTGAGTCGATGTACTCGTTCTGTTGTTTGGCGCATTGGCGACCGGCACACTGGTCGGCATCAGACATACGATTTTGGCTAAATCGCTTATCCAATTAGAAAAATCGTTGATCGACGGATAAGGCTTAATGGCGGCGGAATGTCTTGCCCATTCGAATTGTTTATGTAAAGGCAGCTTCTGTACTAACTGCTCCAGTAGTGCTGGATTGGCTAAGTGTTGGTGACAATTGGCCGATGTTAAAAATGCCACCACGTTGCGAACCTTTGTAGAAAATGCGACAACTTGGTCCAATTTATTTTCGCTTATTATTGGAAATTGTTTTATCTTGTTCAGTTGAAACCATGGCTGAAGAAAATAAGGTTGATCCACTTCATACAAAATGACAGAAATAAGGATTCTGACGTTTCCTTTAATGTTCCAAAAGCTGCCTCATTGATAAACATTTTCTAAGAAACGTGGTGGAGTTGCCAGATATTTTTCATAACTTATCAGCATTTTTCTCTTTCCAAGTTTTTTTTTTAGTGTTCCTAGCATAAAATAATTTTCAAGAGTCAGATTTTACAAATGCAACATCGTTTCATGTCGCCATTGCATAAATTCGTCACAAAATCGGGATTTAAATTGGCAAAATTAGGATCTTTAGATTTTTTTAAAATATATCTGGTAGCACAATCCTTATTTATGTCAGATGGTTAAGATGGCGGATAGTGTCAGAAGCGTCACTACCTTATTTTCTTCTACCATGGTTGAAACCGTACCAGCAGGTCTGGCCTTCCAAATCGAAATTCCAATTCTTCGATTGCTTTTGAAATATCATTTGGATAGATTAACATGGAGGCGACAGCCTCCTTGGCGGCCCCAGTCAGGCATTTGTGTAGACGCATTAAATTTTGTCTGTCGTTATAGCCAAAGGCTTCGGTTGTGTCTTTGAAATTCGCGAAGAATAAAGGCCACTCCTCGGCGCTGCCTGAAAATGTTGGCAAATCGTACAGGCTCGCCATAGCAGCTTTCTCCGGAACAATAACACGGTGTGGCGTAATTGCTTCTTGTGGCATTGGCGTTGTGGCGCCAGTTTGGAAATGCGAAGTTCCGGCTCCCGTTGCATGCGCACTTAGTTCTGAGCGCAGCTTTTCGATGTCTCGTTGACTTTCCTCCCCATTGATTCGCAACGTCTCCACAGAGGTACTAATTGCGTTGAGGCTGGCAAGAATTGCTGCAACTTGATTTGCGGCGTCATTTTGTTGTTGTGCTGCGTTATTCTCCATCATTGTTGAGTCCAACTCTGACTCTTCTTCACTATCGTGTGTTTCTCTCTCCTCTGAGTTTTCTGCTGTCGCACCAGTGCTTCTCAAATTGTAAGCCATTCGTAAAACGAAGAGCAAAATTTAAAAAAAAGTCGTTAGCTTCTTACGCTTTGTCGAGAAGATTCTAAGATTGTCGTCAAGCTAGAAATTACGCTTGGTGATTGGCGGTTGTCAAGACGAATATGACGATTTTGAAATGGCGGTTGTCAAGGCAAATATTACGACTTTTTTACTGGCGGTTGTCAAGGCAAATATGACGACTTTTTTATTGGCGGTTGTCAAGGCGAATATGACGACTTTTTTACTGGCGGTTGTCAAGGCAAATATGACGACTTTTTATATATGTTCGCGACGTTTCTATGACAGCTGGCAAAAAAATACGATTTTAAAATTAGACTTGAGCGAACAAGCCCGAACACGATTTTAAACGCAACAGCAAAGCACGGCGGCACACAATATTAAAGAACGAATTTTTACGAAGTAAACCAAATTAAAAAAACGAATGTAAAGGCGGCAAGGCTAAAAAATCGCTGGCGACGAGGCAAACCCGAAATTCTAAAGGAAAATCAAGTTGTTTTTATTTTATAGTAGAATATTTAATTGATATTCAAAAATTATTAAATATTTGTTTTACATATGTAGCAAAATGTCAGTTGTCTGTAAGTAAAAATAGTAGGGGTTGTTTTTTAATTGTTTTTGCGTGTGCTCGCTTGTGCTGCTGCTCGACTACTGACGTTCGTTGACCAAAGCAAAGACGATCGTGTCGAAAGGGCACAAGGAAATTTAGGATAATTGAAGATGGTTGACGTTGTCTCGTTTGCTATGGCACAGGGTGCATATGGCGATTACAATATATCTTTTTTGTAAAAAAATTGTTTAAATTGACAAAATTTGGTTCAGGTCGATACAAATTTTTTGTTAACCGTTATTGACAAAAATTTTGTCAATTTTTGTGTGTGTAGCATTATCCTGCAAAAGCGGGTTTTTTAAATTTACCAATTAGATTGAATGTAAATGCACGGCTGTATTTTTGTGGAAAAACTTCAAAAATATCTTAAGCAATGCATAAAAAATGCATTTTTTGAATTTCGCAAGGAAATTCAGCAATTAACCGGATTTTGTCCTTCGAAGCACTGGTAGCGTGGCTATCCTGTAGCCACGCAACCACAATTGTTGATTTCAACAATTGTGACATCAGAAGCTGTGTCAACTTGAAGTTTGAAAGACTTTCCTGATTTAGCTTCAGCTGACAGTGGTTTGATGTTTACCTCCACGTACTTCCCGCGTGCTGCGAAGTTCACCTTGTTCACCTGGACTACGTTGCTTTTTGGTCGATGTTTTTGGAATGCTCCTTTATGCGTTTTTGGATAGCTCCTTTGTGTTTTACAATATCCGTCCTTGTAATCCGTTCTATTGCATTGGGTGCACTTGTGACTTCTGAAATTGCAGTATTCCGCAAAGTGCATTGCACCACAATTTGAACACGGAGATTTTGGAACTTTATTTTGATTCGCTTGTGCCTTATTTTGATTCGTTTGTACGCTTAGCTTGAACCTCTTGTTACTCTCTTGCGTTTTTATAGCATTCACTATTTTGTAGAGACCGACCGAAATTTGGTTTCGGTTTTTCAGCTTTTCGGCCAAAAAAAGCTATTTCGGATTCGGCCGAAAAATAAAATATCGTTTTCGGCCAAATTTCGTTTTCGGCCGAAATTTCGATATTTCCGCCGAAAATTTCGGTTTGATACGAAAAATGTAACAAATAAATAACAAAGATTATTAAAATCGAATATCTACAACTCTCGTCGATTTTCATTTCCACGCATTTAATAGTTTGATCATGATCTGAACTTAAAATGATTGATTTCAGCCTGACTGATACGCTTAATTATGTACAACTTTATTACATTTAAATTCACAATTTTTTCTTTTATTTTTTCGGTTTCGGCCGAAATTAAAGAATGAAAATTCCGTCAATTCGGTTTCGGCCGAAAAAAAAAATAAAAAATTTCGGCCATTTCGGTTTTGGCCGAAATTAAAAAAAGCGATCGGTCGGTTGTTTGGTTGTTCCACCAGTACTGTGTCTTTTTTTAATTGAGAATGTTTGTTATCTGAATCCTCTTCCAGACCTTCCAATAGTTTTGTGCGAACTTCGGCATCTTGCTTATTTTGAAGCCCTAACACAAAAATTAAACACTTGAACTCGTCGGGTGTCATCACTGCCAGCTTAGATTTTTCACAGCACTCGTTTACTCTTGCTGCATACGGTACTATGTCTTCTTGGCCTTCTTTGGTCAGTTGCTAACGCTGAAAATAGATTCCCGTGATCCAAACATCTCTTGCAAAATTTTGACTGTATATTTGAATGTGATGTCACGCGGATTTTTAGGTAATATGTGCGTAGCATACTTGTTGTAAGCAATGGGGTTAAGCTTCCTCAACAGTAGTCGTACCCGCGCTCCTTGATCCAAATCTTTGCTGTCGACTGCGAACACATCTTCGTGCCGCGTGTACCACACATCAAATGTGAAGTTATGTGGCGGATCATAGCAAAATTCTGCCATGCTTTTTCAAGATTTTCCATCACGCTTTCTTGACCCTTCTTTCCCTCAGTGAGCATTGCGAGTAACCTGCTTTGCTCTTCTAGAAGATCCTGGATCTTTGCATCTGCCATTTTTCATTTTTTCGTTGTGACGACTGCTCGTTGTAAAAAAATAGCTTTTTGGCGCCGACTGCTCGCTGCTCAAGATAATCCAATATCAGGGATACAAAATCCTCGTCGTCAATTTATTGTTGTGGTTCCAAATAAGAAACAACTGACTATCTCAATTTACATTTTATTCTAATAACTAAGAGCCTATTTACACTATCAGTTCCATGACGAAAAATCTGACAAAGATCTAATAAGAACTGCGGTAGTGAAAACGGGACAATTTTGCATCGAAATTCCATACAAAAAACATAAAAGGTGGCAACTCCATGCTTTGTTTGTTTACATTTTCATATAAAACTGTCAAATTTCGTCATGCCCATGTCAGTGTAAATTCTAAAAACGGCATGCCCATGCGTCATGGGAATGACTGTGTAAATAGGCTCTAAGAAAAGTGTTACAATGTTCAAGTTAGTAATTCAAGTGATAGAACAATGCTGCCAGATGGCTGAAAATAATAAATGATCAGTGTTGTATTTCTATAAGTCGTATTACACCAACAGTGCTCAAGTTGCTTCAACAGTTCCTCACGCCTACGTTAGCAACTTTGTTTCTCTTCCTCGAGCATCTTCAACTCAGAACGCAGTTGGCTCGAAAGCGCAGTTGACTTATTTGATGAAGTACTTGTATTCGCAGTAACTGAAGGCGAAGTGGCGGCATCATTGCAGAAACATTTTGACTGTATCCGCAGAAACATTTTGAATGGAGGCCGCGCCATTAGGTGATGTAATGGCCGAAGTATCAAGCGGCGCGGCAACTTTTCCTTTGTCGTTGACCACACGAGAGGCAGCCTCTGTCGTATCAGTGGGCATTTGAGATTCCATTGTACACATCCTGCAACGCCACACAGTGCATTTTTTTGGAGGTAAAAGTGGCAAAAAATCTGTAACTTTTGAATTTTGTCGTTTTTCGAGTATGATTTAATCTGAAAAGCTTATAATCCTTATTTCTGGCTTCTTGCGCCTCTTTAGATAATTCACCAATAGGAAGAAAATTGTTTTTTATTATATTTTCCCCATGGCAAAATACATTATGAAGTGTTGGAGTTATATTCTTCCAGCTACCGTATAATTTGTCATGTAAAGCCAGAGTTTCTGAAGTTACATTTGTGATTAACTTTTACCGGGTTAACGAAGTTAAATTCTTGATTAACTATGCCCAGCTTTGAATAAAACCAAAAATGTATGAACACAATACGTCGATTTAAGAATGAATCTTTTTTTCATAAACTCTCCTTCGGGTTTTCGTTGCAAAACTTTTTTTTATAATTATTATTTTTTTATTTATTTTGAATAAATTGAAAACGATGTTGTTGTTGATTTTGTTTATATTTTACGGGTTTTTTTTTCGGTTCTAATTTTTATGAAAACCCCCGCCGAAATTTTTATCTGGTTACGTCCCTGAATCTTATCATTTTTGTGTTGATTGCGTAAATGCAAAGTTAAATTTCTTCGATTAACTAGCATTAGTTAACTTTGAAACGAAAACATTTTTTTATTATTGAATGTAAAAAAAAAATTAAAAATAAGAATTCATACTATTTTTAATAATCTACCTAGCCACACTGTCGAAAAATTGTAAACACAGAACTCTTTCGTGTTGTTGACAACAATTTAAAGTTCCAAGTCGAGACGGCGTGCCTAGCCCGTCGTCAAATGTATCGGCTTGGTCGGCGTCGAAATATTGAGTCGATTGTGTCGGCTCAACCGATATTGACATCGATTTGTTCGCACGCCGATTGAAGCCGATTATGGTCGACGCAAAACTGTTTAGCCGCCGCCGACATTTTCCAATCAACTTGGAACTCTGGGTGCGTAGTGACAATAAAAAAAACGCGTCGGCAAATTCGTTTTGTAAAATTTTTACAAAGTTTTCATTTTTTAAGTTAAATTCGATTGAAAAAAGGGTCTGTGAGTGCAGGCATTCAATTGTATACAGTTAAAATGTTTTTTATGCGTTTTTTGGAAAAATAAAATTTTTTTATAGAGAATTTAACTATTTAATTTAACTTTTAACGAAGTTAACTTTTCAACGCAATGAACTTTTTAATTTAACGAAGTTAAATTTTTGATTAACTATTTCCGGATTAACGAAGTTAAATTTTCGATTTACTATGCCCAGCTTTGGTTTACCTTCGTAATTGAACGCGTTATAAGTGCATTAATTTAAAACTCGGTTAAAGTGCCGTTGTTTTAATCTCAGATAATTAATAGATTCCGATCAGTCACACTAGGTTCAAGTGCCTGTGTGACATCCAAGCTTGGAATCCAACATTTGGTGACCCCGAGGAGCACTCTCCTAAAAAGTGTGACGCACACATTGGACCCCACTACAGAAGTCCTTGACGCAGCGGCATACATTCAACGACTCAACGTCAGAAGGTGGAACGCAGATAGCTAACCATGACGATACTTGATGACATCGTAACAAAACAAGATGACAACGGAATCAGCCTACAGAAAGCTATTCAAAATTACAAAAAATCTCCAAAGGACAGGAAAATCCTTGAGTATGTTACAACCAAGGGTAAGGAAATCGATGAGCTATGGTGGACATTCGAACGAGCGGATAACATCATTCGAAACATCATTCGAAGAGAGGGTTACCGAAGAGCATCCATACATCATCAAGGATCTTTACACAGTCTTAGGTGCTAAATAAAGCGAAGTACGAGAAGACATCAACGCCAGTATTCAATTGCTGACAAACACAGCGACTACTTCTGGTGGCGCATCGAATGATCCTGGCGGTGCATCGACTATTCCTAGCGGCGTTTCAACGGCGTCATCCGACCTTGGCGGCTCAGTAATACTACGATCGCGCAGCTGTTGGTTAAACATCCAAAGACAATGCATTACCTTATTTTAAAACAAACGAAAATAATCGGTATTGTGCAACGTATGTTGGAGGAAGTCCTGAATGACAACACAGTACATTCAGGTCAGTTCTGTTCTCATATTTGTTTAGAAATTTTAATTTACTCCGACTGCACTTTTTCCAGTTTCTTAAAGCATTTAATTTTGTTTTCCATATGAACTGTTCGATGTTTACTATTAATATGAACTTTTTTTTTCAGTTCATTTAACAAAAAATGTGTTAATTCAGTTTCACATAAACCAATATTGTTCCCTGCATTTTCGTTTGCAATGTTTAATGCAATTACTTTTTAAAAAAACATATAACAAATGACTTCAAAAAGTTTTTGAAACAACTGTCATTACATATCGTGGCTTACAGCGAATACGGCGAAGGTTTATATTGAGTAGAAATAAAAACAATTTTGATTTTCGGTGAATAAAAATACACATGTTTCGACGTTTTGAAAAAAGTTGTTCCGGTGGCGCAGCAGGGCGCAGCAAATTCTAGTCAGATTTCATAGAGGGATAATCAATGAAGAATATGTTGCTACTCCCCACTGGTTCCCCCTAATTCCTTAGAGCTAAAGCTTAGCTAAAGTACAAAAAATAAACCTAATAAAAAATGCCGACTATAGCATTTTCTTAATTGCTATAGTCGGCATACATATTGGATTTCCATCAGTTTACATTCATTCGAAAGATAATGAATACATATATCAAATAAAAAAAAACCAAAATCTAAAATCTCAAAAAGTTTCTCCACAGCAAAACTTTAAAGATGACTTTTTTTAATTTTTTAAAAACAAAAAAAAAATTTAAATTGCCTAACTTGCAGCTACTGTATCTCCTAAACCACAAAAGATACACGGAAATCGAAACCATATTTTAGAAATTCAGAAAATTTGCAATAAGAATCACAAAAATTAGCAAATTTTTCCAATTTTTTGAAATTATTTTTTGCCACTTTTCAAGTAGAAAAAGTGCACAGTGTCAACATGTGCTATGGAGGAATCGACTCCCACATAACTGTAGTGGTACCATCCATCGCAGTGGTCGCAGGACACCATGGTCGAATTGTCTGCCTTTTCGCAAAGCGAGCAGCTGTAGGCTTTGTTCATTATAGAGCCGTAGAAGTAACCAAAAGAATTTTTAAAGATGTTATTTACCTTTTGAAATAAAACACAAAGTTTTAGACAACTCTATTTAATGTAATAATTCATTGATATCACAGGCCGACATATTTCGAAGTGTTTACTACTTCTATATTCTCATATAGTTATACCCCCACACTCACTGTGGCAGGGTATACTAACTTTGTCACAACGTTTGTAACGCCCATAAGGAGGCGTGTCCGGTATGGAAAAGTATATATATTCTTGATCAGTATCACCTCGTGAGTCGATTTAGCGATGTCCGTCTGTCTGTCCGGGGCCTGTGAACCGGCAGGTCAGCGATAGAAAAAGGAAAAAAGGCAAGAGAAGAAGTGTCACTTCGAAATGGCTACAACACCTGTCAGATTTTAATGTAGGTTACCGTGTTAGTTCTTTTTATGGCCGGTCGTGCAGCTCGACTGAGTTGCCGTATCTTTCGTAACAGTCTCAATATACTCTTTTCCATGATATACCCAATAGTAAATTTCGCAATTTGCACATTCTATCCTCGCTTCTAGTGGAGGCATGATAGTATGCCCGCGCTAGAAGGGAGATGGGGTTGTGTCAATGAATTTTTTACGCAATGTGCTTAAATATTTAGAAGATATTTTATGTTTTTCGAAACGTGGGTTCGAATCCTGATTTCGAGATGTTTTTTTAAAAATTAATTTTTGACCGTTGATTTCAGATCTGTTTACGGTTTTTTGTTATCAGCTCTTGTTTTTAAGATGTAGTAAAAATCGTGAAAACTGAGCTTCCTTCCTAGCGGAGTCATGCCAGTCATGCCAGCGCTAGAAGGGAGAGGGGATGGTGTCAATGGATTTGATACGCAATACGCTTAAATATTTTGAAGATATTTTATGTTTTTTGGATCGTGGGTTCAAATTGTAATTATGGCAATTTTTTTCGTTGGTTTCTTTTTTTTTAATACATTTTTTTACTCTGATTTTAGATTTGTTAAGGGTTTGCCGCTATCAGCTCTTGTTTTTAAGTTGTAGTAAAAATGGTGAAAACGAAGCAGATTTAGAACCACAATTTTTGAACGAATTGTTTGATTAGTATTATTGTTTCGGGCAAACCGAAGAAGAGGAAAAACTAGAGAGTGGACTATCTTCGGCTATACCGAAGCTGAAATACCCCCACACAGTAGGAAGAAGTACCTCGAACATAAAAAATTGTGGTCTCAAGACCCTATTTAGAGCCAATTATAGGTGGTTTTGGAGCCCGGACCATGTCCAAAATCCATTTCTAAAAATTTCCAATTAAATCCACAAAAAAAAAAAAAAATTGGTCTCAAGACCCTATTTAGACCCTTATATATGTGGCTGCGGAACCTCGGACCATGTCAAAAATACGTTTCTAAACATTTCCAATCGAATACAACAATACAAAATTTTTACCTTTTTTTTCGGTGTATGGGAGCCACGCCCAGTTTTTGTCCGATTTGGCTGATTCTCGAACTTGATCTCAGTATTCACGACAAAAACATGTAAAAAAAGTTTCAAGTCGATATCTCCAAAACTGCGACCGCTATCGTGCGGACGGACAGACGGACAGACAGACGGACATCGCTAAATCGACTCACGAGGTGATACTGATCAAGAATATATATACTTTTCCATACCGGACACGCCTCCTTATGGGCGTTACAAACGTTGTGACAAAGTTAGTATACCCTGCCACAGTGAGTGTGGAGGTATAATAAAGAAATAAAACACCAAGGGGTTATTTCAAGGAAGTCAAAATAGGACCTTTTTTATTCTTACTTTGGAATATGTAGTTCAGTTAGAGTAACACAAAATTCAAGTGGTGTCACCGCGCAGAGCATACGCAGAACATACGGTTGTATTAAAACAGAACACTCTCACCGACCATCAGCCTGAAACTCACTTCTGATAGGAAAAAGGTCTTTGCTGAGAAACTAAAGTTAACATAAGATAATTTAGCATGAGTGGTTTACATAATTTGGTTCTATTTGCTAAATGGCAAGGGAACATATGTACTAGATTAATTATGATAAGGCAAAATATATCTAGAACTGCAAGGTAAAATGAGCTTTTGGCATGAACATTGCAGCCCACCTTGCAGTACTAGGCAGCTGCAACGAAAAAAAAAGAGTAATAGTATGCAATTCGAAATTCAATATAAGGTTTATAAATGAGCATATGTAGTTTGAGATTTGTAGTTTAAACTAGAGAGTGGACTATCTTCGGCTATACCGAAGTTGAAATACCCCCACACAGTAGGAAGAAGTACCTCGATGGAGCCCTGACCATGTCCAAAATCCATTTCTAAAAATTTCCAATTAAATCCAACAAAAAAAAAAATTGGTCTCAAGACCCCATTAGACCCTTATATATGGGGCTTCGGAACCTCGGACCATGTCCAAAATCCATTTCTAAAAATTTCCAATTAAATCCACCAAAAAAAAAAAATTGGTCTCAAGACCCCATTTAGACCTTATATATGTGGCTTCGGAACCTCGGACCATGTCAAAAATACGTTTCTAAACATTTCCAATCGAATGCAACAATAAAAAAGATTTGAAAAATTTGTACCTTTTGTTTCGGTGTATGGGAGCCACGCCCAGTTTTTGTCCGATTTGGCTGTTTCTCGAACTTGATCTCAGTATTCACGAGAAAAACATGTAAAAAAAGTTTCAAGTCGATATCTCCAAAACTGCGACCGCTATCGTGCGGACGGACAGACGGACAGACGGACAGACGGACGGACAGACAGACGGACATCGCTAAATCGACTCAGGAGGTGATACTGATCAAGAATATATATACTTTTCCATACCGGACACGCCTCCTTATGGGCGTTACAAACGTTGTGACAAAGTTAGTATACCCTGCCACAGTGAGTGTGGGGGTATAAAAATACGAATGTGTTGTAAAACAAAGAAATTTGGTTGGTTACAATAGGAAAAGAAAGAGAAGTAGTTAGTTTGATGGAGAAAGAAGTACTAATTTTACGATCGGCCGAGTTATATTTCCTTTTTGAGTACGAACTTCTGCTACCCGGACTCGCTGATCGTGTCCGGGAAAAACTCTTACAACGCGGCCTAAACACCATTCTGTGGGCGGTAAATTCTCGTGCCTAACAACTACTATGTCGTCAACAGATATATCTATTTGAGGCGATTTCCACTTGTATCTATGCAGAAGTTCTTTGAGGTATTCCTCTTTCCATCGAAGGCAGAATTGTTGATGTATGGCCTTAAGACGATTCCATCTGTGCATCAAGCTGTTGCGAGCGTTGTCAATAATGGGCTCCGAGGGAGCATGAAGTGGACCTCCGATCAGAAAATGGCCTGGAGTTAAGGCTAAAGCATTTTCTGGCCATAGAGGACATAGAGCTCAGGGGACGGGAGTTAAGACATGATTCGATGCGGGCCAACATAGTAGAAAGCTCTTCAAAAGTGTATTTGTGGCCAGAAGCCACTTTTCGCAAGTGTGTCTTAATGCTCTTGACACCTGCTTCCCATAAACCGCCCATATGCGGAGCGCCTGCTGGTATGAAGTTCCAAGCAATCTCTTGATGGGCATAGCGAGAGCATATCGTGTCGGCAGATCTATGGAGAAAACTGTCAAACTCTTTTTTAAGAATTTTTGAAGCTCCTACAAAATTTGTACCGTTGTCGGAATAGAGTTGGCTTGGACAACCTCTTCGAGCTACGAACCGACTAAAGGCTGCGAGAAAGGCATCGGTGGTAAGGTCGCTCGTGGCTTCCAAGTGTATAGCTTTGGTGGCGAAGCAAACAAAAACACAGACATAGCCTTTGGTTATTAAGCAGGCTCTGCCAGTATAATTTTTTACGTCAAATGGACCCGTAAAGTCAATGCCAGCATTAGAGAAAGGCCTGGAGAGTGAAGTACGTTCTGTAGGCAATGCGGTTTGCTGACGCTTTCTGTGTAATATGCAGACTTTGCATTTGTGAATCGTCGTTTTTATGAGGTTTTTGACCTTAGGAATCCAATATTTTTGGCGTAGGAGTCGCAACATTAATTGGTTGCCGCCGTGCATCGAGGTAATGTGATGGGAATGCACTAGTAATTGGGAATATTTGCAATTATAGGGTATATAATTGGATATTTTTCATTAAAAGAAAAATCGGCTGCGCCTGTAAGGCGGCCATTGATGCGCATTACCTTCTCACTGTCTAAATATGGATTCAGGGTCAATATGTTACTTTTTGAGGTGATATTCCGAAGAGAAATGCACTTTTTGGCATATAATTGCTAGTCGATTAGAAACGAAGTGGAATTCTGAATTTGAAATTTGAGGTGATTGATATTGTGTATTATTTCTATGGACGAATCGAAATAGATACGCAATAATGCGTATCGCCCATGGAAGCGAAGAAAATCTCTCTAATATGACTTCATAAGCGGAAAAGAATGTGGCATGGGACTTGATAGACTTAATTTCGACAATAGTTTCTATTTTAAAATCTGGCGCAATTGGCCAGTGAGTGCGATCAAGGCTCAGCCATTTGGGACCGTGCCACCACAACACACTTTCAAACACTTCTTGAGGAGTACCACCGCGACTAGCTAAATCGGCTGGATTTTCATGGGTGTCAATATGATGCCACATTTCATTTCCAACCTTTTCTTGAATTTTGTTGACACGATTTGCCACAAATGTCGTCCAAGTACCAGGAGTCTTTTGGAGCCATGAGAGTACTATTGTGGAGTCGGTCCAGCAGAACAGCGCGTGAATTGTAACATTCAAGTCAGGCACCAGAGAATCTATCATTTCGGTGAACAGAACTGCACCACATAACTCTAACCTGGGTATAGAAACGCTTTTCGCTGCTAGCAAGTGGGTTGAAATTTTATCGTCAGATATGGTACGCAGATAAATGACCCCCGCGTATGCTTTTTCGGACACATCGCAAAAGGCATGAATTTCGACTTGGCTGTTTGGTGTGTAATCAATCCAACGCGGTATTTTAATGCGATTAATGTGTGGATAATTCTCAACAAATTCTCTCCACCCTGCGAGAGAAGACGTAGTCAGGTTTTCATCCCACTGGGTCTGATCTAACCATATTTGCTGCATTAATATCTTTGCGATTACAATTATCGGTGCTAGCCAACCAGCAGGGTCAAATAATTTCGCTATCGTGGATAATACAGCCCTTTTTGTAACTGGTTCTTGGTGAGATAGAAAGTAGAGTAGTGGGCAAGAAAGTAGAAATGATCTACGCGCGCATTTCAACGAATACCGATTGTTTTTACACTGTTGGAATGTTCGAATTCAAGAAACTCAGTGTCTAATAAATGCTCCTTAGCTCCAATCAACTTGGAACTCTGGGTGCGTAGTGACAATAAAAAAAAAGCGCGTCGGCAAATTCGTGTTGTAAAATTTTTACAAAGTTTTCATTTTTTAAGTTAAATTTGCATATAGAGGGCTGAAATCGATCGAAAAAGGGTGTGTGAGTGCAGGCATTCAATTGTATATAGTTAAAATGTTTTTTTATGCGTTTTTTGGGAAAAAAATTTTTCGATAGAGAATTTAACTATTTAATTTAACTTTTAACGAAGTTAACTTTTCAACGCAAATTACTTTTTAATTTAACGAAGTTAAATTTTTGATTAACTATTTCCGGATTAGCGAAGTTAAATTCTCGATTAACTATGCCCAGCTTTGCGTAAATGAGATTATGAAATTTCGACTGAATCGTTCAGACTTATTTTTCCAACTGCATCATACATTTTTCTGCATTTGCTGCTTTCTCCTGCGTCCAGATAAGATTTTCTTGGTCGCCCACGTTTACCTTTCTGTTCTGCATCTGATGATAACAACAAATTGACACTTTCTTATCCAGAAATATTTATAATGGTTGAAAACCATGGACTGTTCTCATATTTGTTTAGAAATTTTTAATTTTGTTTTCCATATGAACTGTTCGATGTTTACTATTAATATGAACTTTTTTTTTCAGTTCATTTAACTAAAAATGTGTTAATTCAGTTTCACATAAACCAATATTGTTCCCTGCATTTTCGTTTGCAATGTTTAATGCAATTACTTTTTAAAAAAACATATAACAAATGACTTCAAAAAGTTTTTGAAACAACTGTCATTACATATCGTGGCTTACAGCGAATACGGCGAAGGTTTATATTGAGTAGAAATAAAAACAATTTTGATTTTCGGTGAATAAAGTACAAAAAATAAACCTAATAAAAGGTTTCCTTTTCTTAATTGCTATAGTCGGCATACATATTGGATTTCCATCAGTTTACATTCATTCGAAAGATAATGAATACATATATCAAATAAAAAAAAACCAAAATCTAAAATCTCAAAAAGTTTCTCCACAGCAAAACTTTAAAGATGACTTTTTTTAATTTTTTAAAAACAAAAAAAAAAATTTAAATTGCCTAACTTGCAGCTACTGTATCTCCTAAACCACAAAAGATACACGGAAATCGAAACCATATTTTAGAAATTCAGAAAATTTGCAATAAGAATCACAAAAATTAGCAAATTTTTCCAATTTTTTGAAATTATTTTTTGCCACTTTTCAAGTAGAAAAAGTGCACAGTGTCAACATGTGCTATGGAGGAATCGACTCCCACATAACTGTAGTGGTACCATCCATCGCAGTGGTCGCAGGACACCATGGTCGAATTGTCTGCCTTTTCGCAAAGCGAGCAGCTGTAGGCTTTGTTCATTATAGAGCCGTAGAAGTAACCAAAAGAATTTTTAAAGATGTTATTTACCTTTTGAAATAAAACACAAAGTTTTAGACAACTCTATTTAATAATTCCTGTAATGTAATATAGAATTCATTGATATCACAGGCCGACATATTTCGAAGTGTTTACTACTTCTATATTCTCATATAGTTATACCCCCACACTCACTGTGGCAGGGTATACTAACTTTGTCACAACGTTTGTAACGCCCATAAGGAGGCGTGTCCGGTATGGAAAAGTATATATATTCTTGATCAGTATCACCTCGTGAGTCGATTTAGCGATGTCCGTCTGTCTGTCCGTCCGTCTGTCCGTCTGTCCGTCCGCACGATAGCGGTCGCAGTTTTGGAGATATCGACATGAAACTTTTTTTACATGTTTTTCTCGTGAATACTGAGATCAAGTTCGAGAATCAGCCAAATCGGACAAAAACTGGGCGTGGCTCCCATACACCGAAAAAAAAGGTAACAATTTTTCAAGTCTTTTTTATTGTTGTATTCCATTGGAAATGTTTAGAAACGTATTTTTGACATGGTCCGAGGTTCCGAAGCCACATATATAAGGGTCTAATTGGGGTCCTGAAACCAATTTTTTTTTTTTCGGATTTGATTGGAAATTTTTAGAAATCGATTTTGGACATGGTTTGGGCTCCAAAACCACCTATAATTGGCTCAAAATAGGGTCTTGAGACCACATTTTTTTATGTTCGAGGTACTTCTTTCTACTGTGTGGGGGTATTTCAACTTCGGTATAGCCGAAGATAGTCCACTCTCTAGTTTTTATATATAAATGGACCATTCTAAGCACAATGGCGTTCTCAGTTTTTAAATTTTATTTTTTTTTAATTGACCACAAAGTAAAATTTTGAGCGGGGCCTGTGAACCGGCAGGTCAGCGATAGAAAAAGGAAAAAAGGCAAGAGAAGAAGTGTCACTTCGAAATGGCTACAACACCTGTCAGATTTTAATGTAGGTTACCGTGTTAGTTCTTTTTATGGCCGGTCATGCAGCTCGACTGAGTTGCCGTATCTTTCGTAACAGTCTCAATATACTCTTTTCCATGATATACCCAATAGTAAATTTCGCAATTTGCACATTCTATCCTCGCTTCTAGTGGAGGCATGATAGTATGCCCGCGCTAGAAGGGAGATGGGGTTGTGATATTTTATGTTTTTCGAAACGTGGGTTCGAATCCTGATTTCGAGATGTTTTTTTAAAAATTAATTTTTGACCGTTGATTTCAGATCTGTTTACGGTTTTTTGTTATCAGCTCTTGTTTTTAAGATGTAGTAAAAATCGTGAAAACTGAGCTTCCTTCCTAGCGGAGTCATGCCAGTCATGCCAGCGCTAGAAGGGAGAGAGAATGGTGTCAATGGATTTGATACGCAATACGCTTAAATATTTTGAAGATATTTTATGTTTTTTGGATCGTGGGTTCAAATTATAATTATGGCAATTTTTTTCTTTGGTTTCTTTTTTTTAATACATTTTTTTACTCTGATTTTAGATTTGTTAAGGGTTTGCTGCTATCAGCTCTTGTTTTTAAGTTGTAGTAAAAATGGTGAAAACGAAGCAGATTTAGAACCACAATTTTTGAACAAATTGTTTGATTAGTATTATTGTTTCGGGCAAACCGAAGAAAAGGAAAAATAAAGAAATAAAACACCAAGGGGTTATTTCAAGGAAGTCAAAATAGGACCTTTTTTATTCTTACTTTGGAATATGTAGTTCAGTTAGAGTAACACAAAATTCAAGTGGTGTCACCGCGCAGAGCATACGCAGAACATACGGTTGTATTAAAACAGAACACTCTCACCGACCATCAGCCTGAAACTCACTTCTGATAGGAAAAAGGTCTTTGCTGAGAAACTAAAGTTAACATAAGATAATTTAGCATGAGTAGTTTACATAATTTGGTTCTATTTGCTAAATGGCAAGGGAACATATGTACTAGATTAATTATGATAAGGCAAAATATATCTAGAACTGCAAGGCAAAATGAGCTTTTGGCATGAACATTGCAGCAAACCTTGCAGTACTAGGCAGCTGCAACGAAAAATAAAGAGTAATAGTATGCAATTCGAAATTCAATATAAGGTTTATAAATGAGCATATGTAGTTTGAGATTTGTAGTTTAAAAAATACGAATGTGTTGTAAAACAAAGAAATTTGGTTGGTTACAATAGGAAAAGAAAGAGAAGTAGTTAGTTTGATGGAGAAAGAAGTACTAATTTTACGATCGGCCGAGTTATATTTCCTTTTTGAGTACGAACTTCTGCTACCCGGACTCGCTGATCGTGTCCGGGAAAAACTCTTACAACGCGGCCTAAACACCATTCTGTGGGCGGTAAATTCTCGTGCCTAACAACTACTATGTCGTCAACAGATATATCTATTTGAGGCGATTTCCACTTGTATCTATGCAGAAGTTCTTTGAGGTATTCCTCTTTCCATCGAAGGCAGAATTGTTGATGTATGGCCTTAAGACGATTCCATCTGTGCATCAAGCTGTTGCGAGCGTTGTCAATAATGGGCTCCGAGGGAGCATGAAGTGGACCTCCGATCAGAAAATGGCCTGGAGTTAAGGCTAAAGCATTTTCTGGCCATAGAGGACATAGAGCTCAGGGGACGGGAGTTAAGACATGATTCGATGCGGGCTAACATAGTAGAAAGCTCTTCAAAAGTGTATTTGTGGCCAGAAGCCACTTTTCGCAAGTGTGTCTTAATGCTCTTGACACCTGCTTCCCATAAACCGACCATATGCGGAGCGCCTGCTGGTATGAAGTTCCAAGCAATCTCTTGATGGGCATAGCGAGAGCATATCGTGTCGGCAGATCTATAGAGAAAACTGTCAAACTCTTTTTTAAGAATTTTTTAAGCTCCTACAAAATTTGTACCGTTGTCGGAATAGAGTTGGCTTGGACAACCTCTTCGAGCTACGAACCGACTAAAGGCTGCGAGAAAGGCATCGGTGGTAAGGTCGCTCGTGGCTTCCAAGTGTATAGCTTTGGTGGCGAAGCAAACAAAAACACAGACATAGCCTTTGGTTATTAAGCAGGCTCTGCCAGTATAATTTTTTACGTCAAATGGACCCGTAAAGTCAATGCCAGCATTAGAGAAAGGCCTGGAGAGTGAAGTACGTTCTGGAGGCAATGCGGTTTGCTGACGCTTTCTGTGTAATATGCAGACTTTGCATTTGTGAATCGTCGTTTTTATGAGGTTTTTGACCTTAGGAATCCAATATTTTTGGCGTAGGAGTCGCAACATTAATTGGTTGCCGCCGTGCATCGAGGTAATGTGATGGGAATGCACTAGTAATTGGGAATATTTGCAATTATAGGGTATATAATTGGATATTTTTCATTAAAAGAAAAATCGGCTGCGCCTGTAAGGCGGCCATTGATGCGCATTACCTTCTCACTGTCTAAATATGGATTCAGGGTCAATATGTTACTTTTTGAGGTGATATTCCGAAGAGAAATGCACTTTTTGGCATATAATTGCTAGTCGATTAGAAACGAAGTGGAATTCTGAATTTGAAATTTGAGGTGATTGATATTGTGTATTATTTCTATGGACGAATCGAAATAGATACGCAATAATGCGTATCGCCCATGGAAGCGAAGAAAATCTCTCTAATATGACTTCATAAGCGGAAAAGAATGTGGCATGGGACTTGATAGACTTAATTTCGACAATAGTTTCTATTTTAAAATCTGGCGCAATTGGCCAGTGAGTGCGATCAAGGCTCAGCCATTTAGGACCGTGCCACCACAACACACTTTCAAACACTTCTTGAGGAGTACCACCGCGACTAGCTAAATCGGCTGGATTTTCATGGGTGTCAATATGATGCCACATTTCATTTCCAACCTTTTCTTGAATTTTGTTGACACGATTTGCCACAAATGTCGTCCAAGTACCAGGAGTCTTTTGGAGCCATGAGAGTACTATTGTGGAGTCGGTCCAGCAGAACAGCGCGTGAATTGTAACATTCAAGTCAGGCACCAGAGAATCTATCATTTCGGTGAACAGAACTGCACCACATAACTCTAACCTGGGTATAGAAACGCTTTTCGCTGCTAGCAAGTGGGTTGAAATTTTATCGTCAGATATGGTACGCAGATAAATGACCCCCGCGTATGCTTTTTCGGACACATCGCAAAAGGCATGAATTTCGACTTGGCTGTTTGGTGTGTAATCAATCCAACGCGGTATTTTAATGCGATTAATGTGTGGATAATTCTCAACAAATTCTCTCCACCCTGCGAGAGAAGACGTAGTCAGGTTTTCATCCCACTGGGTCTGATCTAACCATATTTGCTGCATTAATATCTTTGCGATTACAATTATCGGTGCTAGCCAACCAGCAGGGTCAAATAATTTCGCTATCGTGGATAATACAGCCCTTTTTGTAACTGGTTCTTGGTGAGATAGAAAGTAGAGTAGTGGGCAAGAAAGTAGAAATGATCTACGCGCGCATTCCAACGAATACCGATTGTTTTTACACTGCTGGAATGTTCGAATTCAAGAAACTCAGTGTCTAATAAATGCTCCTTAGCGAGACCTTGAAGGATATTTTGGAATTCGCTGTCCATTTGCGTAGTGCGAAACCTGCGGAGCCCAAAACGTCGATCAATTCATCTCGAGCTAATATAGCAGTGGGAATATAGTGAGCGCCAGCGAGAGCATCATCAACGTATATTGAATTTCTCAAGATGTAAGTCTCTAAAGGATGCGTCTCCTGTGTCTCATGGACTAATTGTAATAGTGTGCGAATGGCTAAGTAAGGTGCGCAATTAACACCGCAAGTAACCGTTTGGAGCTCGTAATCAACCAGGGCACCAGTGAGCGAATCACGAAAAATGATTCTTTGAAAGGGGCGATGAGCAGGATCCACCAGAATTTGTCGATACATTTTCTGAATGTCGCTGTTAAAAACAAACCGATACAGCCTCCAGCGGAGGATTAATGAAGTTAGGTCAGCTTGTAGAACGGGGCCAATGTGTAGCATGTCGTTAAGGCTAGCGCCATTGGAAGTAGAATTCGATGCATTAAATACAACTCGTAGTGCCGTAGTCAGACTGTCGGGCTTGAGAACGGCGTGATGCGGTAGGTAACAATGGAATGGATGATGCTCATAAGTAGTAGCAGGGACCCTTTTCATATGGCCGAGAGTGAGATACTCTTGAATTACCTTGTCATATGATTCTTTGATAGAGGGTTTCTTTAAGAGAGTAGCTTCGTTGCGAATATATTGCATAATGGCAATCTTTCGTGAATGTCCAAGCTGAATTTCCCGCGGAAAATTGGATTTAAATGGCAATGTTACCACGTATCGCCCAGTTTCGTTACGTTTTGTTGTGGACGCGTACACTTCTTCGCAAATTTTGTCGGCTAGGGTGCGAAATTGTCTTTTCGGAAGTTCTTCCAGATCCCAAAATCGCAATAATTGTTGATCTAAAGATGGTTCATTGGCATACGAAACTTTGGTAGCGAAGCTTGAAATTTGAACAGTTTCTTGAGCCATCAGTTTGCCCAAGATGTTTCGCTTGATACCATCACGCATAATAGACGGATAGAGATCTCCTCCAATCAGAACATCTATAGCCGAACTTTTGAAGAAGGTCTTATCAGCTAATTGAATTGGTAGTTGACGCAGGATTGATGAGCCAACAAGACACGATGGAAGATTGCCTGTAACGTTAGGAAGTACTAAGGCAGTTGCTTCAATTTGTAAATTGGGATCATTTGGGGATCCAATGATAAAAGAACATCTCTTTGTTGGATTCGGAGAAATAGCTTGATTTAATCCAGAAATGCAAGCATGAGTGGGCTTTAATGGCAGTTTTAATAGATTTCTAAGACGTTCTGAGACAAAGGATGCCTCAGATGCAGAATCAATCAGTGCTCTGGCACAATAAGTAACTCCCATAAAACATACATT
Source organism: Heteromyza rotundicornis (assembly GCA_951394025.1). Lineage (NCBI taxonomy): Eukaryota > Metazoa > Arthropoda > Insecta > Diptera > Heleomyzidae > Heteromyza > Heteromyza rotundicornis. Next base: position 35,115,303 of record OX596012.1, read on the forward strand.
GATGATAGCTGTGTCTAATAGAACCTTAGATGTTTGCGTTGCAAATCATGCCTGAAAATGTTCCGAAGGACTTGAATTTTGAGTGGACTGTATTGGATTGTGATGTGACTGCTCCGACCTTTGAGGTGGAGAATTTTGCGTGGACTGTAGTTGAGTGTGATATGACTGCACTGATTTTTGAGAAATAGGACGGAATCCTGAGGTGGCCGCAGCATCAGAGTTGCTGGCATCAAGGGCAGCATTCGTGTCTCGATGTAAAAGCGTGTGATGATGTTTGTTACATATTGAGCAGCTATGAAGACTTTTACAGTCATTGATTTCATGATGTCTGCTGAGACAGTTAACCCAACATTTAAATTTTTTGACATTCGAATATCGATCCGAATCGGTCATAGTAAGGAAACGTCTACATGTTCGGAATGCATGTTGCTGCTTGGTACGTGTTCACCCGTTTCGGCAGCGATTGCTGATATTGTGGTTTTCTGGGAGATGGCTCCGAGGAATGATCGCCACGTATGTCTATAATAGACTCCAGTATCTTAAACCGTTCAGTAAGAAACGAATCTAAGCTGTTCCACTTTGGGATGGCAGACTTATTTTGTAGGCTTTGCTCAAAAAGAGAAAGTGTAGTTTCAGGCAGCCTCTGAGAGCACAAAAAAATTAAAATTGGGTCCCAAGATAGCGTGCTTATTTCATGAAGTTTTAATACAGATAAATAATTATTCACAACTCGTTGCTGATTTTAAAGCGCTGCCGGACTTTCGATGGTTACGATCGGAAGCTCGAATAAGAGTTTAAGTTTAATATTCACCAAAATTCTTTTGTTTTCGTACGCATCTTTCAAATTCTGCCATGCTAAAGTAAAACCACTGTTGGTTAATGGCGACTTCTGTACAATATCACGAGCATCTCCACTGGACTTTTGTATCAAGTGATACAGTCTTACGACGTCCTGCAAACGAGAGTGGCGAATGTAGATAGCTGTGAACACATCGCGAAAAGTTGGTCAAGAAGCATAATCAGCATGAAATATATCGGTGTCACAAGGAGGCAGTCGGAAAATTATGCGTTCTATCATGCTCCGGGAAGGGTTTAATTGCAGGTGTGTCAGCACGGATTGCGGAACAAGCAATAAGCTCATAAACCTTGGACGAGCAGTTTACGTAGGTTTGAAAAGTTGAAAAATATTTAGACTTGACGGAAGTAATGTCATCGCCGTCAGACGGCTCTACAGCGGGGGCAATGTAGTCGAGACATTCAGTATAGGCGAGACATTCAGTATAGGCAGTATAGGTATTGAGTCGGCGGCTCGAATGAAAATATCTAATGGGGTCATCTTGATGATTAAAATGGACTAAACAAAATGCTAGAAATCAGAAAGCAAATTTTTTTTTTTTTTTACACAAAACCACGGTTTGTTCAAAACTATCTGTAAATAGTTTTCAATTTGAATTTTATCGATGAAGAAAATCAGAATTGGATGATCCAGTTGCTTGACAACTTTTAGGTAGTAATAGCGAAATAACAATTCGCAGTTCGATAATGTATTTTGTTTATTTATTTATTAGTATTGTAATTTTCTCGATAGTTAAGAAATAAATCCAAATATGAATATATGATCTGTGAATGATCGACGACTTAAAAATATTCTTTTTGATACGAATGTATCTGTATCAAAGAAAGAAAAAAAAGATAATTTATAGCGAAAATGACGAAATTGCTTGAGTTTCTCTTCGGTAAGTTGACGAGGAAAGTTAAATTGTATCTGTTTGTTATTTTCGAACTGCTAGTTGATCACAGTTGTAGTGTGATGATATGGAAGCAAATTAGCAACAAACAAAGTTTAAAGACAACACCAACTCAAATAGAGGGTATGCCTTAAACAGCTGTGTACCAAAGGTTCAATGACCGTCGTTGCCTATGCAAAATTTAACCAGAAAAAGTGAGGTGAAAAAATATGTCTCATCGCCTCATCAAAACTAAACAAAGAAAATCGAGGGGAAACCCAAATAGAAGAGCGTGCTATCTGTAAGAGTGTAATAGTTCAAAAGGGGAACCAATATGAGCGATCCAAATGTAATCGAGGTGAAATTAAAGCCAAAGAGCGTACTATATGCAATGAGAATGTGCAATAGGACAAAAAAAAGGGGTAATAGTATAAACGAGGTAGAAATAAATTTGAAGGAAATAGGTTGCTGTTTTTGGTGCAGCAATGCTCCGATATGAATAAGTAAATATGTATACATATGTGCTGTATATGTATTGCGATCGTGAATATGGAAATTTTAGTTATCTTAACGGAGAATAATTTGAGTATTCTATAACAGCATCAAACCGTACTGTTAACTGTATATAACACGAATTTGACAACATATATTAAATATTTATGTTGGTTAATAGTGCTAACAGGCGTTTCCTTTTTCTATATTTATGCCTTTTTTTCTGTTTCTGACACGGGTTCAACTCCCACAGAATTCCAAAAATTTTTTTTTTTTAATACAAATCATGGAATCTAATTAATAATGGGTTTAAATTTTTGTTCACGAAGTAGTATCGAGACTTGCCAAATGAATTACCCGAATGCTCATAAACCTTATAAGAGTATCAAATTACATACCGTGGAGATACTGGAACTGGTTTAAATGTTGGCTGTCGACTGTGAATGTTCCGTGTTGATTATCTCAGGAACTTTTGTTGAAGCCTCCAGTAGAAGAATTCGTTGATAGCGTCAAATGAAAAATGCTGCGGAATTTGTAAAATTTGAAGCTATTTTGAATTCACTTTTTCTTTCGATCCGGCTCGAAGGACCAATGTTTCGGGCAAACCGAAGTAAAGGAAAAATAAAACACCAAGGGGTTATTTCAAGGAAGTCAAAATATGACCTTTTTTATTCTTACTTTGGAATATGTAGTTCAGTTAGAGTAACACAAAATTCAAGTGGTGTCACCGCGCAGATCATACGATCAGCGTGGCTTTTTTGGGTGGTGGTTGTATTATGACAGAACACTCTCACCGACCAGCAGCCTGAAACTCACTTCTGATAGGAAAAAGCTCTTTGCTGACAAACTAAAGTTGACATAAGATAATTTAGCATGAGTAGTGTACATAATTTGGTTATATTTGCTATATATATATTTGCAAGGGAACATATGTACTAGATTAATTATGATAAGGCAGTATCTAGAACTGCAAGGCAAAATGAGCTTTTGGCATGAACAATTATATTTTCTTAAGTTTTTTTAAAGGAACACAATATTGTGGAACATTATTTTGTCGTATCTCTTTCAGATTATGAAATAAAATGGAATACCTAAGCTCTAAAAGGATTTTTTTTCCAAATTCAAATATTTTTAGAAATATTTAATTAATCAATCTAATTAAAATAAATGATTTCCAGATTGATTTAAAGAAAATCTCTTGAATTTTCTAAAACATTCAAATTTCGAACAATATCTCATATTGATTTGGAAATATTTTAGGAATATGATTTATTTTATTTTGCAAAATTGATTTATATATACCGATATTTTAGAATTCTTTTTTGGAGGCTTGAAAGAATTTTTGTGGATGCCGAAGGTTATTTAATGCAAATTCAATACCCAGTAGTCAATTTCGCAAGGCCTCTCCGCTAGAGACATGCCTGCACGCCTGCTATGTGAAGAAATTGCACATTCCATCCTCGCTTCTAGTGGAGGCATGTCGTTATGCCTGCTCTAGAAGGGAGATAGGGTGGTGTCAATGGATTTTCTACGCAATGTGCTTAAATATTTAGAAGATATTTTATGTTTTTCGAAACGTGGGTTCGAATCCTGATTTTAGAAAATTTTTTTCCAAATTTTTTTTTTTATTATTATTTTTTTAAATTAATTTTTGAACTTTTTTTTTAAATCTGGTAACGGTTTTTTGTTATTAGCCCTTGATTTTAAGTTGTAGTAAAAATCGTGAAAACTGAGCTTCCTTTCTAGCAGAGGTATGCCAGTATGCCAGCGCTACAAGGGAGAGGGGATGGTGTCAATGGATTTAAATATTTAGAAGATATTTTATGTTTTTTGGATCGTGGGCTCAAATCCTGATTATGGCAATTTTTTTCGTTTTTTTAATACATTTTTGTACTCTAATTTTAGATCTGTTAAAGGTTTGATGTTATCAGCTCTTGTTTTTAAGTTGTAGTAAAAATTGTGAAAACGAAGCTTTGAGCAGATTTAGAACCACAATTTTTGAACGAATTGTTTGATTAGTATTATATTTTTTAAGTTTTTTTAAAGGAACGCAATATTGTGGAACATTATTTTGTCTCTTTCAGATTATGAAATAAAATGGAATACCTACACTCAACCATGTGGATTTTTTTCCATCTTCAAATATTTTTAAAAATATTGAATTAATCAATCTAATTAAAATAGTTGCTTTCCAGATTGATTTAAAGAAAATCTCTTGAATTTTCTAAAACATTAAAATTTCCAACAATATCACATATTGATTTGGAAATATTTTAGGAATATGATTTATTTTATTTTGCAAAGTTAATTTTTTTTTCTATACAAAGATTTTAGAATTCGTTTTTGGAGGCTTGAAAGAATTTTTGTGGATGCCGAAGGTTATTTAATCCAAATCCAATAACTTTACATACACATTTATACCAAAATACCCAAAATTTGTTTCTGGAATTTAGATAATTGTTTCTGTATTTTTGGTTTGCAAATTGCAATATGATTATAAGAGGTCATAAAATTCTCTACATTCTGCATCAGCCTCCCAAAAGAAATTTCAATAATTTCGGTTGCTAAAGAAATTTACACTTTTCGTAATAGAACATTTGAAATTTAATCCGTTCAAAAGTTGTCGTACTAAAACCAACGAACCCTTAACTACCATGAAATCAGCGTATCAATGAATCAGTTATCAAATCACAAACACCAGAAAGTGTATTGTAATAAAAAATTTTTTTAAATAATTAGTAATAAATATTAATATAAATATAAAGACACTATAATAGGGACAAAGTAGCCAAAATACATGGTTTTTTTCTCCCTGAAGAAAATCGATCGCTTCTGCTATAGGGCCCATAAGCTTTAGGTATTCCTCCAAGTACTCAAGCTCATCACTGAGAATGGAACAGTTGCTGTTTTCGTTCGTTGTGATTGTGCATCGTTCCAGAAGGCAAAAACTCAGCGATGAAAATTTTGAAATCCTTCTTTTAAGAAAAGCTAACAACAAAAATAATTTTTACTGAAATTTTACTGGTACTGCAAAGTGCCCATCTATGATAATTACTACATCCTTTTATAGAGGAGGAGAAATCAAATTGAACTCTAAACATACAATTTGCTATGCAGCCGCAATAAGGAGTCGATAATGTGTATGATTTTTTTAATTCGAATTATTACGATAAATTTTTGCAATTTATATAAAAAAAACTCAAAGTTACAAAAAATTAAATTTATGTTTGATGTAAATAAAATGCTTAAATACCTTTCAAAACACTCATCTACAAAAAATACATAAGATTTTATATACGCAGTTAGATCGTAGTAAAATAATGCCATCAGTAGACGAACGTGCTAAACGGCCACACACGTCTTGTCAGTAGCCAAGTGTCCCGGGTTCAATTCTCAGCTCGGCCAAAACGCAAGTAAGTAAATAAAAATTTATAAGAACTAAAGAGTTCGAAAATGTAATATCAGAATCATAAAATATAACATTTACATGCCAAAAATCTAATTTACAATGAGTGAAAAATAAAACTTTAATTTAAAATGAACTAAAAGGGAAATTCTAAAAATAGATGTTCCCAATATATTTTTTGGGCTATTTTTAGCTCATCCAATCAAAGGAGAATATAGCGTCAGAACGAGGAAACGGAGGGAAATAACAAAACACCATCCAACTCCGCTTCTACGACCATGCCTGCCAGCAGGCATACGCATGGAAGCGACAGACGTAGGCCTGTTTATTTGTCCCGTTTCATATAAAAAAGAAGTAAAGGTTGGAAGCGGGGAGGGAAGGCATCCGAACTCCTAAAGAGGCATACTGGCATGCCTGCAGACACCTTCTTTTGACCACTGGGTGGTGTTACCATATTTCTTTCACCAAAATTTGTCATTTTCAAAAAAAAATCTTTTTGATCCAAAAAAAAAATCTATTGTAAGAAATTGTTTTTAAATTCAGACCAATTTGTAAATATTATTTACATACAGTAACGGTCAGTTTATTAGGTAAACCTTATTTAATAATTTTTATTGGCTTCCGAAATTTTAAGAAATTTAACTTGGGTACCAATTGAAAAAGTCTATTGGACATTATTCAAATGAGTGCCAGGACCTTTAGCGAGAAAAATCATATTTAACTACTTTTCGTACTTTTTTCCTGTTATGCGATTAGGCTTAAGTTACCTGATGGTATACGAAAAAAGGGCACCTGAGGATAAGAAGATATTGAACAAAAAAAGGCTGAAATACTAGACAAATTTCGAATACAATTGGGAATTATTGAGGATGTTCCGAAACCTGGCAAGTTATTATATCTTCACAATATATTAAATCCCATACGTTTTAAGTCACGAATGATTTACTAGTCAAAAATAATTTCAATAATACGATTTTATCTTCAAACTTTTGCTCTAACTTCCATGAATTCATATTAGGTTTCATTAGGGGAATTCACTAAGGTCTCATATTGGTCATAAAGTCATATCCCAAAGGATTTTGGAAGCCTTCATAAAACATGTGCGACTGCTTGAAAATATTGAAACAAAGCTCACGTGAACCACAGAATTACTTCCGACCGTTGATTTGGGTTGCATCACCACCTCCGCGATTGGTGGCGTGCACCCTGGGGCCAACAAATTAGGTTAGGTTCGACATTTGTAATGTAAGAGGGTTTTTTGAAATGAGTGTGCTCACAACTATCTTATTTTCTTCAAATATGATTTCAAATATGACAATATGACTTTATGATTACTTGTGAACTCCCTTAATAGGGTTTGGCTCATCTAACTATGGCAACCCAGCTAGGAAGTTTTTCGAAAATTATGAAATTTCATCGCAAAATATAATTTATCGTTGCCACATAATTTTAACTGCAATAAATACTTCTCGGCAAGTGGATGCAGAAAAATTTCACAACTTCGCGTTAGAAACTGCCGAAATTCTTCATGGCGCTGATATAATTTCGTACGCAATTGTACCCCATAGATTTGCATTTCACACATCGAAAAATAACATGAATAGGTATTTATTTATATTTGTACTAACTTTTACAGGAATGCTGTCAGAAGAGGCGCAGGAGCACTGCAACAAGCAGCTGAAGATTTGCCGAAGTCAGTACTCCCGGAAATGTTCTCGTTTAGATAACTTAACAGACATATTCAACGGGTTGTTTGTGTGTTTTGACCCGAAAATAATCAAAAGTGGACAGACATTTAAATGGGACCCCATCCACTTTGAGCATACATTTTTTGGGAGATCTTGGTGAGTAAACATACGTATTTTCGTGCAAATCCGACCTTTTATTGGAGTCTGTAAGCATAACAAAAAACCAAATTTGTTCATAATATTAAACTGTAGGGTGTAAAATATGTTACTTTAAACTTTTTGCTCTCTTAGTGAAGACATATTTTGCCACGCCGAATACGAAAATAATAATAGGGCAATTCACGAGTTGGTGCAAATGGTCTTGCAGAAGTGGAAATGCAAATATTTATTGCATACTTTGTTATCACAACAACAAAATGTATATCTTTTATATGCTATGCAAATGCAACACTGATTTGAAGCATTGAATTTTGTATTAGTTTGACAGAGAAATCCGAACTGCGTATGTACTTTTTCATATATTTTGTCTCTTGATATCAGTGAATGTACTTTCACAGTGAATTGTACCAAAAAAATCATCGCTGCTTTCACTATACTGGCAATATAAAAGTATTACAAATGACACCCTCAGATTGAAAAAAAAAGAGAGTGGACTAGAGAGTGGACTATCTTCGGCTATACCGAAGCTGAAATACTCCCACACAGTAGGAAGAAGTACCTTGAACATAAAATTATGTGCTCTCAAGACCCCATTTTTAAAACCCGAACCATGTCCAAAATCCGTTTCTAAAAAAATTTCCAATCAAATCGCCCAAAAAGAAAATTGGTCTCAAGACCCCATTTTGACCCTTATATATGTGGTTTGGAACCTCGGACCATGTCAAAAATACGTTTCTAAACATTTCCAATCGAATGCAGCAACAAAAAAGACGATAGCGGTCGCAGTTTTGGAGATATCGACTTGAAACTTTGGGTACATGTTTTTCTCGTGAATACTGAGATCAAGTTCGAGAATCAGCCAAATCGGACAAAAACTGGGCGTAGCTCCCATACACCGAAAAAAAGGTAAACATTTTTCAAGTCTTTTTTATTGTTGTATTCGATTGGAAATGTTTAGAAACGTATTTTTGACATGGTCCGAGGTTCCGAAGCCACATATATAAGGGTCTAAATGGGGTCTTGAGACCAATTTTTTTTTTTGTGGATTTAATTGGAAATTTTTAGAAATGGATTTTGGACATGGTCCGGGCTCCAAAACCACCTATAATTGGCTCAAAATAGGGTCTTGAGACCACATTTTTTTATGTTCGAGGTACTTCTTCCTACTGTGTGGGGGTATTTCAACTTCGGTATAGCCGAAGATAGTCCACTCTATAGTTTTTATATACTTTTCACATATTTTTTGTTGTTTTGGTTATTGGTGCGTAGTTTGATGCGATTTACAATTTCTATGAGCTGAAGGGATTTTTTTGCATCTTATAATAAGAAAAATAATATTGTAGCGGCATTTGTGTTATTTGTATGTACATATTGTACGTATGTTGTACCTGCAATTATAGAATGTATATCATGGAAACGAGTATATTGAGACAATACAAAACGAATTACCATTATATGTAATTAAATTTAACTTGCATAACAAAACGGTCGAATTTCATGTTTTTTAATTTTCCGGGGTCCCGGGATCCCGCTTCTTTGTTAGTCCCGAAAATCCCGGGATTCGCACTGACTAAACCCGGGATTTTCGGGACAAGTTTTATGAGCATTTTTTTCAAAAATATGCCTTTTATATTGGGAAAAAATTAATCAATTAAATTCTATCTGTTTAGAAAAAATTTTTAAATTCCGGAACTTTTTCTATCATGAATAATTTCTTTCTGAATGGTTTAGTTTTAGCAAGGACCATAGTTTTTCATCCAAAATATGTTGATAAGCATTCAGGAAAAAACTTCGAAAAGTCTTATATTTTTGGAAATTTAATGTATTTCATTTGATTTTATTGGTTTGGAAAAATTATTTATTTTGTTTTAAAGAAAAAAATTAAATAAAATTGGCGAAAGGTTTATTGATATACTCGTACATAAACTATATGAGTTCTACATATAAAAATATGCAATACGCATTGCAGAAACTTGTTCCAATGTGCGAAGGCAATTTAGGCATATTTTCATTACGTCAACAAATTTAAGCAAAAAATAGTTCCAAACTGTTTGCAAAATTAGTAGACTATAAAGCACTCAAATCCATTTTGTTTAAATGGAAATCGGATCAAAAAATACATCGAACATCGTTCGGGACATGAAATACAAATTCCAGTTCCGTATACTAAAATGTTCGACAAAATGTTCAGGTCAAGAGTTGTTCGAGAAATGTGGATCAAACGACACATTTTTAAGGCCGGAAACCCAAGATTCCAAGGACCAAATCGATTCCAATTAGTATTTTATTCTACATATTTTAAAGTTATTCAAACTTTTTTCTAATATTCCAAATCTTAGGTGTGATAAATTCAATTTAAAAAAAAATCCAATAAAAACCTTGAATATTGTTAGATTATTTGCGCAATTCCCAAAATATTATAGTATGGGTATATTAAAAGGAATTCAATTCAATTTAATATAGCATTTTTATACTAAATTTAGGTTGAATTGAAAAAAATCCAAATCCCGGGATTAGTCCCGAATATCCCAACTAGCAAAAGCATGCGCACACAACTCATAAAGCTGTTGTGGGTTTTAAATGCTTTTACTTTTGTAATTGTGTCATTTTTTTGTATTCTTTAAATACGCATAACTATTGTCAAAAAAATAAAATAATTTCTACAATTCTTAAAACCGGTTTATGTATATACCAACACACAAAAAATGTATGAACCGCTATTCAGCATCACATACATGTCGCATATTATCCCAAGAACTATTTGAATGATCTGAAAATAGTTAAAAAAACCACAAAAACAAACGCAAATGTCTCGGCGCGCCAACGAAAAAAAATATGTAGCTCAATGAACTTACTGCAGCATTGTGTTGTATGAAGCAAACAAAAATTAAAAAACATGAAATTCGACCGTTTTGTTATGCAAGCTAAATTTAATTACATATAATGGTCAACGGAAGATATTGGAAATTCTTTTTGTATTGTCTCAATATACTCGTTTCCATGATATACATTCTATAATTGCACGTACAACATACGTACAATATGTACATACAAACAACACAAATGCCGCTACAATAATATTTTTCTTATTATAAGATGCAAAAAAATCCCTTCAGCGCATAGAAATTGTAAATGGCATCAAACTACGCACCAATAACCAAAACAACAAAAAATATATGAAAAGTATATAAAAAAAGAACAATTGCCAAAAATCTTAATTTTTACAAGTATATTAAAAGTTTATCAAAAATAGTATTGCCCAAAATTATTTTGTAAAAAAAAAATCCCAATTTTTTTGAGAAAAGTACAAAGTTCTTTAGCGAAAAAAAACAAAATAAGTTAGCGTAAAACGGAAATAACTTGAACTGTTTCTTTTTTCCCTCAGCGTTCGAGTATTACATGTTCCTTATCGTTAAATTTGTTCTTTTATTTTTCATTCAATTTTTTCTCCTTTTTTTTGCACAGACATTTTTTTTATTTTTTGTTCATATACACACACCATATATTGGTGTTACCATATTTTTTCACCAAAATCTGTCATTTTCACAAAAAAAATCTCTTGTATGAAATTGTTTTTAAATTCAGACCAATTTGTAAATATTATTTACATACAGTAACGGCCTTCTTTAATCATTTTTATTGGCTTCCGAAATTTAAAGGAATTTAACTTGGGTACCAATTGAAAAAGTCTATTGGACATTATTCAAATGAGTGCCAGGACCTTTAGCGAGAAAATCATATTTAACTACTTTTCGTACTTTTTTCCTGGATGCAATAATTTGCGCTATTCAAAAACAAACCACTTTGCAAAAGTAATTTTTGCTATAAAGGTGCTCCTAAATTTATAGATTAAAAACCGCACTTGCCATCAATAAGATTAAACCGAATTTTTTAGTTTTCATACCGTTTCAGCAGGAAACGGCGCACTATGGGAACAAATGTGTGAAAACACAAGCATTTTGGTAGGAAACGAAAATGCGAAAACAGTATTGATGTAATGGTTTTTGAATAATACATAGGCTTAAATAACGAAACCAATACATTTATTTCGAATACACACAACACCGTTATAATAGTGGTTATCAGAACTCAAAATTTACATTTTAAAAAAATTTTTTTCTAATATTTGATAGCTTTACTAAAACAGCTGCCAAATAGTCTATTTTTATAGCACGGCCTATGTTACAGATACATATACCTTTAATTTCATTTGTTTGGTTTAGAATTGTATTGACCTGGTCATAGTAAAAAAATCTTTTAGAGAATTATTTGAAAAAAAGGATTTTTTGAGTTTTTTGATCTGACATTTAGGTGGAACATGGGGGATTGCTCCGAAACCGATTTTTTTCTTTTTCATCTTTCTCAAAAATGTGATTTAATAAAGTTAAAAATTTGTATACTCACAAATGTACATATATTGTATGTTCAGTTCCATTAAACCAACAAATGTTAATATTAATTGAACTCTAACTAAATATAAAAGTACTGTTATAGATTTTTTGGCTCTTGGTCAAATTCGTCTAGCAATCTGTTCTTCCAGTGCGTACTCTAAGTTTAGATAGTGTTAAAAAAATTAAATGGGAAAAGAACCGTTACAAAAAAATATTGAGATGGGGACTCACATGTATGTTTTGTATTGTAATAATAGTTAAACCATGGATCGTGTTGGTAAGTACGATTGAATATATTTTTGATTGCACAAACTATATACTTTTATATATTAAACTAGCTGACCCTGCGAACTCCGCATCGCCTCAAATACGAATATTGGATGTTGTTTTGATGTTGTGTATAAAATGAATTATTTCGAGCATTCGCGATAAATAACGCAAGTCTGCCATAGAAAAACGTTTCCTTTCGCTGAATTCTGCACGTTCCGCAGGTGTTCGAGTCGCATGAGATTTTGTAGCGGTCTTGATTCGATTGTGGTAACGAAGATCCAACGCGATGATGGATTTGCCCTTGGATCTGAATGTTTGGAGGGAGAAGCAAGTGTGGTTACTTTATTGTGCCGAAAGTCAGCAAATCTCTCCTGCTATGGAATAACCGATCATAGATATATAATGTTTTTTTTCCGTTGTATGAATTTTCTGAATCTTCAATTAATAGTTCTAAAATTTGGAATCTAAATCAAAACTTTTTCAAAATCTGTTACCAACACGAAGATATAAATCGCATGCTACTTCATTGAATAATGAGTTTGTTTAGAAATTCAAACCCATTTTTCTCGAAAACGTAATTTTTCCTGTAATGTAGGGGAGAAATGCGCACTTCAATCCAACATTACCTTGAAGGTAGGGTTACCAGATTCTCTTGAGTAAAAAAGAGTACAGAGTTGCAGGGAGTCCCAAACTCCTCGGTTTTAGACCACAACAAAAATTAGAAACAAATTTTTTTTCAAAAATTTTTAAATCCAACCTTTGGAAAAATTTGAATAAAACCATTTTTTTTCAGTAACAAAATACAATTTAAAAACAATGCAATCTTAAATAGAGACCGACCGAATTCGCTTTTTTTATTTCGGCCGAAACCGAAATGGCCGAAATTTTTTATTTTTTATGAATAGGGTTCTCACTACGGTTCTTGCTACGGCGAGAGTTGTAGATATTTAATTTTAGGGGAGTAGATTTAATTTTTTTACGTAGAGTAGTAGAAATTTTACGAGAGTAGTAGAAATTACTATTAAGGTAGCAGATTTCAAGAGAGGGGAGTAGATTAGGGTTTTTGCGTAGAGTAGTAGAGATTCTACAATAGTAGTAGAAATTTCGGTCATGGTAGTAGATTTGTAGAAAGAGTAGTAGTTTTGCAATTTGTGAAACTCACATAATATTTTGATGAGAAGATTTCTTACAATAGTAGTAGAGGAGTAGAAATTTAAAAATCATCCCGAGAGTAGTAGATCTGCTCCGATAGGAGAAGAGTGATGGGGTGAATGTATGTAACATACGAATTCAAAAAAATAAGTTCTTCTGATTCTTCGCAACTATAATCAATACTTAAATTTGTGTTACATACCGCTTTTATCCACTTGGTTGTTCCTTATGTTTTTTCCCACACCAAATCCAAAAATAATAATGAAAATTTCCCAAAAGTGGAATTTTTGGTGCGTACTGTAAAAATTTAATTATTATTTTCGTATTCAGCGTGCCAAAATGCATAAGAATTTGTCTATCAAGTATATTTAACACACAAAATTTTCAGTTTTGTCGATCAGTGTAATCTTTGTTATTTATTTGTTACATTTTTCATATCAAACCGAAATTTTCGGGGGAAATGTCGAAATTCCGGCCAAAAACGAAATTTGGCCTCAAACGATATTTTATTTTTCGGCCGAATCCGAAACAGCTTTTTTTGGCCGAAAAGCCGAAACCAAATTTCGGTCGGACTCTAATCTTAAATACGAAAAAAATTAATTTAAAATTTTGTAAAACTCACTAAGTACCCACGTATACGCCGATTCAAAATTACGTGACATACAAATTAAGCGGATAAAAAGTATAAAACAAAATTTTAGACCCTGGGTGCTAATGTTCCGATCCTTCCTCAAGAAATTGGAGAATTTAGATATATATTTGGATTGTTTTCGATAAAGACATTCAAAATTGTTTTTAACCCTTTCGAGCCTTAAAAATCTATTATCCGTTAATTATTGCTATTAATGATGCTAATAGTGATAAAAAATCAAAATTTGAAAAAAAAGTTATTTGAAAGTAGTTTTTTGGAATGTTGCCATATGGCAACAAATTTGCTTAACGGTCTAAAAATTTTCAATATCAAATTTATGTATTACGTTAAAAAATGAATTTTTTTAACAAAAAAATTTGTTCCTAAAAAATACATTAAATATATTTACATTTACTTATATATTAAAGTAAATCAAAGTCAAATTCATTGTAAGTGTGCATTTATTTACATAAATTTTATTCATGCCAGTTAAAAATAAATTTTTTTTAACATAAACTTTTTTTACATAAAATACATATAATATAATGCATACAATAGTTATATAATATAAAAATGCTGAAAAAAATAAGAAGTACAAAATTATAGGTATATTTTCATTGAACGTGTAGACACTGTCGCAAAATTCAAATTTAGACACGTACAAAAAAATATACCATTAAATGGAATTGTTGCCAAATGGCAACACGTGCATTTTAAAAAATCGCCACAGCTACGAGAATTAAATTTGTGTATTTTTAAAAATGCAAACATGTAGTATGACTATTTCTTTACATTATTGCATCAACACTTTTTTTAAATAATTTTTTTTAAACAGTTAAATTTAAATTTCTTAAGTGATGTTTTCGGTAAAAAATTTCTTTCGTCAATATGGCGCAATAAAAAACGGAAATTGTTGCTATTCAAGAAATACTTCTAATAAACCAAAGAAAAAAATGGCATTAACTTATTTTTAAATCCTAGCATTTAAGAATTTTGGTAACTTTTTGAATGCAATGTGACGAGAGATGCTTCAAACTAACAAACCTAATATTTGAAGGTTTCTATTTTAATTCTGACGAATAATAAAAATGTGTACCTTACTGAGCCGATACATTCAGCTGTTATATGAGAAAGTCCCAGAAATAAGAAAAAGAGTACTTAATAGTACTTGCGGGAAAAAAGTGAGAGTAAAAAAGGGGAGGACCTTAAAAAGTGTACTGTACTCTTTAAAAGAGTACGTCTGGTAACCCTACTTGAAGGTGGGATTATAGCCATGTTCATCAATGACATGAGCACTAAGGCATTCAATCCCGAAGTGTTTTTAAAAATCCCGGGATTTCGGGATTTGAAATCACAATCCCGGGATCCCGGGATTTGTTCGGGATTTTCCAATTAAATACAATAGTTAATATAAAATTAAAGAAAAAATTGTTGCAACAATATTTTAATATTTTACATTAAACAAAACAAATAATATTTCAATAAATATAGTCAAACAAAAAATAATTCTTTTTAAATTAGATTGATCAAACAAATTTTTTTTTTGCCACTCCGAATTTGAATATAATTATAAAATTCTGCCAGCTCCATTTCATGCTAAACACGAAAAACTTACTTTCAGTAGTTTTAGTATTATAGCGGGAACGGATACACCAATTGTTGTTTAAAACTATTAAAATTGGTGTCCATTCAAAAGTAAAACACACACAAAACCCTTTATCCAATTCTTAAAGTTTTCAATACACGGTCAACAAAATAATTTTAGCATATATCTATTTGAAAAAAAAAAAAATTGTTTGAATTGAAAAAATTTTATTCAGATCGATAAAAATTGTTTGTTAACCGTTATTGACAAAAATCTTGTAAATTTTTGTGAGTTTGTAACACTAAATCTACAAAAGTCGGTTTTTTAAATTCACCAATTAGATTGAAAGTAAATGCACGAAAGTATTTTTGTGGAAAAACGTCAAAAATATCATAAACAATGCATAAAAAATGCATTTTTGAATCCCGGGATTCCGGACTCGAAATCCCGGGTTTCCGGGATTGAGAAAACTTCCGGGATCCGGGGATTTCGGGATTCGGGATTGAATGCCTTAATTAGCACCGAAAGACGTAATCTGAAAACATTCATTGTATTTTCGAATATTCTTTAGGAAGTGGTTCGATTCGGTGTCAGAGGCGTTAATTTCACTTTGCCTGCCATGCAACACAGTCCAGGTGTTTCCGATGAAAATTTTAAAGCGTGGCAATGGACGCACTCAACATGCATTTGACCAATATCGAGACATGGTAGATCCTTGTAAACGACTGTGGGATCGTATTGGATGCAACGCGACAGAACTGCTTCTTCGTCCAGTACTTAATTCCGCCATAAAAACACGTTTCCTTGCTTTGAATTTCAACGTTTCGCAGGTCGTCATCATGTTTGTCAATTGAGTTATATACTGTAAGGGAAATACTGTAATTAAGGAAATAAACTAGGGCTCTTGAAATTATTCGAATAATAAAAAAACCGGTTAACCGAACGTCCGATTAGTAACCGTTTGTATGAATACTATTCGGTTAATGATATTCGTTTATCGCTCAGCTTCGACTATTCGATTAACCGTTCAGTGTCGACTATTCGGTTAACCGTTCATATTCGGTTAACCGAATAAGAGTTAAAATTGAAATCAAAAGTAAAAGATTCAACTGCCAAAACGAAAATTACAAACGAAATTAAATTTGCTAAGCGTGGCAGATTGCATAATTTTTCTCTTTTGAGCTTGTCATTGAAGATTTAGATTTTTAAAGTCACAATATTTGACTAACCGAAAATCAACGGTTCACCGACTTGTCGACAGTGAACGGTTAATCGTCGAATGCGATCGACTAGTCGAATACTTCTAATCGAATAGTAATAGTCGATTAGTTAGGTGTCCGGTTTATTCGGGAAATCGATTATTCGAATAACAAGAGCCCTAGTTTAAACACACAAAAAACAGGTTTTGCAATTGCCAACATTTTTGTCTATATACGGTCAACGCAATAATTTTATCAATTTGATCTATTTTTTGTCAAATGGTAACAAATTTTGGCTTAAGTGAAGCGTTTAAGCCACGCCCCGATTTTCTTGTTTTTTTTTTTTACGAGTAGTATTTGACCTCCTAAGACCGAATCTGCAAAAATTTTGGTGCGCAAACGTCTAGTTTCCGAGATATTTAATTTTAAAGTTTCGAATTTTCCACTATTTTGATTTTTTCTTCAATGACTTTTGTGATGGTGTCATTTTGAAAGGTGTGTTCATCGGTTTTTTTTTCCATAGTTCTCAAACAATACAAAACATAAATGCTTATTGTAATGTTGATGATCCAACATTATTTAGTACAGCTGTTGACTGTTGTTGTTGTAATGTTGGTGTTCCAATATTATTTAGTACAACTGCTGACTGTTGTTGTAATGTTGTTATTCTAATGTTGTTGTAATGTTGCTGTTGTAATGTTGTTGTTGTTGTGGTTGTTGTTGTAGTAATGCTGGAACACTGAAACAAGTACGAATACCCTACAACACATCTCTCTTAAATTAAAAATGTTGTTGTAATGTTGTTATTATAATGTTGTTGTAATGTTGCTGTTGTAATGTTGTTGTTGTTCTGGTTGTTGTTGTAGTAATGCTGGAACACTGAAACAAGTACGAATACCCTACAACACATCACTCTTAAATTAAAAATTTTTGCATGCGGCGCTAAACCGCCTTCTAACACCTAAAAACCTTAAAAGCTACAATAAATTCAATATTTCCATTTTTCAAAATTAAAATAAAATGAAACATGCTTTAATAAGACTTCGCTTTCTTAATGAATTACCCATTTCTCTTCGAATAAGATAATACAATATGTAGATTTCTTTACTTTATTTATCTATTTTCAACAATAACATTTCTCAAATTGATAAGCTTAATTTACATACTATTTGCTAAATGATGTTCAAGAATTACGTCACATAGTACAATCGTGTACGTAATACTTGCACATAGTTTGGGAAAATTTCACTTGAACACACCTTTTCAAATGTTACCATTACAACAAAAAGTCAGTGAAGAAAAAACCAAAATCGTGCGCATTTCGTATGGGAAAATTCGAAACTTTAAAATTAAATATCTCGGAAACTAGACATTTGCGCACCAAAATGTTTGCAGATTCGGTTTAAGGGTGTAAAAGCCTACTTTGAAAAAAAAAAAAAAAAAAATCGGGGCGTGGCTTAAACGCTTCACTTGTTCCAATTCTAAAAATAAATATAAAATTATACAATGTTTTTTAATTCTAAATCTATATATTTTCTTAAATCAACAGCATTTTTCAGCGCACATGAGTATTAACAAGTTTTAATAGATGAATGGTCATTACAATTAATATTGGTTAACATTTTATTGTTTATTGTTTTTAAATTTTCACATAAATATTCATCTAAATCGTATATTTGTGAGATATTTAAAAAATCTTGGAGCCACACCTTCTTCTCAGAACCCTTTACAAAGGTTTTGTGAATAATTAAGTTTGATTGAAGGAAATGTTTTACATCTTCTAATGAAAAGGCACCATCATCCCATTTAAGTACATGCTTATTGTTAGTTAACCAATTATTTTGTTTTAGATATCCATTGCTCAACTGATGGAAATTGAACGGTGGTTTCATTAAAAATTTAGCACAATGAGTAATATTGTAGCAAATTGCTAGCTCCTATAATGTAAATGTGTTGTTAAAGCTTTTGAAACGTTCTCTAAATCTCATAAGTGTAGTTCTTTGATATGAGGTTCTATGCATGTTTTTTTATTTCACCAGTAAGTGGTGTATATTTAATAACACGATCGTTTATGAGTACGCAAAAAGCAGTTGTACCGGCTTCAACAATTGTGTTTGTTTTAAATTCGATGCGAATATCAATGGGACCGGTTTTAACTTGTTCATTCTGATGAGTTACATCAATTACTATAATAGGATTTTTCATATATTGTTCACGAGTTAGTAAGGGTTGCGGTTCACGCATGTAATAACTTTGTTGAAACTTTGAATACATATCATAGAGCAAAGAATAACGATCTTTTGTAAAGTTAATATTAAGATCATCGTATGGATATGTTTCAGAATTTAGATGAACCTTAACATCACTAATATCGCAATGTTGTAGTTTCATCTCCTTTTCAAATGTTAACAATACAAATCCAGGTCTTTCGTTTTGTGGCGCTAATTTAACATTCCATAAATGATTTTGAGCGTTAGCAACAAACGGATTAAAATAACAATCCCAACTTCGAAATGATAGCGAGATTGGCTGTCGACTTTGAATTACTTTAAAAATTTATAGTTTTGATGAATCATTCAATTGGATATTAGGTACCTTCCAAGAAACGTGGGTTATTAATAATTCTGGAACCTCCTGGGACTCAGTCGAGTATACAGCTCTTGCATCTGATTTGGAGCGTAATAATATCAATTCATGTTTCGCGTTCAATAATACTTTATTATAATCTTCGGCGAAGCCCAACAACATTTTGAGTGGAACACAAAAATCAAAACATGATTTTTTAGGGTGTAACTTATCAATCGGTGTCCATCCAGCATTTCTAAGCATAGAACTTTCATTAGCATTTCACGAAACAAAATTTGTTGTTGTTATTGTCGCACCCAAATAGCGAGTACGGTCAATTTCTACACCATTTAGTTCATATCGAATTTCATCAAATAAATAACTCATACAATTATTTTTCAAACGAATGTTTTCATTATCTTTTAAGGATACTTTTCTCTCAATATAGAGTAGACTTTCATAGGGTAGAATATAAAGATCTTGATTTTGAATTGTGATGCGTATTTCATCATTGTTATTAAAAGATTGTGAAATTCCTTTTTAGTGATACGATCGTCACGGATCGGTTTTTGCAATGTATCGATTATTTCACTCATATTCGATCTATTATAGTTTTAATTTAAAACCCAAATATTTCAAGTATTTCTTGTTCGCAGTTGAAAGAACTTTGTTTCGATTTTGTTGTTTTTGTTGTTGATTTTGATGATAATTCGTTTTATGTCCACGTTGATCAACAACTAGGGGCTTACTAATCATTGGAGATCCTCTCAAAGGATTTTTATAGTATACTAGCTGGGCCCGGTCCGCTTCGCTGGGCCTAAATAATTTTTTGTTGTTGCATTGTCTCCAATGTAATGGATGAAAGTAATTTTTAAATATATATGTTTAATTGGTGTTTATACTGTGGAGTTAATTTTGTACAATTTTATAGAGAGGAAAATTGATGTAGCGATCGGTATTGAAATAGGTTTTGATGAATGAATGAATGATTCGTATTGTATGTATGTATGTAGCGCAGTAAAGTATGTTTGGAAGATTATTTAAATTAAATTAAATGACATGTGGTATAAGTATTTGAAACAAATGCCGTTAATTCGGCCGGTGCAAACGACTGGATTACGATCTTTGAGCTTTGGTACGTAGCCGAATGCTCGCACAAAATGGCCCAGCAGTGTAAACACTTGAAAACGAACAAATCTGTAGATTCCGATGCTGGTGCGGGAGGGAATATTCAGTCAGTGTAAGCGGTTGCACGAACGGAATTTCGTTTACGATTGGAGTTCGCGACAAAAGTTGTGTTCGCTCCTACGGTCTAAGTGCACCTTCAAATTAAGTAAAAATAAGTACCTTTATCCCTTTTAGACAAAATTAAACCGAAAATTTCCTTAGGAAGGGAAATTTGCCTAAAGTTGGCTGCACTGGTTGAGCGCCCCGTCTGTGAGGAGTGTTGCCACATTGAGAGACGTTCTCTTGTGTTTTTGTAAATTTTTCTTGGGGGAAGAAAGTGATTTCTATAACTTGTTGGGACAATTTTGCAGTGCTTATTTGCCGAAAAGGCCAATTGCAGTGTGTGCATTTAAGTCAAGTTTAATTTAATTTTCATTCGCAATGGACGTCTTCTCATAATATTAATGGCGGTTTGCCCGCATTAAGGTCCCCATAAGCCAACGCGAACAACGCCGCAGCCGGTACGGAACTTGAACAAAAATGTTGCTTGAATATGCGATACTGCGTTTTTTTAAAGAAAATTTATAAATGATACACATTTTTAGTTGTAGCTTTGAAATTTTTCACCGCAAACAAATTTTTTTATTCCAATATCTTTGCTGGAAGAATTTTCGAGAAAGTACCGCGGCCGCGGAATTTTGGGTATTTTAAGTTGTAATGAAGTACTGTGTGTAGGGTTACTGTGAAAGTGGGCGACTTTCGCAGTGAGCATTTAAGGTCGCCACACATGAATGCAAAATGTCGTTGGTGTCGTGGTACTTTTTCTTGAAAATACGATAGTGCGCTCTAGAATGATATGCATTTGTTTTTGTTTTTGTGAAATTTTTCAGCACGAAAAAATGTATCCGAGCCGAATGTCGCCCTGCAATTTTTGAGCAATTTTTGGGGAATTTTCGCCGCAGTGTGTGGGAGCTTTAAGGGTATAATTTAATTTCCATTCACAATAGACATTTTTCCGTAGTTATTTGGAATGTAAATGGCAAATGCATTAAAGTGGAAATGAAGTACTGTGAAAGTGGTGCACTGGGAGATTGGGGCAAATTATGGAATTGCGAATATGTAATACTCAAGGAGAAGCCGCGTTATTTTGGCATTGCCTTAGGTTTTTTCCATTGTTGAAAAGTTACATGCAATCAAATGGAAATAACCTTAATTATTACTCCCTGCTGCATTTAATGTTGAAAATACACGAAGTTGTAGAAATTTGTGATCGGTACATTGACTTGAAATACTTTAGAAAATCGATTTCATACTTTGAAAGAAACTGAAAGGGTTTTTTAACCCGCAGGTATGGTAACACTGCTGGGGTGGGGAAAAATTAAGTCCTAGGTGGCAACCAAGTTGATTTTTGATCATATGGTATTTGCTTTAAAAGATTCACAAATGTGAGAGAAATACGTATTTTCTAACTTGTGGGCGGTAAAAGTGGCCGTGTCAAAACCTATCCTATGTCACGACTCACGACCCCTAGAACACACATATAAATTTTGGTGAGAATCGGTGCTGTAGTTTTCGCGTCTACTGGTGACAAACATACACGTCTCTTTTATATATATAGATAATCATTTTTTTTTTGTTTTACTCTTCAGGTTTTAAATGAAGTCTAAGTGAAATTGTTTCTCCACGAAAATTAAGCAGTTCCCCGTCTTGATTAACAATTTTGATTGTAATTGAACTTATTTCTCTTGTATTAACTGGTAAATAAATAAGATTATTCGGAATTTCACCTATTTTGTAGCCGGGTTCAACATTAATTGAAAACTAATGTAGTGTATGCGCCAACACCCCGTTTATATATGAAACACTGACAATATTGCATTCAATGGAGACTATATTGTTTTTTGTTATCAACAAACTATTATTTGATGCATATTCTTCGCCTGCTTTCAATACAATTTTATCGAAGCCAACAACGGTGCGAAACTCCGTGGTTTATTGAAAAAAATATCATCGATATTTCGACTATATCATCAAATTCATACGATCCAATTAGTATTTCAATAACATGATTACCAATATGAAACATGTTATTGTCTACATCTATATTATGTATTGAATGATATGCATGAAAATTTACAACAGCACATTGATAGTTTTTTTTCAACTGTATTGGTGGGAAATAATGTTCAGTTAAAATTGACTCGTTACCGCTTAAATTTAATGTTATTGACATCTTGAACGTTATTTATGTACTAACAATGAAAAAACGTTGTTATATTATTAAAAAAGAAAAGTTTTTGATTTTATTCAGTAAAAATACATGTTACATTTTTTTATTTTACTACATCTTTCTTACTTATCCATGAATTATGATTATTGGGGAACCCTAACCATTTAACGAAAGCTTTATCTCCTTTGGTTTTAAGAATC
This sequence comes from Heteromyza rotundicornis, assembly GCA_951394025.1. Taxonomy (NCBI): domain Eukaryota; kingdom Metazoa; phylum Arthropoda; class Insecta; order Diptera; family Heleomyzidae; genus Heteromyza; species Heteromyza rotundicornis. Next base: position 35,138,165 of record OX596012.1, read on the forward strand.
TTCTCCACCAAATATGTATTGGGAAAATTACTTTTTAATAATTCATATTCATAAAATCCACCTTTAATCACATGACCTTCGTAATCTTTTAATATATAAGTAGTAGGGTTTGTGTTTTGTATATGATGAATTGTAGATATTTCAGTTGTCCATTTTGGTGTGTAGCCTTTTTCAAAAACATGTTTATATTTACTAATTCGCACACTATCGTTAATCTTGAATCTCGGTGTACGATACATTTTCAAGTTGTTATATGCAGTATCTAATATTTCCTTTTCATTAGATGGGTTGACATTGCATGGAGCTAACTGAATAGTTCTATGTACTCTATTATTGTAATCATTAATTAAATTTTGATACTTTTCAATCCACTTGTATGTTCCATGACAACTAAACTCTTTCCACATCATTTCCTTTAGCATTCTGTTAAAGCGTTCGGCAATAGATGCTTTCAATACACTATACGTTGAGTAATGATTAATTTTGTGTTGTTGCATCAAGTTGTGAAATACTTTGTTGAAAAACTCTTTTCCGTCATCAGTTTGAAGGTTACGTGGTATGCGTCCTTGTATGAGTATACTTTTCATGGCTTTTGTAACATCATCAGCTTTATTTTGTTTTCAGCGCTTATCCCCATGCAAATTTTGAAAATGTGTCTATAACTGTGAGCAAGAAGCGATAACCTTTATTATATGTGGAGTATGTACCCATTTCTACAAGATCAGCCTGCAAAGATCATCAATACCCTTCATTATCACCTTTCGACGTGGGAAATTTCGTCGAGATTGTATATAATATATTTATATAATATATAATAATATATAATAATATTATATAAATTAATAGTCGCAAACGATCTACTAGTTCATTAGGATTATCCCAATATACGTAATTTGTTTTAGTTGAATTTAATTTCATTAGCCCAGTTCTTTATGTGAGGATTTTATTGGTGTTGATGTTGCTGTTGTTGTTGTTGATGACGTTGATGATAAATTAGCATTTTTGAATAATTTGTTTATATTTATGTGCTTTGGTTCCTTTTATTTGTTTGTGTGCGTTAAAATTTGTCGATCTCGATTTGTAAGTATTTAATTCTGTTTCGTTATATGTTTTTGGAGGTTTTTTTATAAAATAACAGACTAAACAGACCGTCTGTGAAATCCCAACTGTTAGCTCCAATTTGTATTTTATTAGCAGTTATTTTAAGGGGCAATTTACCAAATCGCCAATTACCATCTAAACCTCTGTTGACTCCATATACCAAATCTAATTTGTTGATTTTATTCAACAATGATAAATCTGATTTTATTTTGGAACTATTGCTATCATTTGTGTTGTTAATAGTAGTATCTTCATTCGTATTTGTATCGCTTCTATTTGTTTCTGTTTTGAAGTATTCGGATTCGTTTCTTTGAATTGGTGAACTGAACGCTAGAGCTTCTTTTCTTTGAGTTGGGTACGTAGAGTCTAAATTTATAGATTTAAAGGTGTCATCATCATCAGATTCATTCTCGACCTTCTCCTGTTTAAATTCTTCCTGTTTTATACTTTTATATTTCTTAGCTGTATCAATAAACTCCTTTAATGGTTTTGTTTTGGGTGAAAATTGTTTTTCTAGATTATCAGTTTCTGTTAATTCTCCAGTCTTTATAGCTTGAAACTTTATTTTTAAGACATTCCTCGCACTTATAATGTTTTTCATCAATTTTTCATCCATTGACCTTAATTTTGTATATCAGGTTTCGATCACACCAGATCAGGTTAAATAGCAGATCACAGGTTAAATATCAGATCAGATCTGATCTGATCAAAGTTGTAAATATTACTAATGGGTGAATTTCTATAGAGCGTCCTTTTATAATTTTATAAATATATCGAATCCCTTTCGATATCTACCATTCTCAATGGGGTCATCTTTATTTATAACAAGAAATCCGTGTTTATCTCGCCAACATTCAGTACACATTTCCATAAAGTTTTTAAAACTCATGTCTGTACCCACATGATCGTTATATATATGTTTAATATTTATTTCATCTTGTTGATTATAATCATATTTGCATTGTCTCGTATCAAATGTTTGGGTATTCGTGTATACGTTTGACATAAATAGAAACTATCAATATTGTTACGTCGACCCATACAAAAATAAGATCGTATATTATTTTGTTTTTCGCATGCAACATCATCAAATATCATTATCGAATTACTTTTCGCCTTTTCTGGTAGTAAAACTTCATCATTCTCAGAAAATGTAAAATATCCCATTCCCTTGATCGGTTTAATCAATTTACTCAGATATTGATATTTCGGTTGATGCAATGACTTTGAATATATGTAAATATTTTCAAATTTTAATCCATTCGGACTCTCTATTAAACTCAACATTACGTTAGTTTTTCCACAATTCGATGGTCCCACGATTAATGTTCTCAATGTATTCGGTAGTAGCGATCCATGTCTTGGTTGCTGATTTGATAAGTGAGGTGTTGCTTTAGCATTCAAATTTTGCACAACAATCTGTTTTTGTTGTTTTGTGAAGCGCATCTTCATATCAACTAAAAAATTTTATATATCAACGAAAACTTTTATACAATATTTTTAGTCAAAAAAAAAATATATATATAATGGGAATGACATACATCAAACGTTTTAGTAAAAAACCAACCATCAAAGGCTATGGTTTACTTGACACAATTATAAACAAGTTACCCATAGAACTACATCTACCAGGATATCAGTTTTGTGGACCAGGAACAAAATTACAAAAACGTTTAAAACGTGGCGATCAAGGTTTTAATCCACTCGACGCTAGTTGTAGAGAACACGATATTGCGTACTCAAAATCTAAAGAATTAAATCAACGTCATATAGCGGATAAAATATTAGCTGAACGAGCTTGGGAACGGGTAAAATCTAAAGAAAGCAGCATTGGTGAACGTGCAGCCGGTTGGTTCGTAACAAACGTCATGAAAACTAAAACCAAACTAGGTATGGGGTGTGTAATGAGAGGGCCGAAAAAACGTGGATTGAAAAATAAAAAAACATTTTCTTCAGCAATAAAAAATGCGACTAAAATGCTAAAGAAAGTTAAGCCAGACAACATTCAAGACGCTATTAAAATTGCTCAAAAATCAATTAGATCTACCATAGGAAATAAAAAACATTCTATAAAAATTCCTCGAGTAATATCTGTACCCAAAGTAGGAGGGTTTTTACCACTTGTACCTATACTAACTAGAGACCGACCGAAATTCGGTTTCGGTTTTTCGGCTTTTCGGCCAAAAAAAGCTGTTTCGGCCGTGTTTCGGATTCGGCCGAAAAATAAAATATCGCTTTCGGCCAAATTTCGTTTTCGGCCGAAATGTCTATATTTCCGCCGAAAATTTCGGTTTCATAGAAAAATGTAACAATTAAATAACAAAGATTACACTGATCGACAAAACTGAACTTTTTGTGTGTTAAATATACTTGATAGACAAATTCTTATGTATTTTGCACGCTGGATACGAAAATAATAGTAATGAAATTTGTACAGCACAAAAAAATGCAATTTTTGTGGCGTTTGCAGGAAAATTGTGCGTGCTGGAAAAATTTAATTAAATATTTTCGGATTTAGCGTATCAAAATACATAAGGAACAACCAAGTGGATAAAAGCGGTATGTAACACAAATTTAAGTATTGATCATAGTTTCGAAGAATCAGAAGCGAAAAAGAAGACATGTCCTATCGGAGTAGATCTACTACTCTCGCGATGATTTATAAATTTCTACTCCTCTACTTCGGTAGCAGATTTTTCTACTTTCCTCAAGATATTTACTACTACTATGGTAAGAAATCTACTCCTCAAAATATTATGTGAGTTTCATACAATGCAAAAGTTCTTTCTACAAATCTGCTTCCCCGACAGAAATTTGTACTACTCTCGTAGAATTTCTAGTACTCTACGCATAAACCCATATCTATTCCCCTCTCTTGAAATCTACTACCCTGACAGTAATTTCTACTACTCTTGATTTTCACGCATTTGATAATTTGCTTCTAAATTCATCTAATTCATGATCTGAACTTAAAATGATCGGCCCATATTCATAGTCAAATTAAGCTCCAATTTAACTTTAGTAATCTACTAAGTTGACAGATAATACACTGAACTGGCAGCTACTAAGCTGGTTCTAAAGTTTAGCAGCTACTAAATTTGACTATGAATATGCGCCATCGATTTCAGCCTACTGATAAGCTTAATTATGTACCACTTTATTACATTAAAACTCACAATTGTTTCTTTTATTTTTTCGGTTTCGGCTTTGGTTTCGGTCGAAATTACAAAAATTAAAAAACGGCCATTTTGGTTTCGGCCATTTCGGTTTCGGCCGAAATTAAAAAAAGCGATTTCGGTCGGTCTCTAATACTAACAGCACTCGGTGCAATCGGTGCATTAGCATCAGGAGGTTCGTCAATTGTAAAGACCATTAATGAAGCGAGAGCAGCAAAAGAACAATTGCATGAAGCTCTCCGGCATAATAAAAATATGGAAGCGGATGCGATCGGCAAAGGTTTACATCTTAAACCATATAGAAAAGGACTTGGATTCTATTATAAACCCTATTCAAAAAACTCTTAAGTAAGCTACCCAAAAGAGCATTAACTGATGTTGATTTACGAAAATTCGCTGTGAATATACCACACTTTAGAGGAGTATTTATGCTAGATGAACTACCAAAACGCGTACATCAAATTGAAAGCGGTATTGTGAATCTGGATTCATCTAGTGGAATTGGTACACATTGGGTAGCATATTACAAAGACAAAAATCGGAAGGAATATTTTGATAGCTTTGGGAACTTACCTCCTCCGAAGGAAATCATCAAATATCTTGGAAATCGTAACCTAACGTATAACTATAATCAATTACAAAACTACAATTCTTTTAACTGTGGACATTTATGTCTAAAATTTTTATTTGAATTTATTTGATAAAAACAAAAGTTTTTTAAACATATTTTTCTTGTTTCAATTATTATATAATTTTCTTATATTTAATATCCGAAGAGGAATATTTATTCTGATCATTCTTCTCGTTGGTGTTCTTCTTAAATGGGTTATGAATTATTTTATATTGTTGCTCCTTCTTTTTACCGTCCCCAATTAAACACTTTTCTTTTGTTTATAAAAATACATGTTCAATCACATATTTATTTGTTTTGTTTCTTTTTTGAATATGCATACATAGTTAACAATATATACACAAAAATAGCTGAATTTGCAAATTTAAGAAATATTCATATATTTTTCGAGGTCTTGTCTTCTACATTTTTCAATTTGTAGTGCTGGATACATCATCCTCTTGGAGTGCTCTCCTCCAGCTAAACAAGTCGTCGTCGTGGGTGCAGCAATAATACCGCAATCGTCCCGAGTCATCGCAATGTGCTGCGATGCCAGGCACTGTTGTTAAAAACGAGACCATTATAAATGGAACCCGCTCTACGCTTCGTTCCGATATTGGGAATTCCCTCTGAAACACATGAGAATAAGCCCCTGCAAAGAAAAAAAAAAAGAAAACAAAATTCAATTAATAAGTTTTTTCATTGTTTTAATTTTGCTCCTTCTCACTAAACCCAGAAACCCCATATTAACACTACTCATCAACATTGAAATTTTTAATTTTGGTCAAAATTTTAAACCAAAAAGGTGGAAATTTTGAACTTTTGGTTTAAATTTTCAACCATCAAGTTGAAATTTTTAACTTTGGTCAAAATTTAAAACCATAAAGGTTGAAATTTTTAACTTTTGTTTAAAATTTTCAACCATCAAGGTTGAAATTTTTAACTTTGGTCAAAATTTTAAACCACGAAGGTTGAAATTTTTAACTTTGGTTAAAATTTTCAACCAAGAAGTGTTAGGTATACTAAATTATTAAAAAACAAACATACTAATATTTATTAATGAGTTAGCAGTTTTCCTTTTAATATTAGTTAATTTCATTTTATATTTCTTTCGTAGAGTGGGAGAAATAAAAGTTCCCTTTATTTTTTAACCCATGCAACCCTTGCAGCTGATTCATTTCACTCGCCTAAACTTCGAGTCTCGATTTCAGAGCTGTAAGCGTTGTAGCTTATATTCTCTTTCTTTTCCGAAATCAACTTGTCTGTGAAAGACGTGTGAAGCTGAATTATAAAATCGTAAAACAAAGTTGATAGAAAAGAAATCAGAATTTATCTTATTAATCAATAAGCATAGCATAAAATTTATAAGTGCACTAGATTAAATATTGCAAAGCGCAAAAGCTCAAAGAAATAGCTCAAGCTAGTTTACGTATTTAAGTGTTTTTCCCATAACCTAAATTGAAAAGGTTTTCCATCAAGACGCCATTTACAACCATATTCAAAATTTGGTACTTCTGTGGCTACAGGTAAAGTCTCAAACGCTGTCTAAAAGTGCATAGCAAAAGTTATATATATTTGTATAATTTTCCCTCCCCAAAAACAAATTCTGAAACTGATCTGAAATTTTCATCATACGCGAAAAGCCACGCGACTTCATTGTTCCCCTCCATTTTGATTTAAAGACATCGGAGATCGCGAGTAGCGAGTGAGCCCACGGATCGGTGACCAGCGTCAGTGCCAGTAGCTTCTTGCCATTGGCACAGAAAGTGCACAAGGATTTAAGCAAATGAATATTAGTAGAATTACTGATATTTGACATACAGCTAAACTAAATTGAAATAGTACCTAGATTTAAAAACTAAGTTATTTGAGCTTTACATTCCCATACATACTACTTATATTAATATTTTAGTATTTAGATTGAGTTGACTTAGAACCACTTATCCACTTGTTAGTTGCAGAAACCCATAATGTGGTGAGTGTCAAAATAACAAACAAATGTAAATAATTATAACATAAAACCATACAATCTATAATTAGAAAAAAGTTATAACAAGACAATCGCGAAATATCCATAATATAAAAAGTGCCTTATTTCTTCTTGTATGAATGGTTAATAAAATCATGCATTTATCATTATAAATTTGATGAGTTAAAGAAAATTGCATAAAGTTATTGTTTTAACACTTACTGTATTTCTATTAAATATAATATGATTTAAAATAACCTAATTTCTATACCATGCAAATTTCAATGCTATCCTAGTTATATACTCAAATTACATTCAAAAAATTGTCTCAATATGGATAAGCTAATTTTTAAATGATTTCTTTTTAAATTTAAATATCATTAGTACTATTTAAATTTTGAAATGTTATGGTAACCCTAATTTTGTTATCAATATCAAGTGTCTACCTTTGTCTCATAGCTTAAAACTATTCGCTCAACTTAATATTATAGTTTTAAGTTTTGTTTCATTCATTGGTTCTTATCTCTCTTACCTTTAAGTTACCTACAACAAAATAATTTTTAAACGAATAAATATCGTTGTTAAAATTTCCCTCTTATATTAAACCTTAATTCCTAATATGAACTAAACTCTCTTTTATTTGAGGAATTTTCTCTCTCTCTTGAAGAAGTAATGTAAATAGAGTTTTCGATGTTAATTCTTTTGAGATCATAATAGTTTTGCAAAATTACTCACTGCATTAGTGGCTACTTTTTAAAATGGCATGAGTACATTTTTTTATGCTTACGCGTTTCGCATATGAGGGTGAAAGATCCACGCCACAACCGACTCAGCTAGTCGCTCAACAACCAGCATGCCGACGACACCCTACCTTGCGAATCTATATAAATGTATTTAAATATTTTTGTATATAGCGCGCGTAACAGAAGGTTGAAATGTTCAACCATTTTGGTTTATGTACTCATAATTTCCGCAATATTTTCAACTTTAAAGTTTAAAATTTTAACTTTTTTGGTTGAAAAACTCTTTTTTACTTAATTTCAACTTTTAAAGTTGAGATTCTCAACCTGTTTTGGTTAGGATAAATATGTTAACTTAAAAGGTTGAAAAATGAAACCTGAATTTTCGACCGTGTACAAGTACAGTCGAACCCGCTTTACTGAAACACGAATTTGTCAGACATTTTGTTTCACCAAAATAATCCTGGGGATGAATTTTCGTTTCACTTAAGCTGGTTTTTCGTTTAAGCGGATTTCTCTTAAGCGGTATCGACTGTAAAAGATATATACGGTCAAATGGGTATACGTACAATTTGCTACCGCGGTAAAAAATGTATTTTATACAGAAAATTATACAAAAAAAAACAAAATTTGTTTTTTATTCAAACAATTTAATTTTTTGAAAAAAAAAATAACTTAATTGGAAAATTTTGCGAAAGGCGAAGGGGAATATATCCCCTTTATACCCCCCCCCCCTATTTACGCCACTGGGTGGGATTACAGCTGCCACCAGGTGTGTCTTTGGGACAATTTATGTGTGAACCACGTGTAATTCTTCAATTGTGAGTTGGTATAATCCCAATAGAGGTAATTAACCCAAAAACAGTCCAATGACGTACCTGGTGATAGCTGCAATCCCACCTGACATGATTTACCCATATAAGTTCCAAAGACGCACCTTGTGTCAGCTGCAATCCCACCTGACATGGATCATCCAAAAAATGTCCAATGACGCACCTGGTGACAGCTGCAATCCCACCTGACATGATTTACCCATAAAAGTTCCAAAGACACACCTGGTGGCTGGTGTAATCCCACCTGGCATGATTCTACACTGAAATAAAAAAATCATTTAAAATTGAAATTGCCTGCCTTTCAATTTTAATTTCAAGACAAAATTTGTTAATTTGATGAGAACTGCATCATTCCATACGTTTTTCATGTCATATTGATACTATTTTTGTTAAATTGGTATGAAAAACAATAAATTGATATTATAACGTTTTACACTCCATTATCAATTCACAACATCAAACTTGCAACACCACTTATCAATTAATATACCATCAATATTAAGAAACTCACGTAAATTTACATGAAAAAATTAAGTTTCGATAAGAATTTTCTATCTCTTTTGCAAAAAAATTTGAAATCGATCAAGTAGACTCTGATTCAAAAAGTTGAATCTGAGAAAAAAAGTATTCCTCATTGTTCCGCGTTCTCGTGAAAGTGAAAGTGCAACTCGCAAAAAAAAAAGAAGTGAAAATTAAGTGAAAAGCGAAAAATAAATCGAAAAAAAACTAATTTGAAATAAAATCTAAATGTATATTTAATGAATTACCAACATTTCATGTAACTGAAAATTTTATCGCAGACATTGTTCATGATTTATTTGAAGGCGTTTGTAGATATGATATATGCGAAGTATTAGTTAATTTCATTTCAAAAAAAAAAAAAATTTCATTGGAAACGTTTAATTACAGAAAGCAGATGTTTAACTATGGTGAGACTGAGATTGGAAATTTATCGCCACCGTTGACACTACCTCAGTTACTAAAAAATAAAATCAAAATGTCAGCTCGTGAAATAATGACATTTCTTCATTTTCTACCTCTTATTATAGGCGATCGTATCCCAGAGGATAATAGAGTTTGGACTTTTTTGATAACTCTCATAAAAATCGTAGATAGTTGTTTAATGAGCACATTTGATAATGAAATTCTCAACAAATTGAGCGTTTTAATCAAACATCACAATGAAAGTTATGTAGAACTTTTTGAAAAGCCCCTTAAGCCAAAATTTCATTTTTTAGTTCATTATGTTAATATTATTCAGCAATCCGGACCACTTAAATATCTGTGGAGCTTTCGTTACGAGTCTAAGCACAGAGAAGCAAAGACTTACGCCAGAAATACAACCTCGAGAAAGAATTAGGGAATTCACAAGGGTCTCGTATTGTCGTATCATCGTGTTTGAAAAAATACAATTGTTGTGAGCACATCCATTGCAGAAAAATCTAGTACTGCCATTTCAGAGAGGGAGAGAAAAAGAGAGCGAACAAATTATATTGCAAATGTTCAACCTAACCTAAATTCGTTCGCCACGGGATGCGTGCCACCATTCGCGGAGGTGCTGATGCGGCCCAAATCAAGGATCGGAAGAAATATTGCGCTTCGATTCAATATTTTCAACAAGTCGCGCACGGTTAATGGATTCAAAAGAAGAAAAATCAATCGAGAGTCATAGAAACACAGGTTGCAAAGTTGTATTATCGTATTTTTTTTTTTTATGGAAAACAGCAACAACATTTTCACAACTATTGTATTTTTTTACGACAATAGAACAATACGACCGATACGAGACCCTTGTGAATTCCCTTAATATATCGTACACTTTAAGCACGAAAGCACCTTTAAAATTCTCTGCCTTCCTCAAAAGTAATGAAAATGGCATCGCAAATCCGCTTACGTATGAAAAACCATATTGCTTCAATATAGAACTTTGCAATTATTTCAGTTCTATTAAAAATTTTGAAAAGTTGAAATTTCAATTTAAAGACTCCATGTCAACAAAACTTCTTACTTTTAAAGGAACTTCTTATAAAAGAGGATATTTTTTAACAACAACAAACAAAGAATTTGTTGAACTTTATAAAATTGAAGACATTTTTTTAAAGGAACTTCTTATAAAAGAGGATATTTTTTAACAACAACAAACAAAGAATTTGTTGAACTTTATAAAATTGAAGACATAGTAATAAGTAATGAAATTAAAATTTTTTGTATTGTAAACAAATATGACATAGTTTCTTTTTCTGAACACTACCAATCGTATATTGTAGGTTCCAGAAGTAATATATTTGAAATAATAAATTTAAAAGTTTTTACAGGACCACCCATTCATTTATATTATATATATTATATCAAAATACAGTTGGGATCCCATCAATTCCATTTTTTTTTTCATATCAAATTCTAGTTGGTATTCCATCAAATCACCACTTTTTTTTTATCAATTCTGCATTATTCATATCCAAATAGTTACTCATATCAAAATGATAAAGCAAATTTGATATCATACACTATCGGCCATTCAATTTTCGTAAACGAAAATTGAAGATTTGATGGTATTTTTTGCATTTTTTTGGTTCGGTGTACTCGGCTTGATTCGCCCAAAAAAGACTAGTGGTACATTTATGTTATTCCAAAGAAAAAATCGAAGACTTCGAAGCTTCGAAGTTTTTTAACCTTCGAAGCTTCGATATATTCGTCACAGCTTCGAAGTATTCGAAGTCTTGGGAAAAACTTCGAAGATTCGAACTGCGAAGTATTTCAGATTTTTTGTCATGGAAATAGGCCTTAAACTATTGGCAACCAGTGTTGCCGTTTTGGTATAAATATGCCAAATTTGGTATTTTTTTTTGCGTTTGGTATCTTGGAACCTTTTTTCTCGTTTTGGTATCCTTTTTCACACTTTGGCCATAAAAATTAGTAAACACTTTTTCAGTAGTAAACATTTTTTTGTATGCAGTAATTCTTGTGAATATTTTTAAAATTTTACTACTTTTTATGCATACGGCTTTTGTTACGGAGCAACACAAGCAACACATAAACAAATCCTGTTAAAAAAAAACTCCTTGCCTATCAACCAAATTTTTATTGGAAGTAAAGCAGTGATTTACTTGATTTTTCTCGGAAGGATTTAGTAGACTTATCTATTATAACTATCAGTAAAGTTCTATCTGAATTTGAAATAACTTTATTACCTTTGGTGTCTACTTTTTCAAATTTGTTGAGAGAAAATACACTTATTGACGTGACTGAAAGAAACAGTTTTTTGCATTCGTTTCCATCAAATTACTTTCGATTGCGGTCTACGATTTAAGTTACTACAATACAAGTGTATTTTCTCTAAAATTATTCAACATTTGCAACAATTACTCCTCAAAAACATTAATTCTTTGATTGTACTTAAACATTCTTCTAAATAGTTAAAAATTGAGAAATTCGAAGGGCTAGCACTTTTACCCGGTAGATTTGAATGAGCCTTTTTACACTATCCGTTCCATGACGAAAAATCTGACAAAGATCTAATAAGAACTGCGGTAGTGAAAACGGGATAGACAATTATGCACCGAAATTCCATACAAAAAACATAAAAGGTGGCAACTCCATGCTTTGTTTGTTTACATTTTCATATAAAAACTGTCAAATTTCGTCATGCATATGTTAGTGTAAATTCTAAAAACGGCATGCCCATGCGTCATGGGAATGACTGTGTAAATAGGCTCAATAAGTACAACTTTTGATCTCAAGCAATTCTAGTACAAACATTCTTCGTATGTACAAATTATGAATTATTTTTTAAGTGTATACGTCCGTTCCGCAGTCACTCTGTACAAATGAATTTTTTGATATACAGTGCATTGTAAAAATTGAACGAGGTACGGATTCAGTCTAAGACACTAGTACCTTTTATTTTGTACCATTAATTTTATAAAAAAAACTGTTATGAACAAACGAATGTATCCAATGTCAAAAATATATGTATGAATCCCAATAAACTTGTTTTATTGTTTGAGGGAAAAATTGTGTATCTGCAATTTTTTTTGGTATCTTTTTTTCTATTTTGGTATCCTTTTCAAAAAATGTTGGTACTAAATTTTTTTGGGCAGTGGCAACACTGGTGGCAACACTTAATATGTTGCAAACAAATATCGGTGTGCTCGATACATAATTGTTTTTTTATACATCACTATTTGGCCTGCATTTCATAGCTTTCAGTTTTAGTAACTTGGTAAAATGGCTTCTTCAGGTTCGTCTAATGTTTTAAATTACAAATTTAATATGTCTAAATAATTTTAAAATTAGTAATCGGATTTTCGTTTAGTGATTTACAAAATTTTCTCCGCACATGAATGTGACATTTTCGTTTTTGTCATACATTTTAGAACTTATCTCCTCGTGGCTTTCGTACACGTAATGAGATTTCTTAAATTACCATAATAAATTTTGGATAAGCTCAGTATAATTCAATGTCTCATGCAGATAAATACAATTATTTTTAATATTACAACTTGTCCAAACATTGATTAATTCAATACAGTCATTTAATGTGGTCTCCCATTTTAAATGAATTTCGATGACCATTTTGTATCTAACTATGATTTGTGGTTTCATGGCGCAAAGAGTGTCGGTACGATTTATTATATTTTTAAAAAGCATAAAAACAATTTAAGAAATGCTTTTAATATCTAGATTTACACTCAGTATTTTATAATCAAACTTTTCTGGCAGTACATTTGTGGCTTTGGTGTATAAGTTGGCCTGGACTCTTTCTGCACTTTTCTTTTGGCTTAGGTGTATTAGTTGGTCCAGACTTTTTTGCTCTTTTTTTTTATTCTTATGCATTTTCACGTTCTAAAACGAAATCCGAAAGAGTTTTGCTCCGCTCGCTTATGGTTTCCGAGATATTTGCATTCAAAGTTCCGAAATTTCCAATATAAAATGTTCAATTTGTTCTTTCTGTAATGTTTTGGTGACATATTAAAAAGGTGTCTGCAGTCATTTTAAGCACGCTTTTTTTTGGATAATTTTGAAACATTACAACAACACCACAATTACCGTAATACAGTTGTGTTATTGTTGTTGTTGTAATTTTGATGTAGTGCTGTTGCATTTATCTTGTAATGTTGTTGTAATATTGCTGTTGTATATTACATTATACTGTTGTAATGTTGTTGTAATTTTATTGTAACAACCCCACAAAAAAGTATGGAACGTAGAAACTATTACAAACAAGCAACAATAACACGCATCCATTTAAACATGAACAATTTTTCGCTTGCGCTAACTCCTTTCCTTTTCAACAGTCTTCACAACTTCAGACCTTTTCCTTTCCTAAATATAGTGACCCAGAAAAGGGCCTTTGGGTATTTGGCCCGATAAAGAGCCATTTGTTCTAAATCAATTTTGGGATTCAAAACGAGATTTTCCATTCCATAATTAAGTCAAATACCTTTCTTTGTTTGTTTGAATTCATTTATTTATTTCCAATAACTCAATTTCCATAAATTTATTTTTAAAAAATACTTATTTTGTTGTGAAATACATAAACATCTGTTACGTAATACTTGCACGCATTCTGAACAATTCCCATTGAACTCACCTTTGGTGAAATGACTCCAAAAGAAGAACAAGAATTGATTGAATAAAGAGAACAAATCGAACATTTTATATGGGAAATTTCGGAACTTTAAATGCAAATATCTCGAAAACCATAAGCGAACGGAGCAAAACTCTTTCGGATTTTGTTTTAGTAGGTCAAAACCGGCTTCCAAAAAAAAAAAAATGTGGGGACTGGACCAACTAATACACCTGTTCCTTCTTTTTTATTCATATGTATTTTAACGTTTCAAAACGAAATCCGAAAGAGTTTTGACCCGCTTGCTTATGGTTTTCGAGATATTTAAAGTTCCGAAATTTCCCATACAAAATTTCTATTAACGCAAGTGTACCGAATTCCGGACACTGGTCGCCAGGCCAAATTAAATGCTCTGGAAGATCCATTTAAAACATTCAAAATCAGGAACGAATATTTTTATCACATAGTCTCGGGTATTAACTTTTATTAAATATAAGTGTTTTTTCCAAATGGTTGAGGTTTCTAATGAAAATAAATAATTTTAACTCTTTCGAGCGAAACAAAAAAAATGCTCCTAATTCCGGCCACTGATTTCAGTTGTTCCAAATTCCGGCCACCTGCGCTCCTAATTCCGGCCAACCAGATTTTCAAAGACAAATTAGGTTATAAAATGCTATTGATTTGCAAAATAATTTATTTTTTTAAACTATAATATTAAAAATAAATAAATAAATAAAAAATAATTCATTATTAAACATTTGGTTTATTTATTTGATTTTTAAAAATCATGCAGTGACTAGCAGAAGTATTTTGCATATTCTTTTCCATGTACAGTGCTCTTAGTAAAATTTTATTGAATCTATATTGGTATCATTGGAATGGTCATTGGAAACATTACAACAACAAAGCTGCAATAAGCACCGAAACATTACAACAAAGCTACAATAAGCATTGAAATATTACAACAACAACAACAACATGTAACTGTATAAAAATAGTTGTGATATTGTTGTGATGTTTAAAAAGTACCAACAAATAATAGTGCCCAAAATTAGTGAAGACACCTTTTCAAAGTCACCAATTATACAGGAAAATGAAGAACAAATTGAACACTTTATATGAGAGAAATCGTAACTTTTAAACTTTATATCTCGGACAGTAGATTTTTCCGACCAAATATGTTTGCAGATTCGGTTTTAGGACGTCAAAATACATAATACAAAAATGAAAGAAGGGCAAAAATCGAATGGGCCCTCAAGTACATTTAATCCAAATCTGACACAGCTGCACCCTCCGCCACAATTGAGAGTTTTCTTGTTGTTGCGCCCACTTTTTCCAAATTATTTTTGGAATCAATTAGTTAAGACCCATACAAAAATAATGGTCAAAAAATAGATGAAGTTATAAATTCGAAGTACCGGCCACTGGCCGGATTCCGGAGCACTTCATTTTCACTTTGTAGTGCAACCCAATTTCGGTCACTTTTATTTTGTCTAAAAGTTATCTAACTTTATATTACCGATTTAAAAAACTAAATGAAAGGCATAAAGAACTTAAATTTTTAAGCTTTTTCATGTAAAAGATCAATTAAAATCGAATTTACAATTGAATTTTCACAGAGTCAAAACTGTCTTTTCTTAGGAAATTTACATAAGTATGTTAGAATTGAAAAGCTGATTGCATAAAATCTGTAACACATAGCCTATGACGGATTTAGGTCCTTGTGTACATGAATGTGTAAACAATCAAATAAAAAAAGAAAAAAAAATCATATTGAGTAAAATATATTGTTTAGAAACATTATTGTGACAAGCTTGAAAACACCGAAGTTCCGGCCACTGGACGGAATTCGGAACACTTCACTTTTTAGTGGTACCCAATTCCGGCCACTTCTATTTTGTTAATAATTTATTGTATTTTATGTTTACAACTTAAAGTATTGTATTTTTGTGAGCTCAATAATACACGTATGCACTACATAAAAAAAACTAACAGTTTCCTTTTTTTTTCTTGTGGAAAACTTGATTTTAAATTTTTCTACTTTTTAGCATTTTCCACATTGAAATCCACTCAAAACGATCGTTTCGTGACAACGAAAATTCTTGTAATGAAATCAAAAACAAATCTGTCAATGTTTTTTTGCAGAATGATGTGCAAAGGCGTGGTCTACCATAAGAAATAATTTGAAATTTCATTTTCGATGGATAAATTGTAAATAAAGGCAAATAAGTAAAGTGGCCGGAATTAGGCACTATGACGGAATTCGGTACACTTACGTTAGTTCTTCTTTCTGCACTATTATTGGTGACATATTCAGAATGTGTTTTCAGTCATTTCAGGCACGCTTTTTGGTAAATTTTCCAAGATTACAACAATTACAATAATGCAGTTGTATTGTTGTTGTTGTTGTTGTTGTTGTTGTTGTTGTTGTTCTTGTTGTAGCCCAGCCTGTAAGAAACATTAGTATGTTCAGGGGGATAGTAGGAGGGAGAAAATGAAAACATTGATTATTAAGACAACACAATACAGTACAAACAAACAATATATTAAGAAGAGAGAAAGAGAGAGAAAAGGGGGGGGTGACCATTGAGCCTACTCCGCCAGGTCCAAATCCAGGAACCTGGCTGCCTCCACCGGGTTCGTCCAAAGGGACTCCGGGGTGAGGGTCGTTGGTCGCAGAGGGCACTCAAAGAGGTGTCTGGTGGTATGGGGGGAGGAGCTACATAACGGGCACGTGTCTGCGATATCCGGGTTAACCCTGGCCAGGTAACTGTTTAGATATTTGGAGTAACCTGACCTGAGCTGAGCCAACGTGACTCTTGTCGGGCGCGGGAGAGTTTTTTCCGCCTCCGAAATTTTCGGGGGGCGTCCGCCAAGAACCACGTTGGATCCCCTGTCCTGTAAGGATCCGGATACCGCTTGGGTGTGGACTAAGGCATTCAATCCCGAAGTGTTTTTGAAAATCCCGGGATTTCGGGATTTGAAATTACAATCCCGGGATCCCGGGATTTATTCGGGATTTTCGGGATTAAAGAAAATACTGTTGCAACAATATTTTAAGCTTAATTTTATTTTAATTCAACGTAGAAATACTATTTAATAAATATTGCATTAAACAAAACAAAATTTAAAATAAATAAAACCAAATTTATTAATTTTAAATTACTCTGATCGAACAAGTTTGATATTTTATGTGTTAAATTGAGTTGCTTTATTATTTATTTTGCCACGCTGTCACAAAATATTTTTATTAAATATATCTACTCTTTTGACGAATAAAAAAAATTTTTTCAATTTGAAAAAATTTTATTCAGATTGATAAAAATGTTTCGTTCACTGTTATTAACAAAAATTGTCTTAATTTTTTGTGTGTGTAGCACTAAGTCTACGAAAGTGAGCTTTTTGTGTTTACCAATTAGATTGAAAGTAAGCGCACTGCAGTATTTTTGTGGAAAAGAGTCGAAAATTTCTTAAACAATACATAAAAAATCAATTTTTTGAATCCCGGGATTCCGGACTCAAAATCCCGGGTTTCCGGGATTTAGAAAATGTTCGGGATCCCGGGATTTCGGGATTCGGGATCCCGGGATTGAATGCCTTAGTGTGGACCCATGACAGTGCCTCTTTTATTGTCATATGGCCCCCCCGAATCATGACGATTGGGTGATTAATTGCCGCCGCTTCGGTCCGATAATCACGCCTAATCTGCCTTGCCCAGTCCGTGTTTAAGCTGGAATCCTCACACTTGATCAAATGTTGGCGGGTGAACAAAGAGCAGTGCGTCCTCACAGGCAGAACCAACGTCTCATCATGCAGGTGATCTTCAGGGGTCATTGAATGGCATCCTGTGATCACCCTCAGAGCCGAGTTCTGAACTGTTTGGAGCTTTTTCCACTGGGTATCGCTCAAGCTTGGTGCCCATACTGGTGAGGCGTAATCGATAAGGGGACGATCTATGGCTTTATAAGAGTCTAGTATCGTCTCCTTATCTTTACCCCAAGTACTGCCCGTTATTGCTTTGAGGATCCTAGTTCGGCCCTTTACTCTAGCAACCACGCCTTTCACGTGTTTGGAGAAGGTATGCATGGTATCAAAAGTAACCCCAAGAATCTTGGGGCTACCATGCGTGGGGACTCTGTTGTTGGCATCAATGTATACCTCCAGAGTCCTCCTTACCTCCTTGGTCCAGTTGGTGAAAAGCGTGGCTGTCGATTTTTGTGCGGAAAGTTTGAGGTTCCGTTCTGCCAAGAAATTACAGAGCATTGGCAGATAAGCATTTAACCTCCCTTCCAGTTCTTCGATTCTCTCACCCGGTGTTAGCACAGTGCAATCATCGGTGTAAAAAATTAGTTTCAGATCTGGTGGGGGGACCGGGACGGAGGAGAGATAAGTGTTAAACAGCAGGGGGGATAATACTCCTCCCTGCGGTACCCCTTGCTTATTTCTCCTCAGCCCCGATTTGGAACCCCTAAACTCCACATAGGATTGTCGTCCAGCCATGTAAACTGCCTGACTGTAGACGTTTGGAAGAGAAGAGTCATACACATCTTGCAATAACTTGGTGTGACAGACTGTATCAAATGCCTTCGCCAGGTCCAAGGCAACCACCACTGTCCTTTGGTGAGGCTTCTTCTTGTTGATACCATCGGTGATGGCAGAAGTAACCTCACACAGGGCAGTGGTAGTGCTGTGGCCCGAGCGGAAGCCGTGTTGATGATCTGCCACTGGGAGGCACTCCCTAAGAGTAGGGAGTAGCAGAGATTCCAGCACCTTCAAGACTGGTGAGAGCAGTGTGATGGGCCTGTAGGAGCTGCCCTTGTCTAGCGGCTTCCCAGGTTTGGGAAGGGGAATAATCTTCCCCAGCTTCCACTTTTGTGGTATCTCCAGGGAGTTAACACATCGGTTGAAGACCTTTGTTAAATAGTTAACTCCCTGCTCCCCCAAGTGCTTAAGCATGTTTATTGCAAGACCATCGGGACCCAACGCCGTCGAGTTTTTTGCAGATTTGATGGCTATGGAGACATCATCCGAGGAGAACGTGACCTCCTCATCTTTGGGGATGTGGAGGGCACGAATTCTTCTTTTGATACCCCTTCGGTTTTTATCGGGTTTAGGAGGGTGTTCCACAAACTGCTTGTTCAAAGCAGCGCAACACCTGACGGGGTCAAGTGGCGTATACCCATCCTCAAAAGAGAGTATGGATTTTCCACTTCTACGGGGATTCCTGAGGTTCTTCAGTGTCGTCCACAGATCTTTGGAACCTCTCTCCGACTCCTTCAGGTGATTACGCCATTTCTCCCGACAATGATCACTGACAAGTTTACCAATCTCAGTGGTCATTTCCTTCAGGCGGGGATCCGCCGCATTCTGTCTCCTGAGTGCATCTCTTTGGTTGGCAAGGAAAGATGCCTCTCGAAGTTTGGACGCATATTGGCTATGCGTATGGCAGGAATGCAGCGTTTCCAAGCCTTCAATAGGATATCTCTAAAAGTCTTTTCGCCCGCATATGTGTTGGCGGGTGCGGGCTGCTGACTGAATTGCGCCTCACATATCTCCTCGAATCTCTCCTAGTCTGCCTTTCTGTAGTCCGCCTTTAACAAAGGTACGGTTTTCGGAAGTTATGAAATCCGTACTCTTTGTCAACTCCAGAACGATTGGGACATGGTCGGAACTCAGGGCGATATGTGTCCTCCACGAGGTAAGGGCAATTAAGTCAGCACTGACTATGGAGACATCGGGAGAGCTTTGACAGTCTGCTGTGATACGGGTCTGGTACTGTTCGTTGGCGATACAAAATGCTGTCCCATCGATTTGATCAACCAACGAATTTCCCCTTCGATCACAGCCTAAATACGAATACCAGCCATCATGATGGGCGTTTAGGTCCCCCAGTATAACCCTACTCTGGCCCTCCAATAGAAATTCTATTGAAGGTCAGAACATACTTTAACTCACATATGACTTGCTCATTTTCGCACTTAAAATGCGTTTTTGCATAAATAAAAGTATTGTCTCTTTTCCTCGTCGAAAAGATAGGCAAAAAAGTGACACTTTCAATCAGTGTCGTCGAGTTATTTTGGTCTGAAAAAAAATTGTAGTAGATCTTAGCTCGAAATCGTAGTAGATATACTACGATCGTAGTAAATTCCGAACCCTGGTAGTAACAACCCCGCAAAACAGTATAATATATTGAAACTAAACAAGCAGCCATAACGCTAAAAGACATCCTTCTAAACCAGTGTTCGCCAAATGCACACATTCTTATATTGCACATGTATTAAAAGCTTTGCACTGAGAAAAATTTCTCTTAAAAGCTTTCTGAAAGCTTTCTGAAAATAAAGAAGAGTAAGAGCTCATATATTTTTATACCCCCACACTCACTGTGGCAGGGTGTACTCACTTTGTAACGCCCATAAGGAGGCGTGTCCGGTATGGAAAAGTATATATATTCTTGATCAGCATCACCGCCGGAGTCAATTTAGCGATGTCCGTCTGTCTGTCCGTCTGTCCGTCCGCTCGATAGCGGTCGCAGTTTTGGAGATATCGACTTGAAACTTTGGGTACATGTTTTTCTCTTGAATACTAAGATCAAGTTCGAGAATCAGCCAAATCGGATAAAAACTGGGCGTGGCTCCCATACACCGAAAAAAAAGGTAAACATTTTTCAAGTCTTTTTTATTGTTGTATTCGATTGGAAATGTTTAGAAACGTATTTTTGACATGGTCCGAGGTTCCGAAGCCACATATACACACCTGATCAAAATAATACATACACATACCAATTTCGTATTGAACATAACAAAACATTTTTATACCGCCACACTCACTGTGGCAGGGTGTACTCACTTTGTCACAACGTTTGTAACGCCCATAAGGAGGCGTGTCCGGTATGGAAAAGTATATATATTCTTGATCAGCATCACCGCCGGAGTCAATTTAGCGATGTCCGTCTGTCCGTCCGCTCGATAGCGGTCGCAGTTTTGGAGATATCGACTTGAAACTTTGGGTACATGTTTTTCTCTTGAATACTAAGATCAAGTTCGAGAATCAGCCAAATCGGATAAAAACTGGGCGTGGCTCCCATACACCGAAAAAAAAGGTAAACATTTTTCAAGTCTTTTTTATTGTTGTATTCGATTGGAAATGTTTAGAAACGTATTTTTGACATGGTCCGAGGTTCCGAAGCCACATATACACACCTGATCAAAATAATACATACACATACCAATTTCGTATTGAACATAACAAAACATTTTTATACCGCCACACTCACTGTGGCAGGGTATACTAACTTTGTCACAACGTTTGTAACGCCCATAAGGAGGCGTGTCCGGTATGGAAAAGTATATATATTCTTGATCAGCATCACCTCCTGAGTCGATTTAGCGATGTCCGTCTGTCTGTCCGTCCGTCTGTCCGTCTGACCGTCTGTCCGTCCGCACGATAGCGGTCGCAGTTTTGGAGATATCGACTTGAAACTTTGGGTACATGTTTTTCTCGTGAATACTGAGATCAAGTTCGAGAATCAGCCAAATCGGACAAAAACTGGGCGTGGCTCCCATACACCGAAAAAAAAGGTAAACATTTTTTATTGTTGTATTCGATTGGAAATGTTTAGAAACGTATTTTTGACATGGTCCGAGGTTCCGAAGCCACATATATAAGGGTCTAAATGGGGTCTTCAGACCAATTTTTTTTTTTTTGGTGGATTTGATTGGAAATTTTTAGAAATGGATTTTGGACATGGTCCGGGCTCCAAAACCACCTATAATTTACTCAAAATAGGGTCTTGAAACCACATTTTTTTACGTTCGAGGTACTTCTTCCTACTGTGTGGGGGTATTTCAGCTTCGGTATAGCCGAAGATAGTCCACTCTCTAGTTTTTATTCAATTCATTAAAAAAAATATTACATTAATTTATTCTTTGCACTGCAATGCATATGAAAAAAGGAACTTCAAAAGGATATATTATTATTTACAAAAACTGAGATCCATGAATACTTTACTTTTTTTTTTTATTTAGCTTTTTTTAGCTAATATCCAGTATATCCACCCTTTTGGTGGATAACTTTAGCTATTCTGTTCGGCATGCTGTTGACCAAAGTTTGGCATGTTTCTTTTGGTATTTCATACCACGTTTTTTGGACACATTGCCACAATTGTTGCTTATTGGTAAAAGTTTTTTTTGCCAACCTCTTTTTGAGGTCACCCCACAAGTTTTCAATTGGATTTAAATCCGGTGATTGACTTGGCCAAGTGAGGAGGTTAATTTTGTTGTCCTCAAAGCATTTCTTGACCAGCCTGGAGGTATGCTTTGGGTCATTGTCTTGTCGAAAGACCCAACGCAGAGGCATATTTTCTTCTGTGTATAGTATCATTACCTCCTCCAAAATAGCCTTGTATTCAACAGCGTTCATTTTATTTGTTGTTTGAAAAATTGGACCAACACCGTTCCGAGAAAAACATCCCCACACCATAATGTTTCCGCCACCATGCTTCACGGTCTTTTTTGTAAAACGGACATGAAACTCCTTACCTTTGGGACGTCTCACATTCCTTTCTAAGTCGTTTCCAAATAAATTGATCTTCGTCTCGTCACTCCATAGTATATTTTGCCATTTTTGTTTTCCATCAGGACCTGACCAGTTAGCGTGACCTTTACCGAAGTTTAACCTCATTGTCAAATTTCGTTTACGCATCAAGGGAACCTTCCTGGCGATTCGTCCAGGAAGGTTTGCCTTTTGTAAACGACGTCGTACTGTCGGAGCGCTTACAACATTCCCAATTTCTGCAGAAATCGTCTTCGAGGACTTGAAAGGGTCTTTTTTTGCGAGTGTGACAATTTGGCGATCAACTGTTGGATTCGTTTTTGTTGGTCTACCTCGCGTCTCCTTGTCCGGTTTTATTGCAAAAACATTCTGCACAAAACCCAGAGACCGATTCATTAATTTTGCGATGTCTCGCATGGATTTGCCTGAATTCCGAAGTCTTAAAACCAATCGTTTTTCTTCACCCGTACAGTGACTTTTTCGACCCATCTATAGAGTAAATTTTTTATTATCTCACAGCAATTACATTTTATACAAAAAGTCTTACCGTGTTTTAATAAAACGCACAATAAATTTGAGCTTAATACTTAAATTTAATAAAGAAGTAACGAGTGTATGTATTATTTTGATCAAGTAAATTCTCGCGCGTTAACAAGAATTTTGCAATGCAAAAATTTCGAAGAAATACCGTTTTCTTTTTGACATTTAACGGCATTGCTAGACTGAATTCTTTAATTTAAAACAGGAATTATTCGCCGGAGTTACCAGATATGAAAATGATTAATACTTTAGTGAAAATATTATTGGTGTATCTATTATTTTGATCAGGTGTGTATAAGGGTCTAAATGGGGTCTTGAGACCATTTTTATTTTTTTGTGGATTTGATTGGAAATTTTTAGAAATGGATTTTGGACATGGTCCGGGCTCCAAAACCACCTATAATTGGCTCAAAATAGGGTCTTGAGACCACATTTTATGTTCGAGGTACTTCTTCCTACTGTGTGGGGGTATTTCAGCTTCGGTATAGCCGAAGATAGTCCACTCTCTAGTTTCAAAGCATAACAGATGAATTAATATACTGTTTAATATACTGTTTAGTTCGCTTAACTTAAACCAACTAAAGAGTAAATCAAGATTTCAGTGAAACGATAAAAAAAGATCTGACATTTTCGTGTTCTTCGATGTTATATTTTTTTTATTAAAAGTATCGCCCTGTTCCAAACCAAGCATTATTCTCGTGGTATACATTTTCGATGAAAAAAAAGTCATATTCCCATAACGTTAAATAATTTGCATTTTCGATTTACTCACTGTACGTATAAATCATAAAATTACGGATCGTCCGAGCTCAGTCTTGCTTCAACGAAATATGAACACATACTAAAAAAAGCTTCCTCGCATATACATATTCAAAGCTCAACAAGAGCTTTACTCGCGAGTATAGGGCTGACAAAAACTAACCTAAACATAAATAAAAAAAGAGTAAAAAACAAGTTTTTCAAAATATAACCCTTTAACCGACTTAAAAGCAGAAAATAAATTTCCTTTAAATTAATTTCAGCAATTTCGAT
The DNA here is from genome assembly GCA_951394025.1 of Heteromyza rotundicornis. Taxonomy (NCBI): domain Eukaryota; kingdom Metazoa; phylum Arthropoda; class Insecta; order Diptera; family Heleomyzidae; genus Heteromyza; species Heteromyza rotundicornis. Next base: position 35,162,285 of record OX596012.1, read on the forward strand.
TTAAAATTAAGGGTACTTTCCTCCGAATATCATTGCAGATTTTAAAGTCGCCATAAACCCTAAATTATAAATCGAAATTGATGAAATTAATTTAAAGGAAATTTATTTTCTGCTTTTTCGTCGGTTGAAGGATTGAATTTTAAAAAACTCGTTTTTTACTCTTTTTTTATTTACCTCTTTTTTTTAAAAAAAAAATGTTTTTTCTCCCCCCTTTTTTCCCTTTTCCCCCTTTTTTCCCCTTTTTAACTCTTTTTCCCGAATGCGAACCTAAGTAAAAAATTTCAGCCTTGTAGCTTACAAAATACGAAAGTTAGAACTTTAAATTGACTCCATCCCGCTCCCCTTTGCCCCCACACCCCCCTTTCCAAAGGCTACAAAATTTCATTTTGTCAATAAGAAGTCACCTACCATCATTGTAGCTTAAGGGAATTGGAAGTTATGCTATGTTTAAAACTAGAGAGTGGACTATCTTCGGCTATACCGAAGCTGAAATACCCCCACACAGTAGGAAGAAGTACCTCGAACGTAAAAAAAAGTGGTTTCAAGACCCCATTTTGAGCCATTTATAGGTACTTTTGGAGCCCGGACCATGTCCAAAATTCGTTTCTAAACATTTCCAATCAAATCCACCGAAAAAAAAAATTGGTCTCAAGACCCCATTTTGACCCTTATATATGTAGTTTCGGAACCTCGGACCATGTCTATACATTTCCAATCGAATACAACCATAAAAAAGACTTGAAAAATGTTAACATTTTTTTTCGGGAGCCACGCCCAGTTTTTATCCGATTTGGCTGATTCACGAACTTGATCTCAGTATTCACGAGAAAAACATGTACCCAAAGTTTCAAGTCGATATCTCCAAATCTGCGACCGCTATCGTGCGGACGGACAGACGGACAGACCGGCGGTAATGCTGATCAAGAATATATATACTTTTCCATACCGGACACGCCTCCTTATGGGCGTTACAAACGTTGTGACAAAGTGAGTATACCCTGCCACAGTGTGTGTGGGGGTATAAAAAGGGGGTTTGAGTCCCCCCACGGCCCCTACGCCTCTGATGGACCCCAAAATTTAATAGAATGCATTGTCACCAGAGTTCTATCAGTGTTTCATGTGGAAGTGTATGAAAAAGCTCGCCGCAGATTTAAGGATATATATATATATATATATAGTTGGTCCACCCAAAGCCAGTTATTATAAGGGTTATAACAATTTCACAAAAAAATCGCGATTTTTCCCTAAACTTATGCGATTAATGCCAAATATGTAATTGAGCGTTTGAAAACAAAAAATATGGTGTAGAAGATCTCGAAAGTGAATAAAAAATGGGCACACAGTGGAAAAATTAATTATGTCAAAAATAAAAAATAAAAATTTCTTCAACCGATTTTCAACCATTTTTTGTTTAAAAAAAGCACATTATAGGATACAAATTCTGTTAAAAACCTTAAAAAAATTATGAGTAATGTCACTGAAGTGTTAAATTTGTAATTTATTGCAAAAATGTGTTGCTAGCCTTTTATAAATAATTAGAGACCGACCGAAATCGCTTTTTTTAATTTCGGCCAAAACCGAAATGACCGAAATTTTTTATTTTTTTTCGGCCGAAACCGAATTGGCCGAATTCTTATTTTTTTAATTTCGGCCGAAACCGAAGCCGAAAAAATAAAAGAAACAATTGTGAGTTTTAATGTAATAAAGTGGTACATAATTAAGCTTATCAGTAGACTGAAATCGCTTAGTCGCTGCCAGTTCAGTGCATTATCGGTCAACTTAGTAGATTACTAAAGTTAAGTTGGAGCTTAATTTGACTATGAATATGGGCCGATCATTTTAAGTTCAGATCATGAATTAGATGAATTTAGAAGCAAACTATCAAATGCGTGGAAATCAAGAGTAGTAGAAATTACTGTCAGGGTAGTAGATTTCAAGAGAGGGGAGTAGATATGGGTTTATGCGTAGAGTACTAGAAATTCTACGAGATGTAGAAATTTCTGTCGGGGAAGCAGATTTGTAGAAAGAATAGTACTTTTGCATTGTATGAAACTCACATAATATTTTGAGGAGTAGATTTCTTACCATAGTAGTAGAAAATATCTTGAGGGAAGTAGAAAAATCTGCTACCGTAGTAGAGGAGTAGAAATTTATAAATCATTGCGAGAGTATTAGATCTACTCCGATAGGACATGCTTCTGATTCTTCGAAACTATGATCAATGCTTAAATTTGTGTTACATACCGCTTTTATCCACTTGGTTGTTCCTAATGTATTTTGATACGCTAAATCCGAAAATAAACTTTAAATTTTTCCAGCACCATTTTTTTGCAAAAGCCACAAAAATTGCATTTTTGGTGCTATCAAAATTTCATTATTATTATTTTCGTATCCAGCGTGTCAAAATACATAAGAATTTGTCTATCATGTATATTTAACACACAAAAAGTTCAGTTTTGTCGATCAGCGTAATCTTTGTTATTTATTTGTTACATTTTTCTACCGAATTTCGGTCGGTCTCTATAAATAATAAATATAAGTTTGTTTTTGAGCTCTATGGTTCAGTCTTTCCTTCGACCGGAACTCAAGGAATAACGCCCTCAGTATATGCCACGGCGGCTACGCTGTCAGCAGTACTTATGCATTTTTGGGTGAATCATGCCGGGTGAGATTACAGCTGCCGAAAAGTGCGTCATTGGAACTTTTTTGGATGAATCATGCCAGGTGGGATTACAGCTGTCACCAGGTGCGTCTTTGGAATTTTTTTGGGTGAATTACCCCTTTTGGGATTATACCTACTCACAATTGAAGAACCACACCCAAAAAGGTCCCAATGACGCACTTGGCAGTATGTATAATCCCAAACGACGTAATTCATCCAAAAAAATTCACCCAATGACGCACTTGGAAGTATGTCTAATCCCAAGTGACGTGGTTCACCCAAAAATGGTCCCTAAGACACACCTGGTGGCAGCTGTAATCCCACCTGACATGATTCACCAATAAAAGTTCCTAATACGCTACTGGTGGCAGCTGCAATCCCACCTGACATGATTCACCCATAAAAGTTCCAAATACTCAACTGGTGGCAGCTGCAAATCCACCTGACATGAATCACCCATAAAAGTTCCAAATACGCACCTGGTGGCTGCTGTAATCCTACCTGACATGATTCAACTTGGCCTGAATCGCCCAAAAAAGACTAGTCGTACATTTATATTATTCCAAAGAAAAAAATCGAAGACTTCAAAGCTTCGAAGTTTTTTAACCTTCGAAGCTTCGATATGTTCGAAGCACGTTATAACTTCGAAGCTTCGAAGTGTTGAAAATCACCAGCCCTAATATAGAATGTGTCCATTAAAGAAAAAATGGAAATTAATATTTTTTTAAAAAGATTTTATTTTGTAAAAATTCAAAATTGAGTGATATTTGCAATGATATTAGGAACAAAGTAGACAAAAACCCTTAATTTTTAATCGAAATTGCAGAAATTAATTTAAAGGAAATTTATTTATAACATAATTACGATTGATACCACCTTCAGCTGAAAATTTTTTGGCGGAGTTCCTGGCACATCAAGTGGGTTCAAAAATTCCGTCGTATAGTTAGTTGCTTCATCCTCGTCGGTGACGCTGTCAACCGATTTGTAGGAATGCAGTTCTCCAGCGATTTGACTTTGAATAATGAAATTCAAGCTATCTACGTCCATATTCTTAGCTGCGCCTTCTGTTATTTATCTCCATTAGAAAATCACGCAAAATGTGTTCTTCCGATCATTGCATAGATTTTTTCGTCCAAAAGCATGAAATCATGCAGAAAAATTTAAAATGTTATCGAAAAAAAACATTTTCGATTTTTTGAATTTTCCGGAGGGTTTTCCCAAAATTTTCTTTCGTAAAAACCTTCTCCTGGCAATTACGAACAACTGAATAAAGAGTTGAGCCAAATCGTATAGTTAGTTGCTTCATCCTCGTCGGTGACGCTGTCAACCGATTTGTAGGAATGCAGTTCTCCAGCGATTTGACTTTGAATAATGAAATTCAAGCTATCTACGTCCATATTCTTAGCTGCGCCTTCTGTTATTTATCTCCATTAGAAAATCACGCAAAATGTGTTCTTCCGATCATTGCATAGATTTTTTCGTCCAAAAGCATGAAATCATGCAGAAAAATTTAAAATGTTATCGAAAAAAAACATTTTCGATTTTTTGAATTTTCCGGAGGGTTTTCCCAAAATTTTCTTTCGTAAAAACCTTCTCCTGGCAATTACGAACAACTGAATAAAGAGTTGAGCCAAATCGGACCAGCCTTTCTCAATTGATGAACTAGAGAGTGGACTATATTCGGCTATGCCGACGCTGAAATACCCCCACACAGAAGTACCTCGAACATAAAATGATGTGGTCTCAAGACCCCATTTTGATCCACCTATAAATAGTTTTGGAGCCCGGACCATGTCCAAAATCCGTTTCTAAAAATTTCCAATCAAATCGTCCAAAAAAAAATTGGTCTCAAGACCCCATTTTGACCCTTATATATGTAGCTTCAGAACCTCGGACCATGTCAAAAATACGTTTCTAAACATTTCCAATCGAATGCAGCAATAATAAAAAAGAGTAAAAAACAAGTTTTTTAAAATATAACCCTTTAACCGACAGACAGACGGACATGGCTAAATTAACTCCGACGGTGATGCTGATCAAGAATATATATACTTTTCCATACCGGACACGCCCCCTTATGGGCGTTACACACGTTGTGACAAAGTTAGTATACCCTGCCACAGTGAGTGTTGGGGGTATAAAAATTAAATACGATTACTGTAATCGTACTCAAAAAAGTTTGAGTACCATTACGGTAATCGTACTCGAAATTTTTTGAGTACGACTACAAGTAATCGGCCTCAAAGTGCGATTACAAAGTAATCGTACTTTTTGTGTAATTGATTACAAAAGTAATCGATACCGCACAGCTCTGGTTTAAGCCAAAATGATCAGTTTTTATCCAAATTGTTTCATCATAAATGGGATAGTGAAGAAGCCAAAGCCAGGTTTTCATTTCTTCACACATTTGTGTTCGTATAATTTATGGATCGATGAGACACCAACTTTTTTCTTTGACATACACTTTAAATTTTCTTTAATAAACTTAATTTTGTATTGAAAAAAAAAATTTCAATTAAAACTACTGGCCGGAGTACCACAAGGAAGTGTCCTTGCGTCCCTGCTATATATTCTCTGCACTGCAGATATACCCAAAAGTGGTAGAACGCTCATATCGACTTTTGCTGACGTCACTGCTATCCTGTGCTCTCACTCAAACCCAGACATGGCTATCTCGATGGAAAATGAAGGTCAATGAATCCAAAAGCTGTCACTTAACCTGTTTGCCTTCGTATATACGAAACGCAAACATCCACAGAGATTTGAATATTCCTGCAGTAAAAGACGAAATTCCGAAACTTACCTCGAAGTACAAGCAGAAGCTCATGTTTCACCCAAACATTCTAGCTAGAAACTTACTAAGACCGCTGAATCCCTCACGTCTTAAATGAAACTAGTATATTCTCCAAATACTAGCTACGACAAATAGGCATTGCCTAACTCAAAGGATATATGGCAATCAAAAAGAAAAAATAATTAGTTTTAAGCTGAATTTATAATATTAAGCTGAATTATTCCAATCTATTGAAAAATCATTGTTAGACCTAAGTTATCGTTAGGTGATCCAACTGAATAAATAATATTAGAAAAAATTAAAACTAAATTTTCTGGGTGTGAGTTAACAACTACGATGTTACCTTAGTTAAAAAAATATAAGTTTTTTAATGAATTGAATTATTACTACGACTGATATTTATAAGTAAACTAGCAGGGCCCGGTCCGCTTTGCTGGCCCTAAAAAAGTTGTTTTTGCCTTTGGTCATAATAAATGAATGAAAACAATTATCAAATATTTTTATTGGAAGCCCAAATGTGTCATTTTGAAATATTGAATTGTAAGAAAAGTGCCACGTTATGCTGTCCAATTCCGACCTTATGTAACATTGAACTTAGAATTGAAAGCATATAACCATGTCCCATAGAAAAATGTTCATTGGGAGCCCAAGTATAACATTTTTAAAAATATTGAATTGTATGGGAAGTGCCACGCCCCGCTGTGCAATTCCAATATGTTGCATCGAAGGCATATAACCATTTCCCGTTTAAGAATATTCAATATTCAATAGCCCAAGAATGGCACTTTGAAGTATTGAATTGTATGGGCGGTGCCACGCCCCTTTGTCCAATTATGCCGATATGTTGTATTTAGCTTAGAGTTGAAAACATGAAACCATTTCCAAATTTTGTTGGAAAACATTAAATGAGAGGCCAGTTACAGCAATTTGAAATATTGGCTTGTATGGGCGGTACCACGTCCCTTTGGCTTATTACGCCGATATTTTGCATTTAGCTTAGAGTTGAAACCATGAAACCATTTGCTAAATTTAAATGAGAGGCCAGTTACAGCAATTTTAAATATTGGTTTGTATGGGCGGTGCCACACCCCTTTGTCCAATTACACCGATATGTTGCATTTAGCTTGGAGTTGAAGCCATGAAGCCATTTGCCAAATTTCGTTGGAAAACATTGTGTGGGAGCGCTATTACATCACTTTCAAATATTGACTTGTATGGGCAGTGCCACGCCCCATTGTCTAATCCCGACCATTTGTAGCCCACATTATGGCTGGGTCTAATAGTATGTTCATGGCAAATTTCATTTTCTGGTGATCAAAAACGTCTGAGATATTGCAGTTTTTACTATCTTGTGGGCGGTAAAAGTGGGCGTGTCAAAACCTAGCCTATGTCACGACTCACGACCCCTAGAACACATATATAAATTTTGGTGAGAATCGGTGCTGTAGTTTTCGCGTCTACTGGTGACAAACATACACGTCTCTTTTATATATATAGATTATGTTAACAAATCAAAAATGAATGAAATTGCAATTCTACTTAATAAGCTGAATTAAAATGGAGCTACAAAAATATTAATGAATTAAATTACAATTCTACTTAGTAAGCGAAATAAAAATAGAGCGACAAAATATTAATGAATGAAATTACAATTCTACTTAATAAGCTAAATAAAATAGAGCAACAAAATAATAAACTAAATTAAATTAAAATATTATGTATTAATTATGGGTTTTAGCTCATTTTCCAAAAAACTAATTTTGGAAAGGGAGTACAACAACTAAGCAAAAACTCAGTCTGGCAGAGTGTACAGCTGTTTCGGATCCAGCCACGGATCCTCGTCAGCACTCTTTATGCATTCTATTTTATCCAAGCGACGCTATAAGTAAGTATTGGTATGACGCACAAGAGAATTACTTCTCCTTTGCATCACACGCCAACTCACTGAAGCAGCGAATGGTAAAATGCAGCAAACTGAATTTTTACTTGTTGTTGTATAGCAACCTACTACTATGCCTGGTTGAAGAATTTCCTCAAAGTCCCAGCAAGCAAGTTGCATGGCAAATGAATTTTTACATTGTGTGTGCTCTGATACACACACAACAATTCACTTGCCAGAAAATACAAAAACAACAAAATTGTTTTTGGTTTAATTGGCGTACACTCCATATGTTTATTTAGTAAAAAATTCAGATTTTTATTGAGCTTTTCATACTTTATGTATTAATTATGGGTTTTAGCTCATTTTCCAAAAAACTAATTTTGGAAAAGGGAGTACAACAACTAAGCAAAAACTCAGTCTGGCAGAGTGTACAGCTGTTTCGGATCCAGCCACGGATCCTCGTCAGCACTCTTTATGCATTCCCTTTTCCAAAATTAGTTTTTTGGAAAATGAGCTAAAACCCATAATTAATACATAAATTATGAAAAGCTCAATAAAAATCTGAATTTTTTACTAAATTAAAATATTCTTAATAAGCTATGCTGTGTCAGCATTTGATGCCCTAGGTGGTTTTGGTGGTGGTTGAAGTGTTGTGGTGGAGAAGGGTACCGTAATTCCTCCCCCCTTAGAGTAAAGCGATGGCCACAAAGAACCTGATGTGGGCGGAGCGATACTAGGTGTGTTGATACTGGACAGGACAATATCTGGTGGAGCGATGCTAAAGTCGTGAGTGGCGAATTTTGTGATGGTCTTATTGGAAATATGACAAATATTATAACGAGAATGCCAACGACGCTTATCAAGGCCACGATGGTATCGGTTTGTTTGATGTTCGTGGTTTCATATTTAAAATAATTGGGTTATAGCAATTGTTGGCAATTCTTTTATCATTTTATCAATCGCGGCTGTACTAGAGTTATTGTGTGGGATTAATCTAGGTAATGGGATATCACCAGTTGTTGTTGTTGTTGTAGCAACTACATATTGTCATTGGGAGAAAAGATATGTATCGAAAGAAGTCATAAATATTGCCTGCTTAAGGTATGTCGTCGGTAGTGTCAGTCAGGTCCAGTCCTAGGAAGCTAGCAACTCTGACTGCAGGCTGAGCATGTGTTGGCCACCTCGTCGCTCAGTCTGGAGAGGTAGCTGTTGAGTGAGCGGCTCCATCCAGATCTGAGTTGCGCTAACGTGCATCTTGTGGCCCTAGGGAGCTGGAGCTCTTCAGTAGCCACGGGTGGCGGTCTACCTCCCAATACTATGTTGGGCTGGTAGCTTGCCACCGCAGATTTGACTGCGTCCGCGTGCAGTGCCCTCAGGGTAGCGGCGTAGGTGGCCTTGTCCAACGGCGCCTCGGTGAAGCGCCTGATGTCCTCCTCGTATTGCTGCAAGCTGCTTCTGGACCTTGTTGGGGTGGTGGTCCTGGTGTCATGCCAGGAGGAACTGCTTGGAGAGCAGTTTCGATGCATGTGAGGAGAAGGAGAGGAGTATGTCGAAGGTGACCCCCAGAATCTTGGGGTTCCGCACTGTGGGGATGATCAATGGCGACCTCCAGCGTAAGACGCACCTCCTTGATCCAGGGCGTGAACAGGGTGGCTGTCGACTTCTCTGACGAGAGCTGTAGGTTTCGGCCCGAGAAAAACGCCGATACTTTGGGCAGGTAGGCATTTAGGAGTCTGGTGAGCTCGCTAATGTCCTTGACGGTTACCAGGATGGTGCAGTCATCGGCATAGGAGACCAGGGAGATGTTGCTTGGCGGCGTTGGAATATTGGCAACATACTTGTTGAACAGCTGCGGGGAGAGTACGCCACCTTGGGGCACTCCTTGCTTCACACGTCTGTAAGTGGACTTCACGTTTCGAAACTCGACGTAAGATTGTCGACCACTCAGGTAGCTCGCCAGCCATCTCTTCGCGGTGTTAGGCAGCGTGGTGTCGTAGGTATCCGACAGCAGCGTCGCAAGGCTCACGGTGTCGAACGCTTTCGACAGGTCCAGCGCCTCCGTTGCCGTTCTATCGCATGGTTTCCTGGTGTTCATGCCAGCACCGATCTGCGACTGTACCGTGTTTAGCGCAGTGGTCGTACTGCGTTCTTTCCTGAAGCCGTGCTGGTGTTCGGCAAGCTCAAGGTGTTCGGCTGGCTTTGGCAGGAGTAGCAGTTCCAGAGTTTTGGCCACTGGCGAGAGTAGGGAGATTGGTCTGTATGACTTGCCTTGGTCTGCCTGTTTGCCCGGTTTAAGTATGGGTATTATGCGCCCAGTCTTCCAGACGTCAGGGATGATGGCAGTGTGGATTGACCTGTTCATAACCGCTGTCAGGTAGTCGAGCCCCGGGCCGTCCAGGTGCTTGAGCATTACCATGGATATGCCATCCGGGCCAAGGGCCTTGGAGGGCTTCGCATTTTTTATGGCATTAGCCACTTCTTGTTGCGTGTACGTGAATTCTTCACGCTCTCCTCCTATGCTTAGGCCACGGATCTTCCTCAAGGTTGCTCTTTTGGACTTTTGGTGGTTGGCCGGGTGCCCGATAAACTGTTTGCAGAACAGTCTCGCGCTCTTTTTAGGATCATCCTGTGGGGATTCCCCGAAGCTTATCGCGGTGTAGTCCTTCCGCCTGGTCGGGTTCGAGAGCGATTTGATAGTCGCCCAGAGCTTTTTCGAACCATTTTGGCAGCCGTCGAGGTGGTCTGACCATTTCTTCCTTCTGTGCTCGTCCACCAACCGTTTTATCTCCTGGTTGAGTTCCGGGATCCTTGGGTCAGCGGGATTCTCTTGGCGGAGAGCGTCGCGTTCGTCAGCGATGGTTGTCGCCTCCGTGGGGAAGTTTGTCCGAATCTGCGGTATTCTTCCGGCCGGAATCGCTCTGGATGCTGCCAATTATGTCACGGAAGGTTTTTTCGCCTGCGTAGACGTTCGTGGTCTGGCGTGCTCTGGTGAAGGCAAGATTCGTAAGCGAGATGAAACTTTCCCAGTTTGCCTTGTTATAGTTAAGGAAAGTGCACTTCTCCGCCTCCAAGAAATCCTTCGGCTTCTCTATCGTGACCGTGATAGGGAGATGGTCTGAGCTTAGGTGGATTCCCGTGCACTAGGACGCATTTTTAGCATGAGCGACGCACCTGCAATACTTATGTCCGGGGAGCTAGAGCATCCGCCCGTGACTCTTGTGTGGGAGTCGGTATTAAATATGCAGAGCGTGGAGCCATCGAATTGCTCAGCCAAGTGCACCCCTCGCTGGTCGTTGCCCATGTTTGAGCACCATGTCTCGTGATGGGCGTTGAAATCACCAAGAACCAGGCGGTTGTCTCCTGTTAGCAGGTGTTGTATGGAGGGAAGGTAGCCTGGGCTGCAGCTACTGGCGGGCGGGATGTACACGTTGACGATCTCAACTTCGTCCTTCCCCGATTTGATAGCAATGGCTTGTTGCTCGATGAAGTGGTCCGACGAAGTTGCGTCCGGCAGTCGAATTTGGCGGTAGCGTGTGCTGTTGTGAAGGATGAAAGCGATGCCTCCGTAGACGTTCGCGGTCTGGCGTGCTCTGGTGAAGGCAAGATTCGTAAGCGAGATGAAACTTTCCCAGTTTGCCTTGTTATAGTTAAGGAAAGTGCACTTCTCTGCCTCCAAGAAATCCTTCGGCTTCTCTATCGTGACCGTGATAGGGAGATGGTCTGAGCTTAGGTGGATTCCCGTGCACTAGGACGCATTTAGCATGAGCGACGCACCTGCAATACTTATGTCCGGGGAGCTAGAGCATCCGCCCGTGACTCTTGTGTGGGAGTCGGTATTAAGTATGCAGAGCGTGGAGCCATCGAATTGCTCAGCCAAGTGCACCCTTCGCTGGTCGTTGCCCATGTTTGAGCACTATGTCTCGTGGTGGGCGTTGAAATCACCAAGAACCAGGCGGTTGTCTCCTGTTAGCAGGTGTTGTATGGAGGGAAGGTAGCCCGTGATAGGGAGATGGTCTGAGCTTAGGTGGATTCCCGTGCACCAGGACGCATTTAGCATGAGCGACGCACCTGCAATACTTATGTCCGGGGAGCTAGAGCATCCGCCCGTGACTCTTGTGTGGGAGTCGG